>OX326961.1:46417292-47651042 GCA_946800325.1 Luzula sylvatica
GTCGTAAATCACATTACACTCAAAATGTTCTTGTTGCCGTGGATTTTAATCTTCGTTTTACTTATGTCCTAGCCGGTTGGTTGGGGGGGGGGGGGGGGGGGGGGTCGGCTCATGATTCAAGAGTACTTGCATGTGCAATTGAAAGCACAGACAATATCTCCTTACCGGAAGGAAAATTTTATTTGGCCGATGCGGGATATGGTACACGTTCTGGATTTATCTCACTGTTTCGTGGGGTACGTTATCATTTAAAAGAATTTTCTGACAATCCACCACAAAGAATTATTGAACCATAGACATTCATCTTTGCGCACTACGATCGAGCGGGCCTTTGGCGCTTTGAAAAATCGGTTTAAAATTCTAACTTCAAGACCTTTCTTTCCGTGGCCTACTCAAGTCGACATTGTACTTTCATGTATACTTCATAATTATATAATTTCTAATGGACTCGATAGTTTAGTGCCAAATGAAGTCGAAATTATGCTTCAACGAAATGAAGAAGTTCAATATCGGGGGGACAACAACTGCTAGAGGGCGTCGCAATGAAATTCGAGAATGAGTCACAATAAGAGACGACATAATGAGACTAATGTGGGAAAATCGTGGAATTTATTAACTTGTACTTGTAATTTTTATTAAAACGTTTGAGATTACTTATTTCATATTAAGAAAATTGTGAGTTTTGTAATAGTGCAATGACTATTTGTTTGGACTGTTATGTTTAGTTAAGTATTTTTCTGATTGAAATATTATTTGGATTAATTGTTCTGAACGAATGGAATAGATGGATTAATTAGTATACTTATTATGATTTACTTCAATTTGTGAATTTTGAACATGTTGAGTTTTTACTTAATCTGTTTTCAAATGGCATTTTTTTGTGAATAACATTTCTAATAGTATACTTATTATGATTTAGTTAAGTATTTTTTCAAACATTTTTAATTATTATATATATGTTAAGAATGGAATATTGGACACGTTATTATATTATAATCAATTAGTAATGATGAAATATTGAGCCAAATAACTATCACTGACATAACTAAATTCACAATTCCACTAATAATATGTAAAACAACAGAATTTCACATCCATGATTTTGTAGTTCATCAGATCAAACAACATGCCCGAATAATCAAATCCATGTATAACTATATCCAGGTAATCTCAAATACATTGTATACTAAGATCCCTCAAATCAAACATGCCCTATATTATCATGATAATTAATAAAAAAAGTTATAATATAACTTTATCTTGCAAATTAATTATACGTTTTACACTTTAATAAATATAACTTTTATAATTATTTTACAGTTACAATTTTACAATAATATTTGATCAATCACACGTGACTAACCAACTTTGCTTACTCAAATAAATAAATAATAAAAGACCTTAACAGTCGAAAGTGACGAATGACACGAATCATTTTGAGCTTAACCCGACTTGAAGAGCAACTTCAATGCCTGACCTGAAAGGCTTGAACCATTATTGATTGTTTCTCTACATTTCAAAAGGACCTGATTTACTCTCTCTCTCTCTCTCTCTCTCTCGATCGATAGATGTTGCACTAAAACGCAGTTAAAAGGGGGCACACTCACAAGTCTGAACCCACCTTTCCCTTCAAAGATTTTCACTCTGCTCTCCTTCTGACTCCATATCTCTTTGCCTTTTCTTCTCCACCCCCCCTCTCTCTCTCTCTCTCTCTCTCTCCACTCTCTCATGGTTTGACTTCATCTTTCCATGTGAACCGAGTCTTCTCTCTCTCTCTCTCTCTCTCTCTCTCTCTCTCTCTTGTTTTTGCCTATATTTAGAAGGTTAAACATCATTGTATTTCACATGCATTTCGTTATATATATCTCTCACCATCTATTTCTCTTTCAGAAGCCTATCCAGAATGGAAGACAAGCAGCCATATCTTTGTCTCTTCAAATGCTTGGTAAGTTCAAACAATTAAAATCTCAACAACACGATAAACACTAGTTCTTTCTTTTTTGTTCTCAAACAATTTTTCTCTATGCTCTTTGCAGAAATCCAGAGATTCACAAGCCACAAGGGCTTCAAAAACTATTGATAATCAGATAATAACCATATCTAGGTGTTTGGTTGGTGATAAATCTTTATTCAAAAAATCAGGTATAAAAGTCCTATGGTCAAATATTCGCCTGTTTTATTAGTCCTAACACGACGCTATCCTGATCGAGCTTTCATCTCAATCTTTTTCCAATGCGATTTATGAACCTCTTTTTATTCTTTCAACTAGGTTTCGTAAACTTCAAATTTTTTCTTTCTTGACCTTGCAAGATCTTTTCTTGACCTTGTAAGACCTCATTTTTTTTTATTTGTTTCTTGTTTCTTTTCGATATCTCTCGTTCTTGTACCATGTCTATTCCTCCTGAGCTGTTAGTCGTTAGTTTTAGTTATCGTAGTTGAAAATGGAAAACGTGTACACCTTTTTGTAAAATGCAATGTTATGTTGAATGCTTTTATGTAATCTTGTCATGTTATTTATATTCAGATTGTATTATTCTTTTACTAGCTAGTTTTATTTGTTCATATTGTGTTATATTTTCTTGCTTTTTATTGTTATTTTTTGGAAGCATGAATGTAAAAGTATGTGACAGGGAAATATTCTTCTTGGGACAAAATGATGCATCTTCAGAATGGGACCATGCACAAAGCATATTTGTGTTAAATGGGCCTACTTATTTTATTTACAATGTAACAAGGATAAATGAAATACTGATTTCATATCAACAGTTATAATCTAAGAAAACCACCATAGTTAATCAATAGAAGAAAAACAAAGGCTAAAACTAGCCGGTACCGAAGAGAAACAGTACCAGTCTACCAGACTGGCCAGTCTCGATACCGATGCAATTAATCCTTACCAAAAGAAAATGTAATGAAAAGATAGAACAATCGTTAATTTAGAATATCACACGTACCAGTAAACAGTAAAACAGGTCTATTGCAAAGGTACAGATAAATTGGGAGATCTGAACAAGTAGCTTTGTGTGTTCTCTTGTATCATATCATATCACATATAATATTGTTAGTAAACCTATCTTTATCAAAGTCATATTGTCCCCATAGTATAAATTTTCATAAATGATACAAGCCCTTTAATTTCCCTACAGTGTACTGTACTTACTATTCGACAAGCCATGATATAACATCACACTTCAAATTACCACACTACACATTACACATGCATGAAAATTGGAACCAAAGAGAACTAAAACCAGTACTTTTTTCAATATAACCCTTGTTTTAAATGTTGTAGAAAAAGAAGGACTACACTGTAAAAGTGGACATGGAAGCTAAAAGGACGCCAATCAGTATTCCTAGGTAAAACAACCGTTGAAACAGATCAAGTGTAGAAAGCTACCCTTTTTCTTGAATAACTTAGCCTCTCTCTCATAAACCTCATATAGTATGTATGGAAATTAGAGAGATTTCAAGGGGCTGGAAAGCTACTGTTGCATGCCATTACTGCATTAGCAGAAATAATTGCATTCCACATGGGTCAAAGGTTTTTTTAATATAATTAGATATCTTTATTAATTTATTTTATAGAATTGTCGTAATAGAGTATGGAGCAGAGCCTATTAATGCCTATATGCATGAGAGGTATGATTGGTTTTCATATTTTCAACTCCTCATCTGGTTCTCAAAAATTGCAAGAGTTTACAATCTTTCAACATACCCGTTAAAGATGTTAAACAAGACTCCAAATAATTACTACAATCTATTATATTAATAGAAAATATAAATAGTGATTTCTCAAAGAACAAAGCTTTACCCCCTCCTTAATATTAGAGGTAATATATGGTGCCCCTTAAATTCTCCGCACCATCTTCTATATCACTAATTAATAATTAACAAAAATATATTTCATTAACGATTAATTAATATATAATTAAAGTATATGAGTTAAAAAATCTTAAGCAATATCAATTAATCATTAATAAAATGTCTTTTTTGTTAATTATTATGTTAATTAATTGTTAATTGATGATATAGAGAATGTTGGAGAGAATTTGAGGAGCATGATATAATTATCCTTAATATTATATCATACTAATATCATTACGAGTGATAGTCTTATCCACATATGTACAAATTACAATAAAGAGGTCATGTTATAAGATAAAAAAATTCAGCAGTTTGCATGTTACTTTATTAAATGGCAATTGTACGATCTGCAATTAAGAAAAATTGCAAATGATCATATGAGCACCTTAGGGTTCTATCTTCCTTTCTTTTTGGGAACCACTAATCCATGTCCACAAAGCTAGGGTTCTTCTTTTCAATCTTTATCAATGTCAAAAAATACAAAAAAAGTACCCCTATAAAGTGATGATTTTGTTCTTTCTCCTTCTCCATACATATTTTGAATTCCTTTATTCATGTAGGTGGCCTTATTACTAACAATATTGAAGGTGTGTGCACATGCATTGATGGGTCTCCACCACCACCTCTATTTGTCTCTGAAAAGACAAGATTCCATGCCCTACAATTCTCACTATGGTCCAATTCTTGTTTCATTTGGGGGGATTGTGGTGCCTTAAATGCCCTTCTTTCAAAAAACTTGTTGTTTCATCAAAAAAATCTTTGCATTTATTGAGAGCTATCATGCTTGAAAGGGTCTTGAGTCACATCTGGGTTCTTGTGGGTGCACTGCACACACCCACTGCACACACTCACTAACCCTTTCAACACTCAAATGATGTAACTCTCTATCTCTTCATTCATTGACAGCACCTAATTCAATTCAATTCAATTTAATATCCTCCTATCCAACAATATAAGCCAATTGTTTGAGTGATCATTTGTGTGGCATATGCAGATTTAAAGGTAACACAACTGAATTAAAAAAAAAACTAGAATAATACAGGTGGAGGATTAATACATAATAATACAATGTTATATTAAAATAAAGTGGTTTTACACTATATTAATCTCATCGTATTATTAGAACTCATTTATAAAAAATTATGTATATATTTTAATATTATTTTATCTTATGGTAAAAAATCCTCATTTATTTATCCAATATTAATATATATATGAGTGGAATCGTATAATAATATCCGAGACATATCACAAATTTACGGAAAACATAAAAAAATTATGCCATTGTTGTTTACATTAATTCATGCAATATGAAATATATATACACACACACTATGATATCACTCAAAATATAATGAACGAGATCAAACCACATAACATCTAACATTTCAATTAATTCTTACAAATAATTAGCATCGCACGAAATATATGTATTAAAAAAATCAAATACAAAATTAATGCATATGATAAATTCACGTCATGATATCTAATGTCAATAATCATGACGATGTTGCTTCATAAAAAAACTTCAAATTGAGTGCAAAATAAAAGTGTGGGTAAATAATAATCAAGAGAAGTCTCGCACTACGCTGCGAGTTTTGAAAATTTATTGTTGATAAAATATTATTATTTCATATTATACAATTTTAATCATGCAATATATATATATATATATATATATATATATATATATATATATATATATATATATACTTTACGTAATTTTTTTTCAGTACAAATTATATTACATAATGAGGCCATATACTATGTCCCCACCATTTATGATATTTTCTCTTGATGTTAATTAGTAATTTAATTCGTTTTTGTGTGTTACTTGGTTGTTAATTACCTCACTAATCTTCTTCGAAATACGCATAAATAATGGGAGAGAGGAATAGTAGGGGCAGAGTAAAATTTCCCTTGCATAATTTACCTTTATATATTGAAGAGAGATATTTACAGAACAATCTATACTTTAAGTTTGTTTCAATATAAACGATTTTTGATTGAGAGAAGAAAAATAAAGAAGAAATATTGATTTTTTAGTTATGTAAAGAAATTAATATTCATTATTTGGAAGAGAGAGAGAATACGTGATATGATAACTAATAAATGCTACCAACAAAAAAACATTAGTGAACAAAAATTGTATAAATTTTGGTGTAAATTTTTTTAAAACAGAACAGTTCATATTCTTTACAATATTGATATTGTTTCCGGAAGATTATCTATAAAATCTCATAAAATAATAAAATGCAAATAGTTACATTGGATCCATGTTGCAGATAACTGTTAACGTAACGAATCGGTTGGACGTTGTTAAAATGACTTGCCGATTAACAATGATATAACGGTAATGAAACGATAACTTAACGGTCATCATAATCGATAATAATATATCATATATAATACTAGTTTTTGTAAAATTATAATAACTATTTTTCAAATTCAAAGATAAAATAAAAATAAATATCACAATTCAAAGTCTATACAAACGTAACATATAAAGTCTAAACAGACACCACACAATACATCACAAGTCCGAACCATTTTTTTTTTGATGTACAACATTCAGCTCCAACGTGCACTCACGGGACGAGAATAAACAAAATTATTATTATTATTTTATATCATATTATTATCATTGTATTATATTTATTATATTACATCATTTTATATTATTTTATTTTATTATATTTTTTTAGTAATTCAAAAGATCTAAAACTTTAGTATTTAAATAATTTGCTAATTTCCAATCTAACTTGGTAAAAAATAATGTTAAAAGTGTAACCTAAATCCTAAAAATCAATCAACATCGTTTTTAAGAACCATTTTTAGAGCTCAAATTATAACAAAATCTCAGTTGAAGTTTGGCCCATTATATTGCATGTAAATAACAATGAAAATAACACCTTTAAGACCGTTAAAACAATCAAATACGGTCAAATAACGGGCCATCGTCAAATAACGGGCCATCGTTATTTGACCGTTAATCGTTTTTTGGACTGTTATTTGCAACATTGATTGAATGCGACTATGCGAGCTTCAAATAATCAAATTACTATCAATAGATAACATTAAATCACACCAGGACATCTAAGGATTAAAAATATGACAAACAAATGTTTGTAGACGAATATAAATATCAAAGGGAAATTTTAAAAAAACCCCCTATCTTTTTTGGATATTCTAAAAAAACCCCTATCTTTTTGGAAACTCCAAAAAAAGCCCTCTACCAAAGTTTTATTTTCAAATACCCCCTATAGGGGTTAAATCTAACCATAGATGGTGTTAAATTTTTTTTTTGACCAAAATACCCTTCTATTTTCATATGTATATTTTTGTTATTTTTTCATTAATTTTATTAGTTTTAAGAAAATTCATAAATAATTTTTAACATATAATGATTTCACAAAAATAAAATTATTAAATGTTGTGTTTGTATAATTTTAATATTTCATTTATTATTCATGAAAAGCTAACATCAGATAATAATAAAATAAACACCTTGAAAATACAGTGATAGAAAAATATTTCTTTAAACATCTATTTTATTTTTATTTTCGTTCTTCTTTTATGTATGTTTTTAATAGATTCATGATATTTTAATTTTTAAATATTTGCAAGGTGTTCTTTTAATATTATTGTTCATATTATTATTATTTTATGTTATTTTTTCAGTAAAGAAATACGAAAGTCAAATATATATAATGCATGAAATATTAAAATTATATAAATATAACATATGATAATTATTTTTTAAAAATTTATTATAAGCTAAAAAAAAATTAGGACTTTTTTAAAATTAATATAAATAACAAAAACATTATTTTAATTACTAAATATGTAAAAAGAAGGGTATTTTGGTCATAAAAAAATATTTAACACCATCCATAGTAATTTTAATCCCATAGGGGGTATTTGAAAATAAAAGTTTGGTAGAGGGGGTTTTTTGGAGTTTCCAAAAAGATAGGGTTTTTTTTAGAATATCCAAAAAAGATAGGGGTTTTTTTGAAAATTTCCCAATATCAAATAATCAAATATAAAATAAATGGACGAGACGAAGACACATAACAAAATCTGAAGAATAATGAACACAATGATTTCACAGACTTAGAGATGTGTGAAAAATAAGAGCTCAGAGTTAATTGAGATTTAAATTATTAAATAAAAGCAGAATAAATCTGGAATGGTTTTCACGAACTAGACCAGATTTAAATTATTAAACCCCCCTGCAAAACCTTAAATTGTATATGGATTTAGACTGTCAATTATAAATTTCAGATCTCTGAACTAATTATCAGAGATTTAAATGCAAAATGTACTCCTTGTACTGAATCACTGATCTTATTATTTCAAACCAATTATAACTCTATTAGTAATATTTACAATCATTGCCTTAAAAAAACGCAATGATAATCCAGCAAAAAAATCACAAAATCGTGGAAATATACAAACCAAAAAAAGAAGAAAAAAAAGGAGAATCATTCTCTCCGTCTCTCCTTTCTCCCATCATAAAAAATCAAATAAATAATTACTCAACCCCCCCCAAAAAAAACTCAAAAAAGTTTTCAAACGAGGACCTGAGATTTGGCAGCTTTACGAGAACACTTAGTTCTGGTGCTCTTGCTAAGGTTACAAGCGCAACCTTCTAGAAGCTCCAGATCCTCTTCGCAAATCAAAACAGACGCCAATTCAGGATTCTCTAGAAGCATCTTCGATACCAGATACCCCGCAATCGTCCACGACTGGTACAGATGAGATTGCTTCCCGATAAACCGACCGGTACGGGTGTCGTAATACTCCGGCCATTTATCATTCGAGAGACGCTTCTCAGCCACTTGCAACGCTTTGTACGCCAAGTCTTGCCTCCCCATTTTTATGCACGCTAGCGTAAACTAAAAATTGCAAAAAAGTACATTTTTTTTTTAAATTTAGAAACTTTTTTTTTAATAAACTTGAAATATTTATTACCTGCCATAATAACGTCGGCCAAGATCCTCCGTTATGATACGACCAAGGTCTACAAAATCAAATATGTAATAAGCAAAATTTACAAGGACTATTATGAAAAAAAAAAAAGTTACGTGTTCTTGGGGTCGCTGCCAGTAATAATCCGCCACTCCTCGTATTCCAAAGCAGGATAACAAATCTTGAGCGGCATATTCGCAACGAGGTCCTCCCACTTCTCCTCAATTAAATTTAGCACCCCTTCTGCCTGTCTCTGCGTAGTCAAACTGCTAACAATCGCCCACAAATTCCCCAACGAGAAAAACCTAAAATCCATATGAGCGGGTTGCAAATTTCCAATTAAGTACCCGCCTTTTTCAGGAATCCAATCCGGAAGCCAAGTGGGGATCTGGTCAGGGTAAATATTGAATTTGTTGATGGCATCGTGGGAATATTCCTCGGTTTTGTAGCGGTAAATCTCGTTGATTTTTCGCATGTCCACCCAGTAGTACTCGCGCATGTGGAATGAGAGAGCGCTGAGTCGGTTATTTATTACGCGTACCAGGTTCGTGGACCCATCTGTCACACATACCATTTCTCGCGCACACCTAAGTGCCGAGTAGAATAACGCCTAAATAAAAATAAAGGGTTAGTAATGTAGGGGCATTTTTGTAATTTAAGGATAATGGAGGGGGTTAATTGAAAATTACTTGGATTTCGAGAGGATGGCCGTGGATGCCCATGCGACGATCAACCATGCACGATCCATCAGTGACTAATAAAGTAGGAAACATATCGAAGCCATCTGTTAAGCAAAGATTTAGAATTAATTTAATTCCAGTTTGGACGTCGACTCTTTCTTGTAACGCGTAATCTCCTGTGATTTTTCCATACGCTCTTAATAAAATAATCCACCATAATCCTGACCAATTAAAAGTCACGAAATTAGTAGACCGTGATGAATTTATAATCGAGTTTGTGAAATATTTTGTTTTTTTAAGTACCGGAATCGACGGGTGCGACACGACCAATTGCAGATTCGCCGAAATCGGGATCGAGAATCTCTTCAAAGGTTTCGCTGTTTCCATCCAACGGTACGGATCGAACCTTGAAACTCGCAGGCATTAGCCCTTGTCCTGGACTGTAACAATCTACTGTCTTCTCCCAGCTCTGAATTCGCCATGATTATGTTAAAGAACGAATCTTTATTTATTGTAATTTTTAATTTAACATATGATTTAATTAAATTTGTTCATAAGATATGTAAATACTTGAAGTTGGAGAGTGTGGAGGAGGAAATTGCGCACAATTTCACTTTCTCCTTTGAGCAAGAACGCAATTGCAGAAGGGACGAAATCCCTGATGAAAACCTGGTCGTAGTTCAGCATTTGATTCGACAGGCCGGGATCATTAGCAGCAACGGTTCCAACTGGAGCTCCGCAGTAATTGACAATAGATCGATTGAGTAACCACCAAGCTTCCTTCTCCATTGCAGACATCTCCTTTTCAGTCTCCTTCTCCATGACAGGTTCATCTTTCACCGAATTGCTCACCAATTTTTCCTTGTCTTCGTTTTCGGTTGCGAGTTCTTCGAGTTCTAGTTCAATTGGCTTTGGTTGAGGTGATGGGGAGCCATGAATAAAGAGACGCTCGCAGGAACTCTTCTCAGTACTGGATGGTTCAGAGTCGGTTGACGCAGAACAATAATGCTGTGGTAAAATTGCGAAAGCCCCCCTGAGAAATTGCGATGGAGGCGTGGAGAGAGGGTGAGAGTAGGAGGACGGAACAGATGACAGAAGGCTTCGATGAGGGCATCTCTGAATTAAGGCGGCGAGTTGGCTGCACCGGCGTAGACGCAGGGCAATCATGGCGGGCGAGAGGTGAAGCGGAGAGAGTAGTGTACGGATTGGAGAGAAAGCAACAAAAGACGAGATACAAGCTAGGGGTGGGCATTCGGTTGAACCGAACCGAACCGAACCGAATAAGAGCAAACCGAATTAAACCGAACCGAATTAGATTTAAACCGAACCGAACCGAATAAAATTTGAACCGATTTAAAACCGAACCGAATAAACCGAATTTCTTATTCGGTTTATTCGGTTGAACCGAATTAGAAGTTTTATAATGTTAAAATTCAAATGTTATTTAGAAAAAAATATAAAAACAAATCATATAAAATATACTTACTTTATTTCTAATGTTACAATATTTAGTTTTAATATTTTAAAATGAATATAATAGAAAAAGTGGAAAATAGTATTAATTCGGTCGGTTCGGTTTAATCGGTTCTGAAAACACCAAAACCGAACCGAACCGAATAAACCGAATAATATCAATTTTTGAACCGAACCGAACCAAATAAACCGAAAAACCGAACCGATTAAACCGAATTCGACCGGTTCGGTTCGGTTCCCAAATAAACCGAACCATTTGCCCACCCCTAGATACAAGGAAGGAAACGTGAGAAAGAGAGAAACTAAATAGTGAAGGATTTATTACAATTTGAGCTTTTTACATGTTATGTAACAAGTTAATTGAACAATGTACTCAAACTTTCTACACAGATAGTTACATAATTTAGTCTATATAAAATAAAGTGCATTCAATAGAATGAACTCAAAAATCTGTTTCACAAATTTATTAATAGAATGAACTCAAAAATCTGGTCGACATTAGCTAAAAGGACTAGTATGAGTGCGTGAGCCAAGTGCATTCAAGATTGAGAAAGAAGAGCTGCGGCCTTGTAGGTCGGGTTTTAAACTAATGGATCACGACGGATCCATTAATTACTGGGCTTTATAACGGCCTGTTTTTGTGGACCATTAATTACTGGGCTGGACTGTTTTTAAAGCTTGAAAATGTATATTCAATAAATATAATTAATAATTAACAAGATTGTGGTGAAATTAACAAGAAACATATAATTAATAATTAATAAATATTAATTTTAACTATATATTAATGAATAGTTAATTATGAAATATGTATTAATCAACATATTAATTAAGTTTGTGGATTATAATATGGGAAATTTTACTTTGCTCCCAGATTTCACCACCACATCCGCTCTGTTTGACCAATATACAGATTTTATCCACGCCAAATTTCATATATCAAGATAAATAAAAACAAAGAATCAACCAAATAACATTTTTGCTCCACCTACCATCAAAATATATATTTCAACACAGTAATTAATTAATTAATTAATTATAGACTCCTTCTTAATGATTATGTTAATTAAGATATAGTTTTGAGGCATAACCTAACATTCTTTGATTCGTAGGGAGATAGATTACTTGCGTTGTTGGCTTTAGAAACAAACGAGACTCCTATTAGGAGACCATGCTTGTTAGTCTTCAATTTGGGGCCGACTATTCATAAATAGTAACCCAATTGGATGGGGTAAGTGCCCTACCAAAATCCCTTTCTTTCTTTATAAACGGGCTACTTGAAAAGAAAAAGAAACCTACCAAACGATATGGATTGTTGAGTTCGATTAGTTTGTGATGACTTGGCATCGATTGCTACTCTTTCCTTCCTTGTGTAATCTTGTTGCCAACATTCTCTCTCTCTCTCTCTCTCTCTCTCTCTCTCTCTCTCTCTCTCTCTATATTCTGATATTGTTCTTTTAAATAAAGAAGATACATATAGTAGTTTGTCAATTTTTATATGGTGTGCGACGCCGACAACGTACGTTCGCTCGTGCAGTGACCAATAGCGACAGGCACCTAGATCTGTATCTAAAAACACACGTGACAGTTAAATTCAGAATTTTTAGAATTTTGTTTTCATTTATAAATTTGACGTGATTGCACTACAATTATGTTTTCACTATCTCAATTTAATAGATTATTCAAACGCCGGGTTGTTTGAAGATAAATAATCTTATATCGACATTTATGATAAACATTCTCTTTAATCAAATTTTGTAATTTAAATTGTCTGATTTAAATTATGCAGTCTAATTTCTTTTTTCAAAACTTGGCATTTTTTTAGTTATTTGGCAAATATCAACATAATTGGATTATATGGCAAAAAAAACATATTTTGCCAAGTGTAATTTATGATGTACAACTAAAATGACTTTGCAAAGTTATAGTATATTTTATTTATTTGGAGAATACGTGTATCATAAGCATCTTGAAAAACGGGATCGGATCTCTTAGCACAGCCATATCATTTTTGATCCAATGATAAATAATTTTCAGAATGAAAATTTACATTAAAACCATTGTATTATTTCAAATTGCATAAAATCACTAGTATCATTGAAAATCATATGTTCATTTTTTTTTTTAATTTTAGAAAACAAATAGCTAATGTAATTTTATCTAATGCTATTCAAATATGACAAAAAATCACATCAAAATCTTATAATAACGAAGATTTTTGGACGAAATTGTGTCCAAAACCCTTTGTACAAGACCCGATCCCCTATTTTACTATAACTACTAACAAAAATTAAGAACCAATACTTATTCTTTTCCGAGCTATCGAGACTCAAATACACAAATTTTGTGAGACCACGCAGCTAGCGTAAATGTCTTTGAAATTTTATTAGGTGTAGTTTTTTCGAAAAATATTTAGTTGTGGTTTTATTGTTTGTGTTTTATGAAGCAAAACTTTGATGTTATCCTTACTCATCGAGAACGAGATTCTCCGTCCCATTGGCAAACATAATATATTGTATTTTCTTGTTTTCAATGAAACTTGAATTCACAATTTCTCATAACATATGAATTTTTTGTATTCCACGTTCAACCAACTGAACTATAAATCATTGACAACATATAATCTTTTACTTCAAAATTTGACCTTCTTCAGTTAATGATGAAATTTTATAGATTTGCCAAGTTAGTGATGTTTTATATGTAGATAGAGAATTGACGGTATTAGGAATGAAGCATCTTAGTTTCTACGTGTTCAATGTTTTCTGTTAACTACATCGTCTTTAGATATTAAGCCCACTCTAAATCTTTCAAAAAAAAAACATCGTCTTTAGATATTTTCAGGATATTTTTCAAACCAAGAAAAAGAAACTAAACCCCGACCAACATAATATGAGATCACAAAATTTTCAGGTAGAAATTAAAATAGTAAATTTATGTTTAATTTCAGAAATTTGAAAATCTGAATTTTCCTTTAGCCATTCTCAAGTGCTAGTACATATCATTCTCACATCTCACACGCAAGGATATAGAAAAAGGATTGAAATGATGCAATCATGATGTGATATTTTTGATCCGAGTTTGAGTTGCCAACGGTACAATTCTTGTTCACAAATTTATTAGTTGAATAAAATTTATTAGTTGAATAAAAGGGACAGATAAGCGAGTAGGTCAAATGATAAGATCTCCCGAATTTCAAAATAAGAAAGCCCTTACTCTAATTTTGTGAAGCAATAATCCAATAAAATAAATGGAAGAACAGTGTTGTTGTGCACGTTGATCGGTTATGATTAGGGATGTCAATGGGTCGGATAAAACCCGAACCCGCGGGTACCCGATCCGAACGGGGCGGGTAATATCCGAAAAAAATACCTGCGGGTCGGGTATTATCCGAAAAAAATACCCGCTCCGGATTCGGGTTCGGGTTCGGATAAATTTTTACCCGCGAGTATTATCCGAACCCGAATCCGAATCCGAAAATACCCGAAAAATATCCAATGATATGAACATTTGTGATGTTTTAAGGATTTGCTATTTGTAATTTTTGCATTTTTAATGTATTTTGTACAAGTTTCTTATTTTATGTATATAAAATTGCTGGTGATTTTACATATTTTTATAATAATCTTTTAGATTTTTTTTTTTAATTTTATATAGGTGATTTTTCGGGTAACGGGTTCGGGTTCGGGTATACCCGTTACCCCGCGGGTTCGGGTTCGGGTATGATTTTTTACCCGCGGGTATTTTGGGTTCGGGTATGATTTTTTACCCGCGGGTTCGGGTTCGGGTATTATTTTTTTTTAAAGATTAATATCAAACAGTTTTAAGTAAAAATACAAATATAACATAATTGTTTTAAAAATAATAATAATAATTAGGATGTGCAATTTTTTCAATTATATTTTTAAAAATAATAATAATTAGGATTACAAATCATTAATGTAATTATATTTATTTTTATATCTTTTTGTACATAATTATTTTCATAATTTAAGTTAGAGAAAAATATTGAACATATGATAATAACATACTTAGTAGTATGTGCAATTTTTTTCAATTATATTTTTAAAAATAATAATAATTAGGCACACAAGTCAATAATGTAATTAAATTTTTTTTTATATTTTTTTTTACATAATTGTTTTCATAATTTTATGTTAGAAAAAAATATTAAATATATGATAATATGGATCTCAAAATAAAGATAAAATTCAAGCGAATATATTTCTTATTTTTTAAAAATTATATTATGAAAATACTAACAATATTTTATGATATTATATATTAATTTATTAATATTAGATTGCCCTCAAGTAAATACGGTGAGCGTAAGGTCATATCAAAGTATTGTGTTACGCACGTAACGCAATCAATGGTCCCCTCAAGTATGAAGAACCTAATACCCTACTCGTCGCGAGTCCATCCATAATGACTAAACCATGTTATGATCTCGCGGCTTCGGTCATATCCAATATATGTCACCTAGCATATATCTACGTTTCCGATTCGACGAACACCTTTGTCCTATGATTAGCAAAACATAATCATCTCCTCGGCTAACGTACTAGTGTACGCGTTCAGTCTATTCCCTTGTAATAGAAATGCTTCTCTCTTAAACAAACTGATCCGCGACTAGGGATATTTAGAAATGAAACTTTAGGTGTGACGATTTTGCTGCACATAATCCTCAATTATGTCGGCGTCCACACAATCTCAAATCAGGGTTCATGTAATCAAATTACACAACCCGCACACAATTTTCATATAAGATGAATGCATAAAAATTTAAGTAAACAATTTTTTTTAAAAGGTATGCATTCATACGGATTAAGTATTTGGTTGATACAACGTTTACCTATGGGTATCTCCATACCCACAACCTGCGAGGACTATCGTATTAGATAACTACACTCTACTCTCTTCTTCCTCCTCTAGGTATCTCCATGCCCATAGTCATCGCATGACAATCGCGCGCGACTAGAGAGAGCGGTTTTGTAAACGGATCCGCACGTTGCTGCTAGTGTTAATCATCATCGGGTTTGGAACATTTTCAATAGCTACGATCACATCATTTCACAAAATTTCATGGATCAAATGAAATTTTCTGAGTATTGGCTAGAAGTGGTTGTGACCTCGGTATTTTTGGCTTGTACTATTGCGTCTCACGTAATACACAACCATAAATCCGATAACTCGTGACTACTTCGAGTTTGGTCATGTATCCTTGATCCATACTGCTTCCTTTTGCGATTAATAACCGCAATATACTCGCCTCCGTAAATAGAATAATAAATTGTTGGTCCTGTGGAACCTTTTCACATAACCGTGTTTTCGTTTAGCAAAACATGTACACACTTTGTGATCAAAAGTCGTGCTACATATTTGGACGTGCCAAATATTTTGTAAACTGTTGTTGTTATAACTCTTTATAACCAACACGTCCTCCACACCATTATAGATTTAATAAAATCCTGAATTCTTTCTCAAAGTTTTCAAGGATAAACTTCACCGCTATCAATACAAATCTCGATGGGTTTAAATACACATAACAATTATGTATATATATGTATAACCATTATACATTCACAAGAGTTAGTTTCAAGTAATCGCATTACATTCAAACTCGTGTGATTCCCATGAATTTTATTGATGGTGAATTAGACGCTCTATGTCGTTACAAGAAACATAACGCGGCTCCCACTAACCTTCATGTTTACACAAAGTTTTCATTCGTTCCGACAATGTTATAACAGTTTATAACTTCCTCAAAACGAATATTCCAATTCCGAGAATCTTTCTCTAATCCATCATATGGATTGTTAAAGCGTGCATATCCTATCCCCGATTCTTATGAATCGACAAAACCATAAGGTTGTGTCAAATACACATCCTTTCATAAAATTTCTGTCAAGAAATTCGGTTTTGACATCCATTTTGTCACATCACATAGTCATAATATGCGACCATGGCAAGCAGAATTTTGAGAATGTGAAAGCTTGACGACATGCGAAAACGTTTCTTCATAGTCCAACTATGAATTACTTGAAACTCTTCGCTGCGAGCCTCACTTTGTTATATGTGTATTCCTATCCGTGTTGGTTCTCATCTTGAAAACTCATTGACATTTCACGGGTCTAACCCTGAAAGTAATGAAATCAATTTCTAAACTTGATAATTTACACGGATCGAATCTCAGATTTCATGACATCTTGCCATATGGAATCATCATTTTCATAGCATCCTTGTAGGATATCAAATCATCATATGATTTCGATCTATCATCATTAGCAACGATAAATCCGTATTTATCGGCTTATGATATAGCCTACTCGATCTATGAAAAACTCCTTTGTGTGTTCGATTCGTATTCATCAACTTTTGATGAAGTCGTGTCAATTTTCATCGGTACAATGTACATTTTCCAGATCTCCAACTCTTTCGAGATTTATTCTACTCCCACTAGCCCACATAGAGATAAGCGACATCAAGTTCCAAACTTGTGCGCATCCAGTCCTCCTCTAAGAAGGCATCTCTTCGAGCCATGAAAATCTCATTTTCATCGGGACGTTAGAACTAATATCCTTTAGTTTACTTAAGGATATATGATAAATGAACAATTTTCAGATTTGTGATTGAGTTTAAACGAAACAAATTTCGAAATATATTCACATCCTCAAATATGTACAAATGACAACTTCGGAACCATTCCGATCCATATCTCATATGGCGTCTTTTGTACCAATTAGAAGGTTTATGGTCCATATCTTATAATGCAACCATTCATTAGTGCCGCTGTCTCAAGGGCGTATCCCCAAAAAATTTTTTTTTTTTTTTTTTTTTTGGGAGATCCGTTTGACTTATCATTTATCGAACCATGTCCAACGTGCGTTCATTTCCTCTTTTCGAACACATCTCAATGTTCCGAAATGAAGATAATCGTGAAACGATTCCACAATCATGAATGATAATCAATACTTATAACTCAAATATCGCCTCTTCGATCCTATCGAAATGCGTAGCTCAAATACTCGCCTCCTCGATCTTATCAAAGGGCTTTGATTTTCTTGCTTAGTCGATTTTGTATTTCATTTTTGAAACTCTTTGAACATTTCAAAAGTATCCGTTTCGGCACACATTAAATAGATATTACCGTATTTATTTTAACCGTCCGTAAACGTAACAAAATACTGATAGCCTCCTCTTGCCTCGGAATTTATCGGAACATTTACATCTTAATGTAATTTCCAATAATTCGTTGGATCTTTCTCCAACCTTTGAAGAATGATGCCCTTTGTCGTCTTGCCTAATAAATAAGTATCGCATTAATCAATCAAATCTAATTCGAATGATTCTAGCAATCCATCATATGGAATCTAAATACGCGTATCTCGTTTATATGGCCATGACGGCAACGCCAAAAGAAACAATCAACTTCTAGGTTTAATCCTCCTCGGATTTCACCGTTCTTTGAGTCATTAGTTTGGACAACTCCTTGTCCGAACTTTCTGTTTGGAAAACATTTTCCCAAAATACCCTTAGACATTTATTTCTTTCGATCCCGCCTTTGAATTACAAGGACATCCACGCATCTATATGCACTGGATTCCTCGGATGCTTCGAGCATCTCCAATTCAAATTTGAATCGCAGCTTATGCAATCTCGGGATCGACTTATCTATCGAATGCATATGATATTCGGTCACAAAGATCAAATCTCGTACCATCAACACATGAGTGTTAATTAAATACCCATAGGCGTCTCAAAATTAACCTACTCTTTGAGCCGCATTGAACCATTCAACGCACTCTAGCTCCTGAAATTATTTCATGAACGTTGTGTTTTATTTTCTTATGCACCCGAATTCTCAAAACATTTTTGAAAATATGTATCTTTACATGCCACCACAAGGCACGTAATATCGTTCGATTCTTTCTTAAGTTTATCGAACCCGGCTTTCTCTAAAGCCAAAGCCTCGAGCCCCGAATTTTCCATTTCCGTGTCCAACATGTTCCTTTAAGTCTAAGAACTATTCTTTGACTATCAAGGTTAAGAACGGTAATTCCGGCCCAAAAGTCATCTATCATATCGATCTCATCGATATATTTGGTGTTGCTTAAAACATAATTCTAAACGGATGATGAAAATTAAGCTCCTAACCATGCGTACTTAATCTATATGCTTATATGATGATTATATGTTAATTATATGCTAGTGTTATTTTATCGAATCGACAAGCCTCATATCGATACGGGACTCTAAGTCCATAACACTTGAGATCCATATTTCGTAATCCTCCCACAAGTGACGTAGGCCTATCGAGTGGGATCTCACTTATTTAGGTAGGATATAATCCAATCGTATCATATACGACTCTCAACTTTTATAGAATTTCGGTGATGGATCGTATCATATACAATCCCAATTCCGTGTGTGCATTCTATCTATGCTCCGAACTCTAATCGGATTAGCTTTGACGGTTAAACTAAAACCATACTAAACGTATCAACTAGTTTAAATTTAAACATGCCTGACGAAGGCCCAATCCACATTTAAATTATACAAAAGCTTATTGTCCTATTGAACTACGCGTATACACATGCCTGACGAAGGCCCAATCCACACGTATATTTGTAAACAAACATGACAACTGTTTATATGGGAGACATCTAGTTAGTTTATAATTAAGCAAAATTCTATCATTTCAAATTTCGCTGTGAGGGATTTGTTGTGTCATACATCAACTTACTATGTTTTATATTCACAAGGTTTTCATAAATGCAAATGATTTGAATTTTTGGGAGGGTAATTATTCTAAATAACTACTATTCTATATGTAGGGTTACGCACACATTTATCAAAGTGTGCAGCGGAATTAGTTTCGCATGCGTAACCTAATTCTACCGGGATCACGTTCTAAAACCATCCAAAAAGGAAGAGTTGGATAAATTACCTCGTACAAGTTAGTACGTGACGCTTTCTTATCCAAATCCACGAACCTTCTCCAAGGAGTGCTTGTGCAATCCCTCTACTCGTGTCCACCTCGATTTCGTCCGATCGGAATCGCCAACGTCGTTCTAGTCGCCGTCACGATCGATTCTCTCAAGATCTTTGCTCAAATCTCCCTCTCAATCTCTCTGCTCAAATCTCCCTCTCAATCTCTCAAGACCTAATCTAGAATTATGTGGAAGAAGGAGAGAGAAATGGCGGCTCAAAACCCTAAAACTCGAAAAAAACTTAGGTTAAACGAAATCAGAATTATATATATATAGGAATTAAGTCAGTTCGAACGCACCTAAATGGTTCGTTCGAACGCACTTAAGTAGTTCGTTCGAACTAACCCAAATCTGACTGTCACGAATAAGTCCGTTCTAACGCACTCATATAGTTCGTTCGAACGAACCTAATTCTGGTTGATTAGTGCATCCATGTCCCATGAACCCTCCTCTTGGTTGATGAAGTTGGCTACTTTCAAGCGCCTTGAGTAATTCGAAGTAGGTTTATCGGTTATCCAATTGGGGTACCATGGGACGCCGATGGCCGGACAAAGGCGACCGTGTTGGGAATTCACCCGTCCCCGGGCCCGCGCAGCGGATATGTAGGCCCGGTCCGATTCCCTAAATTCAAGATCACGCCATGACTTCGAGGGTACGATGCAATAGAAGGATAGACGATTACCTGTTCAGTATTCTGCATGAACCTGTTCAGTATTCTGTCCATACGAAATTGGTAAATTCTTCTGACAGAAATTCAACCTAGGGGTGTACGTATACCGGGTTGGGCGGGTTCTTATCGAAACTATAACCCAACCCACTTAGAACGGGTCTCTATTTTTCCAACCCAACCCAACCCATGATACTTATAAAAATTTCGAAACCCAACATAACCGGGTTGGGCGGTTTGGGCGGGTTAGCCGGGTTTTTTTTGCCGATTATATACTATATAGATATGTATTCGATTATTCATATGTAACCAAAAAAATATTGAATAAAAACTATATTTTTTGATTAAATCATCAAAATTATTTAACAAACACATGAATCACAATTGAAAAATAAATTATAATTTAATTAAACCATATAATATCACAAACACCCAATTCGATGGTACCAATTGTACTCGCGAGATTCATATAATATAACATTAATTAAGTAAATGGGAACTCTAAATTTATGTCCCGTGAAAAAGTTTTATGTTGTTAGTTTATTTATTTCAACTTCGTATACTTCCGGCGTGACGAAAATAAAAGAAAGGATTTCATCATGTTATTGACAATTGAGTTTTGTTACGAACTTGTTGTTAGTAAATTAGTGGACTTGTGGTTGTGTGTTAGTGGATTATTAATTGAAGTGAAGAAAAACTAAGTCTAGTCTATGTTAAACTAATGTAGAGGATAAATATTGTAATTAATTTTCTAAAATATTAGAGATATAAATAAATTTTTCATAATTAATTGAAAATTTGATAGTCTATGGGTCGGGTTGGGTTAATCCGGGTTTTTAATTTCAAATTCACAACCCGACCCACAAAAACCGGGTCGGTTCGGGTCCCGACTAAACAATTTTGAAACCCGCAAAAACGGGTTGGTCCGGGTCGGATTGGGCGGGTTGGGCGGGTTAGAGAAATTTGTGTACACCTCTAATTCAACCTACACGAAAGTTGTAGATAATCGTATTATCTACCCAACCTAATTTGGTCTGGACCAATTGGAGTTCGTATGCAAAAGTTATGACTGTTTTACTAACTGTATGTCATACTGTTGCACCCTTTCGGTATTTCATAGAAACGACACTGATACTTCGTTCATATGAAATATATTTCTACATGAAGGTTGTAGATAATCTTATTATCTATCTAACCCAATTTGAACCATTCAAATTGGATTTTCCTACTGAACGATATGACCACGAATGTACGCTTACATTCGTTTATCCTTGTGTACATTTTTACGGTTGATCCGAAACTGTATTTCCTTCAGACCGTCCCCTGGAAGCCATTTAACATTGTTGATTAAAAAAGGTCGTTGAGCAAGGATACTTTGCCAAATTTTTGTAGATTATGCTTTCCTCTTAGTAAGCCAAATGGTGTTGGATGGGAAGTATTTAGCTTTAGCTATCCGAACCCATAGTTTGCTTTCATTCGTAAGTAAGGTCCAAAGATTTTTTTTTAGAGCATTAATGAGTATCAAATAAAACTGCCAACTCAGAATTCGAACTACAGTCCGTCATGACGCAACATGATCGTCACGACGGAGGTATCCCATTTACTGAGATAGTCGTTTTCATTCTCATCCATCATGACGGACCAACCAGTCCGTCATGACGGGCCAACCAGTCCGTCATGACAGAGTAACCAGTCCGTCACGACGCTATACTCAAAGACTAGCTTCCATATCATTGTCATAGGTCCTCGCGACGGACCAACCAGTCCGTCACGACGGACTATGTAATGTATGTTAGTTTTGCATAATCATATTATGCATCTCATCGTTTCGACGAAAGCGTACGTTCATTCTCATGTGTACAATCTTCTAGTTTATCTATAACCGTATTTCTTTAATCATGGTTTATTTAAATATTCCTAAATATGTTAAATAACCAGTACACCTATTAAATGAAATATTAATTAAATATATAATATTATATCAACAAACATAAATAATAACATATAATCGTTTACATACAAGCTAAACATTTTAGTCTAGGACATTATTTCCTTTAGAGATTGAATGGATTTAATTAAGTGCTTCCGTTCTTACCAGATTGGAACGATAGGCTTTCGTTTTGAACGAAAGGTTACGGTTCTGAACGGAAACTTCCGGGTTGATCGGAAGGATTGTGTTTCACTTACAATCACTTCGTTCTGGAATTTAAACTTTGAACGTAGGGTTCTGTTCTCGACGAAAGGTTCCGTTCGGAACGAAACCACTATATTTGGATCATTTTATTGCTTATAAAATTGAGTTTAATAAATATAAATTGAGTGTGGGATAACTTATTGGATACTGGATACGTGACTAGTTTTATGATTATGTAACTCGTGAAAATTTTCAAGATCTTGTATGAAGTCTTCGTGTTCCAATCTTCATGATTTTTCGTGTTCCAGTTTTCACAATTCTACGCTCGCTATCTCCCGCTCTTGAGCTTATATTGACTTATCTTCGTGCGATGATATTGTTCATATTTATTTTCTTGAAACAATCAAATATAATTTGAACCAATAGTCAATCAAATATAATTTGAACCAATAGTAATCATGTGATATACATGAGCAGCGAGGAATATAACGTACTCCTAATCTAGGATCTCGTTTTCATGTAAGAGCATGGAGGAAGATTTTAAATGATATACCTCGGTTCGCACGAAACCAAATTTCCTATTTAGGATTGACCCAAACTTCTGTCTTGTTTTTTCAGTTGATTGATTCTCGTTCAAGATTTCCGTTGTGATCACTGTAAAATTGAAATTAGAATCATCTTCTCGTAGTCCACCGTGAATCAAACAAAATCGGGGATTAACACAAAATCATAGTCGACGTATTAATCAACTTGCATGAAATTTCACGATTAGCAAAACCTAATTCTCCGCAATTCCCTCTACAAGAGATTCACTAATGTCCAAAATTAAATTAATTAAGATTTGTCTTAGCTGGAGAACAAGAGATACTTATGAAAGGGTTAAAATGAGCACGTCAAGTGAAAAAAATACTAATTAGAAATTTGTGGTCGCCATATTGTTCGAACCATATATTTTATTCGCTCGTATCATATAACAAATAATCAAAGTTGTAAATAATCAAATTTGTGGTCGCCATATTGGTCGCCATATTGTTCGAATCATAATCAAAGTTGTAAATAATTTCATTATATTTCCATCCAATTCGAAACATTCCAATCGGAATTATAACAAATACGTTATGTATGTTTCGCTAAAACTTGTTTTTTATAAAAACATTGTGATATTTTCGTAGACATTCAATGTATTCAATGTATGATATATTATAAAATATAATATTTTATATGAGTAACATCTTTTATAAAAAAATTTAAATTAGATTTATATTAGTAGACAAATTATATTTTTTTGCGACGTACATTTAAAACACAAAAGTACCATCAAAATTTAAATAAATAAAAAATCAAATGATCAGTTATACATATCATATTCTTACTGAATCGTTAGGGGTGTGTACACGGATTGGATTAAACGGGTTTTGATGATCATTATGTGAGCTCATTCAAGTTCGGATTTGAATTTTTGAACCTGACCCAACTCATTATATTTGAAAACCCATTAATATGATACAAGTCGGGTTGGGTGGGTTGGACGGGTTGGACGGGTTGGTCGGGTCCGATTCGATCAATCAATAATACAATTAAATACAAAAACAAAATAATTTCAAAAAATAAAATATTTTTATATGTAAAACTCAGTAAGCAATCAATTGCATAAATTTTATTTTATAATATCACTAAAACAACATACAATGAAATTCAAAACTTCAAATTAAAAAAAATCGACATAAAAATCAAAACTTTTAAAAATTATCTTATGAATTTATTTGAAACTTTAACCACAACACTTGTCTCCATTTTCTGAAATAAAAAATATGCATTAGCACATTATATATATATATATATATATATATATATATATATATATATATATATATATATATATATATATATATATATATATATATATATATATATATCAATGTTTTAAATTGTGATATTGCGGTCCATTGCGGTCGGGTCTTTTTTGCAGCGGATTGCGTTTGCGGGCGCAATTGCGGCGCAATAACCTTATTGCGGACAGTCGTTGCGATAAAAAATTATGTAAAAATAATAGTTTGTTTAAATATAATTTTCACAATATTTTTTATCACCAATAATATCATAAATTTTTTTTTATAATTTTCTTCTAAAAAGAATACAAAAGTTGATTGTCCATGAACTTTTTCGATGTAAATAAAAGTTGATCATAAAATTTCCATTAAAATAGAAATTATGCGGGATCTTTGGAATTGTATTTTGTTGAAGAATTTTTTGTCGACATCATAAAAATATCAAAACACTATAACTCAAATTTTAAATCTAAACATAAATGAAATACAATGAAAATTACTAAATTCATACATTTATAGATGAAAATGACACATTTTAGAAGTTATATACGTTATGAGCATATTTTATCAAATATTTTGATAATAAAACATGGAAACTAAGTATTAAATAATCACAAAATTTATGTTATAATATTTATATTAAATAATTCTCGATAAAATTAATTTAACGTGTATTTTGTGTTTAATTTAGGGTAAAAGACAAAATTTCACAAATTCAAGCCCATCACTGCATTCCTCTCTTCGAGACGAGCGATTTCGATATAAATTTCATGTAATTTGGTGGAAGGATGAGAAAATTACAACGATTTGAATATTATCCGCAATATCATCCGATATATCCGCAATATTACCGATATCTCGCCGCAATTTCCGCAATATCGGAAAAACGCTATATGCCGCAATATTTCGTTGCGAAATTGCGATTCTAAATCCCAGGCCGCAATATCCGCAATATCGCCGCAATTTTAAACACTGATATATATATATATATAGAGGATGGCTAAGATACTTAATTAAGTATCATGAGTTTGGTACTTAAGACTTTTTGACCATTAGATTTGCTTTGAGATTTGTGAATTTAATGATAATCGTAAACTGATATGGAAATAATTAATGATGAGTATATATAGCATTAAAAAACACAAATCTCAAAACAAATCTAATGGTTAAAATATCCTAACTACCAAACCAATGATACTTAATTGAGTATCTTAGCCATCCTCATATATATATATATATATATATATATATATATAGAGAGAGAGAGAGAGAGAGAGAGAGAGGATGACTAAGATACTTAATTAAATATCATGAGTTTGGTACTTAAGATTTTTTAACCATTAAATTTGCTTTGAGATTCGCACATTTAATGATTAACATAAACTGATATGACATTAGTTAATGATGAGTATATATAATATTAAAAAACACAAATCTCAAAGCAAATATAATGGTCAAAAAATCATAAGTACCAAACCCATGATACTTAATTGAGTATCTTATCCATCCTCATATGAATAAATTCTTACTTTTGGTAACTAATCATGAATCCTCAAAAGTGATGTATCCCCTGATAATTTAGTGATTGTGAGCTATGTTAAAATAACAAAATCGTGAGTGAATAATTGTCATCAAAATATATTACATTATGATAAACGAGTTATTTACGATAGAGAAAAAGGCTGGCCTGATGTACGACATGAAATGAAATAATACTATAAATGAAAGAAATATATTATTGACATGTTATATTATTTCCTCAAGACAAAAACAGAACAAAAAAATAATTTATATAAAAAAGAGAGTTAATAACTTAAAAACATAACAAGTCATACATATTTTCATATTCATAAACAAAATTCAGTAAAAAATCCAGACATGTCTAATTTGAATTTCAGTACATATTTCGTTTCTATTAAAATTATTTACTAATCATAAAAAATCCAGATCGAATTGGGTTAATACGAGTATTTAACTTCTAACCCATAAATCGATCCATAATTCGGGTTTTTCAAGATTCAAATTCAAACCCAAATTAGTAAAAATCAGGTCGGATCGAATTGGGTTGGACGAGTTGGATAGATTTTTGATTTTTTTACACCCCTATGAATACAAAGGAGTCTCAAAACACAAAAGAAGGTTCATAGACTAATTGCAAATTTGCAATTCTTCCACACGCAAATTATAAACGACACGAGCAAAATTAATTAATTAAACTAATCTCCTCGTTGACTACCGGGACCTCCGCGAAGACCATTGACCCTTTTATTGCCCCTCATCATTACACGTGTTGCCTTCTCACGACCTCTGCTTGCCGCCACTTTGTGCTTCACAGCTAATGCTAAATGGAGTTTTCCAGTTAATTTAAAAATGGAGATGATTTGGTAGTTAGTTAACTCCTGATTCCTGAACTGATAGTTCAGTAATTTATTTTTGAGGGTGAAATATTAGTATTACTGTATTAGTTAGAATTTAGAAATTAAACTTAGTGGTGGGGCTTCTATTCCTTTTGTGATAAAGTAAAGTAGACAAAAAAGAGTTATATAGGCTCTTTTTTTCTTTGTTTGTCTGTGGTAAAGATTGGTGTTTGATTTGAAGAATTTTGGTGGTTAACTTTTTTTTTTCCAGAGGATTTTTTTTTTAATATAACTCATGAATATGTATAATAAGAAATTATTAGTTAATTACTTAACTTCAATCAGAAAATCTTCGAATTAGGACATCATTTGAATTGAAAACACCAATTTAATATTTTGTATATGTTTTTTTTTTACTTAAATCATAAATATAATGTTAGATAATTGGTACAAATTTTAATCATGATTTCATATGTCAAGAGTTTTGCTACCCGAATAGTTATTTTTTGATTCTTCGTAGTTTCAAGAATTTTATATAATTTATTTGTAATTGTAATTGTAATATTCTTTAAAAAAAATAATAGTTATTATTAGTATAATAAAATTAAATATTTTGTAAATCTTGCAACACCACATATTTTCATATAAAAAACCTAAATGTTATCGTCAATTATTACTAATAAACGTGACGAATGAAAAACGATTTCAATTAGATGATCTTGTTCATAACCTCTTTGATATTTTTCAAGAGAGAATTACAACAACGTGATGAATGAAAAATGATTTCAGTTAGACGAAGAGTACTTTTTTGAAAATATGAGTTGCATATACAAACTCAGACTAGCATAAATGTCAGGCCGGCCCTGGATATAACGTCAATAAAGAAAAGATCTTATTCAATCATTATTTTTATTATATGAAGAATCGAGTGATATTATGTAATTAATCATGCAATAATCATAGGCACCTAGATTTTTTATCTAGATTTGCACCTAGAAATACACGTGGCATTCAAATTTAGAATTTCTAAAATTTATTTCCATTTAAAAGTTTGATGTGGCTGCACCGTGATTTGCCACGTATGTTTCTAGATGAAATCTAGGTGCGAAATCTAGGTGCCTATCATTATTGATTAATCATGTATTATATTTAGAAAATATACTTTGACAAATTTTCAGCAAAATCATTAAGGATGTTCACAAATTGTCGAGTTATACAATTTTTTAAATTGTTTGGGAAAGTCGTTCATATATAAATTTTAGTTTCATTCAAAAAATACAATAGTATATATTATTATATAATTTTTATTTTCAAAATATTCTCAACCAAATTAGAAGCAACATTATATATAGTAATATATACTATGTTGTTTTCACTATCAAAATATTTTCATCTCAACCAAACACTGCATAATAAGATAAACATGAGTTTTAAAATTTATTTTTGCTTCATAATTTAATTCTTCAAACAAACTATGGAGCGTGGCCAATTCACCGACTTTAATGATAGACCTCAATGAAACCAACTTAAACATGATTTCTTCTTAAATTAGAAATAAATGCTAATGCACCAAAAAGAGAAGATTTAATGTAACCCATATATACAAATTCATACCCTTGTATTTGACCATTCTAGAGATAAGATTTATTATAAGCTTTATAATAAAGTAGTGTTACTAAGATATTATTTCGTATACTCCAAGGTAGGTCTCGAGATATACTAAAAAAAGTGTTGCAATAACCCCTAATTTTTGTTTCATTTTTTCTTCTTCTTTTAAAATCAATTTTGGAAGAAAAAAGAGGAAAACAAATCACTCGAGTCCTTCAATAAAAATATTTGGATATATAGATAAAATTAAAATTAAATATTTGGTGTATACAAAATGGCTAAAATTAGTCAAAAATTGGATAGAATGAGAATATAAATGTAAGGGTGATGTGCAATGAAATATGGGAAAGGTGGTAACTCATCGACTTAAATTATTTCTATATTGATTATGATGTATAGTTGTTTTTCTAATATCAATAGAAGTATGAAATATGAACATGTCCGGTTTTGTATTTTGAAGAATTTTGACAATTATTATTACGAAATCTTGAAACTCAAAAAGTGATTTTATAATTTGCTAAAATATCCTGACTATTACTCAACTGTGTTGATGAATTTTTTAAAAAATTTCTGATATTTTGTTGAAAACTCTCTAATTTTTTTTTTGAAAGCAACTTATAGTTGTATGATTTATTTAAACAAATGAATTACATCGAATTATATTATTTAAGAAAAATAAAAAATAAAAAATATATAGGCCCATTGCAACTAGAAAAATCTAGATTTTACTGAAAACAACTTGAACTTACTATAATTTCGATGAAAAAACTAGAAATTTCAAGAAAAATTTGCCGAAAATCCTTGATTTTGCTCATAATTTGTTGAAAATCCCTAGATTTGACTGAAATCTGCTTAAAAACTCCTGGATTCTTCTGAAATAAATTTCTCCAAAATTTCCTAGATATTACTTTTCAGAAAAAAAAAAATTCAAAGGAATTAAGGAACTAACGTCTATACGAGATATAGATCCCCATATTAAGGAACTTAACCTCACACAAATTGCTAAAATGTCTTCAAAACTATTCATTATATTTGTTATTTAAAAAGGTGCATACATAATATTTAGAGTTTTTGCGGGGACACACGAGTGAAAATGAAAAACTTTAAAACATAAAAAAATGAGTAGTGATGTACACCCCTAGTATTTTTCTCTCACATCCTTAATGACGGGGATATGATTTAACACTTTCAAAATTAACATACAAAAACATGATTTAACATCTTAATTTATGATTTAATTATCTGAATTTATGATTGAACATATAATTAAGATATTAAATCATGAATTAAAATGTTAATTTTTAAAGTGTTAAATTATATCCAAATCATCAAAATACCGGGAAAAATGAGGTATGTCCAACATTTCCCTAAAAAAATTGGAAAGTTTTTCATTTTGCATTTCCTACAAGTTACAACTAGGATGTGTATATATGTGTGTAAAATCAATAAAGACAACTTACATGCGCCCAATCATGATATAACACAGTAAGCATGATTGAGACCTCCACCAATTGCGCCAAATTTTTTTCTCCAATTATTAATCCCCATTCTTTCATATTATTTTTCTAATTAAATCCCAACATGTCCATTAATGATGCATCTAATTAATTAATGGGTTCCGTACTGTTTTGTTTTGAGTACGAATAGGGCACAAATATTACTTAAAATGTTATGATTTGGAATTTGAACGAAATTTTGATGTTAGCATAGGAGTATTGGAACTTCGTTCAATATACATTCAAGTCGTTTTGGAAGATTCAAATTACGAAAGATCGTATTTTTTTCTTATTCATAGTAGCGTTCGCATTAACATTTCATTAAGCATCAAGCTCTTTCGATATAAATTATATTTTTATTCAGAATTTTTATCCACTTGCTACATCACAAGTAACAACATCTCAATGGACATTATAAAAAAAATTGGGGGTTTGATATAGTGTTCCTCAATCTTACTTAAACATGTTTGATGCGATGAATTGATTAGACTCATTAATTGAATCAATCAATTCTTAATTAAATTAATCAATTAAATTATTAATTTAAGGTCTAATCAATTCATTTAAATATTCTTGATTGACGCATTAAGAATGTTTAAGTGAGATTGGTTCCGATTTTTCTTATCTATCTATCCAGATGCTGCCTCGTGTCAGGTGAATAAAAATTCGAGAAATATAAATGAGATTTGTATTATTTTTTTTTTTTGTTGAGAAAAATAGAGTAGGCTCATAAGTCCTACTTCTATTATTTGTATTAATTAGGCTAGGCAAAAGGAAAAGATTATTTATATCATCATGATGATGTATATTATCACCATTACTTTGTTTAAGTATATATTAAATAAGTGGGCTTAGATTGATATAGTTCTAATAAACTAGAACATGATACTAAGTAGATCAAGTAAGTGAGGGTACGATTGTAGAGTATAATAATATGCCAAAATAGTATTCTTTATTTTTTTATTTCTCAAACTCATAAATTAGTCTCTACAAACTTAATGGTAACACTGTTTATTACACTTTAGAAACACATATAAATCAAAAGAATTAGTAAAAGGCTAAGTTTAAAAAAAAAAAAAATAGTTGAGAAATTCTCCAATTCACCCCTCCAGTTTTCCTATATTTTTTTTCTTTAATGTTTGTATACTGTTTACAAACTCCATAAAATAAAACTATTGTGTCAACCAAATATCCTCCACATTCCAAAAGTTATCCCCGAAACCTCCCATATCGAACTCCGGCAACCCGATATCGTTGTAACTGCTCATGCTGGTAAATGAATCTGACCAGTTGTCCCCGAACTGCATTTCTTGGTTCCCGCAACTGTAATTATTTTCAATTATCTGCCCGGTATGACTTTCGGTAAAGCACGAGTTCGAAACAGGCGGAGACCACAATTGAACCCCTTCGGTTTCGGAGGATGAACCCGTCGTGCTCGAAATTTCCGAGTTTGGATTAGGGTTCATCATGTTAACATGGTCGAATGATTTGATCGAATCCGTTGGCAATACGGTTCCGGCATGTTGGTCCAAAGCTGTAGAGGAATTACCAGCATCGGCTTGAATTCGCTCCACGAGACGGGGCATCCATAAGTATCGCATTATGTCTTTAAATTGTTGGCTATTTACGTCGCATTTGAGTTGTTTCGCGTGTTTTTGCACCCTGGTCCTCCAATAGTTCTTTATTTCATTGTCTGTCCTTCCTGGCAAGTGTTGCGCGATTTTGGACCATCTGTGTCAAGAAAATCAAACATGAAATTAGTTACCAGAAATATAAAGAGTTTTTTTTTTAACATAAAAAATAATAACTTGATCTTAAGCATTGATTAAAGTTTTTAACTTGAACTAATTATATAATTAGCTAGAGCAATTTAATTACCGGTTGCCCCAACGGGAGTGGAGTTCGAGTATGAGGAGTTGCTCTTGCGGGGTGATGTTTCCCCGGCGTAAATCTGGCCGGAGATAGTTCAGCCACCTCAATCGACAGCTCTTCCCCGTTCTTTTCAAACCTAAAGATCAAAAAGAAAATTCTAAGTCAATCAGAACGAATTATACCTTCTAAAAGAGAAAAAAAGATAGAGAATATATCCACTAATGTAGCTATTAGCTAGCTTAGTAGGTTTCAACTGTATGAATAAAAATTGAGGTGTGAAATGAAGACCGGCAAAGAACACGGTGCGTACCTGCACAACGAGCAAGAGAATTCCACCGGCCCTCGCCGTGAGTGGTTATGTAATTCATGAGAATTAAATCTTCTTCTACTGTCCATGGCCCTCTTCTCAAGTCCAAATCGTCTTCACTAGTTGGTGGTGTTTGAGACTTGAAACAATCATTCGAATCCATTTCTAATGCAGTAAATCCGCTTTCCATCATATCCATCTCTATCCTTTCGCTAAGAGAAGAAGAGGAAACTTGAGAGAGAGAGAGAGAGAGAGAGAGAGAGAGAGATGGCTGAGCTGAGCTGAGCTGAGTTCTTGTTGATTGATTGAATGAATGAATGATTGATGATGTTGGATTGGAACTAAGTGATGACAAAGGCGAGATAGATGCGGTGCCTTATATAGAGGAGAGGTGCTACAAGCCGAAAAGAAACGTGTTACTCATTCCTCCTTTACATACTAAATGGAAATGCCACGTTTGTGAATTGTGAGAGCTACAAACAGAATGGACATGTCCATGTATGAATTAAATGGTGGTGATGATGAAAGGAAAAGAAGCATGTGAGGGAGCACGCCCACAATGGAGAGGATTAGTTTAATGAAATACCCTGTTATTAAAGCCAAAAATAAAGGGTGGCATAACCTTTTTTTAACTTAGAAACAGCGTTAAACCCCTTTGAATTTTGACTTCTCCATCTCTCTCTCTCTCTCTGTTAACTTTAATGGTGAGTGGGTTTGGATGTAATTAGACTTATGGGGTTATTTTAAGGAAATTAATCGCTTAGAAGAGTAGACCGTTTTCTAACAGAAGTCAAATCTATCACTGTTTATGATGCTAAGAGAAAAAACAGAGTACGTATAATTTAAACCTAGTTTTACTTTCAAACTTATTAACACCAAGTTAGTATTGTATTCTTTTTTGTATATGATTTTGAGTTTATTTGAAGCCAAGTGTTTAGTTCCTTGATTAGCATGTCAAGTTGATGAAATCCATATCCATATCTTCTTGAAAACAATGGCAAGGGAAGTGAGCTCATATGTTAGGAATACATCATGATAGTAGTAGATACCTAGATATACGCAACGAAAATCTCATTTTGTGTTTAAAGTTAAGAGCCCACAAAATACGTCTTGATTCGAAAAACTCGTTTAAATCCAAATTTATTCCGATGCGAAATGTTCAAAAGTTAACGATATGAAATTCATTTGAACTCCACTCCGAACGATTGGAAACCTGAATGCCCCGGTGAATATCTCATCCAAATTATCCAAAAAATATTAAAAATATTAATAGATAACATGAATATGACATGTTATCAAAACTAATGAAGATTTTAGGTGGTTAACCCAATACCTGAACTATCCAATTGGTTTCGATTTGAAGTAGCCAATTAAATAACGACGCAATATCATCGTTTTAACGTGTAATAAATAACTAATATTACATCTATTGCATCAAGATTTTAACTCAAATTAATTCTATCGCATCAAGATTTTAACTCAAATCAATTCTTATTGAAGAAAAATGTGAACTATTTTCTATATTTTTTACCATAAAGTTTTTTCATACATAATATAACTATAAACTATCTAATTATCTATTGTATAGCCAAAATAAAACTGATCTCCTCAAATTAATAAACTATAATTACAAAATAGTTGAGCAATTCGTTGCATATGCAATATATCGATACGGATTAGAGAGGATTGCAAATGGACTATGATTTCACACGAGATGGGAAAGAGAGTTGAAAATTAGGGCACAAATGGATTGGATTTTGTGGGCGTTTTTCAACGGTCTAACTATTTTCTTCTTCTTCTCCATTTCTTCTCAACGAAAGAATTAATATATATGTTATTTTTTTGTCTTTCGTGGTGAGGGATGAGTCACGAGTCAGAGTGTTAGAGGACCAATTTGCTGCCTTCATTCTGTTCTAGATCTTCTCCACAATCCCTACACCTCTATTTGTATAACAATTCCACAATAAAAAATAATAATATTTTGTAAAATAAGTTTTGCTAATATAATCTTTTTTTACATTTAAATCATAACATATTAACATTTTGCATTAATAAATGGAACCACAAAGATTGGGGTTTTAGATTCATAGAAGATCAAGAACATTATATTTTTATATCATTGCATTAGAAAGGTCAAACAACTGTACAATTATATGCTCATTTGACCCAACAAGGGTCTCCTAAGAAACCTCCATCCAAGATCAAGTTGGTACTTTGGATCCCATAAGTCTCGTTGTCTACATGTGATTCGATGGCCTTGTAGTTGTAACTCGAATTGACATCCAAATTATTATCAATTTGAAATAATCGCAGTGTTCATACTTTGGTTAATATGGGGTTCAATTTTACTGCCTCATTATACTCTTAATTTAGTCGGTGAATTGTTAAATGAATAGTTTAGTTAAGTTAGACAATGTAATTGTAGTTAGGGGTGTAAATGGTGTGGGTATTGCCCGAACCGACCCGAATCGTATCCGAAAAAATATTCGGATTCGAAAAAAATATCTGGATCCGAGTGGCCGGAACCAGATCCGACATTCGGTTTTGGTACCGGAACCGGATCCGTATTCCGAATCCGAATATATTTAGGATTCGAGTATTCGGAACCAGATCCGGATCCGTATATTATATATTGTTTTATATATTTTATTTTATATTAGTTCAAATATCATATAGAAATTAACGATTCGTGAGTGATTTAAAATTACAATCGTAAAATTTCGTTTAAATATAATTATATATATCGTTCATGTTACAAATTATATATATTTTAAGTTAAAAATTAAGTTATGTTATCACAACATATTATTCGTTTTACTATTCGAAAAAGAACCGTATTCTTATTCGTATTCGTATCCGTTTATTATTCGAACCGGTATCCGTATTCGAATCCGTATCAGAAAAATAATATGGATATGGATCTGGTACGATCACTATTCGAACCGGATCCGACCCGTTGACACCCCTAATTGTAGTGCATCTGAATGGGTGCCTGCAATCTAGACTATCATGACCAGGAAAAACACTTGGTTGGTTGGTTGCCGGTTGGTACCACTGGTACCACCCTAATCCTAGTCTTTTAAGTATTTAGAAACGTCAAAGGATCACATGAGGAGAGGGAGCTCCAGTACAAGTGCCACCACCAGTGGTACCACTCACTCGCTGGTCTCTCTCAATCTACTTTCGATTCTGAGTCGGAATTGCATATTGCATATCCCCTCTAGAATTCACGAAAACCAAGTTTACATGCATGCATATTGATTGAAAATAGACTGCGTATATCGTGAAATCCTATTTGTGGCTACCTAACGATTAGACTCGACAAAGAAATGGCTCGAATCAGACAAAGGGGGATCAATTCATGAGCTGGAAGATTTTTCTTTGTAGGTCCTTGTTCTTTTGTAATGTTATGGAAGTCACTAATTAAATGAAGTCAACTTCATTATAAATATATTAGGGAAATCCTTGCCCCTAGATTTCGCCTCAACATATGTAATTATCATCTGTTAATTAATATAATTGACATGTTAATTAATATGCTAATTATAGGGTTAATCAAAAGGTACTCAACAATTTGGTGGAGAAGCCAATAAACTACAATGCAGTGTGATAGAATTGTAGAAATAATTATTGCACGGCACATATGTTGTCGTCTGCTTTGCACGGATACAAATACGGGTATCGCGTCTGACATGATACGAATATGACGATACGACAATTTTCACAAAACACTAAAGACGATACATTAATTATATATATATATATATATATATATATATATATATATATATATATATATATAATTATAATTTATATATTTAATATTTTTATATATTATATTTTGTACACAAAATATACTAAAATTTGTTATTACATAAATAATTTCTTAATAAATAAATATTTATTATATCTACTTATTTTATTACAATGCAATGTCACAATAATTTTTTGCAGCGATAGCGATTAGCGTGCACTATAACGTGCGCTATTATAGCGGATGTTGTAATTTGTAGCATATAAAATAATGAAGTATCAGTATGTAATAAAAAAATAGTTTTTAAAATAACAAATGGTAAATACTAAACATCTCAAATAGAAATTGTAACGAACATCTCCAACAAGTCAGAACATATCAATCTAAAATAGAAGAGTTTTTTTTGGTTTATTTATCAACCAAAAGTGATTTTAAACATAACTTTTCATGAAATATTTTATTTTAATTAAATTAATTTAGTTCTTTTTTATAAATCCATCTATAAGTATTTTATTTAGATGTATCGTGTTACAAAGTTGCAGCGCGCACCGTTTTGCCTATAAAATAAGTTATATTGGTGTAGGGTTTAACGAAGCTATTTGCAACCATGTTTATATGTATTACTCATTTATTTCGATTTCAAATTTATATTTTTGTTTTTCAAGTATATTTATCCATACGTTAGAAATATCTGACAAGTATCTGCAATTATTTCGAAAAAAATATCCAAATACGTCACGTGAAATATCCGACGAGTATCGTTCAGATATCGATATCTGATACGATGCGACTTGATTCTGAAGTATCCGCGTAACATGTCGTATCGTCGTATTTTTAAGTGTCTGTGATACGATACAATATTTCTTGATACGATGCGATACGATTATCATATCTAATACGATACAAATACGACGATACAATAATTTTCAATCCCCACAAAAAAATATGTAAAATTATTTACTATTAAATTATGCAAGACACTCAATATGTTTGAAGTATCCGCGTAGCAAATTTCTCATGTATTGTGCTGTACAATTTTTATAAAATGCGAGAATTGCCAACTACGTGATAATACAAAGATGGAAAATGTTGGACATACCCCCACCTCTCCTCCAAGAAACTTGATGATGTGGATATGATTTAACACCTTAATAATTGACACATTAATTCATGGTTTAACATCTTAATTGGGTGTCCAATAATAAATTAAGATAATCAAACTATAAATTAAGATGTTAAATCACGTATTTATGTCTTAGTTTTTAAGGCTCCGTGGCAAGAAAATAAGGAGAGAATAACTTTTTGGAGGGTTAAGAAATTATTCCACTTTATTCCTTAATTTAAAATTGTGTTTGATAAAATAAAAATGATAAAAATTGAGATAGTGTTGAATATAATTAGGATATCTTTTGCAAATAACCAAAATATCATTTTAGTTATATATAGTTTTATGAACATTAAAAGAAATGATAAGTATTTAATAGCATAGCACACAAATATATTAGATTAATTTATTGAAAATATATCATATGTAAAACTAAATTAGACAAAATATTCATAAAAAATACATACTTGTTCTAATGAATGAAAACTAATAAATTACATACGTGAAAATATGAATCTCATACAAATCTAGTAAATTTTTTGTTTCCAAGAAATACATATTTCTTTCTAATTAACGAAATACGTACTTGTTCTAATTAAAAATATTAAGCTAAAAATATCTTTCTCGTAAATGAATACATCTCCTTAAATGAGTTAAGACCCTCTCCAAAAATAAAAAAAATATAGAGAAAAAACAGGCACATACCACAACATCTCTTTCTTAGGCTAAGATCCTTTCCAAAAATAGTTTTCGTCAAGAGAAGTTGATTTTTTCCAAAAATAAAGTATCCCATGATTGATCTTAAATTGGAGAGATTAAAAAGTAGAAGAGAATAATGTATTTTATTTGTTAAGTAGAAAAAAATGGCGCGAAAGATTTTAGTTTCAAAGAAAAAAAAAAACCAAATGAATCAATGAAAAAATATTGTTTGGATGTGAAGAACATGAAGTGAGAGAGAGGTGCATGGGAAAAGGTGAAAAATAATTAAAAAAAATGAAAATGAGTAAATGAGGGATAAAATGGTAAAAAAAAAAGTGTAAAACTTACGCCTTTTACTCCTCTCTTACACTCATTTATTCCATATAATAAATTAGTGTTTGGGACAAAAAACTAGAATAAGCATGCTTATTCTTTACTTACCCTCTTGCCAAACATGACCTAATATGTTAATTCATATCAACGTTATCAAGTTTTTTGGAAGAGAATTGTAGGGAATGTCCATCACTACTCTACAAAGATATGCATGCGATATAAGGGACAATTCCAAACCCTACGAAATCTCAAATGTCACCTATATCCCTCTAAAACGAGGAGTATCATGGATGCATGATGCTCCAGCAAAATCTCAAAATATCACGTATGCCCCTAAAATGGGATGGATGCTCCTACAAAATCTCAAAATATCACATATGCCTCTAAAATGAGAAATATCATGAATATCGCTACATAATATGTTATCCTTCTTTATATCTAATTTTTTCAAAAATATATTAGACTAACACAATGAGAATAAAAAGATACGAGTGCAGTCAATGACCTCATATCTCAGTTGATTGAGTCAATGGTGTCATATCTCAGTTGATTGAGTATTTGATAAAAAAAATTATATATTGTGAGAGATTATGGATTCAAATCATTGATATCATAATAAAATTTAAAATATGTAATGATCACGTTTCATGGTCTAGAATTCTTTATATAAAAAATGCGAGTACAAAACAGAGTTCTGAGAAGGATATGCATGCAAATGTGTTAAAAAATCGATCACCTTTTGAGAAGAGGGCAGACAATAACTATCAATAATCTAATAATTATGCAAATGTGTTACAATAGATCACGTTTGGAGAAGAGGGCAGACATAAACTATCTATAATCTAATAATCATCAATGTGAATGGGACACAATTATGGAGGAGCCATTTTGCTTAATTAGTTTAATCAATCGGTATAGTTTAATTAAATAGACCCATTAAACCACGTTTCACAAACACAAATACATCCAAAAAGGTATTCTGTACAAGTTCAACTTTAATGGCTTTGATTTATCAATAAAGGCCACTTTGCTTGTAGTTTCATAGCATCTCTGTAATTTATCTACTACTTTCTTTTTGCTCTTTATGGCACCTCTCTTTTATAACCTTTAGGCTTATTAATTAGCAACAGCTTGATGGTATGTATATATTCATGTGTATCCTCATAAAACTTCAAAATTTCGTAGATACACCTCATAAAACTTCAATATTTGTGATTTTGTAATTAAGGATGTATATACAAGAAGAGAGATTACATGTCCATACTCCATAGTATAATTAATGATTGAATTGGGTTAGTGGGGAACACATAGATTAGAGTAGAGAGGAAGCAAAAGACAATTAATTAGGGGATAATGGATGTGGAAGTACTTGGTGGGTCCATTTTGTATGAGCCAAGGGGTTCCAAGTGTGCAAAGGCTTGTTTTAGGTGCTTCTTTTTTAGACTTACTTCTTAGTTAATTGCTAGATTGATTGATGTTAGTCTAAAAGTTGGAATAATTATAGTTCTTTTGGATAATTCGTGTTTCTCTGCGTGCTTAATGCATGGTTTATATTTAACTTGTTTTGTTTAATTTAGTTCAAGTGTGTAACACATATATATTAAGTATTATATTCTTCATGGAGTGAACAATATGCAAAGTAATTATATTCTTACATTTTTTGTAAAGAAAAATAAGGCCAACAAAAGGGTATGTGAATAAGAAGTTCGAGGCTAAACTTTCATAAAAGAAATTATTTTGAAGTACTAACTTATTCCTTTTTTAGGACTTATTCTCACTTTTCTCTTTTTTGCCTTTTCTGGAGGTGTAGGAGTTGATATTCTTTAACTTGTTTGGTATTTTAATTAATGTATTATAAATGTAGTTTACTTCCATCACTTTTCATTATTCCATATTATTATAAACTCAACATGTCTATTTTGAATTATTCATTTCTTACATAAACATCATATCATAAAAAGAACGTTAACAGATTCCCTCCAAAAAGAAAAAAAGAAAAGAAAATGCTAATAAAGCTTGTTGTTTATATTTGTATTACGAGTGCTAAGGACTTTTGTTGGATTTGCTAATTTTAAACACAAGTTTTAATTGGCAAACGAATTTTACATACATAACACTGAGAGACATTGATTTGGTTGTATTATTATAGGGTTGTATTTTGAGCAAAATTCAATGTTCCATTTCATAAGATTCATGTATTGTTTTTTTTTTTTTTGAAAATTAAGAAGCGCGGCTTCTTTTCGATATATTAAAGCAAGTTTAATACAACGTTTTAAATTTTACACTGTAATGTAAAAAGTAAAGACAAAATAAAGTGTCTATGGTAAATCCTTTATTAGGAACGCGTATCCCTTAAGGGTGTGCCTTACAAGTAAAGAGATTTAACTAGGTTTGAGAAGAAGAAGAGAAGAGAAACCAGAAGCGGCGAGCAAAGTTTGGATCCCGATTAGCCATGAAGTTTCCATGCCTTCGCCTCGTAGGTGTTTTATACTCAAACGTTTGGATCCCGATTAGCATGTATTGTTTTATACTCAAAAGTTAGTATTAGAACTTCTTAATGTTTGATTTGATATTAGTCATGTGTACATGTTAGTTGCTTAATGCAATAAAACACATCAATCAAAGAAATATAAGCTAATTAAGTACTAATTGTAAATTCATAAGTTTTAATGTTTGCCACGTCACTTAATTAATAGCCATTTGGCACTTAACTAATTAAGGATATATATACTTTAGTTAAAAAAATTCAACTTAGAGGTCCTACATTCATAATTGTTTCTAAGAATCAAGGCATCCACTAAGTTGTCTATTTAGTAGAAAAAAAGGCCTAGATGGAATAAAATGTCTTAAAAATGTGACTTGTTTAATTCAGGATTAATTAATTATTAATTGGGGGATTGGTTCTTCTAGAAGGGGCATCTAGGTAATTAAATATTTTGTCTCATTATTTCTTCAATAAGTTGAATTGTCTAATTTGTGAGTCCTATAGGGAACCGGTGTCAAAAAGGTGAAACAAGTTTTATGGCTCATGCCTTTGTAAAGTAGGAATATTTTTTTAACTTTGAATTATATATTATGGAAAACATAATTATATTTATCTAGATGCTGTTGCAAATTAAAGACCAACAATTGTAAATTCTACCGACCATTAAATCAAAATATATTATTACTTTCGATAATTAAAATGTAATATTTTGATGCAGAGGTTTGTTCACAAATTTTCGCATCTTGTTAACTGACTAAATTAAACAGACCATTAATGATATACATATTCTAATTAAGAAAAGTTATTTATAATGATAATAAAATAGTAAAGGGACGAGCTAAGTGTCACCAAAATATTGATGCTGGCCCAATAGCAACCAACTAGGTGGTGACACGTGACATTTATTTTACAATATATATAATGTCACTAATAAAGTATATAATACTTAAGTAGAAGATAAGTTGCTATTAAAAGTTTTTTTTCCAAAAAATGTATAAAATTGTATACTGGATTTTTTTTTCCAGATAGGTACATCTCTTATATATATATATATATATATGATGGCTAAGATACTTAATTAAGTATCATGAGTTTGGTACTTAAAATTTTTGGACCATTAGATTTGTTTTGAGATTTTTGCATTTGATGGTTAGTACAAACTGATATGGCAATCATTAATGATGAGTATATATATCATTAAAAAACACGAATCTCAAAGCAAATTCAATGGTCAAAAAATTCTAAGTATCGAATTCATGATACTTAATTGAGTATCTTAGTCATCCTCTATATAGTAAAGACATTATTCTATTTTATAATATATATAGAAGATATAAAACGAAACAACACACAACCAATAATGCATAAGATACATCAAAAATGTATATCTTAGAAGTATCAATTCGAAAATGTATGTACTTCAAAAAAAATATTCTTATTACAAAATCCATATACAAAACTGAGAAGAAAAATAATAAATTGCGTCGAGTTGCCAGGAAATTCTTCGAACAATAATTTTTCAAATAATAAAATACTCAATAAATAATTTAGATGTTTGTTAAGTTTATTAAAGTTGTAATTGAAGTTCCCAAATTGCTGCTCAAATCGTTGTTATACTCTTTTACTATACTTTTTATTCTTTTTTACTATTATTTATATCTTTTTCTATACTTAAAATTAAATATATTGTTATTTATTTATTTTACTATTATTTTTACTTTTTCTATAATATAAAAAAATCTGTTGTTATTTATAATGTATAAAAATAACTACCTAAATATTTATACTTTTTTATATTATTGACAAAACTCTTGTTATTTATGCATTTTTCATTGTAGAAAGTATAAGTATGAAGTTTAAATGTACAAAAACAACTACTTAAATCTGAAGACGAAAGATATATTGGACGCTACCGAATATTAGGTGTTGTCCGAGAAAACGGCCACTCGTCTTATTTTCTGCCCGCACCTTTTTTAAGCCTATGGTTTTGCCACGTGACGCTATGTAATTAAAAGGACGGTCAGGAGAAACATATAAATATGAAGTTTAAATTAAAGGTATAAAAACAACTAGTTAAATATGAAAACGAAAGGTGTATTGGACGCTACCCGAATATTAGGCATTGTCTGGAAAAAAAGACCCGCATTTTTTTAGGCCTGTATTTTTGCCTCGTGATGCTATGTAATTAAAAAGGATGGTCGGGAATGCAACAATGGTGAAGTGTATTAGCAATTCTCTTTATGATAATGATCAATGTTAGAAATTTTGTATTTCGAATTTGGATATTATTGTCCTCTTAATAAATTTTTTTTGTACACTTGTAAATAACATTTTCTTTCAATGAAACAAAACCATACATTATGGATCTTGTGTCAATAAAGATAATTTTAATTCCCATAGCAGCTACAATTAGATGCACAATTATTTTAATTTACACACATATATACTAATTATTGAAGATTTTTTGTCCATTTTATTTTCTACAGATAATTAGTATTGTTGTTAGTCAGTTCAGTGACAGTGTGGCTGCCTGAGTTTTCAATTGTTCGTTCATATGGGGTCCGAAACGTATTTGACCCGAACTTCTTTGTGGGCGACTAGCTAGACAATATACTTTTTTTCTATTATTACCCCCCCCTTTCTTTTATTCTTTTCTTGACCATCCACAGTCATTGTTTCACTTAGTTAATTATCCTCTAATTCTTTTCAATATTGCTGAAAAAATAATTTATAACATAAGGATAGTGAAGAAAAGGAAATTATAACTACACGACAAATGTAGTATGGATCATAGTTAGTTATTATCTTATTCGTGATACGCCAATAATACAGTACGTATGTACGTTTGTATAGAATCCGGATCAATCGTTTTTCAAGTCGGTTAGATAAAACGGAAAACGCTAATAATTCGTCAATTCGGATATTCTTCTCTAGTCAGATTTATTTTAAGCAATACGAATATATAAATATAAACTTTTTTTTATTCAGAAATATAATTATTTTATTGAACAATATTTAGTTTAGTTCAAAATCATACATTTATAGATTATTATTGATATTTTTGTTGTCTTAATCTTTGATCGAAATTTAAGTTTGTATTATTTATTTTTTAAAAAAAATATTATACAGCAATATGCATTTTTTTAAATTTTTTTTTATAAAATACGTGAATTATTGATTAGGTTAAACACAAAAAAATTATTATTCGTGATACTTAATTGTTCGCGTCCGCGAACTGAACAACTATGATAGGATAAGAGATGCAATTCTTATGTGAAGTTGAGGCGTCTAGCAGAAATACAGACTTAGCCATGTAGAATTAATTAGGGATTTTTTTTTCTAAATTGAAACTTGTTAAATAATTTGGGCTTTGAACTTGATGGGGGGGCTCACATGAGTAGGATGATGTGATCAATATGAAAAAAATATTGTCTCAAGTCAGAAATAGCAGTTAAATGTTCAAAAAAATATCGTTAAGTCAAATTTAATCCATCCAATCATAAATATTTTATATATAGCAACTTGTAACATATATTTATATAATATGTTGCAAATATATGGCGGGGGGTAGCTCGTGTATTAAGTTTCAATAAAAATAAATTCCATTGGAGTTAGGTTTCTAATTATTCATTTAAATATTGAAGTTTTTTTTAGTTAGAGAAGTTTCTTGTGTTAATATTTTTTCTTTTACATTGGATATTTTTCATTGTAGAACCGAGTATGATAAGATGAAAAACTAAAAGAAAGAACTTCATAGGTTTTTTTTTTTTAAGAGAAGTCTAGGTCACGAATCGTGGTCATTATAGTTTTTTTTTTATATTGATGTCACCAGGACTCAAATCCACAATCTCTACAATATGATGATTTATTGTGCTAAGCATTCAACCATCTAGGTTATGGGGCCATTGACAACTGAAGATGATTTTAACTACACATATTCAATCAATTAAGAAAGTTGTACAAATTATAGTAGACCAAAAGCCATCTCCATTATTAGCTCTTCATATCAATCAGTGGCAATCTCTCGAGACTAGGAGATTAGGGATGTCAACGGGGCGAGACGGGTTCGGCTAAGCCTCCTCCATACTTGAACCCGAACCAAAAATATCCGCGGATACAAAAAATATCTGAATCCGAACACGCGGGTAACGGATATATCCAAACTCAAACCCGTTATATGAAAATCACCAATAAAAATCTAAAAAAAACTAAAAAATTATTATACAAATATGTAAAATCACCAATAATTTTAAATACATAAAACAAACAACATGTACAAATACATTAAAAATCCAAATATTACAAATAATTAATCCATAAAACATAAAAAAAAAATGTTCATATTATTGGATACTTTCGGATATTTTCGGGTATTTTTCAGGTTCGGGTTCGGGTCCTGAATTTTTCGGATAATGGATATACCCGCAGGTAAAAACTTATCTCCGTACCCGACCCGAATCCAGAATGGATATTTTTTCGAGTATTGCCCACCCCGTTCGGGTCGGTCGGATACCCGCGGGTTCGGATTTTACCCGATCCATTGACATCCCTACTTGAGACTGATTCTTGGGGAGCGAAACAAAAATATAATTACGAAAATAGTATACAAAAAAATTTTAAGAAGAGGAGGGTAGGGAGCAAATAATAAGAGTTTGCATTTTATAAGAATAAAATATACAATGCTCGCAAAAAATCTTGAGAAGAGAGGGTTTTGCCCTTACATAGATTCGTCACTCATATAAATTGCCGCATTCAAGACCCACAAAGGGAATATGGGAATAATTCAAATAGTATTACATATTGGCAAAATTGTCAGAATTGAAATTTTACTTAGAATCGAATTAGATCATAAAATCGTATTTTGAATAGTAAGATTTTATGAAAAATGAATATTAATTAGAAAACTAATTCAACGAACACGATTTTCTAAATAAAATGATATAACTTAATTGGTAGAGTACATTTTTCATTTGAATCATTGTATTCCCATATAATATATTATAGATAAACAAAAAATGAATTATCCATAATTACGCAAATATAACCATAATCAATCAAAATATGGATGATTAATCAAACCAGTATTATATTATGGAAAATTCAAATCCAAATTAATCAAGCTAAGATTAAAAAAACATATAATATACTTAAATAAACATAAAATAAAGAACATTTGTGAAAAAACATTCTTTTATTATTCTTTCAATATTATCTTATTTAACAATATGTTAATATTTTGTTTCGTGTTCCAAGTTAATTAATTAGATTAGGGTCATAATCGCCTTGAAACTAAATATTTTATGAGTCATGAACGTAAAATCGTAAATATATGAGTTTTTACCCAATTGTACATCTTGAATCGAGATCCAATCCGGATTCTACCAAATTAAGATTTTATGTCCGATTCAAATCGTTTTATGAAATTAGATTCGTCAAATCATAAGATTGTAAAACTTGAACAAGAATTTTAAGAATTATGAATAGAAGGTGTGTCTGCCTACGGGCTCAATGTCGAAATAAATAAATAATGGACACAACAAAAGTCTATTATCACATGATCATAATGCTTAATCCAAAAAAAGTATATTGTTTAATTCTAAACACTAAACTCTAAAAAAATTAAATGGTTGAATCATAACTTTCAAACTTTAAAACCTAAACTAAATTTTTTTAATTCAGACTACTCAACCTTCTAGATTAAGAGACATAATTAAGATTTTATAGAAGAAATTTGATGATCAAAGAACAAATAAAGCTCCATTACCACCAACCATTGATTTGTATTAATTAGGTCAATGCCAATTCTATATCAATTAGAAAAAATATACAAATGGAATGAATTGACTTTGTACATGTAACATTAAAACGATAAATCAAGTCAAAACCATTCGTCCAATTTTTTGTTCTGAATAATAAAATCAAGTCAAATCAGAATGGTTTGGAAATCTGCACTACATGCTACAAACATGACCAGAGTAACATAACCCCTTAATTAGACCCGCCACTCCATATCTTTATAAAAAAAAAAGTGATTAAAATACTTGATTGATTGTCATGTAGTGTATAAATTAACAAAAAAAAAATCTAATTGCAAAAATCTACACATAATCAGTGACGAATCTTGCCCCGCATCAATGGGAGACGATAATCTTGGGAGAACTAGCGCGAAAAGTTTCAAATTTATTTGAGGGACAGTTGTACATAAATTTTCAATTTTAAACCCGTCACTGTGCATAACTGACATGCCCTTATTAAATAAATAAATAAACAAATAACATTGTGTAATGAAAGTGAAACAGAAAATACTGAGTTTTTCTTTAAAACAAAAGAAAGTTTCTAAATTACAGAATCTTGGGCTGATGGCCCACTATCCATGGGCCAAATTATTATGGTCTCGAATAGCTTCTATATATATTGGTCCATACAATCGATATTAGATGGAACTGCCATTTAATATCTCAAGTTGCACCTCTTATAACAGAAACTCATATGCAAGCACCAGAATATACCATACTGGCATAATGTCTTATGTTTCTTAATTATTATGTATAAATGATTATCTATGAAGAAGAAAAAGGCAAACCCTAGAGGTGAAAGAATTAGCACCAAAGCAGTAGTCACTTCGAACACAACTAGGCCATTATTCATTAATCTCTTCATACAGGGTCTTGATCAAAGACTAAGTTAAAGTTTTTTTTTGAGGAAAAGACTAAGTTAAAGTTATAAGGATATCCTCCCCTACAATTCAATGAGAAGACAACACGTAGCATTATGCAATTCATGCATGTGGTGAGAACATAATATATTTTGGCTGCTTCAAAACTAAGTACAGAAGATTTGATTAGAATGACTAATTTGAGATGAAGAAGCTAGGTGAATTGATCATTCAAGTATATAGTAAATTTTCCGATAGTGGAGGCAGAAAGCTATGATGCTGATGGCTAAGTTTTTGAATTCAAAAAGTATATAGTGCATGCTTATTTGAACTTAATACACTCTTTTTTCTCATACATATCCTATATGTTTATACAATGCATGTATAATGTATATTCTAAAAAGTGAGAAATTTAGCCTCATGTTTCTAACGTGTACAAAAAAATAACTCCGGGACAGTCTAGGGTTTGCATTTATGTCAAACATACTTTTGTGGTAATATACCTACTTTATACATATCACATTTTTCTTCTTTTTTTCTTTTGATCCATCTCCTACTTTCTAGGTTAATGTTCATACTAGTTATGGTAGTGCGTAGCTATCGAAAGCTATGTTTCTACATCCGAAACACATATGCGTGTTTTATTCGATCTTCAAAACTTATAGTTGATCTAGTCATATACTTCTCCTCTTCTTTCTTTGAGATGAACCTAAGGGTGTTTTTGAATTGCGGTAATGTGAGATTACATTCTCATTGACCGATAATATTTGTGTTTGGTTAACTTTTCTGATTCCAAGGAAAATAATATGTCCATGTTTGTTTTGACACTATGATTACTTGGTAAAGTGAATGAAATGATAATATTACCTTTTCTTATAAAATAATTAAATAATCAATAATTTCATGATATATTGTTAATAAAAATAAGCAATATAACTATTTAATCAATTATAATTATATATTTAGAAGGAGGATATTAAGCTCAAATATAACATTTTTTTTAAATAATTATAATAATTATATTATTTTCTTAAAATAAATATAATTATTATTTTAATTATAATTACAATTATCTAGTTATATTTAATTTCAAATAAATAAAAAAAATGTTCCAAAATATAAACAATATAATAAAAAGGTTATATATGGCACCCCCACAAACTTTAAATTTTTTTATGGATGCGTCAATCGAGGAGGGGTTAAAAAGGTGAATTGGATTGATTATCACTCAAATCAATTTTTAGTTGAATTGATACAATTAAAGGGTCTAATCAATCCAATTAACCCTTTTAATCCTTCCTTGATTGACGTATCAATGATATTTTTTGTGTTTGTTGGAGCATAGTATATTTAGGATATTTTTTGTAAATAACATGAGAATGTTACATTACAACAATTTTTTGTGGGAATCACTTTTCCATGAATGTGGAAAATTTGCTATCTCATGGGAATGTAATATTCCTGTCACGTACGATTTTCATGATGTACCAAACATGATAATCACGTTCTCATGGAAAATTGTAACTTTTTCATGATTCAAACACACCTTAAGTATAGAAAAAGGCATGCATTATATTTTCATATAAAATCTTGTTTAAGTATATCTTATGTTATAGAAAACTTAATTTACCAAATGCATTCTATTGTTATATAGTACATACATATGGAGAGTAAATAGGATGGACAAAGGTAAAAGGAATAAATAATAGTTATCGCCAATCATTCTCATCACTAACGCCACCTTAGCTCTTTTATCCTGTTATGATGTTATCCACGTATGCTCTGTACATTCAACCTGAACCATAAGTTCAAGTCATGTGCAGTGTTCATGTCTTAATTGATCAAACTTCCACATTTACTTTCTTACTCTTTCTTAGTTAGAATTAACCGGTAAATTTAATAGAACTTTGTTTTGTGAAATCCTAGATTATAATTGAAGAAGAAAAAATTAAAAACTTCTTTTTCTACCACCTATCTTGTTGACCATTTGAGATCACGAGGGAAATAAATTCAAAGCTAAACTCAAATTTGTCTTTGTTTTGTTACATCAATTACAAATTAACTCGATAGTGGTGGGGGCATAAAAGTTAAGATGATGATGCATGATGTTTTGAATTCATGAAGTGGCCAAATACATTGGTAATTGCAAATTGCAAATACAGATTTAATAACGCTACGCAATTCATACAATCATTGACACGTCAGCCTTATTTCAAGGCTTTGCAGACTTCCAAGACTTCCACACGTGTGAAGAGCCCTAAAGTTTTAGTACACGTGGTAGATCATAGGTAGGTAATTTAGGTAGAGCTCTGCATAGATGAAAAAGACGTGCATTATGTGCATGGGTTAATCATTCAACGAGCTAGAGAGAGAGAGAGAGGATGATGGTTTTTAACGGATTTGAGTTTGACTAAACAAGGAATGGATGAAGGTGATAAGGCTCAACAATGGTGACTGGAGAGCTTAATTGCTTGGCGAAGGGTTAAAGTGTTCACTTTATAGTTGAGAAGTTTGACTTGTTGGTTGGAACGAAGGAGACACAGGAAATTGAAGTCATGTAAATCTAATTTACCCATGAAATGGGCCTACCTCACAAATCCGAGACCAATAATAGGCTCAATCATACCTGTAAAGGTAGTCTGTCAGGCCCAGGAGAAACGACTCAGCCAATTCAAATTTTGAGATGGAGAAAATAGTAGGCCTTACATAGCCGTTAGAGCGAGAGAGAGAGAGAGAGCCCAATGGTCCAGTTCCAAGAAAATAACAAATAAATCATGTTTTTTTTTTTTGAAAAAAAATATTTTTTTAGTCTTTAATATTTTAATTTGTTCAATCAAGTTCTTTATTTTTTAATTTGGTCAATCAAGTCTATAACGTTTCAATTTGGTTCAATTGAATCTTTTCATCCATTAATTAATGTCTGAACGTTGAGTTTTGATGTGACAAACATGCCATGACATATTTGATGATGTGGTATTATATGACATGTAATATTTGATGACATGAAAACATAATTAATTTTGAAAAAAAAGTATGATATGTCATCAAATAATTTGTATTGTCACGTCATGAAATGACATGTCTTAGGTTGTCACCTCGTCAAATATGTCGCGTCATAGATTGTCACGTCACAAGTTAACGGTTCAGTCATCCATCAATGGATGGAAGGATCCAACTAAACCAAATTAAAAAGACAAAAGTCTTGATTGACTAAATTAAAATATTAGAGACTTGATTGAGCTTTTGATGAAAGGTAAGGGACGAAAAGTATTTTTATTTTTATTATTATTTTTGGAACATTCATGCATATAATCTTATTTAGAATCAAAATTTAAAAAATAACCCCATTTCTAAAAATATTCCAAAAATAACTCCCTTTTTGATAATATTCCAAAAATAACCCAAACCGGGTTTTTAAATTCCACTGGAATTTTTTTTTTAAATTTTTTAATATGATATATTTCCCCAAATTTTACCATAACATCTTTTATGAACTAATTAAATACTTAATTAAAATAATAACTAGTACATGTTGGATGTTAACTTAATACATAATTAATATTTATTCGAATTCATAAATTTGAATAAATTTTAATGAATATTTAATTATATCTTTTAATTAACACGTTAATTAAATGTAATTGTTCTATAATGGAGAATTCGATGGATACATTTTGGGCTCGTATGTAAAGAAAAAGGGTCGAATCTAGTTGTCAAGCTATACAGGCCCATTTACTTCCTAAATCCCAATCCGATCCATTAAAGATGATCCAAACATGCTTGGGCTCATATGTCCGTCGAAGCCTCCCTCTTCTTTTTTCTCCATTTCTTCCTCACTCGTTCTATTTCCCCTTCGTTTCTCCTTCGTCAGTCGTGCTGGAGGGAAGTTAGAACCGCCATTAACCACCTCGAACTGAGGTATCGGGGCGGCATTACTTCTCATTTCATCCCCCTGAAGAAACAATTCATGATTTGGCGGTACAATTACTCCCATCAAGTGTTCGACGAATTTCTTGTGAGAAGAAAATTGTTATGTTTTTGGGCAAACCATGTAACTTGGTACGAAATCTCCATTATTTCGCTTCAATCCCTTGCTTCTTTTCAAAATCTCACATTAGAATCTTCTCTTCTTCTGATCACTCTTCACCAGCTCGACCTTCTAAAACCCTTTCTGACATCTTTAAACCCGAGCCAACATACTCGAATTCTATTTATAAAATTTTAAGAGCACTGCAACCCAATGTATGGTCCGAATCGGTAGAAATGGAGTTGAACTCTCTTCAAATTGACCTAAACACTTATGTGCTTAACCAAGTGTTAAAAAGACTATCCGATTCAGATTTAGCCTACAATCTATACTGGTGGGCCGATTCCAAGCCTGAATTTCACCACGATCACTCTACCACCAATTATTTATTCTTTTTATTAATCCAAGATCAAAACTTTATTCTATTAACAGATATTTTCAAAAAAATTAGGGATAAAGGTATCCCTCTAGATCGAAGTGTGTATCGAATTCTCATCTCAGGCTATGTTAAAGCCGGTATGATTAATTCCGCAATTGAAATATTCGACGAATTAATATCTAATATTTGCATATCTGGAGTTGATTATAATAAATTTATGGGTGTTTTGATAAAATTCCATTGCTTTGATATGGTAGAAATGTACTATAATGTCATGTCTCAAGAGGGGTTTTCTCTAACTTCTTTCACTTATTCGAGATGGATTTCAGCTTTATGCGAAGAAAAACGAATCGAATTAGTCGAGAAATTATTGGAAGATATGGATAAAATCAGAATTTTTCCTGATATATGGGCATGTAATATTTACACGGATTATTTATGCAAGAATAAAGAACTAAATAAAGCTTTAGGGTTTCTACAAACCATGGTCAAAGAGGGAATAAACCCTGATTTGGTTACGTACACAACAATTATATATGGATTATGTGGAATTAAGAAATGTTCAGATGCAGTTCAACTGTATGATGAAATGTCTCAAAGAGGATTTAAACCTGATATAGTCACATGTGGTGCATTAACCTTTGGTCTATGTAGCAATAAAAAGGTAGACATAGCATACGAGCTTTTAATGGAGATGATTAAATTAGGTATTGAACCATCTGTATCGATATATAATGCCCTAATTAGTGGGTTTTGGAAATTAGGCCGAGTCGATAAATCCCAAATTATAATTTCATTCATGCAACGAAACGGGTGTAAACCCGATATAATAACATACAACATACTTTTGAACCATTATTGTGACAAGGGTATGTTAGAAAAAGCCGAGGGGCTTATTCGTAAAATGGAAATTTGTGGAGTGAACCCTGATAGACATAGTTATAACCAGCTCTTAAAAGGGCTTTGCAAGGCTAATAAACTCGAAAAAGCATTGGCGTTTCTCTCAGATCACATGGAAATTGGTGGATTCTGTGATGTGGTTTCGTGTAATATTTTAATAAACGCGTTTTGCAGAGCGAGGAAAGTTAACTCCGCGTATGAATTATTCAAAGAGATGGGTTATAAAGGAATTAAACCCGATTCGTTAACATATGGGATAATGATAAACGGGTTTTTTAATGCGGGTAACAGTCCACTCGCGGAGGAACTGTTCGATGAAATGCCTCAGAGAAGAATAACGCGAGGAGTTATGGTATATAATGTGATGATGCATCATTATTGTAAAATGAAGAGATTAATGCAAGCTCAAAGGGTTTTTCAATTAATGGTCGAGAAAGGAGTGAGTCCTGATTTGGTATCGTTCAATACTTTGATTAATGGATTTAGGGTTAATAATAGGGCGAGTGGTAGTTTGGGGATTTATAAAGAGATGAGAGAGAGAGGGGTTTTGCCTGACGAGTTGACATTTAGGTTTTTGATCGACGGTTTGTTGAGAGAGAGAGAGGGTTTGGTTGCCTACGAGATTTGGGAACACATGATGGAGAGTGGGTTCACTCTCGAGAAGGATTTGTCTGATAGATTGTTAAAAGCAATTAATTTTGAAAAGAAATAATTAGAAATGAGAATAGAGGGGTGTTTATTTGAATTATTATTTTTTATTTTAGCAATCATTAATTTTAATGAGATTGGTTTTGCTAAAGCTTTTGTAACCATTGTTTTATTTATGGCAGCTTTTTGAAAGTTCTAAATGTCAATTATGCCCTTCATTTATGTCGAAAGAAGAAGTTAAGTAGCCAATTTCAATTTTTGTGATTTTTGTAGGGTTTAGGGGGATTTGGAATTTGATTGTAGATACAATGAGAGTAGTAATTTATTAATTCTTTTTTTATTTCCCTTGTATTGAATTATAAACAGGGTAAAAAGGAAACCCTTGAATCAAATACTTCTGAATCATACCAATGTAACGAATCATGTTTTTTTTTGTACATTGCATGGTTTAGAAGAAAAAAAAAATAATAACAAAAAATAAAAGAACACTTCAAGATAGAAACAAAACAGGATATAAATTCACATTTAAAAGTTTTCATTGCCAGGAGTACTAAAGTCGATATCATCTTCGACCGAGTCTGGCGATAACAGTCCCAATACTCCCTCAGAACTCATACTCAATTCACCCTGCGTTCAAAATAGAAAAATAACAATCAATTAATTTTCGAAAAATATAAAAAACAATTACTCGACTTGAAAACAATTTAATTAATTAAATACCCCTGGCTGGAATCTGAGAATGTCTGCTCGAGCCATTGCTTCGGCTTTAGCAATAGTTTGTCTGAATATCCGCGCCATCTCATCGGCCTTCACACAAAACAATCACATTTTTATTACATGAGAGAGAGACAGAGAGAAAGAGAGAGAGATTGTAAGACCTTTTCGAAGACGAGCTCAGGGTTGACAATCATGTCACCAGGTGTCGGCTCGAGTTTCTTCGTAGAGAGACTGATACGTCCTCTCTTTTTATCATGACTCAAAACCATTGCCTTTTTTCCATCACAAAAAAAAACAGATTAAATCATAAAATACATGGAAAAAAACCCAAAAATAATGATAAAAAGACTTTTACGTTTTACCTTGAGGGTATCGCCGGGCTGTAAAACGGTGGTAATATCAGCAACACGATCATGACTAATTTGACTAACATGCAAGAGTCCATTTCTTCCACCAATGTCGATGAATGCACCGTATGGTTTTATACTCTCCACCGTTCCCGTAACAACGGAACCGATTCCGAGCTGATCCTGATTATCTTCAAGTGCTTTTCGGTTGCTCAATACCAGCCTCGTGTTATTTCTGTCCATTTCCAATATTTTCAATGCCAAGTCTTTACCCATTAAATCCTCAGCCGTTGCATCTCTCTGATTACATTACGACATTAAGTGCAAATTTGAAATTTGAAATTAAGTGTTAATGAAAAATATGTTAGCGTACCGATGCTATTTGGGAGAAAGGGAGAAACCCTTCGAGTCCTTCGACCATGACGACGACACCGCCAGTGTTTTCATCGGTCACCTGGTTAATGAACATTATTTAAATTAAAAAAAAAAGGAAAACGAATAAGTGAAATTGTTTAATTGGTGTGTTAATACCTGGCCAAAGATTGTCGCGTTTTCAGCTTGTAATTGTTCTATGCGATCCCAAGCGAGATCAAAGAGCAATTCTTTGATACTGACAATGTAGTGTTCGCGGCGTCTATCGAGGCCAGTAATGATAAATTCATCGCATAATCCAGGATAAATACCGGCCTCGAACATGTCATCGACTGGGAGAATGGTAGCTTCTTCGAGATGTAACATTGCCATGAATTTTTCCCCTATGTCCACCGATGCGACGTTGGGTGAAACCATGCACACTACTCCATTAACCTAGACAAAGAAACAGTTTTTCTTAGCAAGATAAAGAGTAATTAAACAAATATGAAAACATTGAATGATTGTTTTTTAATCGAGAAGGAATTACAAACCACGTCTCCAGGTAGGTACAATCTGTCATGCTCAATTGAAAGCCTTCCAATTTCCTTTATCGGTTCCGCCCACGGCACAGCCTCCTTGCCCGTTGACACCTCCGCGACCTCCGTCACCTCCGGTACTTCCGTCACCTCCGTGACCGCCTCCACCTCCGGAACCGGCAAGGTAAAACGCGTCAGCGACTTCTTAATAGCATCAATCATTTCTTCTTCGGTGAAGGGTACACCCTCCATTGGGTTCTTACGACAACTCATGTACGCCTCTTCGAATATCTTCATCGTTTGTTTCCTCGCTTTCTGGTCGTCGGTCATGGGATAGGTACCCCGAGTCATAGTAGTTGATACAATCGTCAGTTTGGGTCTCCCTCGAGGGAAATTAGTCTTTGGCAAAAGTGATTTCGAGGGGGGGACGAGGGAGAGAGTGTGAGCTAGTGACGCCATTGCCATTGTAGAGCTTTGGAGAGTTTTGAGTTACATGCGTTGCCTCGTTATCTGACCTTTCTATCCGATTCCTATCCGATTGCAACGGAGGGTGGAAGAGAGGTTAATATCCTATTCAGGATTTGATATCTGGGTTTCTTATAAACCAATATAAGAAATCTTGGATTATAGAAATCCAGGAACTCAAATTGAGAATGTACCTCGAAGAAGTTTCTGCGGTTCCACTCGGCTTTTGTGCCCAGTAATGATAGGAACTTTACTATCCTGAATTCCACCCGCCTGCCACGTGAAAGACAATGGTTGGATGTATCAACCAGTCAATTCCTCCTACGTGACAAATTATATTGTACGGATACGAATACGGATATCATATTTTATACGAAACAAATGCGGCAATACGGTAATTAAGAAAAACACGTATACGGATACCGTTATATAATTATTATTTGAATACATTTATATTATATATAATTAATAAGTAAATAATAAATTATTAATATTTTTTAATTAAATATCATGACGATAAATAAAATCAACAAAACAATACTATTGGGTACCGTCGTCGCTATCGAGTCCCGCGCAGCGGAATGAAGGGCCCGGTCCGGCCTGATCCCGAGGGCCACGTCGCCGATCCAAGGACACGAATCATAAACTACGTGCAACTACATATATATAACTATTATATATAGAGAAATCATACTGCGTGAAATTGATCACAGAGACGGGTTGATTACGCTTGTAGTTGTTGCTGCTCCGATTCGATAACACGTGCGTCCCACGCCCGCACGATTTGCCACCTTGCTCGAACTTCCGATTTGTCGAATACAACCGGAACGCTTTCGGTTTGTCCTTCGATCTCCCTCGAACTTGTTCCTGTTTGATCACAATGAAAGGTTTCAGCTGAAACATCTCTACTCGTATCCACCGCGAGCTCTCGTCTCTCGGTTACGCTGATTCCTCTAAAATCATCGTAAACTTGCTCAAGATCCAATCTCTCTAATGTCTTTGCTCTCTTCTCTAACTTATCTCACAAGTTTTCTAATGGCTGTAGAATGACTAGGAAGAAGAAGAAGAGATGGCCTTGATCTTATAATCAAGACACCAATTGAGAATTAATGAGTATCTTAAGAAAAACTGTCAATCCAGAATTTGGATCACCGTCCGTCATGACAGACGTGTCACGGATACTGATATAGCCATTATTCTTATGCTCCGTCATGACCGACCAACTTGTCCGTCGTGACGCAGCTCCGTCATGACGAACAACCAGCCAGTCACGACTCTAGACTCACAGATTGGTATACATGAATGCATTATGGTCCGTCACGATGTATTCTCTGTTAATCCTGTCAGAAATCCCTTTGGTCCGTCACGACGGACTAATCAGTCCGTCATGGCGGACTATGTTATTTCTGTCAGATTTGCACAATCCAATTATGCATTCAATCGTTTCGACGAACGCGTAAGTTCATCTATCCTCATGCGTACAATATACTAGTTGATTTATAAATGTATTTCCTTCAAATACAAGTATCATAAAATCATTTAAAAATCTGCAGGGGAAGGGGTTAAAAATCTGCGGGGGGTAAAAATTCTGCCGGGGGGGGGGGGGGGTAAAAACCGGCAGCAGAATAAAGATACGGAACACAAACCACCACCCCCCTTTTGCGGAACACAAACCACCACCTCCTCCTCTTTCAAGACTTTTACCCCTCCCCACCCTTTTGCGGATTTTTACACCACCACCCCCCTTCAGTTTTGTAAGCCCACCCCCACCCCTTCCTTACAAAATAAAGATACGGAACACAAACATCATTCACCGTTACAAAAGTGTATTGCGACTACGTAAACATGTAGAAAAAACAAAAGGGAAATATATTACAACTCTTTGCCTTTGTCGGTTTTGTTGGGAATTCACCCGTCCCCGGGCCTGCGCAGCGGATATGAAGGCCCGGTCCGGTTCCCAAAATCCAAGATCACGCTATGACTTCGAGGGTACGATGCAATAGAAGGATAGACGATTACCAGCGTGAAATTGATCACGCACGACGGGTTGATCGTTCGCATCCTTTCCTTCTCCGGTGTCACGTTGGTGACTAGCCCGTGCGTCCCATACCACACGTCTCCCACCGTCATGACACGCCTCCGGTTGTCTTTCGTGCGTGCCACGTCCCCACTCTTCCACAGCCAATAGTTTTTCTCCTTCGGTTTGATCACAATCGGAGAGCCACAAGTGTCGCTCCTCTACTTGTATCCACCGTGAGTCGGAGTTCGGCGGTCGCGGATGCAACTGCCTAGACGCTGCACCGGCGAATTTGCTTGATTAGATCGATTCTCTACACCGAGAAAAACTCTTTTTCTCGGTTTTCTCTCTTCGCACTCTTTCGCTCTCTAGAAAGATGTCTCTTTATATTTCTGGAATATTATGAATAATACCATAGATTGGTCTGAATGATCTGGTCTTGAGAGAGAGAGAGAAACATCCTATTTATATCACATAGGATAAGGATGGGCCAAAAGGTATGTATATCTCATACACCTTTTCAGACAGAAAACTACAGACACTATTTCAGTATTCAGTTGAAACAAAAATATTAAATCATCCCAACTGACTTTGAACATCACGAAAGTTGTAGATAATTGTATTATCTTTCCAACCCAATTTGGCCTGGCCCAATTGGAGTTCGGATAAGAAAGTTACGGACGTTTTACTAACTGTATGTCAAACGGTCGCACCCTTTCGGTATTCCATTAAAACGACACTGATACGTCGTTCAAATGAACAATATTTCTACATGAACGTTTTAGATAATCTCATTATCTATCTAACCCAATTTGAACCATTCAAATCGGATTTTTCTACTGAAAGTTATGCCAGTTTTACTAAAACGGCTTAAACTGAATTTTCTGGTTTTCTTAATAAAAACCGTTTCTTATCAATTTAACCATTTATATCCAATATACATATGTGCATCTAATATACACATTATTTATGTCCACGAACGCGTATGTTCGTTTATCCTTGTGTACACTTTTACGGTTGATCCGAAACTGTATTTCCTTCAGTCTCCCACTCAATTTCCGATCTACCTAAAAGGTACTGATGCATATATAATATGCACAATTTTAGAGAATATAGCTCGTGTATCAAATACCAAGCTATGCACATCTTATGTGCCAATTTTATAATCAAGCTCGACTTAGTACGACTCGTTGTGTGACCATGTAGGTTCGGTTAACGATGGCAGTAGGATGTTTCCAAAGCACTACAAGCCCATGAGCGGGGTCTAGTCACTCCATCATGGCTACCCATGTTAACACGAAGAATGATTGTGATCATTGTGCCTATCTCGAGTAGCGGTTATTAGTTCTCTTGTTAGCGATATCCGTCAATCAAAAGGCATGGTGGTAGTCATCCTTATATTATGATTAACTATACTTATTCCTCGTTTCCAAACTGATTTAACAATTTCAATCGATATTAACCGTTAATAGCATTGACTACGGCCGTAGTTTTCGTTAATCAATTCATCGAGTGGCCAAAGAGATATCTCTTCCTTTCGGAATAAACAATTCATATCTTGGAGACTCACATTGAATTTCGTGTTTCGGACAATACCCAATGATGACCGTTTTAACACCCTGTAAGGTCATATCAAAGCATTGTGTTACGCACGTAACGCAATCAATGATCCTCTCAAGTATGAAGAACCTAATATCCTACTCGTCGCAAGTCCATCTATAATGACTAAACCATGTCATGGTCTCGCGGTTTCGGTCATATCCAATATATGTCACCTAACATATATCTACGTACCCGATTCGACAAACACCTTTGTCCTATGATTAGCAAAACATAATCATCTCCTCGGCTAACGTACTAGTGTACATGTTCAGTCTATTATCTGATAATGTAAATGCTTCACTCTTAAGCAAACTGAATCATGACTAGGGATGTTTAGAAATGAAACTTTAAGTCTGACGGTTTCGCTGCACATAATCCTCAATTATGTCGACGTCCACACCAAGTTCAAATCAGGGTTCATGTAATCAAATTACACAACCCGCACACAGTTTTCATATAAGGAAAATGCATATTAATTTAAGTAAACAAATTTTTTAAAGGGATGCATTCATATGGACTAAGTATTTGGGTGATACAACGTTTACCTATGGGTATCTCCATACCCATAACCTGCGAGGACTATCGTATTAGATAACTACACTATACTATCTTCTTCCTCCTCTAGGTATCTCCATACCCATAGTCATCGCATGATACTCACGCGCGACTAGAGAGAGCGGTTTTGTAAACGGTTCCGCACGTTGCCGCTAGTGTTAATCTTCTTAAGGTTTGGAACATTTTCAATACCTACGATCACATCATTTCACAAAATTTCATGGATCAATGAAATTTTCTGAGTATTGGCTAGAAGTGGTTGTGACCTCGGCATTTTTGCTTGTACTATTGTGTATCACGCAATACACAACCATAAATCCGATAACTCGTGACTACTCGAGTTTGGTCATGTATCCTTGATCCATACCGCTTCCTTTTGTGATTCATAACCACAATATACTCGCCTCCGTAAATAGAATCATTAATTATTGGTCATGTGGAACCTTTCCACATAACCATGTTTTCGTTTAAGCAAATCATGTACACACTTTGTGATCGAAAGTCGTGCTACATATTTGGACGTGCCATATTTGGAAACTGTTGTTGTTATAACTCTTTATAACCAACACGTCCTCCACACCATTATAGATAAAATAAAATCCTGAATTCTTTCGCAAAGTATTCAAGGATAAACTTCACCGTTATCAATACAAATCCCGATGGGTTTAAATATATATATAACCATTATGTATATATATGTATAACCATTATACATTCACAAGAGTTAGTCTCATGTAATCTCATTACATTCAAACTCGTGTGATTCCCTTGGATTTTATTGACGGTAAATTAGACGCTTTATGTGTACGACGTATAGACACATACATGTCATGGCAGATATAATAGATCTTCACATCAAATGTAAAGCATCATATTATTACTTTTCGCCCTGCTTGATGTCTCACATCGAGCCGTAGAAAATTTCTGCCATTCGACATTTCGATGCAACTCCTCCAAGGAATTATATGTTGAAAACCATTTTCAACATTATGTCGATATACGTGCTATAATCTAGAACGATGAACTTTTTAGATCTGTCCTATAGATCTTCACGCTTAATTCATAAGCGGTCTCGCCTAAATCCTTTGTCGTTACAAGAAATATAACGCGGCTCCCACTAGCCTTCATGTATACACAAAGTTTCCATTCGTTCCGACAATGTTATAACAGTTTATAACTTCGTCAAAACGAATGTTCCAATTCCGAGAAGCTTTCTCTAATCCATCATATGGATCGTTAGAGCGTGCATATCCTTTCCCTGACAAAACCGTAAGGTTGTGTCAAGTACACATCCTTTTATAAAATTTCTGTTAAGAAATTCGGTTTTGACATCCATTTTGCCACATCATATAGTCATAATATGCGACCATGACAAGCAGAATTTTGAGAATGTGAAAACTTGGCAACATGCGAAAACGTTTCTTCATTGTCTAACTATGAATTACTTGACACTCTTCGATGCAAGCCTCGCTTTGTTATATGCGTATTCCTATCCGTGTTGGTTCTCATCTTGAAAACTCATTGATATTTCACGGGTCTAACCCTGAAAGTAATGAAATCAAGTTCTAAACTTGATAATTTACACGGGTCGAATCTCATATTTCATGGCATCGTGCCATATGGAATCGTCATTTTCATAGCATCATTGTAGGATATCGAATCATCATATGATTTCGATCTATCATCATTAGCCACGATAAATCCGTATTTTTGATATAGTCTACTGGATCTATGAAAAATTCCTTTGTGTGTTCGACTCGTATTCATCAACTCTTGATAAAGTCGTGTCAACTTTCATCGGTACAATGTTCATTTTCCAGATTTCGAACTCTATCGAGATTTATTCTACTCCCACTAGCCCGCATAGAGATAAATGGCATCAAGTTCCAAACTTGTGCGCATTATGTCCTCCTCCAAGAAGGCATCTCTTCGAGCCACGAAAATCTCATTTTCGTTGGGACGTTAGAACTAATACCCTTTAGTTTCCTTAAGGATATATGATAAACGAACAATTTTCAGAATTGGGATTGAGTTTAATCGAAACAAATTTCGAAATATACTCACATCATAAAATCTCTACAAATGACAACTTTGGAACCATTCCGATCCATATCTCATATGACGTCTTTTGTACCAATTAGAAGGTTTATGGTCCATATCTTATATGCACCATTCATTAGTGCCGCTGTCTCAAGGGCGTATCCCCAAAACATTTTTGGGAGATCCGTTTGACTTTTCATTTATCGAACCATGTTCAACATGTGTTCATTTCCTCTTTTCGAATACATCTTAATGTTCCGAATGAAGGTAATCGTGAAACGATTCCACAATCATAAATGATCATCAATATGTATAACTCAAATATCGTCTCCTCGATCCTATCGAAGCGCGTAGCTCAAATACTTGCCTTCTCGATCCTATCGAAAAGCTTTGATTTTCTTGCCAAGTTGATTTTGTATTTCGTTTTTGAAACTCTTTGAACCTTTCAAAAGTCTCTGTTTCGGCACGCATTAAATAGATATTACCGTATCTATTTTAATCGTCCATAAACGTAACAAAATACTGATAGCCTCCTCTTGCCTCGGAACTTATCGGAACATTTACATTTAAATGTAATTTCCAATAATTCGTTGGATCTTTCTCCAACCTTTGGAGAATAATGCACTTTGTCGTCTTTGCCTAATAAATAAGTATCGCGTTTAACCAATTGAATCTAATTCGATTGATTCTAGTAATCCATCATATGGAATCTAGATACGCGTATCTCGTTTATATGGCCATGACGGCAACGCCAAAAGAAGCAATCAACTTCTAGGTTTAATCCTCCTCGGATTTCACCGTTCTTTGAGTCATTATTTTGGACAACTCCTTGTCCGAACTTTCTGTTTGGAAAAACATTTTTCCCAAAATACCCTTAGACATTTATTTCTTCCGATCCCGCCCTTGAATTACAAGGATATCCACGCATCTATATGCATTGGATTCCTCGGATGCTCCGAGCATCTCCAATTCAAACTTACAACGCATTTCATGCAATTCCGGGATCGACTTATCTATCGAATGCATATGATATTCGGTCACGAAGATCAAATCTCGTACCATCAACACACGAGTGTTAATTAAAGACCCATAAAGCGTCTCAAAATTAACCTACTCTTTGAGCCGCATTGAACCATTCAACGCGCTCTACCTCTTGAAACTATTTCATGAGCGTTGTGTTTTACTTTCGTATACACCCGAATTCTCAGAACAATTTTGAGAAATTTGCGTCTATACATGCCACCACAAGGCACGTAATCTCGTTCGATTTCTTCTTAAAGTTTATCGAACCCGGTTTTCTCTAAAGCCAAAGCCTCGAGCCCTGAATCTACCATTTTCGTGTCCAACACGTTTCTTTAAGTCTAAGAACTATTCTTTAACTATCAAGGTTAATCATGGTAATTCCGGCCCAAAAGCCATCTATCATATCGATCTCATCGATATATTTGGTGTTGCTTGAAAACATAATTCTAAATGGATGATAAAGATTAAACTCCTAACCGTGCGTACTTAATCTATATGCTTATATGATGATTATATGAATAGTATTATTTTATCGAATCGATAACCCTCATACCGATACGGGACTCCAAGTCCATAACACCCGAGATCCATATTTCGCAATCCTCCCACAAGTGACGAAGGCCTATCGAGTGGGATCTCGCTTATTTAGGTAGGATATAATCCAATCGCATCATATGCCACTCTCGAACCTTTATAGAATTTCGGTGATGGATCGTATCATATACAATCTCATTTCCGTGTGTGCATTCTAACTATGCCCCGAACTCCAATCGGATTGGCTTGGACTTGGCTTGGACGGTTAAGTCATAACCATATCAAACGTATCGTCAAGTGGACTACTCACGTGCATGACGAAGGCCTATCAACACGTGAGTCCCCATTTAACGCTTGCCACCCATTGATACCAACAACATGTGTGCATGACGAAGGCCTAACAACACACATATTGTGATACCAATTTCGATGGTTGTTGACATGAAAGGCATTTCCATGACTTAAATATTATGAGGGATCATGACTTTCATGTTTCATTAATTCGTGACATAATCATATTATATCACTATCACAAGATTTTCATAAATGCATATGTACTAATTAGGAAGACTAATTATTCTAAATAATTACTTGTTTGTATGCTAGTATGATTGATGTCGATCATATCGATATAAAGAACTCAAAATTTCGAGTTTCGTAGCCAAATTTATCGCGAAAACAAAATCAGCATCGAGAGGGGGTCCCTCGCCCGGGACGCGTCCGGGGCGCCAAAAACTGCCCCCGTGGGAGAAACTCTGATTTTCTGCAGATTTCGCCGTTTCTTCCGTTTTCGCTCGTTTCCAAAACGATAAATAATGAAAAAATTTCACGATCATTCCTAGATACTCTCAATCAACTTTTGATTGATCTCTAGTGAATTCCACTTGTGATTTTAACGAAATTGACGTTCTAAATATGTAACATCATGCAAACGGGTACGAACTTTGATAACCCGTGCGTATATCGAATATACGACTATGATTCGACCCTCGAATCGATGGCGATCGCTCTGATACCACTGTAGGGAATTCACCCGTCCCCGGGCCCGTGCAGCGGATATGAAGGCCCGGTCCGGTTCCCAAAATCCAAGATCACGCCATGACTTCGAGGGTACGATGCAATAGAAGGATAGACGATTACCAGCGTGAAATTGATCACGCACGACGGGTTGATCGTTCGCATCCTTTCCTTCTCCGGTGTCACGTTGGTGACTAGCCCGTGCGTCCCATACCACACGTCTCCCACCGTCTTGACACGTCTCCGGTTGTCTTTCGTGCGTCCCACGTCCACACTCTTCCACAGCCAACAGTTTTGCTCCTTCAGTTTGATCACAATCGGAGAGCCACAAGTGTCGCTCCTCTACTTGTATCCACCGTGAGTCGGAGTTCGGCGGTCGCGGATGCAACTGCCTAGACGCTGCACCGGCGAACTTGCTTGATTAGATCGATTCTCTACACCGAGAAAAACTCTTTTTCTCGGTTTTCTCTCTTCGCACTCTTTCGCTCTCTAGAAAGATGTCTCTTTATATTTCTGGAATATTATGAATAATACCATAGATTGGTCTGAATGATCTGGTCTTCAGAGAGAGAGAGAGAGAAACATCCTATTTATATCACATAGGATAAGGATGGGCCAAAAGTTATGTATATCTCATATACACCTTTTCAAACAGAAAACTGCAGACACCTTTTCAGTATTCAGTTGAAACGAAAATATTAAATCGTCCCAACTGACTTTGAACATTCACGAAAGTTGTAGATAATCTTATTATATTTCCAACCCAATTTGGCCTGGCCCAATTGGAATTCGGATGCGAAAGTTACGGACGTTTTACTAACTGTATGTCAAACGGTCGCACCCTTTCGGTATTCCATTAAAATGACACTGATACGTCGTTCAAATGAAAAATATTTCTACATGAAAGTTATATATAATCTCATTATCTATCTAACCCAATTTGAACCATTCAAATCGGAGTTTCATACTGAAAGTTATGCCAGTGTTACTAAAACGGCTTAAACTGAATTTTCTGGTTTTCTTAATAAAAACCGTTTCTTATCAATTTAACCATGTATATCCAATATACATATGTGCATTTAATATACACATTATTTATGCCCACGAACGCGTACGTTCGTTTATCCTTGTGTACAATTTTACGGTTGATCCGAAACTGTATTTCCTTCAGGTTTTTCCGTGTGCTCGCTCGGAGTCAGAAATATTATAACAAATGTTGTGATTGTCAATTTCAAACTTTTGCGCAAACTGCTTAAAGAAACTGCGTTGAACTAAATAATAGAGCATCATCCCAAACATATCATCATCATCAACAACAATAGCAACAACGCATTATTATGTTGTATAAGCATCGCATGATTGAGGAAATAAAATAGCATATTATATCACGCGAGGTCTGACTCCTAAATCGACATGTTGAATTCTTGATTTTGTTTTCATGATTATGCCTGCGATGAATTACTTAGAACTTAGTATTGTTGTAATTCCTATATTTCTCTTATTACTTAGAACTTAGTATCTGTTGTTTTATTGTAAAATATTTATGTTTTCTTAACCCTATTCTTATGTTTGGCGTAAAATGCATCTATAATTCTTATGTTTGGCCTAAACCTAGATCCAAGTTGAATTGTGCCTCCGTTATTGTTTAGAAGAAAAAACAAAAAACAAAACTAATGGAATTTTTTTGAAGTACAATAATCCCATGAACCAAAACAGTCCCGCGCAATTGCGCAGGCATAAGGCTAGTTTAGAAGAAAAGTCATGACGTCATATGATGACATGACTAGCCTGGATTCTATTAAGACGGTATACATTAATACCACCATGGCATTTGAATTTTTATGTTCTACCAGATTAGTATTTTTTTTACGTTTGTACAAATTCACATTCACAAGTTTTCGTCGCGAGGAGTACTAAAGTCGATATCATCTTCAATCGAGTCTGACGCTAACAGTCCCAATATTCCATCAGAACTCGTACTCAATCCACCCTGCATTATAAATAGAAAACAAATAATCAATTAGTTTTGGAAAAATATATAGACAATTAGAAATAAAAAATAAAAAATAGTTAAATACCCCAGGCTGGAATCTGAGAATGTCCGCTCGATCCATTGCTTCAATTTGTGCATTTTTTTGTCTGAATATCCGTGCCATCTCATCGGCCTTCACATAAACAATCACATTTTCATAATATGAGAGAGAGAGAGAGAGAGAGAGAGAGAGAGAGATTGCAAGACCTTTTCAAAGACGAGCTTAGGATTGATAATCATGTCGCCTGGTGTGGGTTCGAGCTTCTTCGTAGTGAGACTAATACGTCCTCTCTCTCTATCATGACTCAAAACCATCGCCTTTTTCCATCACAAAATAAAGCGCACGTTAAATCCTAAAAACAAACCACAAATAATCATAAAAACTATTACCTTAAGTGTATCGCCAGGCTGTAGAACAGTAGAAATATCAGCAACGCGATCATGACTAATTTGGCTAACATGCAAGAGTCCAGTTCTTCCACCAATATCAATAAATGCCCCATATGGTTTTATACTCTCCACCGTTCCCGTCACAACGGAACCGATTCCGAGCTGGCCCTGATTATCTTCACGTGCTTTTCGGTTGCTCAATACCAATCTCGGTAGATTTTTATCCACTTCCATTATTTTCAAAGCCAAGTCTTTACCCATTAAATCGTCAACCGTTGCATCCCTCTGATTATGTTACGACATTATGTGCAAATTCGGAATTTGAAATTAAGTGTTAATGAAAAATATAGTAGCGTGTACCGCTGCTATTTGGGAGAAAGGGAGAAAGCCTTCGAGTCCTTCGACCATGACGATGACACCTCCAGTGTTTTCATCAATCACCTGGCCAAAGATTGTTGCGTTTTCAGCTTGTAATTGTTCTATGCGATCCCAAGCGAGATCAAAGAGCAATTCTTTGATACTGACAATGTAGTGTTCGCGGCGTCTATCGAGGCCAGTAATGATAAATTCATCGCATAATCCAGGATAAATACCGGCCTCGAACATGTCATCGACTGGGAGAATGGTAGCTTCTTCGAGATGTAACATTGCCATGAATTTTTCCCCTATGTCCACCGATGCGACGTTGGGTGAAACCATGCACACTACTCCATTAACCTAGACAAAGAAACAGTTTTTCTTAGCAAGATAAAGAGTAATTAAACAAATATGAAAACATTGAATGATTGTTTTTTAATCGAGAAGGAATTACAAACCACGTCTCCAGGTAGGTACAATCTGTCATGCTCAATTGAAAGCCTTCCAATTTCTTTTATCGGTTCCGCCCACGGCACAGCCTCCTTGCCCGTTGACACCTCCGCGACCTCCGTCACCTCCGGTACTTCCGTCACCTCCGTGACCGCCTCCACCTCCGGAACCGGCAAGGTAAAACGCGTCAGCGACTTCTTAATAGCATCAATCATTTCTTCTTCGGTGAAGGGTACACCCTCCATTGGGTTCTTACGACAACTCATGTACGCCTCTTCGAATATCTTCATCGTTTGTTTCCTCGCTTTCTGGTCGTCGGTCATGGGATAGGTACCCCGAGTCATAGTAGTTGATACAATCGTCAGTTTGGGTCTCACTCCAGGGAAATTAGTCTTTGGGAAAAGTGATTTCGAGGGGGGTACGAGAGAGAGAGTGTGAGCTAGTGACGCCATTGTCATTGCAAAGCTCCAGGAGAGCTCTCTGAGTTCGATGTGCTGTTATCTGACCTCTCTATCCGATTCCAACGGAGAGTAGTAGAGACCTATTTTCCTATTCCGAATTTTTATGCAAACCTTGATCTGAAATCTCACATCTTGGATTTGTACCAGATATCAAATCTCGGATTTAACAAAATCCGAGAACTCAAATTGAGAAAATAACAGAAGAAATTTCTGGAGTTCCAATGGGTTTTTGGGCTCGTTTGCCCTCTTTCATGATTTTTTTTTTTCTTGCGCCAAATAGTAAATATGAAGAGATTAAGGTTGAAGATAAAATTCAACGCTGATCATTCAGCCCATTTTATTAATTATAATTAAGCTCATTAAGATAAAAAGAATGATTAATAAAGTAAAATATGTTGGTATATTCTATCTTATGTATAAAGTTGCAAAAATTCTTGCATTTCTAGAGCTCCACGTCGCCAGGGACCTTTGTGTAAAAAAATATTTTTTAATTTATATTTTGGTCATTTTTAGTTTAAAAATTACATTTTGGTTCTTTTTATTTATATTTTGGTTCTTTTTTATTTACTTTTCGGTCCTTTTTTACATTTTTGAATTTATATTTTGGTCCTTTTTATTTTTAATTTACATTTTGGTCTTTTTTATTAACATTTTGGTCCTTTTTTATTTACTTTTTGGTCCTTTTTTACATTTCAATTTACATTTTGGTTCTTTTATTTACATTTTGGTCCTTTTTAGTTTTAATTTATATTTTGATCTTTTTTATTTACATTTTGATCATTTTTATTTACTTTTCGATCTTTTTTTACATTTTGATACTTTTTTCTTATTTCACATTTTGGTCATTTTTTACATTTGGTCTTTGTTTCCTATTTTACATACATATTAAAATTTGCGAATATGTCTTGATTATATTAATCAATTTTAGAAGCACATGAACAAATGATATTTATACAAATTATATTAGAAAATAATATCCGTGATAGACTAATTTTATGAATCTTATGCATCTATTGACATCATGATATTTGCAAATATGTCATGATTAGATTAATTTAGTTCAAACGCATGCGCTTTGATTCTATTTAAATAATTATATAAAAAACATCCCGCGCAATTGCCCTAAGCCAGATGAATTTATACCTGGAAAGATGTCCTAACCCCAGGCCTAGGGAAGATGTCCTAACCCCAGGCCTAGAGTCCTGAAAGATGCCCTAAGCCAGATGAATTTATACCTGGAAAGAGACAATTTCGGTCTAACTTACATAAATTGTTCTTTCCTAAAAAAACCGAACGAATTTTTTGTGCAAGCAGTTACGGCTTTCATCAGGACTTTTTTTATTGTGCGGTGTTGAAAAGTGGATGAACTGGAAATAATAAAATAATTATATTATAATAATAATTATTATTATATTCATTTAATTAAGGTACCATTTCATGTATTATTATAATAATATTAATTTTACCCTCGCGCAATTGTACGGGAGTCTATGAAATTCTCATGATGTAGTTTTTGTTATATGTAATTATTTTAAGCGAGTTAAATGAAAAAACACGAAATTCCACAATTGAATCATTTATTCCTCCGAATATATGGGAATATGAAATATACAACTCTGTAATTTTAAAATTTTAAAAACTCGCCCCCAAATCTAAAAATATCAAACAAAACCCTCTTAAAATCTGAAATTGCAAAATAAACTCGTAAAATCTGACAATATCAAATCAAATCAAATTACATATATAAAATTTGAAAATTGCAAAAGTCCTTGGTAAAAGTTCCTGAAAATACCAAATATACCCCTGCAAATTAAAAGCACCTCTCTAAAATGTCCTCGTTAAATCTGAGAATATGAAAAATAGCACTCTATAATTTGAAAAATTTAAATAACTTGTGCAGATTCTAAAATTATCAAATATAACCCCCACTTAAATTAAGAAATTATAAAAGTACACATGTAAATTCTCATAATATCAAAATACCTCCATAAAATTTGTAAATTGCAGAAACCCTTATAAACCATTCTGAAAATATCAAATATATTCCTCCAAAATCTGAAAACGAAATAAAAAAAAACCCTGTAAAATGTGCTCGTATAGCCCTGTAAAATTAGAAAATAATTTGAATATGCAAGGTACAAAAGAGAAAAATCGAATGAAAGCTATGCGGTGGTAAAGCCATGTATAAGTTTAATACCGAGAACAAAATTAGCATATATACGAATTGAAAAAAGGAACATGAAGCAAGTTTCAAGTAATTAGTGTCCAATTCATTTGAAATCGTACCTTCTCGATACTAGTACTTTATGCAGGTGCGTACTATAAGAACTAAACTGAAAAATGCCAAGAAGAATGAAAGTAAACAAATTATATAAATGTCTAACATAATGATAGGATGCGACCGTTTAAGGTCTAATCTTCAGTACTTTAATTATGAGATCTCTCAATAGAAAAAAAGGTAATTATAGTGTGCCCCCTCATTTCTTTATAACATTGATGATTGAGTCAGCACGACGTCATCAACATTAATGCAGGTGTATTTTGGGGATGTTTCTCAAGAAAACTATGTGTGAATGTTAATGCCGGGGATATTTGGAGTGGCTTCTTAAGGAAGCTATATGTGGGGTGTTAATGTGGGAGACGTGGGAGGCTTCTTAAGAAAGTTTTATAGATGCATGAGAGAGAGTTTTATAGATGCATCGTCTTGTTGTAGTTTGCTAATAACTCCATGCGTCGTGTCGTCGTGTGTGTGTGTGCGCGCGTCGTCTCGTCTCGTCGTCGTGTGTTTGTGCTTCTTATGATGGGAAGACGACAGAGCTTCTTCAAACCACGAACCTCCATGCAAAACTCGTCAATAAGAAAGAAACTGCGAAGCTTCTTCGACACAACGAAGAAGAAAGGTGAGAAATGAAGGGAGGAGAGAGAAAAGGAAACGGGCTGGTATATGAACCCAAAAAAAAGGCTCTTTCCATTAACCGTTCATTCGGCTTGGTTAATCCAAAGAAACAAAAACAGCGACCCGGTCCATCCCAATTAACCATAACACGTCATGCTTACTCAATCAGGGTATGGATGGGGAAATTAGGAGGTACCATATATGAACTCATAGAAAAATGTATAGTTAGTCATTTCAACATACACCTTACACGGAACAAAGTTTATACACATAATTGCTCAATCAATACATAGCCTATTAAATCAACTTGAAGATGTTTCTTAAGTTTTAAAAGAGTACAAAATAATTGAGCAATTAAGAGAAGAGGAACTCACAGTGGATTGGGAATTTCATCGAACAACTCGTAATCAATCTACATGGCTTCATCTTCTTCTTCTGCTTATGCCGCAACCATCGTATACATGCATTAATTATAGGCATCTCTTGAATTCTTTGTGAATTGTCCAAGATCATTACTGCACGAAAAAATTAATCATAGTTGGAGTGAAGGAAATGAACACGAAAAAAATAATTTCACGAAAACATGATGTAAATACCAAAATACACAATCGTTTGAAACCGAGCAAGTCAAGAAGAAGAACACGCCACTCATGCAGCCTGGGACCCGGCACGAACAAATCAGGATCATCTCTCTTTTTCCATGAATTCCTTCCTGAACTCCTCCCTGCAAAAAAAAAATTAAAAATTCAAACACAAATCGTCAAAAGATAATACAAAAATGTGAATATATATCAAAAAAATTCACAAAAATTGATCTCAATTACATGTTGGAGAGTGACTGTTTTTGTGAAGCTCACAAACATCAGAGATAGCTTGAGTACATGAAACCGACATGTGTATATTACTAAAGATCAGATCTTTTGTTGATAAAATCGCCAAAAAATGAGGTAGAACTAAACCCTAACTAATGAAATAGTGAAAATCAGAAGTACATAACACAAAATTTAAAAAAGAAGAAGAAATATGGACTTAAAATGAGTAAAAATCAGGGATAAACCCAGACATTTTCAGAGAAAACTATCTCACCTCTAGTAGCTTTGAGCACGGACCAAGAAAATAGACGGTTTTGAGAAGCCTATGACTGGCGGAAAATGCAGGCAAGCAAAACGAATGTCTCGTCGTCTTTGACTGACGGTTCTGAGAAGTCTTTGAAAATGTGTGCTTTCATCCGTCAATCTAGGATTTTTCCACCGTTTCGTCATGGTTTCGCTAGGTTTTGGTCTCTGTTCTTTTTTTCTGCTGGGCCGTGCAAATGAGAGGGGAGAGAGAGAGAGAGAGAGGGTGTAAGGGTTTCAGTAGGAAATGAAAACCTGAATCGGTTCGGCTCACGTGGTCCGTACCATATGAGTATGTATTGGTGTATGTGGGCCGAATATATTTAATTATGGGTCGTCCGATCCTAATTGATGCTGATCGAACGGTCATAAATAATTTGCTGATGTGGCACCATGTGGTAAGGATAATTTTGTTAACTTTATACATAACTTATAATACAACAATTATATTATATTAATAATAATAATAATAATAATTTTTATCTATATAATTACTAATTATTATAATATTGTATGTATATATATTATAAATAATACCATTATATGTATAATATTATTTTATGTACGTCTTGTAGTGTTATATTATTATAATATTACTATTATATATATAATTAATGTAACATTGTATATATTCATATTATTATAATATACAGTAAGTGTATAATACTAATATTAATTGATATATATATATATATATATATATATATATATAGTTTGTCTAGGATACAATCAATTGTACCAAAGAGTTGATGTAACTAGTTTTATAACCTTTAGATCCTGCATTAAAATTCGTGCAAACTAAGATCCGCTGTTTTTATTTTCTTCGTAACCGTTCCGTCTAATTTCTCCGTTCTGTCTCTGTTAATCCCTCATCGTGACTTAAACACAAGCCTATCTCGTTTTTTTGCCCAACTCTCAGATTCGTCGCAGTTACCACTCTTATTTCAAATCTTAAGATCATTAATTTGCCCTTCTCAATCTATGTCGGTTTCGCCTCAGAGCCCTGTCTCTCTGCACCTGTACTCTTCGTCGCCCTGGAGACTGGAGCCCTAATCTGTTGTGCGCTATTCCTGTCCCCGTCCTCATCTCCTGTGTCCTTCTCTATCCCTCTTCTCACTATTTCGTTCATATCCTTAGTTTTTGGTGAAATGACCCCAATCCATTTATCTTTGATAATTTTGTTATATTTTTCTTTAGTATTTTGATGATTTTATTACTAATTTGTGCTTTTCAGCATGGGTCAGATGGTTAGAATAAAACAAATCAAGGCATCTCTAAATCACTTCTCATGGATTTTGCTTACTCACTTCCAAAAATTAGGATTCAAACCTGCTATACTGAGAAGAAAGAGATGGAGAGAGAAAAACGGAGAAACAAGCAGAGACTTCAAACCTGCGGCAAAAATTAGGATTCCTTCCCGAGGGCAGAGACAGCGTAGAGGGAATGCGGCTAAAGCATCGAGCACCATGATTGGTGGCTAAGAGAAGCAAAAACGAGAGAGCAAAGAGGAAGGGTTGTGTTTACTCCCGATGAGACTGGGAGAGAGAAGGGTTCACGGAGACACAGACGGAACGAAGGGAATAAAAAAGGCGGATCTGATGTTTGCACGAATTTTAAAGCTGATCCAAAGACTATAAAACTGATTACACCAAGCTCTTGGTACAACTGATTGTACCATAGACACTCTCTCTCTCTCTCTCTCTCTCTCTCTCTCTCTCTATATATATATATATATATATATATATATTGTATGAGATATTGTATATATATGTAAATATTATTTTATGTGATAATAACCAAATAAAAAAATTGTGAACAACCAATTAATATTAGTATTATTTTATTGTATATATACTTAATATATTTTTATCAATTTTAAATATTATTTTTACATTTTCTAAAACAAAATTTGAAAAAATTGTGAACAACCAAATAAAAAAAACATCTTATGATCGAGATATCCAAATAAATTGTGCAATTATTAATTCTAAAATTGTTTTCCCCTCTACCTTAATCTGATTCCACACTACTAATTCTACTTGCAAAAGGGCCCAGTACAAGTATTGCTAGATATCTTCATATTTTAACAAAATTTGAGAGAACAAAAATGGAAACCGTAACGTTTATACATATTAAATGAATATAATAGAATTTATAATACAAAAAATATCATATTAATACATCTTTATCGTAAACTTATAATGTTGTTCCCAGATGGTCTAGAACGGGGATGAATACGAAGGAAATAAAATTTTGAATCAACAGTAAAAGTGTACATATAAGAACATACGAACATACGTGTTCAAGGAAATCATTGAATTCATAATAAGATTATGCATAAATGAGTTTCAGAGTGTTGTATGTTGGGTATCGACATCACTATCGAGCCCCGCGCAGCGGATTGTGAGGCCCGGTCCGATCCGATTCCGAGGACCACGTCAATGACTCGAAAGTACGAATCATAAAATGCAACTACGAATATAACAATTATATACATAGGAATTATACCACGTGAAATTGATCATGGAGACGGGTTGATTCATACGTAGTTGCTGTCCTTGCTTCGACTCCGGCGACACGCACGTCTCACGCCCGCGCGATTCGACACCTTGGTCGAAGATCCTTTTGTCGTATACAACCGGAATTTTTCCGGTTCGTCTCCAACTTTGCTCGACTTTGCTCACCACAGAAAGTCTCAAGCGAGATTTCTCTATCCGTATCCACCTGGAGCTAGCGTCTCTCGGTTGCGACAAATTCCCCTAAAATTTGTCCAAACTTGCTTGACAAAATCTCTCTAATGGAGCTTTCACTCTTTCTCCTTTTCTTGTCTCACAAGAATATCTAGATATGTAGAATGAACCAGAGAGAGAAAAAGATCAGGTGAATATCATATATTAACCTCTCCATTAATGCCATGACTAATTAGTATCAAAAATTGCCAATCCCAAATTTGGATCACAGTCCGTCATGACGCACAATATGGTGCATCGTGACGGACGTGTCACGATTACTGGATCTAGCCGTTACACATGTGCTCCGTCCGTCATGACAGACAAGACGATCCGTCATGATGCACCTCCGTCATGACGTGCTGGATGGTGCGTCACGACATTATACTCATAGATTGATCTGTCCAGAATTACACTAGTGTGCGTCATGACGGATCATATGGTGCATCATGACGGACTATGTAATTTCTGTCAGATTTGCACAATCTTATTATGCATCCAACCATTTCGACGAACGCGTATGTTCATCTACCCTCAGGGGTACAATCTACTAGTTGATGTATGACTGTATTTCCTTCATTGTCCGTCATGACGGACGAACACGTAATGAACAAAAATTTCAGAGAGGGTTGTCCATCATGACGTACCATATGGTGTGTCACGACGGACCATGAAGTATATTCAGAACACGAGCATTCACTGTGGAACAGTGAATGGTCCGTCATGACAGACCATATGATGCGTTACGACGGACCAAGTTGTGAATCGTGATTTGTATATAATTGTTATACACATTTTTTCAATTCTTGATGTGTTTTTTGAAGGGATTATCCCAACCACGGGCCCACGCAGCGGATATGAAGGCCCGGTCCGGTTTCCAAATACCGAGATCACGCTTCGATATCGAGGGCACGATGCAAAGTAGGATGGTCAATTACCGGCGTGAAATTGATCACGCCCGAAGGGTTGATCGCTTATCCTCCTTTCCCCTTGTCACGTTGGTGACAAAACGCGCGTCCCACGCCCACGCGTCTCTCACCACTTCGTTAACGGTTTTCGCTCCTTCGGTTCGATCACAACGAAGAGCCACAAGTGTCACTCCTCTACGCGTATCCACCGTGAGTTGTAGCACCTCGGTTACGGGTATACCTGCCTAGACGATATACCGGTAAACTTGCTTGATTGAATTGATTCTCTAAACCGAGAAAAATCCCTTTTCTCGTTTCCCTCTTTCTTCGCGCTCTTTCACTCTATGAAAAAGTGTCTCTTATAGAATAGAATGATCTGGACTAACTAGATTGTTCAGGAGAGAGAGAATTATCCTATTTATACTAAATAGGATAAGGACACCCAAAAGGCACGTTTTATTGATGAACGGGTTTTTGGCGTGTTTTAATATGTCGTTGTGTTAAAGCCCCGAACAATCAACAAAATTTATAATCTATGTTTGTACAGTGGCAAATGTATAGATTCGTTCCACGAGGAGTAAGTGCGTCAAAGATTTAATCAAAACTAGACAAGAAATAACAAAGAGGAGTCACAGAAGATAGTCCGTTACAACAGACAGAGAGTCCGTTACAACGGAGTTGCTTGAGATGCTAACGTTGAGTGTGAGATGAACATCCGTTAAAACGGATGAAATTCCGTTATAACGCACTATACTCGTCCGTTATAACGAACAGGGGTAGCGTTGCAATGGATTGGTTAATCCGTTACAACGGACCGCTATGTCCGTTACAACGTACTTGTATTGATCCTATTGTATAAAATTCCTCAATAGTCCGTTACAACAGAACTCTAGGTGCGTTACAACGGAAGTATAACCGACTGAATATTTAAGGACCAACCGTCTCGTCCGTTGTAACGCAATGTGAGTCCGTTATAACGGAATATATGCTGGAATTCAGTTTGAGTATTTTCTTTGGGGTTTTGAATTGAGATTTGATCAGAGATTATTTGATGTCTTAATTAAGTGCTAAAATGCAAACAAAAAGAGAACAAAGTTTTCACAAAAAGAGAGCAAAAAGATCAAGTAAAAGAGCAAGTTAAGAGCAAAAGATTCATTAGACCACAAATTCTTTACACAAATCCAATTCAATTAATACTACAAGAATTCCAAGAAAGGAAAGAAAACACCTAGAGAGATGAAGTGAGCTTCGAGTCTCGTCTTGGATGCCTTCCTCGTTGCTTTGAGATGCTTAGTGAGCTAGACACCTCGCACAACTCGTTCCTTTCGTACCAATCCACTCGCCAATCGAAGTGAGCTCCGTACCGGTTGAGTGAACTCGAGATTTGCAAGGAATCAATTGGAAGGAAGCTCCCAATCGAATTAGAGTAAGCTCGACTCCTTGCTTTGCGTGGATTTTAGATGAAGGAAGCTCCAACCAAACCCCCACAACTCGATCTTCGTCGAAGTGTAGACCAATTCACCGAATGAAGTGAGCTTCTATTCGGTGATCAATCTTAGAGAATTATCGTTCGATTTTGCAATTCTTGCGTGTTCTTGAAAGATTCTTGGACTTGCTAAGAGAGACAGAGTGCGAGAGTGAGAGAGAGAGAGTGGGCGTGAAAGTGCTCCGAAGAGCGGGGGGGGGGGGGGGGGGGACTGCCCATACACTACAACATTTTAGGATATCAGCGACGGTAAAAACCGTCGCTAAAAGACGCAAAAACCGTCGCTAAAGGTGTTATCGACGGCCCGCCGTCGCTGATGTCACTTTCAGCGACGGCCCGTAGCAGATAGCTTTACCGACGGTCCGTCGCCATGTCACTTTCAGCGAAGGCCCGTCGCTAATGTCACTTTCAGCGACGGTTTATTTTCAGCGACGGCCCGTAGCAGATACTATATTTAATTAATTAATTATTATATTTAATTAATCAATATTATATTTAATTAACTAATTAATATTAAAATTAATATTTAATTATTTATGTTTATTATTATTATATATATTATTATTATATAATAATATATGTTTATATTAATATTAAAATTAATATTATATTATTAATATTAAAATCATATTACTATTATATATGTTTATCATTTGTTATATATATTATTATTATAATATACTATTAATGTAAAACATATTACTTAATTACCTATATTATTATTTATTATATACACACACACACACACACATACACATATTTCAAATTCAAAAATAATACATATATATATCACAAATTCAAAAATAATACAAATAATACAAATAATATAACAACTATCACAAAATTCAAAAACAGAACCCCCACATAATATCACAAATAATACAAAATAATACAAATATTCAAATAAACAATACATAATACAAATAATACAAACAATACAAATATGAAAATTACGAAAATGCTACCTTGTCACTCCATCTTTCTTGCTCGCCGCAACGAGAATCTCGATGCACACATCCTTCTCGATTCACTTCGTCATGTAGAATAAAATATGAAAATTGTTAAGTAATAAATAATACGAAATAAAACCAATCAAATTTCAAATTAAGTTCAGAAAGTAATTAGTAATAAATAATGAAATCACAAAGTTAATATAAAATTATATTATATTTATTGTTTTAAATCTGGAAAATACAAAAAATTATGATATAATAATTAATAATTCTCAGTAATTAGGGTTTAGGGTTACCAACCAAGCATAATTACGACTAATTTTGAAATAATAATTAATAAAAATCCTAAATTTTTTTATTCATAATTATGATTAATAAAATTAAATATTATATTTGAGTGGAATAAAAAAAGATTTAACTGACCTTAGCACGCATAACGTCTCGTCCGCGCCCAACACCAAGTGCCGAGCCCTGTACCAAAAAAAAAAGATTTAGAATTCAATAAACAAAACTTGGTTTAGTCAAGTTTGAAATATTTTATTAACACAAATACTGAGAACCCTGCTACTGGACGCCTCCATTTATTTCGAACCTTCATCAGCACCGCGTCTCGAACACTCACCGCATCGGCACCGCGTCTCGAACCCCTGCTACTGGTACGCGCCTCCGATTTCCCCTGTTATTGGACGTCATCAAAACAAGCTGCAAAATAACACAATAAAATTACGTATTAATTAAAAATATTATTTTCTGAAAATAAAAAAATTAAACATAATAGAAAAATATAATAATATTAAATCCTAATTATACCCTAAATTATACCCTAATTATACCCTAAATTAAACCCTAAATTATACCCTAATTAAACCCTAAATTATACCCTAAATTATACCCTAATTAAACCCTAATTAAGCCTCCACCATGACAGTTTCCCCCACGACGACATCAGCATTCACCACACCGCCGACGCCGATCTTGTTCGCCGAGCCCTCTATGCCCTTAATAGTCTGGACACCATGGCTGTGCGAATAGTCTGGACACTGCATTTAAATTAAATGAAAAGTTAATAACCCTTAATTATTTATTAATCTCATTTCGAAATATATATCGACTTGATTTGATATTTACCTCCCAACAGCTTAGAAAACCTTCATTAGATTCTGGTAGCAATGATCTTCTGGCAAGTTTTCAGCCACCACAGCTGAATTCAATAAACCAAAAATTCAATGGCGATACTAAATTATCCTAATCAAACCCTAATTAAACCCTAATTAAACCCAAATTATACTAAATTAACAAACAGAAATCAACTTTCAAAACAGAATTTAAACTAAAAATGAACAGGATGTAAAAAACCTAAGAGTACTTAAAACTATCAAAAATTTAGAAACCCTAACCTTAACTCTAAAAAATTAAGAAATTATACCTTCATCTAGCAAGGGTGGAAAGAGGGGCGGTGCAGGGGCGGTGCAGGGGGCTGTGCAGCACACTCAAAGTCGCCGTCGCCAGTCACCAGTTACCAGTCGCGAGAGGAGAAGTCGCCGTCACCAGTCGCTAGAGGAGAAGTCGCCGTGGCCGTCGCCGTCACTGTTGCGTATTTACGTTTAAGCAGGGCTTTTCAACTTTTAAAACCCTAAATGACTCTAATTGGACCACAAGCGCAGGGTATTCGTCGAGTAAGTTAGGGGTCGATCCACAGAGAGGGTTGAGTACTAGGGGCGATTTCTGATTGACAATTCGACTCGATCTAAAACTGAGTTTTGTTGGTTGATTCGGGACAGATTTTAACGGAAAAAGAAAGGTTTTTTAATATAGGAGAGGACTCTAGGGTGTTCGGGTTCTACTTGGATGATTTGGTGTGTTCTAAAGGTTGCTAAACGCTCTCTCAAAATCTGACTTTGGTGGAGGTGTTATCCAATTCTTCCTAGACCGGCTCTCGCTCGCGACTAGACGTATCCAACCTAAACACTCTTGCTCTCGCTGACTATGCCTAAGAAAGACCCGTTACGCTCTATGATAATCCTATAATCCCGTGGGTGACGTGTACCAATGTTCTTAGAATACAACGGTCCAAGTTTGTGCATTTACAATCTGGTTTCTCACTCCGCTCTCGCTTCGCAAGGTTAACCTAAAACGATCTTAACTACTTGGTTTGACTGGTTTATTTGAGGGCTTAAACAATCCTAAACGTCCACTCTCGCTACTTAGTCAAAGATGTCCTAACCTATGTCACTTAGGCTGGCCTAAACGAGTACAAACGGTTAATTAAGACGAGTAATATCAAGGCACAAAACACAAATCAAATCTGAAAGAGACAAATCATATAATACTACCAAAACAACTCAAGTACTAATGAACCCTAAACCCTAGATAAAAATTTAGCTACTCATGTTCGACAACAAAACAAATCTAAATATCAAATACATCATAAAACTAAACACGAGAAAGAGTAAACCGATTTGTTGACGAACGTCTTCTTCTTCGTAAACTCCTGCTCCTAAACGACGTGATCTTCTTCGATGGTTGACGGCTGCGGAAAGGTGTATGAGGCGAGTGGAGAAAGAGGAGGATGAGAGGTGGATGGTGGCTGGTGAAAGGATGAAAATCGGAGATGAGAAGGTAACCCTAGCAAAGGCAGCGGTAGCCTTTTATAGTCGATGGCTAGGGTTAGGTCACAGCATACATGGCTGTCGAAAGTTGGCCCATATCAGGGTCTGGGCCACGAAATATGAGGTGTGAATTATGCAATCTTTTAGAGGATTCCTTCCTGAAGTTATGGCAACTTGAATCACCAAATTTGGAGTTACCAATCAAAAGATATGGCCATTTTATTACTTGCCAAATTCTGAGATTCTGCAGCTTCTTTCCATTTTTTAATCTTCCAACAATAGTTGCGATTTTGGCTTGTTTTGCACTGTTAAAGCTTGGAACGGTGCCGAGACCCTCGATACTTGCATTTCTTCACTTCTAGAGTCTTTTTTATCTTGTATTGTATCCAAATCTGCAAATATAATCAAACAAGATGCCAACGAGCAATTCTCGTGGTTTTGTTAGTATTTTAACGTTTAAGAGTTTATTTAGTACAATTTATAAAACGTTTTAAGTCCGGATGAGTGCGTAAAACTGTATCATATTCACACTCATCAGTCACCAGTCGCGAGAGGAGAAGTCGCCGTGGCCGTGGCCGTCACCAGTCGCGGGAGGCGGGGCTGTAGTTAGGGGCGGGGCAGGGGGCTGTGGAGAAGAGGGGAAAGAGCGGGGGTGCTGTGTGGAGAGGAGGGGAAGAGGGGTGAATGAGTGTAAAGAGAGAGAAAGGGGCCAGCGGGGTTAAGTAATTGTGCACAAACTTCACCGACGGGATAACCTTAGCGACGGTCAAACCTTAGCGACGGTCCGTCGGAGATATTTTGAAAATATATGGCGGTTATTTCAACATTTGCGAGAGCCTTTAGCGACGGTTTATGAATCTGCGACGGGCCGACGCAACCTATTAGCGACGGTTTATGAATCTGCGACGGGCCAACGCAGAGTATTAGCGACGGTGTAAAGCATCAGCGACGGGCCGAAGGAAAAATTTGAACATCATCGACGGCCCGTCGCTAATAAAACCATTGGTAATACTCTTCTGCGACGGGCCGTCGCAGAAAGGTTGTTTTATCAGCGACGGGCTGTCGCTGATGGCATACGCCCGTCGCACAATATGGTCCGTCATGACGCACGTTGCCCAACAAGTTTCTGGACAAAATACGCATCCTAGCGTCATGACACACCATATGGTCCGTCATGACGACCGATTTTCTCGACTTTCTTGACGCACGGTGTTATTTTGCCCAATCCTGCACAATCTCATTGCACATCCATCCGTCTTCTCGAACGTGTACGTTCGTGTGTCATTGTGTGTACACTTTTACGGTTGATCCGAAACTGCATTTCTTTGAGTCTCCCACTCAATTTCAGATCTATCTAAAAGGTACTCATGCATATCCAATAGGCTGGGTCCTCGCTTTCACGAGCACTCATGCATTTCTTTGAGTCGTGAACATCGTCACTAGTCGGTCCACATAGGCTGGGTCCTCGCTTTCACGAGCACTCCTCAACGTACCGATTTCCTTCCCGGGGTAGAAGACCACTTTACATGGCCCGAGTAAGGGACGGGGCTCTTCTCCACACTCCTTTTATAACGCCTAATAAGTCTCGCGTAGCGATGGCGCGTATCGGTGGATATTTGGTGGCTTGCTCGCTTCCACAAGTTGCCTAGAACGGAATCATCGCACGGCAGCCACTACTTATCACAAATGACCTCCCTCTAACTACAACGACTCGCGGTACGAAGGGTAAATGGGAGAATTCAGATTCGAAATAGGATCGAAATCTGGTTTGGTGGAATCGATATGTGTAATCTGGTTTGATGAATTTGAGTCGATTTGAGAGTTGAGGTTTCGAACCGGGTTTGCGCGTATTATTATCGTGCGAAAAAGGTTTAGGGTACCAGCGTTGCGGACTCTTATTATTATTTTTTTTTTCTTTTTTTCTTTTTTTTCTTTTTTTCATTTTTTTTTCTTTTTTTTTTTTTTTTTTTTTCTATTCATTTTTTTTTTCTTTGCCCCACAACGCTGCCCTTTTTTAGCCCATTTGCATGCACGGATTCTTCTTCGATGAACGGGGAGAGGGATCAGAATTGCGACGTGCTCGGAATCCCTTCTCCCAAATTTACGCCTTTGGTGCAACCAATTTTTGACGTCAGATTTGGATGAGGTGGAATAGGGTTAGGGTTTGGCCAATTTCGTACCGCGAGAGCTCGATCTAAATAGGGCTCGGCGGGCCCACGGTCTCACCGTATAAATGTCGAAATCGGGCCCGCCTCACTCTTACGCACTTCTACTATTGCCCCGCTCGGATCACGTTGAGCGGGGCTCTCATTTGGCCTCTCGCCAACACACTCCCCCTACTACTCAAATAATGAACCTCCCTCAATGGCCGCTCGTGCGAATTCGTCCGTTTAAGGGTCAACCTTGTAAAATTGAGCGCGAGAAAGACTTGTAAAATTTAGCACGAAGGCCTGCTTACTTTTTTAGACGCGTTTAGGAGTGCTTTAAAAGTCCCCCCGTTCCTTGTTCGCATGGGAAGCTTCGCCCCGACCAAGGCTCGCGTACGTCGATTTGGCTCGCTATTTCCCGTCCCCTGCCAGGCTTCCTCCCGACTTCATCGATTTCGATGTTCAAAGCGTCGGCGCGTTTGTTCTTCCCGAAGCTCGGCGTTCGACTTCCAAACCTGCGTTAAAACATCAAAGGCTTTTTTTTTGGGTCCAAGAGGGACCCGTTAAATTTGGTCTCGGAAAGTTTTTATCGGAACCCCTATTTTTTGTGTTTTATCTTTTCTGACTTTTTTTTTTAGCTACATGCAAAATAAAGATGAAAAGAATAAAATGAAAAATGGATAAGATGCAAGGCCGTGAATGGTATACCCTCCCAAGTTTAATATTACGCGTCGTCCCCGATGCGATTAAATCTTATTAGTTGGAGAAAAATGAGAGAGTAAAAGAGAGAGAGAGAGATTTAGTTACTGTTTCCTCCCGATTGAGATAGGAGAATCCCTTGGTCTGGCAGCCAGCCCCACCATCGTTTGGTGTTTTCGTTTCTTCTCGTTTAGTCGTATACGAACTGCTCAAAAGAACCACGGTCGCGATTGTTTCTCTTCTCTATTTATGGGGCCTACACTTAACAAACAGTGAAATATGCAAAATATGCTAAATGCAATGAAAGAAAACCTAACCGCTGGGGTTGCCTCCCCAGAAGCGCTTGTTTAAGGTCGTTAGCTTGACCGTTTCCCCTTGATTTAGAATATCGGCGAATCGGAGAGGAGGCATGATGCGATTTTCCCCACCGGTTCTCCATTGATGTAATGCTTCAAACGCTGGCCGTTTACGACGAATTCTCCTTTTCCTTCGTTCCATATTGTCACTGCACCGTACGGGCTAACCTTTTGTACTACGAATGGCCCCGACCATCTCGAGCGTAGTTTTCCTGAAAATAGTTTAAGCCTAGAATTGAAAAGAAGTACCTTATCTCCTTTGTGGAATTCGCGTCGTAGAATCTTCCTGTCATGCCATCTCTTCGTCCGCTCCTTGTACAACTTCGCGTTCTCGTATGCGTTAATGCGGAACTCGTCTAGCTTGTGCAGCTCTAAAAGTCTTCGATCGTACGCTGCCTTCGAGTCGAAATTTAAGTATCTAAGTGCCCATAAGGCTTGGTGTTCTATTTCAACGGGAAGATGGCAGGCTCGTCCGTACACTAGTTGAAACGGGGACATTCCTATGGGTGTCTTGAATGATGTCCGGTACGCCCACAATGCATCATCGAGTTTTGATGACCAATCCCTTCGGGAGCTAGAGACTGTTTTTTCGAGGATCATCTTGATTTCGCGTTCCGAAATCTCCACTTGACCGCTGGTTTGAGGATGGTATGGGCTGGCGACTTTGTGGTTCACTCCGTATTTTCGGAGTAGGGTAGCAAGCTGGCTATTGTTGAAGTGGGCTCCTCCATCGCTGATTAGGGTTCTCGGTACACCGAACCGAGGGAATATGGTCTTCTTAAGGAACTTCTGAACCGTTTTCGAATCTGCGGCTTTGCATGCAGCAGCTTTTACCCATTTCGACACGTAATCGACTGCGACGAGGATGTAAGAGTAACCATTCGAGGTCGGAAAGGGGCCCATGAAGTCGATTCCCCATACGTCAAAAACTTCTACTTCGAGGATGTTATTTAGCGGCATTTCGTGCCTTCGGGAGATGCTCCCCGTTCTTTGGCATCTATCGCAACCTGAAACAAATCTGTGCACATCTCGAAAAATATTAGGCCAATAGAAACCTGATTGCAATACCTTTGCGCTAGTTTTTCCCGTGCTAGCGTGTCCTCCATATGGTGAGGAGTGGCAGTGAGCGATAATGTCCATCCTCTCTTCTTCGGGCACGCATCTTCGATAGATCCCATCTACCCCCTGCTTGTAAAGGAACGGATCGTCCCAATAGTAGTGCTTCAATTCGTTGAAGAATTTCTTCTTGTGTTGGGGCGAAAAGTCTGGCGGGACTATCTTGCTTGCGAGGAAGTTCGCGATGTCCGCATACCAAGGCGCAGGGTCTGTCGTGGCGGTTGGATTCATTGCTCTTTTCGTGCGGAAGGGGTCCCAGTCGTGCTCGGGAAAGTTGATGTGGCGATCATTAGGTCTTCGTTCGTGGCTGATCGACGCTACATATGCAACCAATCGATCGTCCTTAAATGTGTCGTCGATCGGGTCGGTCACATCTCTAATGTCGTCGCTGCGTATTCGTGATAGGTGGTCGGCCACGCTGTTCTCGGCTCCTTTCTTGTCTCGAATCTCGATGTCGAATTCTTGGAGCAAAAGGATCCATCGTAAGAGTCGTGGTTTGGCATCCTTCTTATTGATGAGGTACCTAATAGCTGCATGGTCAGTGTAAATAATAACTTCGGATCCTACAAGATATGACCTGAATTTGTCGATGGAGAATACGACGGCGAGTAGGTCTTTCTCCGTCGTGGCATATTTGGCTTGTGCTTCGTCCAGCGTCTTGCTTGCGTAATAGATGGCGTGAAGTTTCTTATCTTTACGTTGCCCCAAAACTGCCCCTACGGCGTAATCGCTTGCATCGCACATTATCTCGAAAGGTAGCGAGTAATCTGGTGGCGTGATGATTGGCGAAGATACGAGGGCTGCCTTGAGCTTTGTGAACGCCTTCAAACATTCATCGTCGAAATCAAACGGCGCGTCTTTCAGCAGCAGGTTTGTGAGTGGTTTTGCGACCTTCGAGAAGTCCTTGATGAATCTCCGATAGAAACCTGCATGACCAAGAAAACTACGTATACCTTTTACGTCGCATGGCGGTGGCAGTTTCTCGATCACCTCTATTTTCGCTCTATCTACTTCAATTCCTCGAGAGGTGATAACGTGGCCGAGCACTACTCCTTCTTGGACCATAAAGTGGCATTTCTCCCAATTTAGCACTAGATTAGTTTCTTCGCACCTGCGAAGTACTTTGGAAAGGTTAGCTAAACAAGAATTGAAATCATTACCGTACACGGAGAAATCGTCCATGAAGACTTCCATGAAATCTTCGATGTAGTCGCTGAAAATGGCCATCATCGCACGTTGGAACGTGGCTGGGGCGTTGCACAAACCGAAAGGCATTCGGCGATAAGCGAACGTGCCGCTCCACCATTTAGACAAAACACGTATCCACCATTTAGACAAAACACGTATCCACCATTTAGACAAAACACGTATCCACTTTGTGATCGAAAGTCATTGACACATGTTTGGAAACTGACGTCGGTATAGCCTTTAATAACCAACCCGGATGTCTTTCCACCATAAATTAGAAATTGATTCTTAGTCCTTCGTAAGTACTTAAGGATGTTCTTAACTATGATCCAATGCATATCCCCTGGATTTGATTGGTAACGCGAAAAGACACTCAATTCATACGACACATCGGGGCGCGTACAAATCATGGCATACATAATTGATCCAACGGCTGAAGCGTATGGAACAATACGCATCACATTCTTATCCTTGCTTGATGTCGGACATTGAGCTTTAGAATATGATATGCCACTCGACATCGGAAGAAATCCTTTCTTCGAATCTTGCATTGAAAACCGTTTCAATACTTTGTCGATGTACGTGCTTTGACTCAAGCCGAGTAATTTCTTGGATCTATCTCTATAAATCCTCACGCCTAAAATATAGGCGGCCTCGCCCAAATATTTCATAGCAAATCGAGTATTTAAATATTTCTTAACATATGTAAGCTTCGGAATGTCGTTTCCTATAATCAAGATGTCGTCTACATATAGAACAAAAAATACTACACGGCTCCCACTAACCTTCTTGTATACACAAGGTTCCTCTACATTTTTCACGAAGTTGTATTCGCTTATAACTTCATCGAAACGTATGTTCCAACTCCGAGAAGATTGCTTCAATCCATAAATTGATTGTTGCAACTTGCACACTTTATCCGGATTCTTTGAATCGACAAAATCCTCGGGCTGTGTCATTACACATCCTCTTGTAAATTCCCGTTAAGGAATGCGGTTTTGACATCCATTTGCAAAATCTCATGGTCATAATACGCAGCGATGGCAAGTAAGATCCGTATGGATTTAAGCATTGCTACGGGTGAAAACGTTTCTTCATAGTCGACACCATGAATTTGTTTGAAATATTTCGCCACAAGCCGTGCCTTATAAGTGTTTACATTCCAATCCATGTCGGTTTTCTTCTAGAAAACCCACTTGCATCCCACTGGTTTAACCCCGGGAGGTGGATCAATCAAGTTTCAAACTTGATTATCGTACATGGATTGAATCTCGGATTTCATGGACGTATGCCACTTTTGGGAATCATCGCTTTTCATAGCCTCGTGATAAGATGTCGGCTCATCATCTTGATTTTGACTTCATCGTCATTTGCCACGATAAAACCATACCGTACAGGCTCTTGACGAATCTTACCCGATCTACGAATTGCGCCTTGTGCACTTGACTCCGGATCCTCAACAATTGACGGAATCGGATCAATGTTCATCGGTTCAACATTCATTTGTTGGTCCTTAATCTCTTCGAGTTCTATTCTATTTCCATCCATTCTTTTAGATATGAATTCCTCCTCTAGGAAGGTACCTCCACGAGCAACAAACACATTGTTCTCGTATGGATGATAGAAATAGTATCCCTTAGTTTCCTTGGGATAACCGACAAATAATCATTTTTCAGATTTGGGATCGAGTTTATCCGCCATTAATTTGCGGACATAAGCTTCACATTGAAGGGAATTATCCCATTCCTGGGACCGCGCATCGGATATGAAGGCCCGTTCCGGTTCCCAAATCCCGAGATCACGCTTCGATATCGAGGGTACGATGCAAAGTACGATAGACGATTACCAGTGTGAAATTGATCATGCACGACGGGTTGATCGCTCGCATCCTTCTCTTCTTCGGTGTCACGTTGGTGACTAGCCCGTGCATCCCATACCACACGTCTCCCACCATCTTGACATGCCTCCGGTTGTCTTCGTGCGTCCCATGTCCACACGTTTTCACAGCCTTTCACTCCTTTACTTCTCCGGTTTGATCACAAATGAAGAGCCACAAGTGTCGCTGCTCTACCCGTATCCACCGTGAGTCGTAGCACTTCGGTCGCGGTGCAACTGCCTAGATGATGCACCGACGAACTTGCTTGATCGCGTTTGATTCTCTAATCTGAGAAAACCCATTTTCTCTTTTCTCTCTTTCTCATCACACCCATTCAACTATTGATGGTCTTCTTTTATTGAGATTGATTCACTTCGATTGACCTTTTATTCTTTTACTTAGATCAAGAGAAACATGTTATATATACTACATATGATAAGGATGGGCCAAAAGATATGTATATCTACTATACACCTTTTCAAACAGAAAACTGCATACACCCTTTCAGTATTATGTTGCAACGAAATTGTTAAATCGTTCCAACCGACTTTACATCTTGACGTAAGTTGTAGATAATCTTATTATCTTTCCAACCCAATTTGGCCCAGTCCAATTGGAATTTGGATGCGAAAGTTATGACGGTTTTACTAACCGTATGTCAAACTGTCGCACCCTTTCGGTATTCCATTAAAACGACACTGATACTTCGCTCAAATGAAATATATTTCTTCATGAAAGTTCTAGATAATCTCATTATCAATCTAACCCTATTTGAATCATTCAAATTGGACTCGTTATCTGAAAGTTATGCCAGTTTTACTAAAACTATTTCTTATGCCCACGAACGCGTACGTTCGTTTGTCCTTCTACGTACCATTTTAGCGTTGATCCAAAACTGTATTTCCTTCAGTCTCCCACTCAGTTTCAGATCTACCTAAAAGGTACTCATGTATATCACATATACACTACATCAGAGAATCTAGCCCGCGTATCATATACGCTAAAGTCATGCACATCCCATGTGCAAAAACTTGCAATCAAGCCCGACATAGTACGACTCGTTGTGTGTGACCGTGTAGGTTCGTTTAACGATGGCAGTAGGCCGTTTCCATGGCACTACAAGTCCATGAGCGGTATCTAGTCACTACATCATGGCTACCCATGTTAACACGAAAAATGATTATGATCATTGTGCCTATCTCGAATAACGGTTATTAGTTCTCTTGTTTGCGATATCCGTTAATCAAAAGCCATGGTTATAGTCATCCTTATATTTTGATTAACTATACTTATTCCTCGATTCCGAATTGAGTTAACAATTTCAATCGATATTTGTTGGGAATTCATCCGTCCCCGGGCCCGCGCAGCGGATATAAAGGCCCAGTCCGGTTCCCAAAATCCAAGATCACGCCATGACTTCGAGGGTACGATGCAATTGAAGGATAGACGATTACCAGCGTGAAATTGATCACGCACGATGGGTTGATGGCTTGCATCCTTTCCGTCTCCGGTGTCACGTTGGTAACTAGTCCGTGCGTCCCATACCACACGTCTCCCACCGTCTTGACACGCATCCGGTTGTCTTTCGTGCGTCCCACGTCCACACTTTTCCACAACCAACAGTTTTGCTCCTTCGGTTTAATCACAATCGAAGAGCCACAAGTGTCGCTCCTCTACTTGTATCCACCGTGAGTCGGAGTTCGTCGGTCGCGGGTGCAACTGCCTAGACGCTGCACCGGCGAACTTTCTTGATTAGATCGATTCTCTACACCGAGAAAAACCCTTTTTCTCGGTTTTCTCTCTTCGCACTCTTTCGCTCTTAGAAAGAAGACTCTCAATATTCTGGATTAATCTAATTAATTCCACATGTTGGACTGAATCAATTTGTTAGAGAGAGAGAGAGAGAGAGAGAGAGAGAGAGAGAGAGAGAAACATCCTATTCATATCACATAGGATAAGGATGGGCCAAAAGGTATGTATATCTCATATACACCTTTTCAGACAGAAAACTGCAGACACCCTTTCAGTATTCTGTTGAAACAAAAATATTAAATCGTTCCAACCGACTTTACACCTTCACGAAAGTTGTAGATAATTTTATTATCTTTCTAACCCAATTTGGCCTGACCCAAGTGGAGTTCGGATGCGAAAGTTACGGACGTTTTACTAACTGTTTGTCAAACTGTCGCACCCTTTCGGTATTCCATTAAAACGACACCGGTACTTCGTTCAAATGAACAATATTTCTACATGAAGGTTATAGATAATCTTATTATCTATCTAACCCAATTTGAACCATTCAAATTGAATTTTCCTACTGAAAGTTATGACCACAAATGTACGCTTACATTCGTTCATCCTTGTGTACACTTTTACGGTTGATCCGAAACTGTATTTCCTTCAGTCTCCCACTCAATTTCAGATCTACCTAAAAGGTACTCATGCATATCCAATATGCACGAATTTAGAGAATATAGCTCGTGTATCAAATACCAAGCTACGCACATCTTATGTGCCAACTTTATAATCAAGCCCGACTTAGTACGACTCGTTGTGTGACCATGTAGGTTCGGTTAACGATGGCAGTAGGCTGTTTCCAAAGCATTACAAGCCCATGAGCGGGATCTAGTCAATCCATCATGGCTACCCATGTTAACACGAAGAATGATTGTGATAATTGTGCCTATCTCGAATAGCGGTTATTAGTTCTCTTGTTAGCGATATCCGTCAATCAAAAGGCATGGTGGTAGTCATCCTTATATTTATATTAACTATACTTATTCCTCGATTCCGAACTGATTTGACAATTTCAATCAATATTAACCATTAATATCATTGACCATGGCCATTGTTTTCGTTAATCAATTCATCGAGTGGCCTAAGAGATATCTCTTCCTTTTGGAATAAACAATTCTTATCTCGGAGACTCATATTGAATTCCGTGTTTCGGACAATACCCAATGATGACCGTTTTAGCTCCCTGTTACGGTGAGCGTAAGGTCATATCAAAGTATTGTGTTACGCACGTAACGCAATCGATGGTCCCCTCAAGTACGAAGAACCTAATACCCTACTCGTCGCAAGTCCATCCATAATGACTAAACCATGTCATGGTCTCGCGGCTTCGGTCATATCCAATATATGTCCCTAGCATATATCTACGTTCCCGATTCGACAAATACCTTTGTCCCATGATTAGCAAAACATAATCATATCCTCGGCTAACGTACTAGTGTACACGTTCAGTCTATTATCTGATAATGTAAATGCTTCACTCTTAAGCAAACTGAATCATGACTATGGATGTTTAGAAATGAAACTTTAAGTGTGACGGTTTCGCTGCACATAATCCTCAATTATGTCGACGTCCACACAAGTTCAAATTAGGGTTCATGTAATCAAATTACACAACCCGCACAGAGTTTTCATATAAGGTGAATGCATATTAATTTAAGTAAACAAAATTTTTAAAGGGATGCATTCATATGGATTAAGTATTTGGGTGATACAACGTTTACCTATGGGTATCCCCATACCCACAACCTGCGAGGACTATCGTATTAGATAACTACCACTCTACTCTCTTCTTCGTCCTCTAGGTTTCTCATACCCATAGTCATCGCATGACAGTCACGCGCGACTTAGAGAGAGCGGTTTTGTAAACGGGTCTACACGTTGCTGCTAGTGTTAATCTTCATTAGGTTTGGAACATTTCCAATACCTATGATCACATCTTTTCACAAAATTTCATGGATAAAATGAAATTTTCTGAGTATTGGCTAGAAGTGGCTGTGACCTCGGCATTTTTAGCTTGTACTATTGTGCTTCACGCAATACACAACCATAAATCCGATAACTCGTGACTACTCGAGTTTGGTCATGTATCCTTGATCCACACCTCTTCCTTTTGCGATTAATAACCGCAATATACTCGCCCCCGTAAATAGAATCATAAATTTTTAGTCGTGTGAAACCTTTCCACATGACCATGTTTTCATTTAAGCAAAATACGTACACACTTTGTGATCTAAAGTCATGCTACATATTTGGACGTGCCATATTTGGAAACTGTTGTTGTTATAACTCTTTATAACTAACACATCCTCCACACCATTATAGATAAAACAAAATCCTGAATTCTTTCGCAAAGTATTCAAGGATAAACTTCACCGCTATCAATACAAATCCCGATGGTTTAAATATACATGACCATTGTGTATATATATGTATAACCATTATACATTCACAAGAGTTAGTCTCTTGTAATCGCATTACATTCAAACTCGTGTGATTTCCTTGGATTTTATTGACGGGGAATTAGACGCTTTATGTGTACGACGTATAGCCACATACATGTCATGGCAGATATAACAGATCCTCACATCAAATGTAAAGCATCATATTATTACTTTTCGCCCTGCTTGATGTCTCACATGGAGCCGTAGAAAGTTTCTGCCATTCGACATCTCGATTTAACTCCTCCAAGGAGTTATATGTTGAAAACCATTTTCAACATTATGTCGATATACGTGCTATAATCTAGAACGAGGAACTTCTTAGATCTATCCTATAGATCTTCACGCTTAATTCATAAGCAGTCTCGCCTAAATTCTTTGTCGTTACAAGAAATATAACGCGGCTCCTACTAACCTTCATGTGTACACAAAGTTTCCATTCGTTTCGACAATGTTATAACAGTTTATAACTTCGTCAAAACGAATATTGCAATTCCGAGAAGCTTTTTCTAATCCATCATATGGATCGTTAAAGCGTGCATAGCTTATCCCCGATTCTTATGAATCGACAAAATCGTAAGGTTGTGTCAAGTACACATCCTTTCATAAAATTTCTGTCAAGAAATTCGGTTTTGACATCCATTTTTCCACATCACATAGTCGTAATACGCGACAATGGAAAGCAGAATTTTTAGAATGTGAAAGCATGGCAACATGCGAAAACGTTTCTTCATAGTCCAACTATGAATTACTTGAAACTCTTCGCTACGAGCCTATTTCGAATGATTCTAGCAATCCATCATATGGAATCTAGATACGCGTATCTCGTTTATATGGCCAAGACGGCAACGTCAAAAGACGCAATCAACTTCTAGGTTTAATCCTCCTCGGATTTCACCGTTCTTGGAGTCATTAGTTTGGACAACTCCTTGTCCGAACTTTCTGTTTGGAAAACATTTTCCCAAAATATCCTTAGACATTTATTTCTTTCGATCCCGCCTTTGAATTACAAGGACATCCACGCATCTCTATGCTTTGGATTCTCCGGATACTCCAAGCATGTCCTATTCAAATTTACATCGCATCTCATGCAACTCCGGGATCGACTTATCTATCGAATGCATATGATATTAGGTCACGAAGATCAAATCTCGTACCATCAACACAAGAGTGTTAATAAAAAAACCCATAAGGCATCTCAAAATTAACTTACTCTTTGAACCACATTGAACCATTCAACGCGCTCTAGCTCTTGAAACTATTTCATGAGCGTTGTGTTTTACTTTCGTATGCACCCGAATTCTCAAAATAATTTTGAGAAATTTGCGTCTATACATGCCACCACAAGGCACGTAATATCGTTCGATTCCTTCTTAAAGTTTATCGAACCCGACTTTCTCTAAAGCCAAAGCCTCGAGCCCTGAATCTATCATTTCCGTGTCCAACACGTTCCTTTAAGTCTAAGAACTATTCTTTGACTATCAAGGTTAATTACGGTAATTCCGGCCCAAAAGTCATCTATCATATCGATCTCATCGATATATTTGGTGTTGCTAGAAAGCATAATTCTAAACGGATGATGAAGATTAAGCTCCTAACCGTTGCTAGAAAGCATGATTATATGAAAGTGTCATTTTATCGAATCGGTAACCCTCATACCGATACGGGACTCCGAGTCCATAACACCCAAGACCCATATATCACGATCCTCCCACAAGTTGCTTTGGCAAATGGGTGGGATCTCGCTATTTAGGTAGGATTATATCCAATCGCATCCAATGCAACTCTAGAACCTTTATAGTATTTCGTTGATGGATCGTATCATATACAATCTCAGTTCAGTGTGTGCATACTATCTATGCTCCGAACTCCAATCATATTGGCCTGGACGGTTAAGTCACAACCATACTCAACATATCGTTCAAATAAACTACTAATAAGTCATCTTTGGCCTTAACCCTTATCAACCCTTATTTAACGCTGAAAGAAATACGGTTTCGGATCAACCGTAAAAGTGTACACAAGGATAAACGAACGTACGCGTTCGTAGGCATAAGAAACAGTTTTAGTAAAACTGGCATAATGTTCAGTGGGAAACTCCAATTTGAATGGTTCAAATTGGGTTAGATAGATAATGAGATTATCTAGAACTTTCATGTAGAACTATTTTTCATTTGAACGAAATATCAGTGTCGTTTTAATGGAATACCGAAAGGATGCGATAGTTTGACATACAGTTAGTAAAACGTCCGTAACTTTCGCATCCTAACTCCAATTGGGCCAGGCCAAATTGGTGTGAAAAGATAATAATATTATCTACAATGTTCGTAAAGGTTTAAAGCCGGTTTGAACGATTTAATATTTTCGTTTCAACAGAATACTGAAAGGGTGTCTGCAGTTTTCTGTTTGAAAAGGTGTATATTATATATACATACCTTTTGGCCCATCCTTATCATATGTGATATAAATAGGATATTTCTCTCTCCTCTATTCAATTCAACATGTTGAATTAATAAGATTAATCCAGAATATTGAGAGTCATCTTTCAGAGAGTGAAAGAGTGCGAAGAGAGAAAACCGAGAAAAAGAGTTTTTCTCGGAATAGAGAATCAATCTAATCGAGCAAGTTCGCCGGTGCTTCGTCTAGGCAGTTGCACCCGCGACCGAAGTCTTACGACTCAAGGTGGATACGGGTAGAGGAGCGACATCTGTGGCTCTCCGGTTGTGATCAATCCGGAGGACTGATAATCGTCGACAAAGTGGTGGGAGACGCGTGGTATGAGACGCGCGGCTAGTCGCCAACGTGACAGGAGAAAGAAGGAAACGCGATCAACCCTTCGAGTGCAATCAATTTTGCAATGGTAAGAATCTATCCTTCTTATGCATCGTACCCTTGAAGTCATGAAGTGATCTTGGATTTTGGGAACCGGACCGGGCCTTCATATCCGCTGTGCGGGCCCGGGGTCGGGATATTTCCCTACAAACGCTTGCCACCCCGTCGATAGCTACAATAACCCATGTCGTCTTTGGCCTTAACCCATGTGAGACGTAGTACCGAACATAGTGGTGGTGAATATGAAAGGCATTTTCATGACTTAAATATTATGAGGGATCATGATATACATGTTTGCATACGTGACATAATCGTATTATATCACCATCACCATCACAAGATTTGATTGATCATTAACCTTTAATAATCATTTTATATGCTAGTATGAGTGATGCCGATTCTATCGATATAAAGAACTTAAATTTTTTAGTTTCGTAGCCAAAGTTATCGCAAAAACAAAAACAGCATTCAGCCAACCAGGGGACAGTCCGTTTAAACGAACTGTAGTTGGTTCGAACGAACCTATCCCTGTCTTTCAAGACTCTTGATCGCATCCCCTCACCCCCGGTTCGTCCGGGACGAACTGGCCAGTCAGTTGGAACGAACTGCCTCCTGGGAACCCTGAAAACCCTGTTTTCTTGTAGTTTTTTCGCCGTTTTTCCGTTTTCGCTCATTTCCGAAACGATAAATCATGAAATCTTTTCACTATCATTCCTAGATACTCTCAATCATCTCATGATTTATCTCTAGTGAATTCCGCTTGTGATTTTAACGAAAAAAATTAAACTTCTAAATATCCAGCATCATGCAAACGGGTACAAACTTTGATAACCCGTGCGTATATCGAATATACGACTATGATTCGACCCTCGAATCTCAGCGCTTGCTCTGATACCACTGAAGGGAATTATCCCATCTCCGGGCCCGTGCAGCGGATATGAAGGCCCGGTCCGGTTCCCAAATCCCGTGATCACGCTTCGATATCGAGGGTACGATGAAAAGTAGGATAGACGATTACCTACGTGAAATTGATCACGCACGACGGGTTGATCGCTCGCATCCTTCTCTTCTTTGGTGTCACGTTAGTGACTTGCCCGTGCATCCCATACCACACGTCTCCTACCGTCTTGACACGCCTCCGGTTGTCTTCGTGCGTCCCATGTCCATACGTTGCCACAGCCTTTCACTCCTTTACTTCTCCGGTTTGATCACAAACGAAGAACCACAAGTGTCGCTCCTCTACCCATCTCCACCGTGAGTCGTAGCACTTCGGTCACGGGTGCAAATGCCTAGACGATGCATCGGCGAACTTGTTTGATTGCGTTTGATTCTCTAATCCGAGAAAATTCATTTTCGCTTTGCTCTCTTTCTCATCACACTCATTCAACTATTGATGGTGTTCTTTCGAATGATCATCTCAATTAGTCTAATATGAATTAGATTCAGGATTAACTCTTTTATTGACATTGATTCACTTCGATTGACCTTTTATTCTTTTACTTATATCAGAGAGAAACATCATATATATACTACATAGGATGAGGATGGGCCAAAAGGTATGTATATCTACTATACACCTTTTCAAACAGAAAACTGCATACACCCTTTCAGGATTATGTTGAAACGAAATTGTTAAATCATTCCAACCGACTTTAAACATTCATGAAAGTTGTAGATAATATTATTATCTTTCCAACCCAATTTGGTACAGCTCAATTGGAATTCGGATGCGAACGTTATGACGGTTTTACTAACTGTATGTCAAACTATCGCACCCTTTCGGTATTCCTTTAAAACGACACTGATACTTCGCTCAAATGAAATATATTCCTTCATGAAAGTTCTAGATAATATCATTATCTATCTAACCCAATTTGAACCATTCAAATTGGAGTCATTATCTGAAAGTTATGCCAGTTTTACTAAAACAGTTTCTTATGCCCACTAACGCGTACGTTCGTTTGTCCTTCTACGTACCATTTTAGTGTTGATCCAAAACTGTATTTCCTTCACACATCCCCAAATCTTCACATAAGACAACTTCGGAACTTTTCCGGTCCACATCTTATATGGCGTCTTTGAAGGGAATTTTCCCGGGCCCGCGCAGCGGATATGTAGGCCCGGTCCGTTTCCGAAAAACGCGTCTTCGATATCGAGGGTACGATACAAAGTAGGATAGTCAATTACCGGCGTGAAATTGATCACGTTCGAAGGGTTGATTGCTTATCCTCCTTTTTCCTTGTCACGTTGGTGACAAAACGCGCGTCCCATGCCCACATGTCTCTCACCACTTCGTTGATGATTTTCGCTCGTTCGGTTCAATCACAACGAAGAGCCACAAGTGTCGCTCCTCTACGCGTATCCACCGTGAGTCGTAGCACCTCGGTTACGGGTATACCTGCCTAGATGATATACCGGTAAACTTGCTTGGTTGAATTGATTCTCTAAATCGAGAAAATAACCCTTTTCTCGTTTCTTTCTTTCTTCGCACCCTTTCACTCTATGAAAAAATGTCTCTTCTAGAAATCGAATAATCTGGACAAAATCAACTGTTCAAGAGAGAGAGAATAATCCTATTTATACCAAATAGGATAAGGACACCCAAAAGGCACGTTTTGGACACACCAAACCGTGTGTATCAAAAACTGCCAGAAAACAACTTTTTAACACAGTGCGTCATGACGCATCATATGGTCCGTCATGACGCATGATGCCAAAAAAATTCTGGACAAAATATGCATCCTAGCGTCATGACGCACCATATGATCCATCATGACGCACGACTGTATTTTTCCTGAATTTGGTTAAGTCCACAACCATTGCAGACTAAACACACTAGGTGCGTCATGACACGCCATATGGTGCGTCATGACGCACAGTGTTATTTTGCCCAATTCTGCACAATCCTATTGTGCATCCATCCGTCTTCTCGAACGCGTACGTTCGTGTGTCCTTGTGTGTACACTTTTACGGTTGATCCGAAACTGCATTTCTTTCATCTTTTCATATTGAGTATAAATAGGATATTTATTTCTCCTTTATTCATCTAATCCAGTGAACTCGTTCTATCAAAGAGTTGAAAGAGTGTGACCAAAGAGAGAAAGGGAAAAGAAGAGAAAAGGTGTTTTCTCAATCAGAGAATCGGAGAATCAAATCGAGCAAGTTTACGCACGCCTCTGTTGGGTATCGGCGTCACTACCGAGCCCCGCGCAGCGGATTGAGAGGCCCGGTCCGACCCGATCCCGAGGACCACATCAACGACTCGATCGTACGAATCATGAAATGCATCTAACCTATGAAATTAACTCTTAATTCATAGAGAATCATACCACGTGAAATTGATCACGGAGACGGGTTGACTCTATTAGCTGCTACTCGCTTCGATTCCGGCGACACGCACGTCCCACGCCCGCACGATTCGACACCTAATGCGAAGCTTTGATTTGTCGAATCAACCGGATTTTATCCGATTCGTCTTCGACCTTGCTCGTCCTTGCACTCGATTGATCACAGTCGAAGATCTTAATTTAGATCTCTCTACTCGTATCCACCTCGAGCTCGCGTCTTTCGGTTGCGGCGAATTCCCCTAAAATTCACCACAATCTTGCTCAAAACAATCTCTAGATCTCCTTCCAACTTGTCTCACAAGTTCTCGCTATTCTAATCTTAAGAATATCCAGGAAGCCAGGAGTCAGAGAGAGAGATAGGTTACCCAGATCTTATATTAATCTGTGAATTAATGAGTATTAATGAGTATCAAAAAACTGCTAATCCAGAATTCGGATCACTGTGCGTCATGACGCACGATATGGTGCGTCATGACGCACAAGTCACATTTACTTGGATATAGCCGTTACACAGTGCACCGTCATGACGCACGATAACGTCCGTCATGACGCACCACCGTCATGACGCACAACTTGGTGCGTCGTGACGGTATACTCACAGATTGGGTTTCTCAGAATTACTCTACTGTGCGTCATGACGCACAATATGGTGCGTCATGACGCACCGTGTAATTTCTGCCATATTTGCATAATCTTATTATGCATCCAATCGTTCCGACGAACACGTATGTTTGTCTACACTCATTTGTACATTCAACTAGTTGATCTGTAACTGTATTTCCTTCAGCCTCGTCTAGGTAGTTGCGTGTGTGACCGAGAGACTACGACTCACGGTGGATACGGGTAGAGGAGTTCATGCTTGTGGATCTTCGTTTGTGATCAAACCGGAGAAGTAAACGAGTAAAGATGCTATTGAAGCGTGTGAGCATGGGACACACGAAGACAACCGGAAATATGTCAAGACGGTGGGACACGTGCGGCCGTGGGACATACGACTAGTCACCAACGTGACAGCGGGAAGTAAAACAAGGAAGAATGTGATCAACCCTTTGTACGTGATCAATTTCACGTCGTAACGGTCTATCCTTCTATTGCATCGTACCCTCGGAAAGGTGGCGTGATCTCGGGATTTGGGAACCGGACCGGGCACTCACTTCCGCTGCGTGAGGTCCGGGGTCAGATCGATTCCCTTCATAATAAACTTAAATGCGAAAGCTAAAATGTAATTTAAATATGTAACTATACGATTACTTAAGGGGGTGTTTGGCAACAAGGAATTTGGTAAGGAATTGGATTATATACTTCCACTCAATCTAATTCTTTGTTTGGCAAAGAGAATATAGTGGAATTATATTATTCTTGGATTTAGTTCTTCACACAAATTCTTCAAATTGTAATTCCAAAAATTTGGAGAATGTCAAGGTGGAGGAAAACACATAATGGAGTTATACATAATAATAATAATAATAATAATATAATTATTATTATATGATTAATAATAATAATAATAATAATTCTCATAATTAATATAATAATACTTATTAAATGATTTAAGATATTAATAATAATATAATGTTGTATAATAATAATTATTAAATTATCACAATATAATAATAACAATAAAAACGTACTAGCGTACATCTCATGTACACATAACCTCAGAGATTGAAATTTAAGCCCGAAATAAGACAGCTCTATGTGTGACCGCGTAGGTTCGTATCAAGCAATGGTAGTAAACTTATGCCTAAGTTTACGGGCTCATGAGAGGGATCTAGGAAGAAATCCATCATAGCTTTCCCACGTTGAAAACGAAAATGATTGTGATCATTTATACCCATCTCGAACGGTGGTGTTTAGTTCTCTTGTTCACGATATCCGTCAATCAAAAGGCACGATAATAGTCATCCTTATAATTTGATTGACTAAACTTATTGTCTCGATACCGAATTGAATCAACAAACACAATCGATATTAACAATTTAATATCATTGACTCTGGCCAGAGATTTCGTTGATCAATTCATCGATAGGCCTAAGGGATATCTCTTTCTCTCGAAAGGAACAATTTCTATCTTGATGATTCACATCAAATTCCGTGTTTCATATAACACCCGATCATAATCCCATGACCATCCTGTTACAGATAGTGGGAGATTATATCTAAGCATCATGTTACGCACGAAAAATGATCCATGATCATCTCAAGTGTGAAGAACTAAGACCCCATTCTTACGATTCCATCTACAATGACTAAACCATGTCATGGTATCGCATTTTGGTCAAGTCACAATATGCATAACCTAATGCATATCCATATTCCCGATTTGACAAACTCTTTGTCCTATGATTAGCAAAACATAATCATCACCTCGGCAAATATGCTAGTGTACATGTTAGTCTATTATCTTATAATAGATATACTTATCACATAAGTATCCTAATCATGACTAGGGACGTTTTTGAAATATGACTTTTGAAATGTGACGGTTTTACTTAACATGATCACGTATCACGTAGACGCTCACATAAGTCATAAATCAAGGTTCGTGTAATATAATTACACAACCACGCACAAGTTTTCATATAAGTATAAATGAAAGTAAAATTTTAAATTTTTTGAAATGCACTAATATAGAGTAAGTATTGGTTGATACAGCGTTTACACCTATAATCTCTGCTAGGATTATAATCTGCGATGACTATCGGTATTAGATAACTAACTATACCTCAAATCTATTCCTCCTCTAGGTATCTCTATACCTATAGTCTTCGCATGACATTCATGCTTAACTAGGAAGAAAGCAGTTTTTGTAAACGGTTCCGCTACGTTCCCGTTAGTGTCAATTTTTGTTAGGTATCCAATACCTATTTAAATATAAGTTTGGAGTAGTTATGTTATTTCAGTTTCTTTTGGTTTATTTTATTTCGACCATCGAAATAGATAACCAAAGAATCCCATTACTTGGGACAATACCAAGTATGATCAACACCTTGATCCATAACGTTTCCATTTCGGCTTCGTAAGCCGCATTGAAATCAAATTCCATCGTAGAATTTTCATTTTTAGTTGTTGTGAAACTTTTCATACAACTTCAATTTAATTTAAGCAAAATATGTACACATTTCGTAAATGTGTTGTATTTTTGGAGAAATGCTATCGGTATAATCCTTTCTAAAAAGATATTGTTTATTAATTTCAATATGAATCCGAGTTTTTAAATGTTGCATAACTATTATGCATGTGTAAAGTATAACCATTATACAACCATATTAAATTGTTTTCGTTCGAACCAACCATATGAAGTATTCGAAACGAAATATTCTCTGGATTCGATTGATAATTACGACACTTAATATGAACAATATTTGAAGATTAGTACATATCATGGCGTATTTGGAATATTCTATTGTCGAAACATAAAATATCCAATTTTCTACTTTTCTTTAGCTCGATGTCGTACATCGATCCTCAGAAAAACTTCGCCATTCGACATTTGGAAGAAATCCGATCTTGGATTTATGTACTGAAAACCATTTTCAGTGTTTTGTCGATGTACATACTTCAATTCAGATCGAGAAATTTTAAATCTATCTTATAGATTTTTATGCTTATCTCATAAGTTGTCTCGTCTGAATTTTCATAGCGAAACGACAATCGTTTCCTACGAATAATATATCGTTCATATATTTTAATATAAGAAATGTATGTGGCTCCCACTAACCTTCACATCTACACAAAGCTTTTCTTTTGCTCTTGATAATATTATAACTAATTATAATTTTATCAGAATAAAATTCCAATTTCATGAATTATTCTTCAATCCATCATATGAATCGTTGAAATTTGTATACTTTTCTTTTGATTCTTACGAATTCCTCCTTGAATCATGAGGACATCCCTAGCAACTCTTGCTTTGAGTTCCCCTTTAATGCCTTAATCATCTCCGATTCAAAGCTCTTGAGCATCCCTATGAAGCTCGGGAATCGTCTTGTTCATCGAATGCATGTGATATTTCATCACGAAAGTGGAAAAAATCGGTGACAATGCATACAAGATCAAATCTTGTTGCATTATTGGTGACAGATTTTCTCCCAATTTCTCGAGACGATCAATCTACACTTGTACCTTTAACACGTGAGTACTAACCAAAGATCCGTTAGGCATCTTACAGTTAACCAACTCCTTTAATGTATTGAACCTTTCAATACGCTCTTGCTCTTGGAACATTTCCTTGAGCGCCGCGTTAATCTTGTACGCATCCGAATAAATCAAGCTTGATTATTTGTGAAACCTTTTCTTCATGATCATATCATGAATTCTTGAATCTCATAAACATTCTTGCTTTGTAAGTATACATATTCCAATCCACGTTAGCTTTCACTTTGAAAACTCACATACATCCTATGGGTCATACCCTAAGGAATGTTTAAACCAAGTTCTAAACTTGATGACATGCATGGATTGAATCACGAATTCCATGGCACTATGCCATGTGAAATTTTTATCCTTTATAGAATCATTTTAGCCCATCGACTCATCATGTATGAGATCAATTCGTTTGTCACATTCTTTGATAAATTCACAATTTATCGATTCGTGACGTGTCTAAATTGATCTATAAAATTGCTTTGTGACCTTGACTTGGATTCATCAACTTTTGATGAAATTCCAATCATATTCATCGGTTCAAATGTCCCGTTTCGAGTCTCGAACCTTTCGAGATCGATTCATCTCCCACTAGTTCGTATAGATATACGTGACATGAAGTTCCAAACTTATGCACATTAAGTCCTCCTCTAAGAAGGTATCTTTTTCGAACTATGAAAATCTTATTTTCATTGGGATATGAAAAAATTTAGCATTCTTTAATTTATTCAAGAATACTCAATAAATGAACATATCAAATTTGAGATTTAATCTATCCAAAACCAGTTTTCGGATCAAATCTTCAAATCTTACAAAAAGATAATCATCGGAAGTTTTTATTAACATTGAACTATTAATGTGCCCGACTTTGACCTGAAACCACGTTAATCCTCAATTTAATTTCTTTCCGATCCATATCATATATGGGGTCTTTTGCACCGACTTAGAAGGTATGTGATTAACCTTTGTCTTAAGGGTAAATTTCCAAATCTTATTTGAAAAATTAATTTTGATTTATCATCTTCATAGCTTAAAATGTTCGTCTCTTCGATTTTATCGAAAGACTTTGATTTTCTCGCTTAGTTGACTTCGTATTTCATTTCGAAACATTTTTGAACCATTCAAAATTATGTTTCAAACGCATTAAATAGATATCTTTATATCTACAATAATCGTTAGTAAATATAATGAAATATTTGTAGCCTCCTCTTCCCTCCGAACTTACTTATTTACCTACATTCAAAATGTTTGGTTTTTGATAAGTCTTTGACCGTTTTTCCAACCTTTGGAAGGACACTTTTATCATCTTGATTAATTAACAAGTCTTGTACTTGTCATGCGAATCTTATTCGAATAAAACTAGTATTCCATCCAATGGATTCTAGAAATGTATATCTCATACACATTTTCAAGATGATAATGTCAAAAGAAGCTATTTCTATCAACTTTTGGATTAATCCTCCTCGGATTTAACCTTTCTTTTGATATTGGGACAACAACTTGCCCAAATCCTTGATTGAGACAACGTTTGTCTTAATCACCCTAGACTGTTGTTTCTTATAAATCTTCAAATTCCTTTGAAGGTTCGTGTCTTATGTATGTCAACATTTGACATACAATATTATTTGACTTCTTCTCAAGTTTGTCAAATTTTTGCTTTCTCTAATATCGATCATATCGATATGATATTGGTGTTGCTTAAATTATTATTCTACATGAATTATGACATTGACAACTAACCGTGCGTACTTATTCTATATGCTTATATGATATGAAATATGTTACTTTTTGAAGGAAATACAGTTTTGGATCAACGCTAAAATGGTACGTAGGACAAACGAACGTACGCGTTCGTGGGCATACGAAACAGATTAGTAAAACTGGTATAACTTTCAGTAGGAAACTCCGATTTGAATGGTTCAAATTGTGTTAGTTCGATAATGAGATTATCTAGAACTTTCATGTTGTAATATATTTCATTTGAGCGAAGTATCAGTGTCGTTCTAATGGAATACCAAAAGGGTGCGATAGTTTGACATACAGTCAGTAAAACGGCCGTAACTTTCGGGTCCGAACTCCAATTGGGCTGGGCCAAATTGGGTTGGAAAGATAATAAGATTATATACAACGTTCGTAAATGTTCAAAGTCGGTTGGAACGATTTAATATTTTCGTTCTGACAGATTACTGAAAGGGTGTATGCAGTTTTCTGTTTGAAAAGGTGTATAGAAGATATACATACCTTTTGGCCCATCCTTATCCTATAGAGTATAAATAGGATGTTTCTCTCTCTCTCATCAGTCTAAGGGGTTGAACAAGATTAGTTTAACCAGGAAATTAATGGAGTTAATTTAGAATTAATCCAGAAATTAAGAGACTCTAATCACTTGTCGAAAGAGTGCGAAGAGATTGAGAGAGAAAGAGAAAAGAGGAGAAAAGAGTTTTCTCCGTCTAGAGAATCGAAACGCAATCATGCAAGTTCGCCGGTGCATCGTCTAGGCAGGTGCATCCGCGACCGAGGTGCTACGACTCACGGTGGATACGGGTATCGGAGCGACACATGTGGCTCTTCGTTGTGATCAAACCGGAGAAGTAATCGAGTAACGGGCTGTGGAAGCATGCGGGCATGGAACGCACGAAGACAACCCGAGGCGTGTCGAAACGGTGGGAGACGTGCGGTATGGGACGTACGGGCTAGTCACCAACATGACACCGAAAGGAAATAGAAGGCGGCGATCAACCCTTCGTGTGCCATCAATTTGGCACTGGTATAGATCTATCCTTCTAATTGCATCGTACCCTCGAAGTCGTGGCGTGATCTCGGGTTTTGGGGAATCGGACCGGGCCTTCATTCCGCTGCGCGGGCCCGGGGTCGAGGATATTCCCCTTCAGTGGTATCAGAGCGATCGCCATCGATTCGAGGGTCGAATCATAGTCGTATATTCGATATACGCACGGGTTATCAAAGTTCGTACCCGTTTGCATGATGTTACATATAAAGAATGTCAAATTCCGTTAAAATCACAAGTGGAATTCGCTAGAGATCAATCAAAAGTTGATTGAGAGTATCTAGGAGTGATCGTGAAAAGGTTTCATGATTGATCGCTTCGAAAACGGGCGAAAAACGGCGAAAAACTGCACGAAAACAGGGTTTTCTGCGTCCCCAGGGGCCAGTTCGTTCGAACTGACTGGACAGTTCGTTCCAGGACGAACCGGGGCTGCGGGGATGCGACCAGGGGCCTTGAAAGACAGGTTTAGGTTCGTTCGAACGGACTCCAGTTCGTTCGAACGAACTGCCCCCTGGTTGGCAGAATGCTGTTTTTGTTTTCGCGATAATTTTGGCTACGAAACTCGGAATTTTGAGTTCTTTATATCGATTTGATCGGCATCAAACATACTAGCATATAATTATATAATTATTTAGAATAATTAGACTCCCAAATAAAATCATATGCATATTGAAAATCTTGTGATAGTGATATAATATGATTATGTCACGAATTTAGAAACATGCAATGGCATGGTCCCTCATAATATTTAAGTCATGGAAATGCCTTCCATATCCACAACCATCGAGATTGATATGACATAGTGCGTGGTTTCAGGCCATAGTCGGGCACGTACTATTGTATATATTGGTGCGGGTGGTAAGCGTTAATTGGGGACTCACGTGGTTTCAGGCCATAGTCGGGCACGTGAGTAGTTCAATTGAACGATACGTTGGATACGGTTGTGACTTAACCGTCCAAGCCAATCCGATTGGAGTTCGGGGCATAGATAGAATGCACACACGGAACTGGGATTGTATAGGATACGATCCATCACCGAAATTCTATAAAGGAAAGAGAGTCGTATTGGATACGATTGGATTTAATCCTACCTAAAATATCGAGATCTCATTTGTCGGCCATAGTCACTTATGGGAGGATCGTAAAATATGGATCTCGAATGTTATGGACTTGGAGTCCCGTATCGGTATGAGGGTTACCGATTCGATAAAATAACATTGTCATATATTCATCATATAAGCATATAGATTAAGTACGCACGGTTAGGAGTTAATCTTCATCATCCGTTTAGAATTATGTTTTCTCGCAACACCAAATATATCGATGAGATCGATATGATAGATAGCTTTTGGGCCAGAATTGCCATGATTAACCTTGATGGTCAAAGAATGGTTCTTAGACTTAAAGGAACGTGTTGGACACGAAAATGGTAGATTCGGGGCTTGAGGCTTTGGCTTTAGAGAAAGCCGGGTTCGATAAACTTTAAGAAGGAATCGAACGATATTACGTGCCTTGTGGTGGCATGTATAGACGCATATTCTCAAAATTGTTTTGAGAATTCGGGTGTATATGAAAGTAAAACACAGCGCTCATGAAATAGTTTCAAGAGCTAGAGCACGTTGAATGATTCAATGCGGCTCAAAGAGTAGGTTAATTTTGAGACGCCTTATGGGTCTTGGATTAACACTCGTGTGTTGATGGTACGAGATTTGATCGTCGTGACCGAATATCATATGCATTCGATAGATAAGTCGATCCCGAAATTGCATGAGATGCGATTTAAATTTGAATTGGAGATGCTCGGAGTATCCGAGGAATCCAATGCATATAGATGCGTGGATGTCCTTGTAATTCAAAAGCGGGATCGAAAGAAATGTATGTCTAAGGGTATTTTGGGAAAATGTTTTCCAAAATGGAGAGTTCGGACAAAGAGTTGTCCAAACTAATGACTCAAAGAATGGTGAAATCCGAGGAGGATTAAACCAAGAGGTTGATTGCTTCTTTTGGCATTGCCGTCTTGGCCATATAAACGAGATTCGCGTATCTAGATTCCATATGATGGATTGCTAGAATCATTCGAATTAGATTCGATTGATTAATGCGATACTTATTTATTAGGCAAGACGACAAAGGGCATCATTCTCCAAAGGTTGGAGAAAGATCCAACGAATTGTTGGAAATTATATTTACATATGATGTTCCGATAAGTTCCGAGGCAAGAGGAGGCTATCGGTATTTTGTTACGTTTATGGACGGTTAAAGTAAATATGAAAATATCTATTTAATGCATGCCGAAATGGAAACTTTTGAAAGGTTCAAAGAGTTTCAAAAACGAAATACGAAATCAACTAAGCAAGAAAATCAAAGCTTTTCGATAGGATCGAGAAGGTGAGTATTTGAGCTAAACCTTTCGATAGGATCGAAGAGGCGATATTTGAGTTATGAATATTGATGATCATTTATGATTTTGGAATCGTTTCACGATTGCCTTTATTCGGAACATTGAGATGTGTCCGAAAAGAGGAAATGAACGCATGTTGGACATGGTTCGATAAATGATAGGTCAATAGGATCTCCCAAAAATGTTTTGGGATACGCCCTTGAGACAGCGGCACTAATGAATGGTTGCATATAAGATATGGACCATAAACCTTCTAATCGGTACAAAAGACGCCATATGAGATATGGATCGGAATGGTTCCGAAGTGGTCATTTGTACAGATTTGAGGATGTGGGTATATTTCGAAATTTGTTTCGATTAAACTCAATCCCAAATCTGAAAATTGTTCGTTTATCCTTAAGGAAACTAAAGGGTATTAATTCTAACGTCCCGACGAAAATGAGATTTTCGTGGCTCGAAGAGATGCTTTCTTGGAGGAGGACTAGATGCGCACAAGTTTGGAACTTGGTGCCATTTATCTCTATGCGGGCTAGTGGGAGTAGAATAAATCTCGAAAGAGTTCGTGATTTGAAAATGAACATTGTACCGATGAAAGTTGACATGGCTTCATCAAGAGTTGATGAACGCAAGTCGAACACACAAAGGAATTTTTCGTAGATCAAGTAGGCTATATCATAAGCCGGTAAATACGGATTTATCGACGCTAATGATGATAGATCGAAATCATATGATGATTCGATATCCTACAAGGATTCTATGAAAAGTTGATTCCACATGACATGGTGTCATGAAATCTGAGATTCGATCCATGTAAATTATCAATTTCAGAACTTGATTTCATTACTTTCTGGGTTAGACCCGTGAAATATGAGTGGGTTTTTCAAGATGAAGAACCGACATGGATAGGAATACGCATATATGTAAAGCGAGGCTTTTTGCGAAAAGTTTCATGCAATTCATAGTCGGACTATGAAGAAACGTTTTCGCTTGTTGCCATGCTTTCCCATTCTCGAAATTCTGCTTGCCATGGTCGCGTATTATGACTATGTGATGTGGCAAAATGGATGTCAAAACCGAATTTCTTGACAGAAATTTTATGAAAGGATGTGTACTTGACACAACCTTACGGTTTTGTCGATTCATAAGAATCGGGGATAAGATATGCACGCTTTAACAATCCATATGATGGATTATAGAAAGCTTCTCGGAATTGGAATATTCGTTTTGACAAAATTATAAACTGTTATAAAATTGTCGAAACGAATGGAAACTTTGTGTACACATGAAGGTTAGTGGGAGCTGCGTTATATTTCTTGTAACGACAAAGGATTTAGACGAGACCGCTTATGAATTAAGCGTGAAGATCTATAGGATAGATCTAAGAAGTTCCTCGTTCTATGTTATAGCACATATATCGACATATTGTTGAAAATGGTTTTCAACATGTAAACTCCTTGGAGGAGTTAAATCGAAATGTCGAATGGCAGAAATTTTCAACGGCTCGATGTGAGACATCAAGCAGCGCGAAAAGAAATAATATGATGCCTTACATTTGATGTTAGGATCTATTATATCTGTCATGATATGTATATGGCTATCTGTCATACAAATATAGCGTCTAGTTCACCGTCAATAAAATTCATGGGAATCACATGAGTTTGAATGTAATTCGATTACATGAGACTAACTCTTGTGAATGTATAATGGTTATACAAATATATACATAATGGTTATGTATATTTAAACCCATCGGGATTTGTATTGATAGAGGTGAAGTTTATCCTTGAATACTTTGCGAAAGAATTCAGGATTAATTATCTATAATGGTGTGGAGGACGTGTTGGTTATAAAGAGTTATAACAAACAACAGTTTCCAAAGATTAAGCACGTCCAAATATGTAGCACAATTTTCGATCACAAAGTGTGTACATGTTTTGCTTAAATGAAAACACGGTTATGTGGAAAGGTTCCACACGACCAATAGTTTATGATTCTATTTACGGAGGCGAGTATATTGCGGTTATTAATCGCAAAAGGAAGTGGTATGGATCAAGGATACATGACCAAACTCTAGTAGTCACGAGTTATCGGATTTATGGTTGTTTATTGCGTGAGACGCAATAGTACATGCCAAAAATGCCGAGGTCACAACCACTTCTAGCCAATACTCAGAAAATTTCATTTGATCCATGAAATTTTGTGAAAAGATGTGATCGTAGGTATTGGAAATGTTCCAATCCAGATGATGATTAACACTAGCGGGAACGTGCGGACCCGTTTACAAAACCGCTCTCTCTAGTCGCGCGTGACTGTCATGCGATGACTATGGGTATGGAGATACCTAGAGGAGGAAGAAGAGAGTAGAGTGTAGTTATCTAATACGATAGTCCTCGCAGGTTATGGGTATGGAGATACCCATAGGTAAACGTTGTATCACCCAAATACTTAGTCCATATGAATGTATCCCTTTTAAAATTTTATTTACTTAAATTAATATGCATTCACCTTATATGAAAACTGTGTGCGGGTTGTGTAATATGATTGTTACATGAACCTTGATTTGAACTTGTGTGGACGTCGACATGGTTGAGGACCATGTGCAACAAAACCGTCACACTTAAAGTGTCATTTCTAAACATCCCTAGTCACGGATCAGCTTGCTTAAGAGAGAAGCATTTCTATTATTGGATAATAGACTGGACGTGTACACTAGTACGTTTGCCGAGGAGATGATTATGTTTTGCTAATCATGGGACAAGGTGCTTGTCGAATCGGGAACGTAGATATATGTTAGGTTACATGTATTGGATATGACCCAAGCCGCGAGACCATGACATGGTTTAGTCATTATAGATGGACTTGCGACGGATGGGGTTTTAGGTTCTTCACACTTGAGGGGACCATTGATTGCGTTACGTGCGTAACACAATGCTTTGATATGATCTTACGCTCACCGTAACAGGGAGTTAAAAGGGTCATCATTGGGTATTGTCCGAAACACGGGATTCAATGTGAGTCTCCAAGATAGGAATTGTTTATTCCGAAAGGAAGAGATATCTCTCAGGCGCCGCTCGATGAGTCGATTAACGAAATCTCTGGCCAGAGTCAATGATATTAATGGTTAATATCGATTGAAATTTGTTAAATCAACTCGGAATCGGGGAATAAGTGTAGTTAATCAAATTATAAGGATGACTATTACCATGCCTTTTGATTAACGGATATCGAAAACAAGAGAACTAGTAACCGCTATTCGAGATAGGCACAATGATCACAATCATTTTTCGTTTTAACATGGGTAGCCATGATGGAGTGACTAGATCCCGCTCATGGGCTTGTAGTGCCATGGAAACGGCCTACTGCCATCGTTAAACGAACCTACACGGTCACACAACGAGTCGTACTATGTCGGGCTTGATTGCAAGTTTTTGCACATTGGATGTGCATGGCTTTAGCGTATATGATACGCGAGCCAGATTCTCTAATATAGTGTATATGTGATATACATGAGTACCTTTTAGGTAGATCTGAAACTGAGTGGGAGACTGAAGGAAATACAGTTTTGGATCAACGCTAAAATGGTACGTAGGACAAACGAACGTACGCGTTCATGGGCATACGAAACAGATTAGTAAAACTGGTATAACTTTCAGTAGGAAACTCCGATTTGAATGGTTCAAATTGGGTTAGTTAGATAATGAGATTATCTAGAACTTTCATGTTGTAATATATTTCATTTGAGCGAAGTATCAGTGTCGTTCTAATGGAATACCGAAAGGGTGTGATAGTTTGACATACAGTCAGTAAACCGGCCGTAACTTTCGGGTCCGAACTCCAATTAGGCTGGGCCAAATTGGGTTGGAAAGATAATACGATTATCTACAACTTTTGTAAATGTTCAAAGTCGGTTGGAACGATTTAATATTTTCGTTCTGACAGATTACTGAAAGGGTGTATGCAGTTTTCTGTTTGAAAAGGTGTATATAAGATATACATACCTTTTGGCCCATCCTTATCCTATAGAGTATAAATATGATGTTTCTCTCTCTCTCATCAGTCTAAGGGGTTGAACAAGATAAGTTTAACCAGGAAATTAATGGAGTTAATTTAGAATTAATCCAGAAATTAAGAGACTCTAATCACTTGTCGAAAGAGTGCGAAGAGATTGAGAGAGAAAGAGAAAAGAGGAGAAAAGAGTTTTCTCCGTCTAGAGAATCGAAACGCAATCATGCAAGTTCGCCGGTGCATCGTCTAGGCAGGTGCATCCGCGACCGAGGTGCTACGACTCACGGTGGATACGGGTATCGGAGCGACACATGTGGCTCTTCGTTGTGATCAAACCGGAGAAGTAATCGAGTAACGGGCTGTGGAAGCATGCGGGCATGGAACGCACGAAGACGTACGGGCCTTCATTCCGTACGGGCGTGTGACGTACGGGCTAGTCACCAACATGACACCGAAAGGAAATAGAAGGCGGCGATCAACCCTTCGTGTGCCATCAATTTGGCACTGGTATAGATCTATCCTTCTAATTGCATCGTACCCTCGAAGTCGTGGCGTGATCTCGGGTTTTGGGGAATCGGACCGGGCCTTCATTCCGCTGCGCGGGCCCGGGGTCGAGGATATTCCCCTTCACTTTTATCAAATCAATAACCCTAATATTGATTCGGGATTCTGAATCCAATAACACTTCAAGACCCATATTTCATGATCCTCCCACAAGTGACTTTGGCCGACAAATGGGATCTCACTATTTAGGTAGGATAAATCCAATCGCATCCAATGCGACTCTTGACCTTTTATAGGATTTCGGTATCGAACCATATCATATATGATCCAAATTCCGTTTGTGCATCCTAACTATGCCCCGAACCCCAATCGGATTGGCTTGGACGGTTAAGTCACAACCATATTCACATATCGTTCAATTGAACTACAAATGCGCCCGACTTTGGCCTGAACCCGCATTTGTCCCCAATTAACGCGTGCCTCTCACGTTGATTCATACAACAATGCACGCCCGACTTTGGCCTGAAACCGTGCAAGGTGTGATGACCAACCTCGGAGGTTGTGAACATGGAAGGCATTTTATGACTTAAATATTATGCAGGGATTTATGTGATATAATCTAATTACATCATTGAGCAAGTTTATCATGATGAATGAACATAATTAATAATTTATTAGAACCAAAATAAATAAATCAGAAAAATTACATGGTGCGTCATGACGCAACATAACGTCCGTCATGACGCACAGTACTAAATTGGATTTCCTTTGACTTCCGTCATGACGCACAACTTGGTGCGTCACGACGGACTTCACTTGTCCGTCATGACGCCAGAGAGTGCGTCATGACGGACAATACAAAACAATTTTGTTGTCCAATCCAGAGAGTTTTTCAGGTCCGTCCGTCATGACAGTTGGTTATACCGTCACGACGGACTGTAACTGACCGTCATGACGCCAGACGGTGCGTCATGACGCACTGTACAAAACAATTTTGTCCAGTTTGCCAGAAACTTTTCCAAATCCTTCCGTCATGATGGTTGGTTATACCGTCACGACGGACTGTTCTGGTCCGTCATGACGCCAGAGGGTGCGTTATGACGCACTGAACAAAACCATTTTGTTCAGTTTGCCAGAGAGTTTTTGGGCTTCTACCGTCACGACGCACCAAATGGTCCGTCATGACGGTAAGAATTTACACAGTGCGTCATGACGCACAACTTTTGTGCGTCACGACGGACTGAGTAACGCCTCAGATCCAACTCTTGGATTTCCCGTGTGCGTCACGACGCACCATATCGTGCGTCCTGACGCACCAGACCTGATTTTCAGTTTTACTTCTGATTTTTCGATCATTTCTGAAACGATCAATCATGAACACTTCATGATTACTTCTAGATTCTTTTGATCATCTCATGATCAAATACTAGCAAGATTTCATGGCCCTAATTTTATAACTACATGATTATGTCCTAAAATTCTACATGAAATTCCGAATAACACTTATTCGAAATCGATTCGACAATCGAATCGTGACGATCGCTCTGATACCACTGTTGGGTATCGGCGTCACTACCGAGCCCCGCGCAGCGGATTGAGAGGCCCGGTCCGACCCGATCCCGAGGACCACATCAACGACTCGATCGTACCAATCATGAAATGCATCTAACCTATGAAATTAACTCTTAATTCATAGAGAATCATACCACGTGAAATTGATCACGGAGACGGGTTGACTCTATTAGCTGCTACTCGCTTCGATTCCGGCGACACGCACGTCCCACGCCCGCACGATTCGACACCTAATGCGAAGCTTTGATTTGTCGAATCAACCGGATTTTATCCGATTCGTCTTCGACCTTGCTCGTCCTTGCACTCGATTGATCACAGTCGAAGATCTTAATTTAGATCTCTCTACTCGTATCCACCTCGAGCTCGCGTCTTTCGGTTGCGGTGAATTCCCCTAAAATTCACCACAATCTTGCTCAAAACAATCTCTAGATCTCCTTCCAACTTGTCTCACAAGTTCTCTCTATTCTAATTTTAAGAATATCCAGGAAGCCGGGAGTCAGAGAGAGAGATAGGTTATCCAGATCTTATATTAATCTGTGAATTAATGAGTATTAATGAGTATCAAAAAACTGCTAATCCAGAATTCGGATCACTGTGCGTCATGACGCACGATATGGTGCGTCATGACGCACAAGTCACATTTACTTGGATATAGCCGTTACACAGTGCACCGTCATGACGCACGATAACGTCCGTCATGACGCACCACCGTCATGACGCACAACTTGGTGCGTCGTGACGGTATACTCACAGATTGGGTTTCTCAGAATTACTCTACTGTGCGTCATGACGCACAATATGGTGCGTCATGACGCACCGTGTAATTTCTGCCATATTTGCATAATCTTATTATGCATCCAATCATTCCGACGAACACGTATGTTTGTCTACACTCATTTGTACATTCAACTAGTTGATCTGTAACTGTATTTCCTTCAGCCTCGTCTAGGTAGTTGCGTGTGTGACCGAGAGACTACGACTCACGGTGGATACGGGTAGAGGAGTTCATGCTTGTGGATCTTCGTTTGTGATCAAACCGGAGAAGTAAACGAGTAAAGATGCTATTGAAGCGTGTCAGCATGGGACACACGAAGACAACCGGAAATATGTCAAGACGGTGGGACACGTGCGGCCGTGGGACATACGACTAGTCACCAACGTGACAGCGGGAAGTAAAACAAGGAAGAATGTGATCAACCCTTTGTACGTGATCAATTTCACGTCGTAACGGTCTATCCTTCTATTGCATCGTACCTTCGGAAAGGTGGCGTGATCTCGGGATTTGGGAACCGGACCGGGCACTCACTTCCGCTGCGTGAGGTCCGGGGTCAGATCGATTCCCTTCATAATAAACTTAAATGCGAAAGCTAAAATGTAATTTAAATATGTAACTATACGATTACTTAAGGGGGTGTTTGGCAACAAGGAATTTGGTAAGGAATTGGATTATATACTTCCACTCAATCTAATTCTTTGTTTGGCAAAGAGAATATAGTGGAATTATATTATTCTTGGATTTAGTTCTTCACACAAATTCTTCAAATTGTAATTCCAAAAATTTGGAGAATGTCAAGGTGGAGGAAAACACATAATGGAGTTATACATAATAATAATAATTCTCATAATTAATATAATAATACTTATTAAATGATTTAAGATATTAATAATAATATAATGTTGTATAATAATAATTATTAAATTATCACAATATAATAATAACAATAAATAAAAAATAATATAATAATAATATTAATTACAATAATATAACAACAATATTGTAATAATATTATAATAATAACTATATTATACATTAAGAATATTATAATATTAAACTAATAATATTATAACTATATATTATTAATAATTATATAATATAATATATTAATAATTACATTATAACTAATATACTATTATATATATTATTATAATAATGAATAATAATTATATTGTAATATTATTAACATATAAGGCGGTACAAAAAATTATAATCAAAGAATAATTCTATTATATGTATGAAATCTATAGAATTAATATTATATTATATATTATTATAATAGTATAATAACTATTATAAATAATAATTATATTATATTTATATAATTAATATAATATGTTATATATTATTATAAATAATCATATTGTATGGATAAAATACAATGTTATTACTATTTTTATTTCCCTATTATCAATATAATATTACATATTATTATATTAATATATATTAAATGTTATAAATAGTCATTATATTGTAACTATGCAAGGGGGTTCGTAATCATATTGCAGATTTTTAACTATGACCAAAATAATCCTATTAAAAATCATAGTAATTATATTATAATTAAAATAATCCTAGTTAAAAATCTGCAAGGGAGGGGGGTACAAATCTGCAAGGGGGGTTGTAAAAATCGGATAGGGGGTGGACTAAAAATCTGCAAGGGGTTAAAAATCTGCAAGAAGAATTATTTTGGTCATTTAAAAATCTCATTTAGTTACAAATCAGCAATACGATTATGAATAGTTACTACTATTATAACATTAAAAATCTGCAATATGCTTATGAATAGTTAAAAATCTGCAAGGGGGTTCGTGGAGTTCATGGACTGGGGAGATTTTTTTTAATGCAAGAAGGATATTTTTGTCGTTTAGATTTATGAATAGTAATTTAGTTAGAGCTAACAACATTAAATTGTGGTTAATTGGATGACAAGTCGATGATTTGGAAAATTTGATAATATAATAGTTTTAAGTGGATTTATTTGATAGGATTTCAATTTTGTAAGATAAATTTGTTAATATTTTAGTTTTGAAAGGATAAATGTGATATTACTATTTTTTTAGGGACAAATATGATATTTTGAATTTTTTTTTTAGGGATGTACCAAATGGTCCGTCAAGACGGACCGTGTACTGAAGCCGAATTCTGCACAATCATAATGTGTATTCATCCGTTTCTTCGAACGTGTACGTTCATGTGTCCTTGTACGTACTCTTTTACGGTTGATCCAAAAGTATATTTTCTTCAAAAATACCTGAAATCAAACATGTCCTATATAGAAATAAAATTCAGACTAAGAAAAATGGAAGAAGCAAAATAAAATAAAACAAAAACATTCATCTCGAAAATAAATAAAAAATCCAATGTTTTAAATAGCGTGTAGCGGCACGCAGCGTTTCTGACATTTGATTTAGCGATTAGCGTTAGCGGACGATATAGCGCCGCTTCACCATCGCAGCGGAGTTTGATCAAAATTATTATTTTTATAATACTAAATATGCATATAAATATAATTTAGCGGCCCAATATTATAAACAAAATTATATCAAATGCTTATTTATATCAACCTCACAAACTAATAAATTAAAAATTCATCTCTAAGAAAAAAATATTATTATTATTATTACTTTTATTTTTATTTTATTATCATGTTGTTTGTAATTATAATAATGCTAATAATAGTTGTTGTTGATCTTATTCTTCCTATAATAATAATAATAATAATAATAATAATAATAATTATTATTATTATTATTATTATTATTATTATTATTATTATTATTATTTAATAACAATAATTATTATTGTATAATAATAATATTAATTATTATTATTGTTATTATTATTTAATACACATAATAATAATAATAATAATTATTATTATCATTATTATTTATTATTACTATTATTTAATAACAATTATTATTATTGTGTAATGATAATAATGATTATTATTATTGTTATTATTATTTAATAACAATAACAATAATAATAATAATAATAATAATAATAATAATAATAATAATAATAATAATTATTATTATTATTATTATTATTATTATTATTATTATTATTATTATTATTCGTACTATTACTATTATTATTTTATTATATTTTTATTATTACTATTGTTATTATTAGATTTAACATTATTATGATTTAATAATAATAATAATAATAATAATAATAATAATAATAATAATAATAATAATAATAATAATAAGCACGTTATAGCGCCGCTACGGCCGCTATATTTGAACGCTTCATGCTATAACAGTCCGCTATAGCGTTGCAGCGGAACAAAATGCTACAGAGCTAAATTCCGAAGCGATGCAGCATTTACCTCCTAAAATCCGCTATAGCGCGCTATAGCGCCGCTGAAGCGCCGCTATTTAAAACACTGAAAAAATCTCATACTAAAATTTCAATATTAATATAAATTAATTTATATTCCAATGTTTTATTATAAATTTATTTTGTAACTAAAATTAATTATATGATTATACTAATTAATATTAATGAATTGAAATTCAATAAATAAATATATAGTATATATGTAATGTGTACTTTATTTAATATATAATTTATTTAATTTATATTTTTATGTTTTCTTATTAAACATAATAGTAACTAATAGTAAATAATTGAATTAACAAACTAATAAACTATAATATGCATTAGTCTATTAATATCATTACTTAATATTTAGAAAACTATATCTATAAATTAATATGTATATAGATTAACTAAAATATAACAAATATTATATATAATATTTCTAATTAATATTATTTAATAGATTAATATAATATCTATTTAAATAATTATTAGTTAATATATAATATGATATATATCTAAAATAACAAAATTCATTTCCAATCACTTTTCACTTTATTTCACGTCAAACAATAAATTTCACTTTCTATTATTTATCTTTCTATCACATCAAACAACACATGTAAGAATCCTTCAAATATTTTACCCTCACATCACATCACTTTTTTTAGACAGTACGGAAATCCTTTAATATCTTTTAAAGTCTTTTACATAGAGCTGGCAAAATCTGACCCGATCCGAAAAAATGACCCGACCCGTCCGAACCCGAATCCGACCCGAACCGAAAAATATTGAAAAGTCAACGACCCGAATCCGAAACCAAACCGAAACCGAATTAACCGAACCCGAAATGGAACCGAAACCGAATGAACCGAACCCGAAATCGACCCGAAACCGAATGACCCGAAACCCGAACGACCCGAAACAGGAACTAATCTGAAACCCGAATGACCCGAATGAGTCGAAACTCACGACCCGAATGACCCGAAAATTAATGTGTCATTTGTTAAAATCAATATAATATTGCTAAAATATTTTTGAATGGGCATGTTTGATTTGAGGGATTTTGGTGGATATGTATACCGAATACAGGATTTGTCTGTTGTTTGATTTATAGTTGTATTGTATTGGAAGCGTGATATCTCGGGATAGTGCTATACACTATGTTGCATGGATACGGATACGGGTAGCGTATCCGATACGATACGGATACGGCGATACGGCAATTTTCAAAAAATCACGGATACGGATACGGCTATATAATTATTCCTTTAATATATTTATATTATATATAATTAATAAATAAATAATAAATTTGGTAATAAATTAATAATATTTTTAAATTAAATATTATGACAATAAATAATACCAACCAAACAATACATGTATCATAAAACTATCATAAACTTGTTTTAGAAACATTTTAGAACTAATCTAGAAGTATCCTAGAATTATCATATATAATTTATTTAAAACTATTATGGGCCAAAATATATAATGGGCCGAAGTATCCTAAATAAAGTATCTCAGCCGTATCCTGGACGTATCCCCAGCCGTATCCTGCCGTATCCCCGCCTTATCCGAAAAAAATAAATATTAAAATATTCGAATACGTCACGTGGCGTATCCAATACGTATCCGAACTGTATCGCACCCGTATCCGTATCGGATACGCGTATCCTCATGATACTTCTGCATTTTTGAAGTATCCGCGTAACATAGATTATACATCAAATTTTTCTGTATTACAAAATACAGGGAGAGCTGTCGTCCCTGTATTTCGTGTTTCGTCTAAGCACCGGTTTATCCCTAATTATTCCTCTTCCTCTCGCAAAATACTTGGTGGCTCTCTGCTCCTCCACTTCCCTCCATCGTGCTCTTCGCCAAGTTTTCCCACTCTTCGGCACCTAAAGATTCCTCTGTTTAGCTCTTCGGAGCATAATGACTCGCATGCCCTCTCTCGAGTGTGCTCTTCGCCTATCTTTGCCTACTCGCCAGAGAAGAACCAAAACATCTTCTTTTGCTCTTTCGAGATGATTTTTTTCATAAGTGTCTTAATTAGTATTGATTGATATATTTAATTAGTATCAATGAATACTTTATATTGCAATTATTGTTTCAATGAAGGTTTTTTTTTTCCAAGCCCGTAGGCAATTTTATTAGAATAAAATAATCATTACAATTTAATAATCCTGACCACTACAAATTTAAATTCAAATATTGAATCTACCTCAACAACCAATATATGTTGTTATTCTTGAACTATTACATGAACAAAATATTCAAAGCCTAAAATCTAGGAAAGACTGATTCTGAATAAGAGATCCTCAATACTCTCGAGAGATTAGCTAAATAATCTGCATCGACATTCTCTTCTCTTGGTACAAATCTAAATGTTGGATCCTTCACTCGTCTTTTCCACAAAATACAAGTCCTTGCATTTGGTATTGCCTCCCAAGAACTCAGCGAGATCTCATTAACATCTATTTCCGCCGACAAGACTGATATTACTTCTTTATTGTCTGAATGGAATGTGCATGATTTCTCTGGATGAATATGTGATGCATATTCCATTGCCCTAAATACTCCAAGAAATTCTCCCTCCAAAACATTTGTAACACCAACTTTTACTTGACAGTTCACTCTAATCTCTTTATTTACCTTGTCTCGAATTATATAGGAGGTTGCTGCATTGCTAGGTCAATGGACACATCAGACCAACTATACAATTCGGATGAATGATAATTGTTGTGTAGCATTATAGGATTGTTACATATGATATGGCCATTAGATATAGTCCCCTTTATTAGATAATCGCTAAACCTCTTCAATGTAATCAATATGTTTGGAATGCAACCACGAAATATGAAATTGTTCCTAGTTTTCCAATTATAAGAAGTCAATTAAGGTTGAAAGAAGTCAATTAGGATTAAACTGAGTCAGTCACGATTCAATTATTGTGTCGATTAGGATTAAAATGTGCCAATTAGAATTAGAATTCAATTTATGTCTTAATTAGGGTTCAATTAGTGTCATACCATAGCTCGGATATTTAATTATAGTCTTTATTATGGAACAAATATGTTGGCTATTATAATTTTAAGATTTTTCGAGGTTTGAAATGATTAAGAACTAATTATAAGAAAATGTAACGGTTTAAAATTAAATAATATTACAACTAATACTTATTTAATCGTTCGAATGAAAGACTCTTTTTCATTTCTCATGATTTTGTCCCAGACCGGACGGTGGAGGTGCTCGGGTTTTTGGCTGCGGTAAAGGTGGATTAGGTGGAGAAGGAGTGGAGATGGAAATTTGCAAGATACATTTGAGTCCTGTTTTAAAGATACATTTGAGTCCTGGTTTTAAAGAAATCGAGAATAGTACCTTATTGAAATAAACTGAATCAGTATCGAATGATTTATTTCACTTATTTCCTTCCTATCCTTGCAAGTTACATTTGAGTGCTAATTTTAGTGATTTTTGTAGTTTTGATGAATGTGTGTTTTTTTTTGAATAATTACATGTATGAGATCTTGAAAAAAATTCATATTGTGTGCATTGAAGCTGATACGAAGACTGGTACAGCCGGAACTCTACTTCAGCGAATTTATCTCGTGTTAAATCTCGTAGATAATATAGAGGACATTTTTTTGCTATTTATTGAAAATTAGTTCTTGTTTTTTTTTCATCATTTTCTTAGACTTTGTTAACTTCAATTAATCACTTGTGTAGTTGAGCATTCTTTTGTGATTTGATTAATATAATAGTTTAGTTTAAGTTTTGTTTTCTTTTGAAAACTTGTTTTAGTGATACAACACACTGTAAATCCTAGATTTTGGAGAATACAAACAGTGGATTTTGGAATACAAGATTTATAATCCATCAAGTCAAACAAGCACATTGTATTTTAAAGATACATGTATTTCAAGTACATGTGTTCTTAAATACATGGATCTTAAAAATCCCTCAAATCAAATATCCCGGATTATCCGATAATTAAATTTTCGGAAAACCGAACGATTCGAAATCAAATTTTGTGAAATCTTAATGATCCGAAAATCAAAATAACCAAGACCCAAAAACCGAAACGATCCGGAACCGAATGATCCAAAAACCGAAACGATCCGGAACCGAATGATCCGAAAACCGAAACGATCCGAACCCGAATGATTCGAAAATCGAAATGACCCGGAACCAAATGATCCGAAAACTGAAATGACCCGAACCCGAACGACCCGTGACTCGAACAACCCGATGATCGAATGACCCGCAAACCGAAACGATCCGAATCCGAAATGATTCGATCCGACCCGTCCGATTACCACCTCTACTTTTACATCAAACAACCTATGTTGCACGGATACGGGTACGGGTATCATATCCGATACGATACGGATACGGCGATACGGCAATTTTCAAAAAACCACGGATACGGATACGGCTATATAATTATTATTTTAATATATTTATATTGTATATAATAAATAAATAAATAATAGATTAAATAATTTTTTGAATTTAAATATCATGACAATAAATAAAAATCAACATAACAATACAAGTATCATAAACGTATTCTAAATTTATTTTAGAAGTATCCTAGAATTAATTTAGAAGTATCCTAGAAGTATCATATATAATTTATTTAAAAATATTATGGGCCAAAATATATAATGAACCGAACTATCCTAAATGGAGTATCCCAGCCGTATCCTGCCGTATCCGAAAAAAATAAATATTAAAATAATCGAATACGCCACGTGACGTATCCGAACCGTATCGTACCCGTATCCGTATCGGATATCCGTATCCTCAGGATACTTCTGCGTTTTTGAAGTATCCGCGTAACATAGCAAACAACCCATTACTAGATTCATGAGCAATGGAAAATCGTAACCGTACAGTATGTCGTACTTATATACTATGTAATTACAAGCTACCTATATTTAATATAATAAATGAACTATACGAGCACGTCATGCTCAAGGTTCTTTTAAAAAAAAATTAGTCTTGAAATATCCATAAGCAATTAAGCATCTTGGTGTGCAGATGTGAAAAAACTACGGCCGGCTTGTAACTCGCTGACCTGCGGATTGTTGAGTTGGGTTGTATGGCCATATCACACAGGTGTCGCATCAGAAAGTTGTTGTAGACCTATAATAGATAGATTGTCTATTATATTAAATCTACGACCCAACTCCAATTTCAATAATAATTCTGCATCGATCTAACATGGTTTTTTGGCTTAGGAAATCAGCAAGGAATATGCAAATCTCAATAAATGTCGTGAGGCCCATGAAGCTGACAACAAATTGTTTCCCCCGTTAGGAACGGCATTGCAAACGAGCACAAATTAACAACACACAAACACACATATTTTACGTGAAATTTTGGAGGGAAAAAAATCACGACCGTCGACGATCAAATTATTTTACTAAGAATAAACGAACGCATGCGTTCGTGAAAATAAATAAATGTATAATGAGATTATGCACGACTGAGTTCGTTCGAACGGAAGCTTTGCTTCGTTCGAACGAAAGCATATGACTTTAATTGTAATATGATTACGATTGGTAAACTCAGAGATAGAACTCTCTCAGTTCGAACGGAAGCTTAGCTCTGTTCGAACGGAAGGTATTATGTCATGTATAATGATTATACTCATTTTTTGACCCATCATTATCTTATATATTATATATAGGTTGTTTCTCTCTCCCCAATTAATCTAAGTTTGTCCAAGTTCATTCTAAGAAGTGTGATTCTCATTCAAAAAGTGCAAAATAAAGAGAGAAACATGAGAAAATAGTTTTCTCCAATAGAGAACCATAATCGAAGAAAACTAATCAAGTTCACACACATTCCGTCTAGACAATTGCTCGTGTGACTGAGAGATTTATGACTTAAGTGGATATGGGTAGAGGGATCATCCTTAGGATGCTAGTTTGTGATCCAAACCGAAGAAAGAGTTCGTGAAGAAGACTGTTGAGAAGTGTGGACGTGGAACACACGAAGACAACTGAAGTCGTAACAATCGGTGCAAAGACATGTGGGCGTGTGACGCACGAGAAGTAGTCGGAGAGAAAGCATAAGGAAAAACTCAGAAGAAGTGTGCCAACCATTTGTTCGTGATCAATTTCACGAATGTATGACTTGTAATATTGGATATTGCGTAAGTATTCGTACACCGTATCGATGGCATGATCTTGGATAAGGGAGTCCGCTCCGCATTCCTCGTCCGCTAAAGGGGCGCGGGCTAGGCGATTCCCAACAGAACCACCCTTGTAAAATCGGTATTAGAATCGATTCCAAAAAAATTTATGCAATCAATGATTTTATCGAAGGGTATTGTGGAGGAGCTAACTCAAATAATGTGTGCTTTCTTTTGGAAAGGAAGTGAGAAGATATTAGGATGTCATTGCTTGATTAATTAAAATGATTTTGCCTACAAAAAAAACTGAGGGTTAGATCTAATTTACCTCGAGAGGCAAAATCAAGCGTTGGTCATAAAATGGCTATTCGGGCTTGATGCCGACCACGATTCCCAATAGATGACTATGATTCGAACTCTCTATAATATCAATAGTGTCGGAGACATCGCGCACACAGCCTCAAATTTAGCCTCCTACTGCACGAGGGACCTACAAACTCTCCTCCCACTATGAATCTCTAAAAATCAAGGCAAACAAAATAGAAAGATACAAATTGGCTCGTATTTACGCACGGATTATACACTCGGGATTGGTGTGTTTTTGGACGCTCACCATTTCAAAATCAAGACACCATTAAAGATATGAATTTTCACTTGACTCGCTCTCAACAATTGCATTCTCACGGCAGATAACTTAATCAAACGAGGGTGGCCCCATAACCCGGTTTGCCAATTATGCTTCGAAATGGACGAGTCGGTGGACCACCTAATCTTTGGATGCTCGTTCTCCAGAGAACTTTGGCGCACTATCGAGTCGAGCCTACACCCCCATGCAGACTCGCTCCTCTCACTATGGTGGGATTTCCGCAAAACAAAGACAATGTTGGAATCGCTTAATTGGGATATAAAAAGGCTCGCTGCCACATGGACGATTTGGCACAAACAAAATAATCGAATATTCCAACATAAGAGACGGATGCACGAGCTAATGAAAAATTGCATTTTGGACCTAATTCAAAAATAAAAATTCATTGTTAAATTCTCATGAGATGATTTTTACATTAAATTTGTGTAGTTGGTGAGTATTGTGAGGTTAATTTTTCTTTTCCTCTGTATCATAATATGTTATTTTTTATTTTAAAAAATAAATGTATCGGAATGCGTATTGCTTGCGCTTGACTTTGTCTTAAAAAAACTAATAGCACACGGCAGATTGGTTACGGAAGTAGTGTATAATTTCCCTCTCAATAGGGCACTTCAGAGACTTCGGATCTAAAGTCGTTGAAAAGTAAATATTATGAAACCAAATTAATTGGATAAATCCATCATTAATTTTGATATCCGGGTCAATATGATATTTATATTAATTCATATAATTATATCACGAGTCATTCATTTATTACGTGTTCGTCCTATATGGCTATATAACACAAGATTAGAAAAGGTTTGGGATCATCATTTTTTTCTAACAGATTTTAAAGAGCTGGTGTAGGAAATAGAAATAGAGGCCATATATCATATGCCCATCAAATTCTCTCACAATTCTTTCACAATAATAATTCATGATTAATTTAACAATTAATGTTTTGAATTAGCGATTAATTCATAATTATTTATTTTTAAATATTTAGAATTAATCATTAATTAGTATGAATTTTAATTTCATATTAAATTTTTAGTAATCATGAATTAATTGTTAATTCAATTTGTTAATTATGAGATTAATTAGGGTCAGGAAATTGTGAGAAAAATGAGGTGGAAAAGTATAATTGTCCATAGCAATATTAGTTTGGTTCCAGGACTTCAACGAAGGTACCAGATCTTAGAGAACGACGTGGCAAATCAAAAGCCCCCAGTCTACGCCCAGTTCATTCTCAGCTAATCTACATCATCTAGTCATCTTACCTTCAATTCAATACAGTCCGTAATCTTCCGCCAGGTGTCCGAATCTGGATTCTGATTCTCCATCCAACGGCTGTGCATAATTCATGTGTTCATCACCTCAGACGCTCAGACTATTGCCGACCGGCTATACCCTGAATTTTCCCCTCTCGATTCTTCTCATTCCAACACAACATCAACTGTTGATTAACTTTCTTCTCCACGTGGCATCCATCCAATGAATCGTGGACGTCCCTCCCTAACCCCTCAATCTTCTATTTAAACCCATCTTCTCCCTCGTTCAAAACCCATCCGAAAATACACACCAAAGTAGAATCAAACACTTGCATATTATCTCACAAAAGCATTCAAATTCTCGATTTACTTTATATTTCAACTAAAATGGCAGCTGAAATTGTGATCAAAACCCTGGCAAAATCAATTTCCAAGCCAAAAAGAGCTTTTGTGACCTTTCTGGCTGGAGATGGGGACTATGTGAAGGGGGTGATAGGACTTGCGAAGGGTTTAAGAAAAGTCAAGTCCATTTACCCCCTTGTAGTCGCGATTTTGCCGGACGTGCCTGAAAGTCACCGCAAATTATTAATTTCTCAAGGGTGTATTGTTAGAGAGATCGAACCTATTTACCCTCCTGAGAATCAGACCCAGTTTGCCATGGCGTATTATGTGATCAACTATTCAAAGCTTCGTATTTGGGAGGTAAACTCCATTTTTTTTTCTGGTAATTTGATAATTGACTTTGGTTAATTGTTCGGATTTCATTGCAGTTCGTCGAGTACGAGAAGATTTTATACCTCGACGCAGACATACAAGCGTATGACAACATAGATCATCTCTTTGATCTTCCTAATGGGCATTTCTACGCAGTGATGGATTGCTTCTGCGAGAAAACATGGAGCCACACCCCGCAATATCAAATCGGATATTGCCAGCAACGCCCTGACAAGGTAACGTGGCCCCGTGACAAGTTGGGCCCACCTCCTTCCCTCTACTTCAATGCTGGTATGTTCGTGTCCGAGCCGAACAAAGCAACTGCTGAGAAGTTGCGCGATGTACTCCAAGTTACCACCCCTACTCCCTTCGCCGAACAGGTAATCGAAGAAAAACAGTAAAGAGGCCTGATTGAAAACATGAAAATCTTGTTAATTATATGCAGGACTTTCTGAACATGTTTTTCAAGGATGTTTACAAGCCGATTCCATTGGTATACAACTTGGTATTGGCCATGCTATGGAGGCACCCTGAAAACGTGGAACTGGAGAAGGTGAAGGTGGTGCACTATTGCGCTGCGGTACGTTTCTCTCACTTTTTTGCAGAGAAGGGTCAAATGTTAATAATAAGTAATTTGTTGGGAAACAGGGTTCCAAGCCATGGAGGTTCACCGGCGAAGAAGCAAACATGGATAGAGACGACATTAAAATACTGGTGAAGAAATGGTGGAACATTTACAACGATCCTTCCCTCGATTACAAACCGGTACCGACCAGGTCCGTCGAGAAAGGACCTTCTTTGCTTGGACGTGCACTCTCCGAGGCCGGCTCCTCGATTAAGTACGTCACGGCTCCTTCTGCTGCATGACTCTCCACGTAGAAGGATTTACAAGGTGTGGCAGGTGGTATCAGTGCTCGGTGGCATGTACAGGGGAAAATTTGGTTTCTCTTTTGTTTCTTCTTAGTTTGTGAATATTTTTTGCTTTGGGGTCGCAATTTGGTAATATTGATTGATCAAATGGTGTAATGTTATTATTACGTATGTTGTTATGTCTTTTCATAGTTCCTACAAAATTTAATTTTTTAAGTGAAATTGTTTGTGTTAAAATTCAGAATTGTGTATTTGATATGAATAATTATGTTGTATGTATGTATGTCAATTGTAACGTAAGGATAAATAATATATGAGTAATTATAGGGAATTATTGTATTGTATTAAATTCTTATTTTGTAATTTTCTTCTTGACCTAAATCACATCTTCTACCATATAAAAAGGATAGTGGGCATTGTATAGGATGATCCATTTGAATAGAATTTTTCTCTCTCGTGTTCTTTTTCATTTTGTTTGTGTTTTATTATATGACACGTTATCAGCACGAATTGTTATATAGTATGGAAATCGAATCGAAAGCACACAAATATAAAGGTACACATTAAAAATCTTGTCTAATGAGTATTTCCAGATTTATAGCACAAAATAAAAACTTCGCTTCAAAAGGTACGATTTATAATTATTAATATTTCTCTTTTGTTTTCTCTTAGTTTGTGAATATTTTTTGCTTTGGGGTCGTAATTTGGTAACATTGATGGATCAAATGGTGTAATGTTGTTATTAGGTATATTGTTATGTTTTTTCATAGTTCCTACAAAATTTAATTTTTTAAGTGAAATTGTTTGTGTTAAAATTCAGAATTGTGTATTGATTAATTATTAATTTTGTGTAGTTAATTTATTTGTAGTTGTCTGTTATTTTACTTCACTGCGAATTTTCTAATACATTTGTTTAATATGTTTTACTATTATAATGTTTACAAATCAACAAATTATGACAAGATCAAATTATACAAAACAACAACATATAACATAATTAATTAATTAGTAATAATAATAATATGTATTATCATAACGAGGAATTAAGTATCGTTTGAACTATAAAATTATTTCTGAGAATCTTGGTATTCATATGATTGGTCATTCAAACCAATGTGTTATGTGTGGAAAATAAGAGGAGACACTGCTTCATACCTTTTTCAATGCATGTTTGCAATAGAGGCCATTTACTGTGCCCCTCATTTACTGTAATTGAAAATTGAAAATTGGATTAAATTTTTATTCATTTAATGCTATACTCTATAGTGAGTAAAGATTCTTAGACAAATGTTAAGGAATTGATTACCTTGTTTGTTTTTCATTTTTGGAAGGAGAGGTGTCGCTGTATATTTGTGGATTCGAAGTTGAGTGAGTGAAGATTGTTTATCTTATTCTGGCAAATCGAAAACTCTTTGATAAATCTGTCACTCAACAATTGGAGGAGATCAGCGGCAGCCCAACAAGGTAGACGGGCTCGGCCAGCGCCGAGAGCCCACAAATCCGTCAGGCCCTTATATATATTATATACGATAATATTTGATTGTAGGTTATATTAAGGGTGACGCAATTGTAAGAGCCAACATGACTAAATTGAGAGCGATTTTAATTTTATTTTATCAAATGACCGTTAAATCTCTGTCCATAATGAATTGATGATTCATATTTCTTATATTTATATATTAGTTTATCATTTTCCATAATCATGCAAATAAAAATTTTCATATATAAAAAATATTTTTATTCTTAATTTTTTTCATCATAAAAAAACAGTTAAATTGTAACATGTCATATATATTTAAATATGAAAATTAATATATATTGGTTAGATTTGATTTTATCATAATATTAAAAAAAAAAAATTTGTATATTCATGAAAGATATAAATATAATATATAAGTATAATAAATATCAATCACCTTAAATAGAGGTATAATGATAATTTAATAAAAAAAATTTAAAAGTGTTTTCAATTTAGTCATGTTAGCTTTTGCAATAACGTCATCATATATTAAACTTCAATATACTATATACCGGAGGATTTCTTTCCCTCTTACAAATTGCTATTTCTGTTTCTATGGTAGAGATTGTTTTCCTCCTTTATTCTCTGTTTTCCAGCCGTGATTGATTCTGAATACCTTTGATGATTTCTCCATTTCCATTCTCTTAAGTTCTCCATAAATCTGCATCAAATATGCAGCAGATTTCTACCAAAATAAATGGGGAATTTACATATTTACTCCTTGTTAAATCTAAAATTACATATTTACCCTTCTTAAAATGGAAATATCATATTTACCTTTTGTTAAATTTAAAATATCATATTTACCCAAAAATTAAAAATCATCAAATTCCTCCGTTAAATCTAACGGTTAATCTTTAAAATTACTATTTTGTCATTTATATAATTACCCTTCTAAAAACCTAAAATATCATATTTATCCTTTGAAAACAAAAATATCATATTTCAAAAAAAAGATATCATATTAACCCTTTCGAAACAAAATATCATATTTACCATCCAATTTAAAACAAAAAATAATGTAATTTAGTTTCTCTGTTTTCTAAATCCTATTATATTTTTTATAATTTGATTTCCCAATTATAACTTAAATAGTATTACAGTAATGATATTTTAATTTTGAAAAGAGTGAATATGATATTTTTATTTTTAAAAGAATAAATATGATATTTAGGTTTTTAGAAAGGTAAATACGTAAAGGGTAAAATATTTAAAGGTCGGCCGTTAGTTTTAATGGAGAAATTGGAGGATTTTTAATTTTTGGATAAATATGATATTTTAGATTTAACAAAGGGTAAATATGATATTTTAATTTTAAGAAGAGTAAATATGTGATTTTAAATTTAACAAGGGGTAAATATGTAAATCCCCCAAAATAAATTCGATTCTACAAGAAATCTGTCTAGCAGACCCTTTACAGTTTTCTTCAAAAATAATTTCGATTCTCCAGAAAATTATTGAAGGTGATGTTCTTGCTTCTTGGCTCTATTTTCTAATTTTGTTAATTGTTTTTGTACTGTGAACTATTGAATTATTTTGGATGCTTTCAATTATTTCATTGTTGATATATGTAGATCTAATGAAGTTGATGTTAATTTCTTTTGCTGACGTGTCCTTTCACTACAACATATCAGGCCTACTGGGACCGGCCGTCCCTAAAAAACCGACCCAAACAGTTAGGGACGGTTAGTTTGGGTCTGACCGACCCTATTTTTTGGGTCTGCCCGACCCAATAAGCACAAACCGTCCCAAACAATTAGCGTCGGCCCGTCGCTGTCGTTCCTACCGTCCCAAACAATTAGCGACGGCCCGTCGCTGTAGCTCGTACCGTCCCAAACAATTAGCGACGGCCCGTCGCTGTCGTTCGAACCGTCCCAAACAATTAGCGATGCCCCGTAGCTGTCGTTCGTACCATCCCAAACAATTAGCGACGGCCCGACGCTAATTCTCTGCCATACCCCCCTGCCACACGTCCCCTCTCTCTTCTTTCCACACACCCGTGCCCCCTTTTCCTCTCTCTTCTTTTCTGCCTCTCTCTCTCGCAGTCTTCCCTCTCTCGGAGTCATTTTTTCGATAAGGAGAGATTCTGCAGGAGGTTAAATTTTCTTGAAGAAGCAACTCGTGAACCATGGAGCAACTCTTGAAGAAGGTTGGATTTGCTTTTTTCATAATTATTTGACGATTTTAGATCTTGTTTTAACTTTTTTGTGTTTAAAATTTCGTGAAGTAAAACCCCTGAAGAAGCAACTCGTGAAGAAGATCCCTACCCTCTCCTGTTTTCTCCCCTCTGAAGTTGTCTTTCATAGGTAAATTTGTTGAACTTGTTTTATGAATTTATTCCATTTTTCTGTTTGTTATTTAGATCTTGTTTTTGACTGTTTTTAGTCGATTTTTTCATACACTGATTTAGAGTTTATTTACAGTAATGTTTTGAACTTGTATTTTTTACTGTAATTTTTTTTGTATTTTTTTTTTGTATTTTTTACACTTGTGCGTTTTTGAACTCTTTTTTCTTTTTATTTACTACTGCAATGTTTTTTTTCTCTTTTTATTTACTGATTTTTTGTTTCTTTTTTATTTCCTGTTTAGTGTTTTTTTTTTCAAATTTCATACTCATTTTTTATTTTGTATTTTTTCATACACTGTTTTAGGGTTTATTTACTGTATTGTTTTATACTTGTATTTGTACTGTAATTTTTTTTTTGTTTTTTTTTTATTTTTTGAACTTGTGCATTTTTTGAACTCTTTTATGTTTTTTCTTTTCTTTTTATTTACTGATTTTTTTTATTTCTTATTAATTTCCTGTTTAGTTTTTTTTTTCAAAATTCATCCACTAATTATTCGCTGCCATCATTTATTCAAATTATGTTTCTTGACAGATTTTTTTTAATTTTCTTCTTTTACTTTTTTTAATGCCGTGAATTATTGTGTAAATTATGTTTTTTGACAGATTTTTTTTCACTCTTTTTTCGTTTTTACATTTTTGACAGACCTGAAATTATTCAAATTTTCAATTAACTTTTTTTTTCCCAATTAACTGATTTTTTAGGTATTGATTGACAATTTGAGTTTCGGCACAACTACAATATCAAAGTCTCAGCAAAATTAGAAGATCCGAGTTTCAGTTTCGGCACAGCTTGACGGTTCCCATTTGTTCAGAATAAAGGTTAATATCTCCATTTCTTTATTTCGTTATTGGATAATTAGAAGTTCATTTCATAGACGGTTTCAATAGAATTTCAGTTTAGGTTAATTTAGGGTTTAGTGTTTTAAGTGTAGGGTATATCAACTATATATTTGTAAGAATTTTGAAAAATTGGTAAATATGTTTTGAATGTGTAAAATTTTATAAATGTAAATATTAAAAGAAACTTATTCAATTCTTTTATTTTGAAATAAATTAATAAAATATTTTTATTAATGCAATAATATATTTGTAATGTATGTATTATAATAGTTCATTGTAATAACACCAAGATGCAGAATATCTTGAGGTCTCCGCTTTCTCAACCGAACCGGATGCAGCAACAACAATCGAGGGCACCGTCCATGCAACAATCGAGGGCATGTATCGCACTCCGACGAGGCAGCAACAATCGAGGGCACCGTCCATGCAAAAAATCGAGGGCATGTATCGCTCTCCGCTTTCTATATGTGTTTGTTTGACAATGTAGTAGGATTTATTTGTTTATGTCGTGAACTTATTTGTGTTATGTTTATGTCGTGTGACTTATTTGTGTTCTTTTTATGTCGCGGTAATTATGTGTGTTATTCTGTATCGTTGAATTGTCGTTGGACTTATTTTGTATTGTAGGATTTCTAATAGGTTTTTATAAATTATAAATGCAAACAAATTATTTCAAAATAAAATAATATTAATTTAATTAATATATAATATATAATTTTTGTACAATATTAATATAAAATTTAATTAATATTATTAATATATAATATAAAATATATAATATTACTGGCATGGGACGTCGCTAAATCCACCGTCGCTAAAAAGCATTAGGGAACGCCCGTCGCTAAAAAGGCACCGTCGCTAAATGCTTTAGGACTACCCGTCGCTAAAAATTACCGACGCTAAAAAGACTTAGGGACCGTGTTAGGAATTCGGGCAACCATATTGCACAGCGGAACTTACCCGAACCCCTTAAGCCATGGATCTGTGTATCGCTAATTAGATACGAAGGAAGAGTTTCAAAAATTTCACCTCATATTTAGTTCAAATCTGGTTGAAGGAAGTTTGCAGAGATCACGTTGGTGTGCTCGAACCGGCACCACCCTCTATCGGTATCCACACGCGACTCGTCTAGACTGGATGTGAAGACCTCCGATGCTAGTCGGATCCTTCCTCCCTTCAGAAAATCTACTTGGCTTCTCTTTTCTTTCACAAAGAAATTCTGTCTCAAAGATTGAATCAATCTCTTTCATAAAGAGGTTTGGTGTGTATTAATAATCAAGTGGAAAACTCTTAGGATTCCAAATCAAGTGGAAAACTCTTAGGATTCCATCCCACAAAATATCTTCATCAAATGAATGATATCCTGAGTATTAATATCATGCATCCATACATGCACGTATCATTCAATTAATGATTTACACCTTTCTGTTCGAACAGAATAATATCCTCGTTCGAACAGAATAATATCCTCGTTTGATTTTCTGTGTCCAGTCCAAACTTGTCTTTGTGTGTGACCATATAGGTTTATTTAATGTTGGCAGCATATTAAATCTCTATTTAAATATGCAAATCATAATTGGCCTCTAGCAAGGCATTATGACTACCCAAATTAAATAAATGATTTGTGATCATAACCTATTTATCAAATAGACAAATTACTAGCTCTCTTGTTCATACGATATCTGTTGATCAAAGACATGGTCAAATGTCATCCTTTCTAAATCAACTTAACTCTTTCCCGATATAGAATTAGATTGAATGTTCAATTAGTATTAACAACACATGTTAATCTTATTGAGCGTGGCCACGCATTTCCTTCAATCCTAATTCATCAGGGGGCCCTGAGAGATATCTCTTTCAATCATGAAAGGAACAACTTCCATCTTGGTTATTCACATCCTCCAACATGCTTCATGTAATACCCAATGATGATCTTGATTACCCGGTTAAAGATAACAAATAAACATATCTAAGTATCACAATTCACAGGTGAGAAATCTAATGATAACCTCAGGTCAAAGAACTAAAATTCTATTTGTTTATGAGAATATATATAATGACAATAACCATGTATATTCTCATAAGTTGGTCAGTCCAATATGTAGTCTCTAATACATATCTATATTCCATATTTGACATCATTACATCTCTATGTATTCCATGTCCATGATCAGTAAAACATAATCATCTCATATGCGAATATACTGGTGTACATATATATTCTATTTCCTTCGACAAGTATATCTCTATATACATCATATATATGACCAGGGACATTTAGAATCGTATTATGTTCATTGATACAGTTTTACTATCATAATCACGTATTATGATGATGTATAAACTAGTGATACAATTCAAGGCTTATTCACATATTCCTAAATATGTTAAATAACCAGTACACGTATTAAATGAAACTTTAATTCAATATTAAAATATTAGATTAACAAATATAAATAATAATGATCATTCGTTTACATACAAACTGAACAGTTCAGCCTAGGATATTATTTAGTTCAGCCCTGGGCATTATTTCATTCAGCCTAGGGCATTATTTCCTTCAGACCGCCCGTCGCTAAAATTACCGACGCTAAAAAGACTTAGGAACCACCCGTCGCTAATCCTGCACGTACTTTTCTGTGGTAAGGTCTGCCCGTCCCTAAACCTGCAATTGTCCTTTATTCTGCAGATGGCAGTGTACTCTTTGACCAAAACTCATATAGGGACGGCTCGACACAAAATATACCGACCCAAAAGAGAGTTAGGGACGGCCCGACCCTGTCAGGATCGGAGGCTTCATGGACGGTTAACCGACCCCAAATTGATTAGGGACGGTTTTGAGGTTATTTAGGGACGGTTTAAACCGACCCAAATTAAGTGCTGTGTTGTAGTGTTTTTTTTGTAATTGTTGTTTAATGTCCTTGCAATATTAATACTGCCACAATTGTTGTAATTGATGTGTGTGATTTCTTAATTGTGATACTAAAATCAATTTCTTTAAAAAAGATTATGAATGAAATTTCTCCAATTCAGCGACTTATCAGCTGCGATTATGTAATTATCGAATACAATTGTATTGCTTCCAATTATTGCAGAAACTTGAAGCACCAATTTTGATGATTATCGCACCCGTTTGACGATTTTCTTCAATTCTATTCTCTCCAATTATCGCAGATCCTTCAAGGTTAATCTCGTATTTTTTGTTCAATTAATCATTTTTCATGACTTCAAATGCCAATTTTAATTTTCTTTTCTTTTTTATTAAAGACTCGGCAAAATCTGACTTTTTGATTAAACACTCGGCAAATCAACAATCGGCAAATCTGACTCTTCGAAACACTCACCTCATCAGGTGCTTTTGCTCCAAAATTTTTAATTTTCTTTTCGTTTTTATTGCTTATTGAAATGTTGAGTAAAAAATATCCAAGTGGATACGATAAACTTAAAAAGAAAAGAAAAATAGAAAGTATAATTGAATCTCAAAAAGGGACTATATATTAAAAATATTTTAGTGATAATAGTCAATTAAGTTCGAATCCGCAAGTCGAACCGGTAACACAAGAAAACTCTCAGATTAAAGATACTATTGAAACAGTGATTCATAATTGATGAGCGGGCTTTTGGCGTGTTTTAATATGTCGTTGTGTTAAAATCCCGAACAATCAACAAAATTTATAATCTATTTTTGTACAGTGGCAAATGTATAGATTCGTTCCACGGGGAGCAATTGCGTCAAAGATTTAATCAAAAAGGAACTAGAAATAACAAAGAAAATTCACAGAAGGTAGTCCGTTACAACGGAAATAGGGTCCGTTACAACGGACATTAGGGTAATTGTTAACGCAGGAATTGATATGAAGGTCCGTTACAACGGATATAGTTCCGTTACAACGGAAAGAGGTAGTCCGTTATAACGGATAGAAGTAGCGTTATAATTGATTGGTTGATCCGTTACAACGAACTAGTATGTCTGTTACAACACACTAGTATGAGTGCTATTGAATGCTTTTCCTCACTGGTCCGTTACAACGGAATTAAAGTGCGTTATAACGGAGTATCAACAGACTGAAAATCAGGTACAAACCGAAAGGTCCATTGAAACGCAATTTATGTCCGTTATAACGGAATAGTTTCTGGAATTGAGTTTGAGTATGTGATTTGAGGATTGAATTTAAGGTTTTGTTTTGGATTCAAATTGAAAAGTAATTAAACTAAGTAACAAGCATTAAGATCACACAAACAAACAAGGAAGATTTCGAAAACAAAAGATTCATTAAACCACAAATTCTTTACACAAATCCAATTCAATTAAAACTACAAGAATTTCAAGAAAGGAAAGAAAACACCTAGAGAGATGAAGTGAGCTTCGAGTCTCGCCTTGGATGCCTTCCTCGTTGCTTTGAGATGCTTAGTGAGCTAGACACCTCGCACAACTCGTTCCTTTCGTACCAATCCACTCACCAATCGAAGTGAGCTCCGTATCGGTTGAGTGAACTCGAGATTTGCAAGGGATTAATTGGAAGGAATCTCCCGATCAATTTAGAGTAAGCTCGACTCCTTGCTTGCGCGGATTCGGATGAAGGAAGCTCCAACCAAACCCCCACAACTCGATCTTCGTCGAAGTGTAGACCAATTCACCGAATGAAGTGAGGTTCTATTCGGTGATCGATCTTAGCGAATTATCGTTCGATTTTGCAATTCTTGCGTGTTATTGAAGTTTCTTGGACTTGCTAAGAGAGAGAGAGAGAGAGAGAGAGAGAGAGAGAGAGAGAGAGAGAGAGAGAGCAAAAAGGGTAAAAAGAGTGTACCCAAACTCGTGGCTCTTTTGGTCTTATTTATAGCACTCACGGAGTCTTCTTATTGGCCACGAGTTGGTGAAGAGGATTGAGGGTAATGAGGTAATTTCCACCAAAGGTAGGTGGGAAGGATAAGAGCTAAGGATTGAGTGGTTTTCGTGTAGACTTTTGTGTAAGTTTCTATCATGATAATTGTTTGCCTCCCGTCTCATTCATGTACCGAATATATCGGTATAATATATCGTTTTCACTCCTCTTGACGTGTTGGAGACAACTACACTCTCCAAATTCCCAGAAATTCCTTCTAATTCCTGTGATTAAGCAATAAAATACACTTAGTGAAGAAATATTCATGTTATCTCAAATATGATTAATAAATTATATAGAATTGTTCTTCACAAGGGCTAAAATCCCCAAATTAAGCATTAAATTTGTGCCTTATTTGCCTCACATCAATAATATTGCACCACAAACTGAAATTAATACTCGAGTTGAAGAAATTTTGCATGAAGAATTAGATAATGACAACTTGCATTTAGATAATAGCAAGAACAAAATTAATATGATTAACTCATTTTTTATTGTTTACGTTATGCTCCCAAGATGGAGATTTTTTGCTTGGAACATGGTGTTTTGTTGTTTTGAAGAATGATCATTTGATTGAATGGGGTGTGCTTCTCCAATGATATTTATTTTAACAATTTATAAGAATTCTTATGTAATTTATTAAATAGTATATACAAATATATTTTGTTAAATTATGTGAAGTAAAAAGGCTTCTTTTTAATTTTTGCGGAGAGCCTTTCGGGACCTTGAGCCGTCCCTGGAGGAGATAACAAGATTAAGTACATGAAGATAATCTCCAAAAAAGATGTGGGAACCTAGCAATATGGTGTTGGTCCGAAGTTAATGGATTACTGCAATTGAAAATTGGATTAAATTCTCATCCATTTAATGCTATATTAAGTGAAAATCCTGAGATAAAGATTAAGGAGTTGATCACCTTGTTTGTTTTTCATCTTTGGAAGGAGAGGTGTCGCCGTATATTTGTGGATTTGAAGTTGAGTGAGTGAAGGATGGTTGATCTTATTCTGGCATATCGAAATCCTTCGATAAATCCGTCAATCAACAATTGGAGGAGATAACAAGATTAAGTACATGAAGATAATTCCAATATAATGTGCAATGTACTGTTTATCATAAGGCATGTATTGTTTTGTGGATTTAGAGGTTGTTCATGTTTTAAGCAAAATTAAGTTTAAAGTACTGTTTTAGGGTTAATAACCCTTATAGAGGCTGTAAACTTTGTTTTATTAATATAATAGATGCGAGACTTACCGAGCCCACTCTATTTTTCACAAAAGAAAAAAAAAACATACTCCAATTTACATTGACTACTTAAAAAATATGAGATTAGGAAGTGACACAAAGATGCAAAATCATAATTTTCATATTTTCAAGCATAAGTTCTACTCTTTGACATTCACCAAAAACTCTACCGTACTTTCAGAGCATGTTTCAGAGTCATGCTCGAAGCATGAATCTGCAAGAAAAAAATGAATACTTGAATGATTGATTTGAACGGTGAAAAAAGAACATGCAAAAAATCTTAATTATGATTATAGTACATGAATTGGAAAAAAACAGACCAAATTAACTGCAACCTTTCAACTTGCCAAGGGATGCTAAGATCTGGCGGACATAGTCCTTCCTACCTCTACAAAGCCACTAAGAAGCACAAAAAGAAAACGACCCGTAGAATTTCATGTGGAGGACTTAGAGTATTTGTGGAACTCCTCAATATGTCCTCTCTGGTGGAGCTTCCTCCGAGACTCAAGATGCATCCACCATGCTCGTATGCTTAAGCCTTCAACTTGTCTACAACAATATAAAAATGAGAAATCATTAAATTTATTACAATTAAGCCTATATATTGTTGGAAAATCGACGGTCACGCATCCCACACAGTGGATGAGGGACGCGGCGAATCATGGAAGAATTAATAAACCATAAATTAGAGGTGGCAAAATCTGACCCGATCCGAAAAAATGACCTGACCCGTCCGAACCCAAACCCGACCCGAACCGAAAATATTGAAAAGTCAACGATCCGAATCCGAAACCGAACCGAAACCGAATAACCCGAATCCGAAATGGAACCGAAACCAAATGACCCGAACTCGAAATCAATCCGAAACCGAATGAGCACGGGAATTCTCAACAGTGGTTTCAGAACAATCGTTTCGACATTCTTGTCGGATTATATGCGATGAAAGTTGTTTTCCTTAATTTTTATAATTTAGGATTTGAGTTAAACGAAGTTGAGGGTTTGATCAATTAATATTGGATATTATATTGATTATAACGGCCAATAACATTTTAGAATTGTTTTAGAAGAGTTTTGCAAATTGGATTCGTGGAAAAATGTCTTCAAACAGAAGGACTGCGATTTCGTTTAACTGCTGATCAATAGAAATTTGTGTATATTAGTCTTCTATTACGGAGTATTTTTAGAATAAAATTAAAATTGAGTATTTTGCTATTGTTGTACTTAAACTTTGATATTTTTTGAAAATAAAACAATTGATATTTTTAAGGTGTTAAGACTTCATTTTTTATATTTTTATAATTTTTTTAATAAAATAGATATTTGTGTGTGTTGATCTTCTTTTACGGAGTATATTTATGACAACATAAAAATTGAGTATTTTGCTCGTGTTACACTTCAGTTTTGACATTTTTTAGAAAATATAATTGATTTTTTTTAAGTGTAAAACTTTACTTTTTGCATTTTTAAGAAGTTTTTGAAAAAATAGAAATTTGTGTGTGTTAGTCTTTTATTACGAAGTATTTTTAGGACAACATAAAAATTCAGTATTTTTCTCGTGTTAAATTTCAACTTTGCCATTATTTAAAAAATTTGATAACTCAATATTTTGTAAGGTATTAGACTTCGATTTTTGTATTTTTAAGAATTTTTTAAAAAATACAAATTTGTGTGTTTAAGTCAAATTTAAAATTTTTTTTTTTAAAATAGGATATTTGTTTTTTTTTTATTAGACTTCAATTTTTGCATTTTAAGAAATTTGTGTGCGTTAGTCTTCTATTACAGAGTATTTTGAGGATAACATGAAAATTGAGTATTTTGCTCGTGTTAAATCTCAATTTTTCTATTTTTTTTATAAAATATGATAAATGATTTTTTCTGAATATGTTACTTTATTTTTTATGTTTTCCATAAACTTTTCTAAAAATAGAAATTTTTGTGTGTTAGTATATTCTATTACGGAGTATTTTGATGACATTATAAAAATTTAGTGTTTTGTTCATGTTAAACTTCAATTTCGCCATTTTTAACAAAATATGATAATTGATTTTTTTTCCAGAAGGTGTTAGACTTTCATTTTTGCATTTTTTTAGAAATTTTTGAAAAAATAGAAATTTTGGTGTGTTAGTCTTCTATTACGGAGTATTTTCAGCATAAAAATTGAATATTATGCTTGTGTTACACTTTAATTTGACATTATTTACAAAATATGATAATTGATTTATTCTTAAGGTGTTAGACTTCATTTTTGCATTCAATTCAAAGGAAAGGAAATCGCAATCCTTCCGTTTGAAGAGTTTCTAAAATGTCTTCAAACGGAACGGGATCGTCAGTTCAAAGGTTGCAGAGTGCAGAATTTTTCATGTTGCTTTCATTCATAACGGAACTCGGGATCGTGTTTTGAACACAAGGAAAGGAAAATTCATGGAGCTTTCCTTTTGGAACGGAATGGTTTCGTTCGAATGGAAGGAATGCGATTTTTTTAAAAAAAAATCCAGAGTCGATCCGGAACAGAAGGGTTGCGACTTCTAAAAGAAAATTTTCTAGAGCTTTCGTTCCGGAACGGTTCTGCATGGAACGAAAGGCATGTTTATTTAAAGAAAAAAGATTATGCACTCCAGACTTAACGCACTCCAGGCCGTTATATACCTTTTAATTCATATTTATATCTTTTTTATACTATAAATACAAATTTTGTTCTTATTTATATATTTTTTAACGTGAATGAAGATCAGTGATACTTATACCTTTTTTACTATTATTTATACATTTTATAATATTTTTATATTATTTGTTGCAGAAAAAATATAAATACTAGTTTTTTTATTATGAGTCGTTATAAAAATATATAAATATGAATTAAAAGATATATAATGGTCAGATGCAGGTTAAGAGCACAATGCTCTTATTTAAATATGACGAAATGGTAGGAAGTAAATGTCAAAATGTCACCGAATATTAGTATTATATGTCAATGTAAATTTAATGGTAAAAAATCATGATTACCCAATCACATGGTACTTAATGAGTATTTTACCCAATCACATGATGGGTCATTCCAATTGACAAGCACCATAATTACCTTGGTTAGGTCATGCTGACCAAAACAAAATTACGACCGTCTATAATAATGCCTAAATGAGGAAAATGTTGGTTGAAGATATTAGCTGAAGGAGATAAAGGACAAACTAAATGAAACAAAAATAACGGCAAAAGGAACCCAAAAAAAAAAAATTAACACCTTCCTAACCTTTCTTCTCCATATTAGAAAGTCTCGACTCCTAAAAAAAATTCTCCAGATTATCAATTTGGGAAGTTCATAGATTCTTCAATGAAACACGAAATTGTTGTCGAAATTCCTGTATCGCCTATGATAACGTACAAGTTATCAGACGAGCAACAAGGCGAGATAAGTGTATTGATTGAAGAGATCAAAGGTAAAATACAAACAAATTTATGCGAAAGAGTTTCTTTATTTTTAACTGGACGTCACAATATATGTTCAAAACAATCAAAATTACATGTGTCATGGAATATTGAATCAATGCTTTGTTGCACTATTTGGTTACAAATAATTAACATTGATATTAATTTAATTTAATCATTAAAATTACTTTTATTTTAAAAGTATTAACCAATATGTTTTAGATTGTGCTGTAGACAGGACTGCAAACATGCGTTACCTATTTTTATTTTATTTTTGGAAGACTTGAAATGAGGCTGTATCATTCCCTCTCAATTGAATCTTAACGTACATCAACTAATTTCAATTTTGATTTGGTCGGCAAAAAATTATCAGCCCTAATGTAACAAAAATCATACACAGATTTCAGTCTTGAACCGACCCTCCACAATTTACCCGCGTCAACGGATTCAGTATTTGAACGAGCCGCCCGACTAGTGAGAAGAATGAAGAAACGTATTAATATCATGGAATCTCTACACTTTACATTCTCGTTTATTTATACTGCGAGTTGCATTGTGCGAGGCGTTTTAACTTTAATATCCCACCAAAGCCCTTACGAAAAGGCTTGGCAGTGCCTCCCTTGGTTTCTTATTTTGATCGTCTTTGGATTTGTTGAACGTGTAATCACGCGGCTAATGCGACGAGGAAACGTGAAATGTACATTTCTAATTGTAAGCTTATTCAATTCATAATTCTCGTGGGTGCAATTTATTTGAAAATTTTCATGTTAATTTAACTTTAATCTGAGTATTTGTATGTTGTTTGTTTCTCCAAACTTTAGGTTCAAATGATCTTGAAAATAATTCTAAATTGCTAAGTGAATTGTCCGAACTAGAAACTGCCAGGCTGAAACGGATCAAGGAAAAGGAGGATTTCGACATTGGTCAAGTTTGTTATTTTTTAATGTTTTTTCCTTTTCATTGGTTGCGCCGCGATTGGATTCCATGTTTATTCAGATTCAGATTCAGAAGATGCATATGTAATGGCACGGCTCTCGTTTCCTCTATTTATCATAGCGATCGCATTTGGGATCACTGGAATACTTTTACGAGAAACTGATGTGCACAGAAAATGGAGACTTGTAGTGATATTTTCGATAATAACACCACTTCTCACGAGCTTTATTGTGTTTTCTATTGCAAGCGCGGCGTCTTGGTCTTTTACCTTAATTTTTGGAGTCATGGTGGTGACTTTTCTTTTATTCGGGCTAATCACTTAGTTCAGAGTTCCAAGACGAAAAATAAAATGGAAATTTCACTATGAGAGTGTTTGATTTGAGGGATTTTGGAATGCATGGATATATCATATACATTATTACGGGTACGTTAATTTGAGGGATTTTGGAATACGTGAATATATCAAATACATGTATTTAATAGCTATATATTTGTTAATCCATGTGAGTTGTTCGATTTGAGAGATTTTGATAACATGTAAATCAAAATCATTATTTGTTTTTTATTGAAATTCATGATTTATATATTAGTTACAAAATGAATAATGTAATTAAACTAATCTATATTTTATTCAATAGTTCATGAAAATGAAATTATAAAATTTTAATATCTAAAACAATTAAATACTAATTAAATCAAAATTCAACTCCTGCGTACAACCACAAACAAAAATCATTATCAATAAAAATTCCAACTTTCACACTATTAAAAAAAAAGACTGTTTTAACACGACACTAGTACGCAATAAAATTAAGGGAAATTTTGGACTGTAGACCAAATAAGTTTGGTATTATCCAAAATGGACACCAAAGTTTGAAAATTTGGAAAATAACACTCTCGACATTTGAAAAGTCGAGAGATTTAAAAATCGGTCGACCTTTCAAAAGTCGAACACTTTTAGTCCTTAATCACTAACTGACTGATGCTAATTATCTTTATTAAAAGCTTTCAACGTTTGAAACGTTGAACAAAATTGCTCGACCTTTCAAAGGTCGAGAGATTGAAAAAACAATGGGAAATTTTCAAAAAACCCCCTATCTTTTATGGATTTTCTAAAAAAACCCCTATCTTTTTGGAAACTCCAAAAAAAACCCTCTACCAGAATTTTATTTTCAAATACCCCCCTATGGGGTTAAAATTAACTATGAATGGTGTTGAATATTTTTTAATGACCAAAATACCCTTCTTTTTACATATTTAGTAATTAAAATAATGTTTTTGTTATTAGTATTAATTTAAAAAAAGTCTTAATTTTTTTTTAGCTTATAATAATTTTTAAAAAATAATTATCATATGTTATATTTATATAATTTTAATATTTCATACATTATATATATTTGACTTTCATATTTTTTTACTGAAAAAATAACATAAAATAATAATAAGATGAACAATAATATTAAAAGAACACCTTGCAAATATTTAAAAATTAAAATATCATGAATCTATTAAAAACATACATAAAAGAAGAACGAAAATAAAAATAAAATAGATGTTTAAAGAAATATTTTTCTATCACTATATTTTAAAGGTGTTTATTTTATTATTATCTGATGTTAGTTTTTCATGAATAATAAAAGAAATATTAAAATTATACAAACACAACATTTAATAATTTTATATGTATATTTTTGTTATTTTTGTTTGAATAATAAAACAAAAATATACATATAAAATTATTAAATGTTGTGTTTGTATAATTTTAATATTTCCGTTCTTCTTTCAGTAAAATTTTCGTTCTTCTTTCAGCAAAAATTATGAAATTATTTTTTCATATGTATATTTTAACATTTAATAATTTTTATTTTCGTTCTTCTTTCAGTAAAAAAATATGAAAGTCAAATATATATAATGTATATTAAAATTATATAAATATAACATATGATAATTATTTTTTAAAAATTATTATAAGCTAAAAAAAAATTAGGACTTTTTTTAAATTAATACAAATAACAAAAACATTATTTTAATTACTAAATATGTAAAAAGAAGGATTTTTTGGTCATTAAAAAATATTTAACACCATTCATAGTTAATTGTAACCCCATAGGGGGGTATTTGAAAATAAAAGTTTGGTAGAGGAGGTTTTTTGGAGTTTCCAAAAAGATAGGGGTTTTTTTAGAATATTCAAAAAAGATAGGGGGTTTTTTGAAAATTTCCCATTGTTTTTTCAATCTCTCGACCTTTGAAAGTTCGAGCAATTTTGTTCAACGTTTCAAACGTTGAAAGCTTTTAATAAAGATAATTAGCATCAGTCAGTTAGTGATTAAGGACTAAAAGTGTTCGACTTTTGAAAGGTCGACCGATTTTTAAATCTCTCGACTTTTCAAATGTCGAGAGTGTTATTTTTCAAATTTTCGAACTTTGATGTCCATTTTGAGTAATACCAAACTTATTTGGTCTACAGTCCAAAATTTTCCTAAAATTAATACAACAAAAAATACACAACAACTTATTATTGTCATGTCATATTTGGGCTGTGAGTTTGGATTGTTTTAATATTTTAATATTTGAGTTTTTTTTATTTAAATGTTATTATATTTGGATTCAAATTATTTGACATGACAATAAAGAAATTAGTTTTCATGACATTATGTCAATGTCACGTCATCAGTTAACTGTACAATCATCATTTGACTGGCGAGAGATTAATTGAATCAAATTCACAATTCGAGAAGCTGATTGAACAAAATTAAAATTTAGAAAATACGCTGAACATTTGACAATAATTTGAAAAGTAAAAATGAATTTTTTTCATTTCAGAAATATTAATTCTGACGAATGTTTATTATGAATTAACTCACCAGAATGTTTAGTTGAAATTTGGTCACAACATATATGCTCTCTTTGCAAATTGGTTGGATGGTACGTGTCAAAAAAAAATTCAAATAAAGAAGTGTTGGTGGCGAAATAGTAGCCACGTAGTATAGTTTCCCATCTAGATTTTTTACTATGCCCCCATATTTCACCATCAAAATCATGATGCTATCATCATGACATCACGATTTTGATTTAGGAAAAAATTAATCTCCAATTTGCACCCGAATCTTCTTCCAATTAATAATGACTCTAATTAATTTCTAATTAATTATCTTCTAATTGAACTAATCAATGATGTAATAAATTAAATTTCAATTAAAATTATCAAATTTTGGGTTAAAAATTAATTGAAGAGAAGTTTGAATGTAAATTGGGGACACATTTAAATAAAAAAATTCCCTGGGGGAAAGTGGGGGCAAAGCATAATTTTCCTTTCCCATTTCCAATCTAATACATTTGTCTTCCCAGTCACACTCAACTCTCAACTCTCGGCCAGAAACTCCTATCCCTCCCCCGAGCCACCGACGAGTAAATTTCACCATTACACACCCCTTCACCTACCTCTATATTATAAAGGGGGGATCTTTGCAAAGAGTGAAAGAGGTATGGCAAAAATGGCGGATGATGGATGCGCTAAGGCGTCAATTGATGTCAAAAATCTTTGCTTTACTTATCCTGGTCTCGACGGGCAGCCGCCGCCGGGGTCTAAGCCGTTAATTGAAGGATTCTCGCTTTCTCCCTATCCTGGTGATCGCTGTCTTCTCGTTGGATCCAACGGAGCCGGTCCGTCGTCTTCTTTCTTTTGTTTTACCATGTTCAATTTTGACTGAAAGATCTAATCTTTCTGTTTCTTTGATATGATTTGGGATTTCTTAGGGAAGACTACTGTGTTGAAAATATTGGGAGGAAAGCATATGGTGGATCCGAGCATGGTGCGTGTGTTAGGTCGATCAGCATTTCACGACACTGCTCTCACTTCTTCTGGCGAACTCACTTATCTTGGTGGCGAGGTTTGAGATCTACTTAACATATCATCCAATTTGTTAAATTTCATGTTATTCGTATCCTCTTCGTAAACAAATTCAATTCGCTTCTCTGTTTTCTTGTCAATTACAGTGGAGAAGAGATGTTGCATTTGCTGGTTTCGAGGTTTCGATACAAATGGACGTCTCTGCAGAGAAAATGATCAATGGAGTCGCTGGCGTTGATCCCAAAAGGAGAGACGAACTCATCAAGGTAATTCCATTTTTCCACTCTCTCATAATCACCCCCAAATTCCAATTAAATCGTCCGAAATTTCAGGTCCTCGATATTGATCTTTCTTGGCGCATGCATAAATCTTCTGATGGCCAGAGAAGACGCGTTCAAATCTGCATGGGCCTTCTTAAGCCATATAAGGTCACTATTATTCACTCATTTTTTCGTAATTTGAATTTTGATGATTTTGAATTATTAGGTTCTTTTGCTCGACGAGATAACGGTAGATCTAGACGTGGTAGCTAGAGCTGATCTCTTGAATTATCTCAAAAAGGAATGTAAAGAAAGGGGTGCGACTATTATATACGCTACTCATATTTTTGACGGACTCGATGATTGGCCATCTCATATCGTCAGTTCCTTTTTTTTTTTTTTTTTTTTTTTTTTTAAATTCAATTTATATTTTTGTGAATTAACACGTGTTGAATTTTAGGTTTATATTGCGCATGGGAAGTTACAGTTAGCATTGCCTTTGGAGAAAGTTAAGGAAACAAGCCAACTCTCTCTGATGGTAATTTGGTAATTTTATTGATTAAAAGGACTGGATTTATTAATATTGGTTTGTTTTTTGCGATTGGAATGTAGAGAACGGTGGAGAAATGGCTGAGGAAGGAGAGAGAGGAGGATAGAAAGAGAAAGAAGGAGAGCAAGGAATCAGGGCTTCTAGAAGGAGGAGAGAAAGGAATTAGGGTTTTGAACAATGGTTGGGCTGGAGGAAGGTTGCAAACTACTGTGGCGGGACAAGAGCATCTCTTTTTCAGCTCTAACAGAGTTCTTAGACAGTAAATATAATGCTAATAATAATAATAATAATAATAATAATAATCTTGTTGATTCGTATTTTTTGCATAATAGTTTGATTGGTTCTGGAATATAACTTTTCTTCTTACTTTTTGCACGACATAAGCAGATTTATTCTGCGAGATTAAATATGTGAAAAAATATAGTGAAGGAGAATATTGTTAAAGAATATGAATATATGAGTATAAAGAATAGTGTGGGTCTTTCATTATTAGGCTTCAATTGATATTATTTTTTGTTTTTTATATTGGGTGTGTTGATTTTTTCGAATTGGAAAATCAAATTTCGTGTTCATAACTAATTTTGTTTGTTTGTTTATATTTGTAGTGGTAATATTTATTTATTCTGCAAATTAATATTTTAAATGTGCATACATCCTTTTTTAGCATCACTAAATTGTTTCTGGTGTAATTGTTAAAACTTAAAACCAACAAATCATTTTGATTGTAAAGATTTAGTATTATCACTTCAAAAACAATACAGTACTTATTTTAGTTTTAATATATCATTTGCAGTGTCAATGTACTATTTTTTTGTGTCGCCAATTTATATCGATTTTAGTATGATACCATTTTATGTGTTGATATGAATTTCCAATGTTTTCTTTAATATATCATTTTATTATCAATATACTATTTTAATTCTCATATATGATTTTTAGTGTTAATACATCAGACTACATATTATTTTCTTGTTTAAATACAATAATTTCACGATATATTGCTCTCAAAACTTGCATGAATATACTATTTTATTTTGGATGTTAATGTATTAACAATTTTAATGAAAAACACGATTACCATATTTGTCATGTAACGAGTATAATCCTATTATAATCCTATTTAATGATATTATTTAAAATTAATTGTAAATAATAAAACATAGTTAATCACATAAAAATAAAAGTTATAAAATGTCAAATTTACAATAACAAATAAACTAACACATTATTTCTTTCTGTTAAAATAAATGGAGAATTTTGTAGAAGTTGAAAAACTGAAATATTCCATTCCATCTCTAGAACAATCGCCAATCAAAATCGCTTCATTTTTCTGCGATAATTACCAACGGTTAATCTAGTTCCACGTTCGAGTCACCCCCCAAACCCAATTTTTCGACTGCAATTTAACGATTAATTAGTTAACAAGTCATGTCTGTCTAATTGTACAACATATTATTACTAGTACTCAATGTTACAGAAATCGCTAGGCACTAGTCGGGCGGACGGGCACCGTCTAGCGCCTAGAGGGATTAATCGGGGATTAATCGGATCTAGGCGGATTTGTAATTTTACATAGTTTTTGTCATTTTTTTAATTTTTATATATTATAATTTGTGCTATAATTTTTTATACTAAAAATAATGTATATTGATTTATTTAAAACAACGTCCAAACAAATCATAACATGAAATCTACATATTAATTTATTTAAAACAATGTCCAAACAAATTGTAACATGAAATCTACAAAAATACCATTAATACAAATTCAAATAAATCACAAAATAAAATTACTAAAAATAGAAATAAGAAAGGAAATGAGTTGTGGGTCTTAATAAAAATAAAAAAAATAAAAATTGGCCTAGGCGGACCTAGGCGGAATTATGCGGGCCTAGGCGCTATTTAGGCGGGCCTAGGCGGAATTCCGCCTAGACAGGAACGCCTAGGCTAAACGTGGGCGTTTTCCCAACGCCGGCCGCCTAGACCGATTTTTAGAACATTGCTAGTACTTCACTGTGACTCGTGCAATTGTACAAGCCATCATGTTTTCATCAAAAATCACAGCAAAGAAATTACATTTCTTCTCTCTGTGCGCTCAATTATGTCATGGTGATTGGATCGAACCGTTCGACATTTTATTCTCTGCTGGCATCACAGTTTATGCATGATATCAGAGAAATATGAAATCGGTATGCGATAAAAAAGGTAATGAAAGAAGTAAAATAATTTCTCATTCTTTTTTTTTTTTAAGAAGAACCTAGAGCACGAAGCGTGCTCGTTGGAATAATTTCTCATTCTTATTTTTAGTTTTCTCACATATCTTATTTCCAATATCACCACACCCGCTAAAAAAATGCATAAATAACTTTCTTAATTATCACCATATGCAAGTTATATATATATATATATATATATATATATATATATATATATATATATATATATTGGAAAGTTCTATGATAGACCCATTTTTTTATCATGGACACATTTTAAAAAAAAAAAATTTCGAATATTTGTTAAATAATGATTTTTTTTTTATAAGATTCTAATGTATATTTATCATTTAATGCTATCCAAAACATAATTTTTTTTATAATTAATTAATAAATAGCTAAAATAATTAAAATAATTTTTTGAAAAATGGTCCATGATAAGAAAATGGATCTATCATAGAACTTCCCATATATATCTCTAAATTTTCGTTCATACATTTGTCATTTGACTCGTGCATAACTCATTTGTGACTGTTTTTCTTTGTCATTTTCATCCTTTATAAATGAGACATCATTCATAATAGATCACATCACATATTTTACATGTATAGCAAAAAAAAAAATGAAGCATTTCTGCATGGTATTTTGATTTGGGTAATTTGACCGTCACCCCTCATTTTCCATCACATCCTCTATATCACCAATAAATAATTAATTGGTGACAAATTAGCAAGGTAATTAACAAAAAAAATTCATTAACAATTAATTGATATTTATTAAGAATTGTTAATGCATGTGTATTTTAATTATATCGTAATTAATTATTAATGAAATGTTTTTTTTTAATTATATGAGTGATCAATTGTTAATAGGTAATATAGATGATGATGTGGAGAAATGAGGAGCACCATATGTGTCCTCTTTGATATTAGCATGACATCATTTTTAGTGTTAAAATATGAATGTCTTTCCATTCTTTTTTTTTCCTCCATTTTCTCATAATTTTCTCTAATTAAAAACTCCCATTAAGTTATCCAAAATTTCAGGTGCTCGGTAATAATCTGTCAAATCAGTATTTTAGATTTTGAATTTTTTACATTTTGTAAGTTTTGAAATAGTCAATATAATATTTTAGATTTTCTAAAGGCTACTAAAGATGATATTGTATTTGTTTTGAAAAGTAAATATGATATGATAATCTCAATTTTCAGATGGATAAATATCAAATCTCCCAAACTTGTAAAAGTTGATTTTATAACAAAAGTTTACTTCATTATTTAATATTGAAAAAACTTCAAAAAACTTCCTAATTTTTTTGGGTATTCTAAAAAACCCCTTATCTTTTTGGAAACTTCAAAAAACTCTCTCTACCAAATTTTTATTTTCAAATACCTCCCTATAGGGATTAAAACTAACCATGGTGGTGTTAAATTTTTTTTTACCAAAATACTCTTACATTTACATATGTAATAATTAAAACAATATTTTTGTTATTTTTTATTAATTTTAGAAAAGCCCTACAAATTTTTTTTGCTTATAATAATTTAAAAAAATAATTGTTATATATTATATTTATATAATTTTAATATTCCATATATTATATATATTAGACTTATATTTTTTTTCTCAAAAACTAACATAAAATAATAATAAGATGAACAACAATATTAAAAGAACACCTTGCAAATATTTAAAATAAAAATATCATGAACTATTAAAAAATAGATAAAAGAAGAACGAAAATAAAAAACTAGATGTTTAAACATATATATTTTTATCAATATATTTTCAAGGTGTTTATTTATTGTTGTTTATTTTATTATTATATGATGTTAGTTTTTCATGAATAATAAATGAAATATTAAAATTATATTAACACAACATTTAATAATTTTATTTTTTGAAATCACTACATGTTAAAAAAGATTTATGAATTTTCTTAAAACGAATAAAATAATAAAAAATAACAAGAATATAATTACTACATATGAAAATAGAAGGATATTTTGGTCAAGAAAAATAGCACAATCCATAGTTAGTTTTAATCCCTACTAGGAGAATACTCGCGCTACGCGGCGAGCATGTAAATTATGTTTTTCATTGTAATACAATTATATATTTGAATGATAATATTAATAATATCATCTTAAAATAAAGTCATTTGAATTCATTTATTAATGATTATTCATATATATTACAATTATTTTACATTATGATAGCAAGAAATCTCTTTTTTTAGTCAAATAATAATACTTATAGTAGTGCCATTATATAATAATATATAAAAAATATAATATAATATAATTTTACGAAAAACATAACAGCAAATATTATATCATTATTCACAATATTTCATACAATATCAAATATTAAAATAATGAATCATACAACATATGTAGTAACACATTATTAATTATATAGTAGTAATAATTTTTATTGATTCAAAAATGAAAAATATAAAATAATATAAACTTAATAGTGGATGTAATTTAATAAATAATATCAAAATTTAATTTATAATAAACATAAATACAAATTATTTTATATCATATGATTTTTTTGTATTTTACATTTTGTAAAATAACAATACAATTTGATATGTGTTTATAAGTTTAAATAATTATTTAGATGGATAAACTTTTTTTTAATTCTATTATTTTTTGAAAAAAGTTTTGTTTGCTTAAAAACACAAACATAATCAACTTAATATTATATGAGATTATTATTTTATAATTTTGTAAAAAATAAATAATAATACCTAAAATTTTAATTATGCAAATAAAATTCTTAAAAATATATTATGAAAATATGTATTTTTTTGCATTGTATTTTCTTACATAATATATTTACAAGTTGAAATTATGAAAAACGGTATGTATGAACTATGCTAATATGGATGTCAAAATATAGAGAAAAATAAAATGAATATATTTGATGGGTTTATAGAATTAAATTTCCAAAATAATACTAATATATGTTGTATTTTTTATAATATTACATATTACATTATTAGTATTTCATATATAAACTTTTCATATTCTATTGCATTCACATTTGATCATGTAATATTATATGAAATGTTAAACAATTGATTAGACTTTGTCTAATATGTTTCTAACCAATAATAATATGCCACATCATTAATGTAGGATGATGTGGTTTTCTAAGAATGCTTAAAACATGGTGTAAAATAATAACACATAAATGACTACACAAAATATAATCTTCAAAAAATCTAACAAAAAATTAATGATTGAGATTAAACCACATCACTACATCTAATGGTTCAAATTAATACTTAAAAACAATAATACAAAATATATGTTTTAAATGATTAAATATAATATTAATGCATATGATGAAGCCACATCACACAATATAATGGTTAATAATCAAGATAAGCATGATGATGTGGCTTCATGAGAATGCTCAAAGATAGGTGCAAAATAAGGGGGTTGGTAAATTCCCTATATGAGGGTATTTGAAAATAAAAGTTTGATAGAATAATTTTTTTGGAGTTTCCAAAAATATAGGGGATTTTTAGAATATCCAAAAAAGTTGTGTGTGTGTGTGTGTGTGTGTGTGTGTGTGTGTGTGTGTGTGTGAAAACTTCCCTTTAATCTTTACGTATCAAAAAAATTGAGCGATTTTACATTTTTGCAATTATACTTCTTTTATTCGACAAATTACATCTACAATTAGTAATTAGTTTTACCGTTAAAAAAAAAAAATCATATATATACCCTTGTAAAAATATTGTGCGGTATAGATAATTGACGAGAAATTCGAAGAACAAATTCACGAAGGAAGTTTGGGAAGCGAAACCTCCGCAAGAATCCGGCATGGTTCTCGAAGCGCATAATTTGGACGTGGATGTAAGAATCCAGTGTTATGACATTTTAGAAATTTCAAAGAATAGAAGCTTAATTTTGTAATTTATTCTGCTCTACTTAATCATATCAATGCACAATTTTGTAAAACTCTTTTCATTATCAAAAAAGTCTACACTTACATAAATCTTTCACATAATTGATACCGAAGTGTATTTTTCAAGTGTATTTTTGTATGTATTTGAGTGAAAAAATTTAATAGGACCCACATGAATTATTACCATATTTTACCATTCGATATTAATCGGATGAAATACTTATGTGGATGTAGAATTTTCCCTTTCATTATTTATTGAAGAAATACACAATTAAAATGAGAATTGCAAGAACAGGTACTGGAGGCATGCAGCTCTGTTATTATTGTATTCCCAAGGTTATATCCGAATAAGTGCCAGATTTAATGTCGAACCTCAAAACTTTAAGAATTGTATAACAAGGCCCATGGCTTATAAATTTCTAAGGCCGGCCTTGAATCTCAAACCCTAAAAGAGATCAAGATGGACGGCCGAGATTAAGCCATATTTATTATATATTACCATTGCGCCTCCATCTTCGTTCTTTTCCTAGGGTTTTTCTTTCGTCTTCACTTCGCCGCAGGTAAACAGGTACGCTACTTCTTCTGATTCTCCTCCATTTTAGTGTTTTTGATTGTCCGCCCCCTTCTTCTGTTGCATTTGGTTTGATTATTTCGGTACTTATTTAGCTGGATACTGTGGTTCGGTAGTGTTAGTCGAATTCATAGTTTGTAGTGTTTAAGATTGAAGTTTCGTAATGCTAGTTTGCTTGAAACAAAGTATTTATATCTGAAAATTACTCTTTTTTGGCATTGTTACACTGTATAGATTGTTCGTGCAATTTGTTTAATTTATGTGTCCAGTAGTAAAATTGTTGTTTTAAGATTGATTTCGCAATTTATACGTGTATTTGTTCAAACAAGATGAAATTAAGAGTCCAATCTTATACTGTCTTGTACCTGTAAATCTACTTTTATTTATAACCTGATTGTAGATCCTTATCGATCTACAAATTTCTTTTACAATTATTCATTCATGACCAATTTACTAATTCATTCCTAATCAAATTGCAGTTATCGCCTCTAATCAGAGATGGCTCCTCCAAGCAAAGGTATGCACTTTCTCAAAACCCTTAAATCCTTAATTATGCTTAATTATGCATGATAATTTTGCTAAACCTAATTTCATTATCTTCAACGCAGCCACGGTGAAGAAAACCGATGCAAAAACGAAGGCAGAGAAGACCGCCAAGGCCGTCAAATCTGGCGCGTCAGCAATCAAGAAGAAGGTTAAGAAGATCAGGACGAGTGTCACATTCCACCGTCCCAGAACCCAAAGAAAGGCGAGAGACCCAAAGTATCCCCGAATCAGCGCACCAGGCAGGAACAAGCTCGACCATTACCAGATCCTCAAATACCCACTCACCACCGAGTCTGCCATGAAGAAAATCGAGGACAATAATACCCTTGTCTTCATTGTCGATTTGAGGGCCGATAAGAAGAAGATCAAGGCTGCCGTTAAGAAGATGTATGATATTCAAGCTAAGAAAGTCAACACTCTTATTAGGTACGTATTTTTTTGTAAATTTGTAAATTTAATGGGCATTTTTGTAATTGTGATTTTTGGTTTTTTGTAGGCCTGATGGTACGAAGAAGGCGTATGTGAGGTTGACTCCTGATTTTGATGCTCTTGATGTTGCGAACAAGATTGGAATCATATAAATTTTAGGTTGTTTGTAGTCGAGATTTAGAAGTTATTTGGAGAACTTGGATATTTTTGTTTTGTTTGTGTTTGTGTTTAAGCGAACTTGTTTTTTTTTGAAGGATTCAAAGAGTTTTGCAGCTACTTAATTAGTTGATGTGTATTGAGATTATTGGATTGTTATATCTTGTGGGTTATTTTATTTGTCTGTCGGATCCTAAATGGATCCTAAATGGGTAAAGAAGGCCATTTCTGAATTTATTAAATTATCTTGGTTATCTTGGGTAAAGAAGGCCCATCTTTGCAAAGGAGTCGTTTATTTTTTGCATGTAAAAGATGTGATGTTATTATCAAGGATGAAAATAGACAAGTACAGTCGGGAGTAATGCATGAGTGAAAATTTATTTAAGTATTGTATATATATAACTTGTATATGGTGATAATTAAGAAAATTGTTTATGCATTTCTTTGGTAGTTGTGATATAGTGAAAATAAGATATGTGAGAAAACTAAAAATAAGAATCTGAATTCATTTTACTTCTTTCATTAAGAAGAAATAATATTCGTACAAAATCAATGATTTTCATTCTACTACAAAATTAATTGTTAATTATGTTGGAATTAATTTCCCCACAAAGGTAATTCTTGGCTCATTCGGAACAATGAGGTTCAAGTTGGTTTTCTAGAATCATAAAAAAATTGCAAGTACGCGGAGGATAGAAATGCCCAATAATTTTACACTTCAACCCAATTCAATCCAATCTCAATCGAAGATGGTTCTTAATTTTGAGATTAACACGATTCTAGAGACGGAAAGAAATATTTGGATTTTGGACCACTCGTTTGAACTTTTTTAATGATATTCGGGACCAATAATATTTTGAGAGGAAATAGTCCTTGTATTTTTTTTTTATAATCTCATTGTTTCTTAAAAATTATATATGCAAATTTACCACGAAAAGAACAGTCACGAGTTTTCATGAAATTGAATCTATAAAATACATATTATACGGTTGAAAAATAATTTTCATTCGTAAATTTTAAAAAAATAAACGTCGTTAGCTGCGTTGCCGAATAAATATGTTGATGCTCAAATTGTAACAAGAGATCGTTGGCGGCTGAAACTAACCCTGATTGTGTGATTGGGTGGCCACCAGACTCACCAATCATAATATTTGGTCCAGTGTTACTGTCCCTCCAAAATAGAGAGGCTGGATCTTCTATGGCCTTAATAGCTGTGTTCTCTGTAGCCATCCAAATGTCAAAATTGTAACATTTTTAAAATGTAGTGCAATTACAATTGAGTTACGATCAATTTTGATTATTTTTTATATGAAGGTATATGATGTTATTTGTCATGAATTATGAATTTTTTATTGGAGGGAAGTGCTATCAACGTGCCCTATTAATTATTTTGAAAAAAAACTATAGTTCATTTTGAGCTTTTTTAGACCTTCAATTTGTACCCAAAAAATATTCTTGATGACTCTTAATTATATGTCATCACTTGTTCAATTAAAATACATATATATAATAATTCTACATAATTTAACTGAATCAAAATTACTTACTTTTAATAACGTAAAGAATTTTCCACTTTATAAAAGTATTTTTTTAATTTTTATTTAATAATATTTGTTACTTTTTAAACTTTTTGCAATATACTAAATTCTTATCTTATCCCTCAAAAAGCCAAATTGAAGCCACATTGGGAATTTTAACAAAAAGTCTTCTCAAAGCCTCTGAAACTTTGGAACATACTTTCCATTTTGGATTCGTTGTTTCAACCCCTTGTCTTTATCTTTAATTACACAACAAGACTTTTTCTTCTTCTTCTTCTTCTTCTCTTCAAAAGTTAATTGATTCTCCAGCTAGGTTTAGGGTTTTCGTTGAATTTCATTGATTGAGAATTGTGATTATGTTGTGTGCAATTGGCGGCTTGTTAGCAAAGCTCGGTATCATTTACCACTCCTTTTCTCTCCTTTAGGAGTCGCACGAGTTCATTATGGCTTGATTAGTTCAATTATTCTTCACTGCCTCTGTTAAGGTACGAAGTTTTGTTGCTCGATTTTGATAAATTTTTAGTCTTTTTGCTACTTATCAGATCAATTTGATCACGGTTTCTGGTTGGTGACATGAATTTATCAGCAATTTGAATTTCCTTGCTATTTTGTTTGAAAATTCGCGTTGTAGTTCTCGTTATCTTCTTCCTTGGTGTTAACTTTAATATAATCGAATTGAATTGCTTCATTTCACGGGAATTCGATTGATTTTTCTAGTTCCATTCAAATGTTTCCTTTTTACGTGGGAAATTATAACTGAAGTCTACTATATTTTACAAATTGGGGATTTTAATGTTTTACTGAACGCTGATTTTATTCATATAAAGCAAAAAACTTTGTAATCGTATGGACCTTTTATCTTACTAATCAGTTAAAATTTTAGTTTCCTCAATAGTAGTTTCTGTAACTTACCTTTTTCATTTACTGCTAAGTGGTAGTTAACTTTACCTTACTGGTCAGTTATATTACTCACTGTTTTTAAACACTAATCCTCCATTAATTATCTTTCTCTTTCAATTTCGATCTCAAAGTTTGAAAATTTCTTCAAAATTGATAATCATGGCGAATTTTGCGTTATTTAATCAGATGACTGGTTCGAGTAATTACTATATTGGTATCCCTTCAGATTATAATTCTGATCAAGCTTTGCATTATCCTCTTGTTTACCCCACTGGTAAATACTAAAACACAAGTATTTCTTCTTCTTTTAATTCTAATTACTTAATTATTAATGATATTTTTTTCTTATAATTTCAGGATATGACAATTCTCACCAAATTCCGAGCCCCAATTATTCTGTAATTAATCCCAAAAATTAAACCCTAATTTCCATTTATTTTTTCATTCAATTTCCCATTTTATAACAGGCAGAGGGCGTACCGTACTTATGCTACGTACCAGGATATGGATACATGTATTCCTCTCCGGATCAATACAACCCGTACCAGTACGTACCGTACCAGTCTCAGCCCTCTCTCGCTCCATCTGGTTACGTACAATTCTTCGTCCAGCCTGGCAGTCAAGCTTTGCCTCCTCCTCGAGAACCCATAATCTACAGCAGTAGAGTATCTGGTACAGGTACCAACAATACCGGTACGAAAAGTAGATCCCATACCTCTACAAGCGCTACAAATTCAACTGTATCTCCAATTAGTCTCGTCACTGGAGCCTCCAGATCTTCCCATCACAACCAAATTACAACTAACCCCCCCGAACAAACTTCCAGGGACCATCAGGTAAATAATTTTCCTAAATCCATCAAAAAAAAAATTCTGACCCCATTAAAATCTACAGGGCGAAAACGCAAATTCTGCAATTGAAAACAGCAGTGCGTCGAATTCAAATTCAAAGTCAAAGTCAGAGTCAGAGAATAATTCTTCTGCATTTCCCCAAAACGCCATCAAAATATTCGCTGAGCTGTACAAGGGAGTTGACTTTTCGGTTGACTATCCAAACGCGAAATTCTTCGTCATAAAATCTTACAGCGAGGACGATGTGCACAAGAGCATTAAATATAACGTGTGGTCCAGTACACCCAATGGTAACAGGAGATTAAACGCTGCGTATTTGGCCGCACAGGAAATTGCCGCAGCTGATCCAAAAGGATGTCCAGTCTTCCTCTTCTTCTCGGTACGTCTTCAAAATTGCCTTTTCTTAATTTACACAATTAGCTTGATTTTTAATTATTATTTTTTTTTTATTTTTTTTGAAGGTGAATGCGAGTGGGCAGTTTGTTGGGGTGGTGGAGATGGTGGGGCCCGTGGATTTTGGGAAACACGTGGACTTCTGGCAACAGGACAAGTGGCAAGGGAGTTTTCCTGTAAAATGGCACATTGTAAAGGACGTATTAAATGCGAGCTTTAGACACATCACTTTGGAGAATAACGAGAATAAACCCGTCACTAATAGTCGCGACACTCAAGAGGTATTTTATTTTATTTCATTTTATTTATTTCATTTTATTTATTTGGCAAATGATGTTTTTATGTGGGTTTTGTAGATACTGTATCATGCGGGGATGAACATGTTGAGAATATTCAAAAATATGCCTCTGACATCCTCAGTGCTGGAAGATTTCAAATTCTACGAGGGGCGCCAGCTGTCAATGCTTCAAGATAAGTGTCGTAGACTTGGTCGAGTTTATGACTCGTCCCTCTTCACTCCTGCCGTGGTTCTGAAAACCGGGTCCGTGGCGGATCGACCCGTCGAATCCGAAGCTAGTAACGAGATCGAAGATTTGGAATCTATTGGGAATCAACCAGAATCAGAAGTTGAATCGAACGAGATTCTGAAATTGGAATCCGAGGAGAAACTGGAATTGGAATCCGAGGAGAAACTGGAATTGGAATCCGAGGAGAAACTGGAATTGGAGTCCGAGAAGAAACTGGAATTGAAATCCGAAGAGAAATTGGATTTGGAATCCAAGGAGATTCTGGAATTGGAATCCAAGGATGAAGGAGAATTGGAATTGAAAGAGGAAGTGGAAAGGAGTGTAGGGACTGCTGATCAGGAATAGGTTGAGTCGATGTGATGATTTGTAACTTATTTTTGTGCTAATTGGTTTTTTAATTTGTTTGTTTCTCGGTAAATTGTGATTTTCGGTTTGTTTGTTGACCGGGTTTAGGTCGATTATAGGAATTGCTTTCTTGGTTTTTCGGTTTGGGGTTTGGAGATTTACAGGTAATTTAAGGTGTTTGTTAGAGGGATAGGGATATTTATTTGGGTATTCTTTGAGCCGTCGGTTCGAACGTGTGGCATGTAATGTTCCCTTGATTTGTTCATTATTAGATGAAATATTCAATTATCTTTTGTTTTTTGTGTTCAGTTGGTTGGAGATATGAATTAATAATATAATATATACAAAAAAAAATGTTATTTGGAGGGGCAAGTTGGTTTGTTAATGTGTTTTATTTCATAATGCTTTCTTGGTGGAAGACGTGCTTTCATCGTGATCTCATTTTTTTTCTTTTCCAATTAGCTCAGTTTGATAGGTTGAACATTTATTTCTTTCTTAGCTCTGTTTAAAAATTTGAAAATTGTTTTCTTGGTCCTGTTTTATATTTGAAAGAAAGATTAAAAATAAAAGAAATGGTTATAACTTATGCCATGAAAAGGCTGAAACTATATATATATATAGAGAGAGAGAGGAAAAAACAATTAGAATTGTATTAAAAAAAAATCATCAAAGAAGTATCAATAATATATATTTTTTAATGAATAATTTATTATGGGGAAAAGTCTGAATTTGACTTCTCAATAATAGACCAACTAATTTTTTTCCTTATAGATTTATTTTTCAGTTCATTTTTAACTACTTAACTATTTCGTTGAGATAGTTTTTGGTCTCTCGACTTTTACAAATACATTTTTAACCTGTCAACTGTTGAGTTCAAATAGTTTTGGTTCCTCAATTTTTTTTTAAAATCTATTTGTTACCCACCAATTACTGATTTAGCTCATCTCGCCAGTTTATAAGTGCTTACACATTCGTTAACTTTGACACACAAGTCAGGAAACGTTATTTTTTTCTAAAAAATAAAAATAATTACGCACAACATTAAAAAAGTAAGAATGAATAAAATATTTTCCATTTCACTTGAATTTTGTAAAGTAAAATGAACCGCACATAAATTTTATATGAAATTGGTGTATTTTTTTACTTTTGTAGAATTCGAGTGGAATGAATAATAAATCATTCATTTAAATTTTTATAATCTTAGTAACTTTTAAATTTTCCAAAAAAGAATAGAAAATAACACATCGTGACAAAGTTACCGAACATGTAAGTATTTAACGATTGAAAGACAAAGAAATTACCAAATTAAACAGTTAAGATATATTAACTCAATGTTTGAGATATCTCGACGAGAAGACACAGAGAGTAGAGGATGATGGAGCGGAAATGAGTTCCATTCCGCTAGCGTAATAACTTAGCGCTTCTGGGCTCGTGGGCTCGTATTAATGCCGAACAAATAATGACTGAGATGTTCTCAAAACTTTTCATATCGAAGGGCTAAACTCAAGAAAAAATCATTGGCCAAAAGTACAATAAATCAATGGGCTAAAATTACACTATGAATAATTGAAGGGCTAAACTCAAAATTTGCAAGGCTCTTTCAAATCATACATATTTTAAAAAAAAATGATATTCTCTCACGCAATTAAATATAAAAATATAGAAATTCAGATTTCAGGCACAACATTTAATATCACTGGAATCCAATTACAACTAACACAAAGTTCAATTTCACAAATTATTGTAACAAGTTACTAATACAATTACACATTAATAATCATAAATTCATCAAATCAAGCCTGAACTAGTCGACCAACATTCATGGGGGAAATATCATTTAAATCACCATCGAGCAACCTTTGAGCAACTATAATATTCGATGCATCGCTAGGATGATAAGGATCCCAAAACACGTACTTGGATCTATTCGGACAAACTTTCGACCCGGGTCCACACGGTACGATTCCTCCGTGCTTGCCGGTTACGAAACAACACGCACTGTCCGGGACTTCAAATCCTGCGAAAAGTTAAGAGCATGTTTCATTTATCACACACAAAAAGAGGATGTGAAAAATTAAACGAATCATAATGTACCGTATTTTTTGTAGTTAATAATAATATCGTAGACGATTCGATACACATCGGCAAAAACAAACATCGATCCAGGTAGACTCGAACGAAGTTCCGCAACTAGAGCTTTCAATCTCCTATTGAATTTTTGAGCTAATTGATTAGGCAAATCTGCACAGCCATTGCCTTCGAATTGCATGGTGTCTCTAATGTAAGGGATACATCCAATGGGCCCCACGGCTACGACGACGATTTTTCTCGCATCCAATGAATATAGTCTCTGCAAAAAGCAAATTCAACGAATTTTACAAGTAAAAATAAATTCAGATAAAAAAGGGAGAGAGAGAGAGAGAGTGAGTAATTACTGTGAGTTGAATTGTGTATCTGGAAATAAGCTCTTCTACAAATTCATCGGGAGATACCAATGCTTGTTGGGGTACCGACAAAAGCGGTACGAGATAATTGTTTATGAAATCATTAGAACCCATGGTGACAGAAAAAAGTGATTTTCTTAAAAGCCTCACACCCTTTTCCATACCGAGACTCGATATTATATATTGTCTATTATTCGCAAAGTTATCGAGTTGCGCATCCAAGTTTATGCGTCCACCCTGCAATGTATATAATTTTGCTTATGAAATCTTAAGGTGCTATAATTTAATTAGGATTAATTAAATGTATATATTGTACTTACAAATATATAACCAGTTTTATTAAGAATGCCGCCTCCTCCTGACGCGTAATTGACACCCATAAGCACCACTGATCCTTTTGTGGTCGGTGCTAAATAAGGCGGCGTAAATGCTGCTAACCCTAATTCTTGACCTATTTAAATCATTCCAAATTCCAAAATTCAAATGTCATAAACAAATAATAAAGTATTCAAGAAAACAGTTTATCAAGTTAGATACCTAGTATGTCGATAATGGTACGGGCATTGGTGTACCGGCCAGTCGATACGCTATTTGGGTAGTCAATACCGTTCGGTGGATAGTTTGCCTTCGACAAAGAAACAATGTAGTCGTTGTTTCCTGCATCGACTAACGAATCTCCAAAGACAAAATTAGCCGGTAATTCGTATCCATTAATCTTTCTTGACACGTAACACAAACCATTAACAAGTGCTAAAAGGATAGTGAATTGCCTCAAAATGGAAATACCCATAACGAGTTACACACTCGAAAGAAATGCAAGAAACTCAAGAACTGTATTTCCTACACAGTAAACATAAACAAGAAGATAAATATTGAATTTAAAGAGAGAAACCCTAAATGTAGAAGGAAGAGAGAAACTTCAAATGGTAGAGCTCAACAATGGGGGTTTTGTGTGCTATGAATTACAAGAGAAGAGTGACGAATATGATAATGGCCTTGCCAAGAGAGACCGGCTCAAATAAAGGAAGATTGAGGAGAAATTTGCATAAATGTTCCTGAAGTTTTACAAAATTCGTGGCTTGTTTATTTTCTTTGCTCACAATGGCAAAAAGTTTTTTTCTTTCTTCTTTTTTTAATGAAGGCTGAGTATTTATTTGTCGAAACTATTATTGTAACTTTAATAAAAATCTAGTTGAGTAGTTTATTGGTGTAACTAAATATATAAATTTTAGTAGCTTTTAGGGACATATAGATTTGATTAGTTATGGGTACAATCAATGAATAATTAATGGATACGAGGTACTACAAATTCAAATATATGAATTCTTATATATTTGTTTGGAGGCAATATACTAATTAACTTGATAATTAAGACATGCTCTGTAACCTAACTAACACACTTAATTAACATGATAATCAAGACATGCCACGTATTTAATAATTAATTCATATATAATTAACATTCATATAAATTAATAATTCTTAATTCGGGTCCGATTTATGGACTAAAAAGTAGATAAAAAATCAAACACAAATATATGTCAATGATTATAATGGTTGGATATGGAGATAGTGGAAGTTTATTTAAATCACAAACGTTTATTATGATTTAATTAATAATTGAAAATATTTTGTTCAATTTTTTGTCTAATAATTTATGGACTTAAATAAATAAAATTAATTATATGACGTAAATTCAATATATAACGTAACATCAACATCTTACTGTCAATCATGCAGCGAGAACGTACAATCATTTTTGTGGACATGAAACATGAAATCATCTTATATACAATATCATATATTTTGAAAAATGCAAACTACACAATAACTTATAATTTGATAAAGTCCTTTAATAAATGAAGGGACATTTATATTTGTAATTTCCAGTTCAACACATGCATGCATTAAATCAAAGATATGGTACGCACCAACTCTTGTGATATGATAAACCTAAAAACAATGTCCCATTAAATATTGTGCTTTCCGATGAGAAATTATAATTCCTCCAATGAGAACATGCCATGTATTTAATTCTCTGACAGGGCATGTTTCTAACATTGACTTCCTAGGCCCAATGAATAGGGGAAAATATATTTGGTCTCCCCAGATCATCCCAACGCCTTCGATAATATGACAAAGTAAGTTGATTAGTATTTTTAATTAAATATTAATTAATAAATTTAATTAAAAAATAAACAATTAATATTATGTTAATATTAGTATATATTAATTAATACATCAATTTAATCGTTAATCGAGATAATTAATAATACCAATCAACTCATTAATTTTCTCTTGTCGGTTCATCAAGAATATATTTTCATGTTAGTGGGCTGCATATCTATAACCCCTATCAAAATACTATGATTAATGAAAATATGGTTTATACTTGTAAAGTAATATTTGCATGGGGAAGCGCCGGTTAGATCTACAACCGGTTCTGGTTAACGATCGGCCCACCGAGCGCCCGTCGGGCGGCGCTCTCCCCCAATCAAGACCATGACAGTCGACAGTGCATAATTGTGCGTTTTTCTTTCTCTCCACTCGTTTCACGTTTTCCTCCCCTATCTCTCCACCGATCTCATATCCTTCCGCTTTTGGCTTACAATCTACGATCGGGCTCCACCATCTACTCTATTATGGCCCCGCTTGATTCCATTAGAGAGGAGATAGATCTCTGCTAAGCCAATCTATGTACCGTCCGGTCTCCAGATCCGGATTTTGCACTTTAGCCTCTAATTGCTGTACCATTCGCCAAGCCAATCGCTGGGTTTTCGACATGGAGGAATTTGCTCCTTACCCTCCATCTCCATACTCGGCGAGAGGTTGCTTTCTTGCCATGGATGGGCCCACCACCAACCTCCGAGCCGAGCTTGAGTCATCAATCATCCTAACGAGCAAAGAGGGGAATCAATTGCCGCCTATTCACTCGATTCGGGACGTTTTTTGCCGGCGGTATGGTGTATCTAACAATGATGTACAGATCTCGAGAATTGCTCATGGCCAATTGGTTCTCCATCCACCACATCAGTTACCTATGATCGTTATTTTACATGATTCGCATTATTGGGAGAAGTTCCTATGCATTTCGCCTTCTCGATGGAGTAATATACACTCATCAAGCACTTTCAACACGATGTGGTGTGTCTCTATCAAAATACAGAATTTTCCTCTTCGGTTTTGGCATCTCGAGAATGAAAGAAAGATTCGCTCTCACTGTTTCACTCGTTTTAATCGATTCACTCTCTTTTGCTACACAAAACTTGATCAAGAAATTTTTTCTCGATTCACAATTATTGTCCCATTGAAGTCTTCAAGAAACCGAGGTTCAAACATTGTCTATCGATGCCATATTTATGAAAAAAATTATTTTGAGGAATTTTTTCTTGTATTAGAGTTTATGTAATAAGTTATAGAATTAAGTGTTATAGGCTTAAAATGTTTAAATCCGTCTATTTTCTCGACATGTGGTTGTGTACGAATAGTCTATGTAATGTGTTAATATATATATACTTAAAGGTTTTTTGCAAAAAAAAAAAAAAAAAAAAAAAAATTTGCATGCGAAAAAAAGGCTCCATAGCCTTTTGAAAAATCTTGGACGAAAAAACCATGGTCCATACTCTCTCTCTCTCTCTCTCTCTCTCTCCATCAAAATCATACATATTCAAAAAAAATGATATTCTCTCACGTAATTAAATATAAAAACATAGAAATTCAGATTTCAGGCACAACATTTAATATCACTGGAATCCAATTACAACTAACACACAGTTCAATTTCACAAATTATTGTAACATGTTACTAATACAATTACACATTAATAATCACAAATTCATCAAATCATGCCTGAACGAGTCGACGAACATTCATGGGGCAAATATCATTTAAATCACCATCGAGCAACCTTTGAGCAACTATAATATTCGATGCATCGCTAGGATGATAAGGATCCCAAAACACGTACTTGGATCTATTCGGACAAACATTCGACCCGGGCCCGCACGGTATGATTCCTCCGTGCTTGCCGGCTACGAAACAACACGCACCGTCCGGGACTTCAAATCCTGCGAAAAGTTGAGAGCATGTTTCATTTAACACACACAAAAAAAAGGATGTGAAAAAATAAACGAATCATAATGTACCGTATTTTTTGTAGTTAATAATAATATCATTGGCGATTCGATACCCATCGGCAAAAACAAACATAGATCCAGGTAGACTCGAACGAAGTTCCGCAACTAGAGCTTTCAATCTCCTATTGAATTTTTTAGCTAATTGATTAGGCAAATCTGCACAGCCATTGCCTTCGAATTGCATGGTGTCTCTAATGTAAGGGATACATCCAATGGGTCCCACGGCTACGACGATGATTTTTCTCGCGTCCAATGAATATAGTCTCTGCAAAAAGCAAATTCAACGAATATTACAAGGAAAAGGAAATTCAGAAAAAACAGGGAGAGAGAGAGAGAGAGAGAGAGAGAGAGAGAGAGAGTAATTACTGTGAGTTGAATTGTGTATCTGGAAATAAGCTCTTCTATAAATTCATCGGGAGATACCAATGCTTGTTGCGGTACCGACAAAAGCGGTACGAGATAATTGCTTATGAAATCATTAGAACCCATGGTGACAGAAAAAAGTGATTTTCTTAACAGCCTCACACCCTTTTCCATACCGAGACTCGATATTATATCTTGTCTATTATTCGCAAAGTTATCGAGTTGCGCATCCAAGTTTATGCGTCCACCCTGCAATGCATAAAATTTTGCTTATGAAATCTTAATGTGCTATAATTTAATTAGGATTAATTAAATGTATATATTGTACTTACGAATATATAACCGGTTTTATTAAGAATGCCGCCTCCTCCTGACGCGTAATTGACACCCATATGCACCACCGATCCTTTTGTGGTCGGAGCTAAATATGGCGGCGTAAATGCTGCTAACCCTAATTCTTGACCTATTTAAATCATTCCAAATTCCAAAATTCAAATGTCAAAAAAAAATAATAAAGTATTCAAGAAATCAGTTAATTAAGTTACATACCTAGTATGTCGATAATCGTACGGGCATTGGTGTACCGGCCAGTCGGTACGCTATTTGGGTAGTCGATACCGTTCGGTTCATAATTTGCCTTGGACAAAGAAACAATGTAGTCGTTGTTTCCCGCATCGACTAATGAATCTCCAAAGACAAAATTAGCCGGTAATTCGTATCCATTAATCTCTCTCGACACGTAACACAAACCATTAACTAGTGCTAAGAGGATAGTGAATTGCCTCAAAATGGAAATACCCATAATGAGTTACGCACTCGAAAGAAATGCAAGAAACTCAAAGTAAACATAAACAAGAAGATAAATACTGAATATAAAGAGGAAGCCCTAAATGTAGAAGAAAGAGAGAAACTTCAAATGGTAGATCTCAACAATGGGGGTTTTGTGTGCTATGAATTATAAGAGAAGAGTGACGAATATGAGAATGGCCTTGCCAAGAGAGACCGGCTCAAATAAAGGAAGATTGAGGAGAAATTTGCATAAATGTTCCTGAAGTTTTACAAAAATTCGTGGCTTGTTTATTTTCTTTGCTCACGATGGCAAAAAGTTTTTTTCTTTTTTCTTTTTTTTAATGAAGGCTAAGGGCTTGTTTGGATGTAAAATAAATTTATAGTTTTGGATTAGTAATTTTTAGTAATGGATATTTCTAAATCATGTTGAAATTTGCGCGGCAGCGAAACGACTCTCAAAAACTAATTTTATTACCCAAACACTTGATATTACGAACACATACAAACTTACTTTCTCTCTCTTAATTTTTCTCTCTCTCTAAAAATCCCCAACTATTTTTCTCTCTTTCTATTTGTACACGAATTATTCTCTTTCTACTGTATACACTCTCACTCTCCATCTATGGAATAATACAAGTGAGCCTAAGTCCTATTTATAGGCATACGAAGCGGTTGGGTACAATGTGTGGAGACTTCTAGAGAAAATTTAGATATATTTTTAACCGACTCCGCTTAGAGAAATTCATGACATTTTCACACTTTTCTCAACTTAATTAGAAGACTCCATTCTTCACTCTTAACTTAAACAAATATTATTTTAATATAGAAAATGAATTAATTATTTCAACAAATCATGAAATCTAAAAAAAAGATATATGTAGGGAATTGCATAAATTTTTGTTTGGTTGTATTTTTAGGAAAATAAAATAAAAACATTAAATTATACATTTTCATGTTATGTTCCGAAACAAAAGTACAAACATGCATACTAATCAAGATGAGAGAAAATATGTATAATACTAACTACACATTCCTATAAAAAAACTCATGTTTTTGTTAAGTTTTCATTTTGACAAAATTTGTATACAAATATACTAGAATTTCCTAACCAAAATTTTAACTTAGAAATACTAGAATACCATCCAAACATATCGTAGTAATATTTCGATAAAATTTTCCTATCCTAAACAAAACTACCAATTACTTGCACATCCAAACAAGCCCTAAGAGTATTTATTTGTCGAAACTATTATTTTACCTGAAATAAAAATCTAGTTGAGTAGTTTATTGGTGTAACTAAATATATAAATCTTAGTAGCTTTTCGGGATATATTGATTTGATTAGTTACTGGTACAACCCATGAATAATTAATGGATACGAGGTACTACAAATTCAAATATATGAATTCTTATATATTTGTTCGGAGGCAATTTACTAATTAACATGATAATTAAGCCATGCTCTGTGTAACCTAACTAACACACTTAATTAACATGATAATTAAGACATGCCACGTATTTAATAATTAATTAATATATAATTAAAATACATATAAATTAATAATTCTTAATTCGGATTGGATCTATGGACAAAAAATTAAACAAAAAATCAAACACAAATCTTTATTAATTGTTAGAAATTGTTGGATATGGAGGTAGTGAGGGTTATTTTTAATCACAACCGTTTATTATGGTTAATCAATGATTGAAAATGTTTTGTTCACTTTTTTATCCAATAATTTGTCGGTTGATCCATTCCCTTCTTAATTAATATTAACTAATTTAAATTGTGTGTTCTTTGGTAATTATCATATAAATTAAGTGTGTTAATTATGATAGAGAGGAGGTGGTGGCGAAATTTGGGGGGCAAAGTAAAATTTCCTATTTATTTATTCTTTTTGTATAATTATAAACTTATATGCAATAATCCATATGGCATTTTTATATTCTAATTTTACATATTATTTTGTCTGTCAGTGAAACATGAAATCATCTTATATATAATATCAATAATATCATATTCATATATTTTGAAAAATACAAACTACAGAATAACTAATAATTTGATAAATGAAGAGACATTTATGTTTATAATTTCCAGTTCAACACATGCATGCATTAAATCAAAGATATGGTACCAACTCTTGTGATATGATAAAGCTAAAAACAACGTCCCATTAAATATGGATAATTATATCAGATCCTCTCATTTTCTTGTCACATTCTCTATATCACCAATTAATCATTAATTGACGATTAATTACCATAATAATTAATAAAAAAACATATCAATTAACTGTTAATTGATATTAATTAAAAAATATTAATGTATATGAAAAATTATAATTCATCCAATGAGACCATGTCATGTATTTAATTCTCTGACATGACATGTTTCTAACATTGACTTCCAAGGCCCAATGAATAGGGGTAAATATATTTGGTAAATCATCCCAATGCTCTTGATAATATGATAAAATAAATTGATTAATATTTTTAATTAAATATTAATTAGCATATTTAATTAAAAAATAAACAATTAATATTATGTCAATATTAATACATATTAATTAATTCGTCAATTTAATCGTTAATCGAGATAATTAATAATACTAATCAATTCATTAATTTTTTCTTGCCTGTTCATCAAGAATATCTTTTCATGTTAGTGGGGCTGCATATCTATAACCCCCTATCAATACTATGATTAATGAAAAATATGGTTTATACTAGTAAAGTAATATTTGCATGTGAAAAAAAGGCTCGATGGCCTTTTGAAAAGTCTTTTGGAGGAAAAAACCATGGTCTCTCTCTCTCTCTCTCTCTCTCTCTCTCTACTGCACAAGCAACGCAAAATCTGCCAATAGACTGATAGTACAGTGATTCTGCCAACAGTAAATAGTGATGCAACTCATAAATTCGCCGTATTTTAGTTGGTCCACCAGTATTTGATCTTGCAAAGTTTGGTTATTTTCAACAAGACCGTGTATATGAATATATGTTGTTTTAACCTTATAGAGGAAGTTTACAACAAGATATTTTCAACAAGAATTGAAGTATTAATACAATGCAACATTAATTATCACGATATTTAGCATCGTGTTGTGCTGGATTCTGCTGGCACAATAATTATTTATCACTGTTCATTATAGTATCAAAGATATGCTATTTTTATTATGTTAAGCAGTATAGTATAGCTAATACTTAATACTTAATAATTAATAGTATCATATAAAATAGAAACTTTAATTGTTATGCAAGGACATACCTATTAAAGGGTCTCGAGACCATGTTTTTTCAAAAAAAACTTCTAAGTAGTTAGTAGTGTACCGGTACGAATCGAAAAATTTGTAGGCCATCCAGAAGCAGTGGTAATTAATTCGTCCGATAATCTTATCGTACTAGGTTAATTTAATGAGGAGTTAGTTATATGATAAAATAATTTTCTTATCGTGGGCTCATTTTAAAAAAAAAAATTCGAATATTTGTTAAATAATAATTTTTTTTGTAAGATTTTTTTGTATATTTATCATTTAATGCTATCCAAAACATAAATTTTGTATAATTTACCCACCCCCTTATTTTTCACCTATCTTTGAGTCTCATCATGAAGCCACATCATCATGGTTATTCATGATTATTGACCATTAGATTTTGTGATATTTATTCATCATATAGACTTTTTAGTGATGTGTTTTGATCTAAACCATTGATTTATTTTTTAGATTTTTTGAAGATCATATTTTGTGTAATCATTTATGTGTCATTATTTTACACCATGTTTTAAGCATCCTTGGAAAGCCACATCATCATACATCAATGACGTGGACTAATATTATTGGTTAGGTTCGCACTAGACTAAGTATATTCAATTGTTATCATTTCACACAAAATTACACGATCAAATGTGAATACAATGGAAGATGAAAAATTTATATATGAAATACTAATAACTTAATATGTAATATTATAAACATACAACATATAATAGTATTAATTTTAGAATTTTAATTTTAAAAATTCATCAAATATATTCGTTTTAATTTTCTCTTTATTTTGACATCCATATTAGCATAATTCGTACATACCATTTTCGATAATTTGAATTTGTAAACATATTATGTAAAAAATACAATGCAAAAAGTGCATTTTTAGAAAATAAAATTTTAATTATTTTACTTACATAATAGAAAATGGAAGATGAAAAGTTTATATATGAAATACTAATAACTTAATATGTAATATTATAAACATACAACACATAGTAGTATTAATTTTAGAATTTTAATTTTAAAATTTCATGAAATATATTCATTTTAACTTTCTTTTTATTTTGACATTCATATTAGCATAGTTCGTACATACCATTTTCCATAATTTAAATTTGTAAACATATTATGTAAAATACAATGCAAAAAGTGCATTTTTACAAAATAAAATTTTAATTATTTTAGTTACGTAATAGAAATTTTAAATATTAATATTTATTTTTAAAAAATTATAACTATACTAATACCATATAATACAAAGTTGATTATATTTGTGTTTTCTATCAAACAAATTTAATATTAATTTTTTCGAAAAATAATAGAAATAAAAAAAAAGTTTATCCATCGAAATAATTTCTTAAATTTATAAACACTTATCAAATAAAAATGTTATTTTTAAAACTATAAAATTAAAAAAAAAAATCATACGCTATAAAATAATTTATATTTATGTTTATGCTAAATTAATTTTTTATATTATTTATTAAATCACTTGCAATATTAAGTTTGGCATTATTTATAATTTTCATTGCATTTTGAATCAATAACAAATTATTAGTAATATATAATTAATAATATGTTATTACGTATGTTGTATGATTCATTATTTTTATATTTGATATTGTATGAAATATTGTGAATAACAATGATATAATATTTGTTGTTATGTTTTTTTTGTAAAATCATGTTATAACTCATATTATTATTATTATACAATGAAATTAATACAAGTGCTATTATTTAAAAAAATGAAATTTTTTGTCTTCATGATGTAAAATAATTGTAAATCATATACATAATCATGGACAAATTAGTTCAAATAATTATATTATGAAATGATATTATCATTATTATCATATTTATATGTACTTTGTATTACAATGAAAAACATGATTAACATTCTCGCCGCGTAGCGCGAGTATTCTATAAATTAAAATAATTAAGAACATATGAATAATCATATTATTATAATAATATTCTATAGATAAATGAATTCATAGATAAATGAATTCAAATAACTTTGTTTTAAGATGATATTATTAATATTATCATACAAATATATAATTATATTAGAATGAAAAATATAATTTACATGCTCGCCGCGTAGCGCGAGTATTCTCCTAGTTAATTAATAAATAGCTAAAATTCTTAAAATAAATTTTGAAAAAATGTCCATGATAAGAAAATAGGTCTATCATAGAACTTCCCTAATTTAATATTACTGATTTAATGATACTGCAGGTCCGATGTAAATACCAGTTGGTACCAATTTCAGTCTCTGTGAATTAATTTCATAGTACTAGATTATAAATTTCGTGATCACTAATATTTTACTATGAATCTTACCAAATGAAATATTATAATATTGTGCATTTTATCATTTATGCTCTGATTTTTGCCGTTGCATTATATATTTCCTGATTTTATCAGGGATGAAAATAAATGTGTGCAGAGAATAAAAACTAAACAGAGAAATGATCGCATTTATTGTTGCAATTTTATGATACAGTTTTTGTAAAAAGATATTTTAAAAAACTAAAAAATGAATATTTTTGTTATGAATAATTATATTGTTTGGATGTCAATTGTAACTTATAATAAATATTGTAGGAGTAATAATAAGAATTTATTGTATTGTATAATTTTTTTTATTTTATAACTTTTCTCTTGATCAAAAATCTCATCATGTACTATTTAAAGAGGATAATGAGCATTGTATATGATCCATTGGAATATAATTTTTTTCTCTTTCTTGTTGTTTGCATGAGATTTATTTTATAACACGTTATCAACACGAAGTTCTGACCAATTGAGAGATCGTTCTCCTTGATCCACAATGAAAGGTACATATGATTGGTATTGTTTTAAATCTCTTTCTAAATTTACAGTAATGCTTCTTTTTCATGATGGTATTGTTTTCTTTTTTAACGTAATATTTGTCCCATATTTTGTTTTAATATAACATGTTTATTATAATCCCTTTATTATAATCACGAAGATATTATTTTACCATATTTATTAAATCAGGTACTACAAAAATTTCTAAACAAAGTATTAAATCGTGAAGTTTGTATAGTAACCAGAAGTTATGTATTTTTCGGAAATTAAATAGTAACAAGAAGTTACATAACATAAATAGATATATCTATATGTTTGTTTCTATAACCAGAAATTATAAATTAGATGTTTCTATATGTTTGCTTATGTAACTAGAAGTTATATCGAATGTCATGATAATTTTGTTATGAAATGAATGTCAAGATAATTGTGGGGAAATTATTGAAGACAAATACTTAGTATATTAGGGAAATACATTTAATGAGAATATTTCTTCTCTTGTATTTACGGAAAGAATTTCATGGTATAATATTTTATTGTATTTAGGGTTTTTTTGTTGTCAAGTTTGTTATTCCCTATATAAGAAAGCCTCGTGTATTGTAACCATAAGTACGAAATAATAAGAAATAGTTATTTCTCTTTCCATCATTCTTTTTCTGTCTCTCAATTATTTATATAACATGTTATCAGCACGAAGTTCAGACCAACTGAGAGCAATGTTGTTAAAATTGGGATTCTACATTGAATCATTCGGGGGTGGAATCGAATCGGATCGTAAAATCGTATGTAGAATCGTAAGATTCTATGAAAAATAGAAATAAATAAATAAAATAATATATTGTGAAAATATTTTATAACTGAGATATATCAAAACATGCATTGAGCATACTCACCCAAAATATCAAATATAAAAAATAGACAAATACAAGTCACATGTAATTTGAGACATCCAAAACATCTAAGATAGCGAAACAAAATTCACAACTAGTCTTCTAGCAAAATTTTCAATCGTGATCCTCCAAGACATCAATAAATTTCTCAACTTTTTCAGTATCATCTTCAACACAGGGACCTACAACACTTGCAAGAGCTTCTTCTTCGTGATCTTCATCTTCTAAAACTGCCGAACCACCTAAAATATTTCAAAATACAAAATAATTTTAAAATTGTGTGATCCTCATAATAAATTGTAATACTTAATAAAATATGAAAAACATACTAGCAATTCCATCGTCAAATTAAGTTCCACGACGAGCTATCCGGTCAATAGAGCGTACTCATGCATTACCAGTTGGAAGGATATGGTCCTCTTTCAATAGAGCGTCTGACTCGCTAGCAACCTCAACTGAACACATTTTACTGACCTTAATTCAAAAGAAATAAAAATTATAAAACAATAGTTAAAAACTTGCTAGAGAACAAAGAAATATATAAATAAAACGAAAGATTATAGTACTAATTACAAACTTGTTCTTGTTATCTTGCTAATCCGAGCACTCTTCTGAAAATATGAACTTCTAATTTGAAATTTTCAATTTGGGCGAAACTAATATTACTTCTCTTCTTCCCCAGTTACGGAAATGGAAATATAAAGTGAGAGTGAGGAATGTGAATAGAAAATGAAATTATATTGTAAAATAATTGTAAGTTTGGTCCTGGCAAGAAAATTGGGCTATTTTTTATGATTTAGATATTCAAATACTGGTAACATGTAATAAAATCGCAGAATCTTAAATTACATTCGATTCTATACGATTCTACGATTTAACTCGTGATTCTACCGCGATTCTACTAAATAACGATTTTACGTACGATTTGACTCGTTTTCTCCTCTCAAAATCGTAGAATCGTGTGTTTCTACGAGTTCAATCGCAATTTTGACAACTATGACTGAGAGATCAATTAAATCACATCTCTAATCAAAAATATGTAAAACTAACATTATTTTTAAAATCTCTACATTATAGTATTTATTTACTTTATTTATCTCGTGATTTTTTTTTTTTGAAATTAAATACTCTACCTCTACTATTATAACTTGTATGATTGCACATACGAATTCTCTATTCTTTATTTCTTTATTATGTATTCATAGTAGTATTTACTTTCAAGTATTAACCTGTATGCATTCCATTTTTTATTTCCTATTTACATTGAACACATCACAAGTGTGTACTGCAATAAGAAGTTGAACAAAATATTGTATTTGTTGTTTAATTTAGACCTAGAGGGGGGTGAATAGGAAGTTATAAGATCCAATTTTCGCGATAGTGGAATACAATTACTATTTGGTGCGGAAGCGTAAATAAATTAGAGGAATAATACAATACCAAAACAAATAACACAAGATATTTGTTTACGGAGTTCGGTAGGTGGTTGTTTTGTAGCTTTAACTCACCGTCTACTCGCTCAATCAACCGACTCGATTGATTGCAAGTACCTACGTCTCCGGAGTTGCCTTGCGCCTTTTCGGCTTTCAATTGAATACCCAAATCAAGCAATTACAAGGTTTGCCTAGATCGATTTACATGCTTCTACCGATTTATGTCGGACTTTACAATCTTTGCACTAGCCTATTACAATTGTCCAATACGAAATAAACGTGATCGGTCACGCAAGTTGAGAATCGTATTTTGTGGAATGAGGAGGGATCTAATAATCTCTAAGAATGTTTTAGAAGATTAATCTCAAGGTTTAAAACTAGGATTCTCTCTTTTGATTGGAAAAATATATTGGTTAAGATCATCAGAGAGAATGAAGGAAGGGTTCTATTTATAGAATACATAGACCCTTCCCTTAACTTGTTTTTTCTGCATAGTCTGTTACATCGGACATGTGGTCCGTTACAACGGACCTTAAGTCAAACTAGCCGTTGAAGCCAGTATATTCGAATTATTACAAAGTCCGTTATAACGGAAGTATGTGCGTTACAACGGACTATAGTATTAAGAAGCTCGAACGAACTACAGAGTCCGTTATAACGTACATCATCCTGTGACTTCACTTCAGATTGGTTTTAAATTCCGTTATAACGGAGAAAACTCCGTTACAACGATAAGAACCTTTCCGTTTTAACTGATTGGTTAATCCGTTACAACGGACAGGGAAAGAAAACACAGTGTACTGAAGTGAGTTCAATGTCCGTTACAACGGACATAGTTCTGTGACTTTTCTTCAAGTTTCTCTTAATTAGCGTTGTAACGGAGAAACGTCCGTTACAACGCTTGGTGGAGGTCCGTTACAGCGGACTGGTTAATCCGTTGTAACGGACTATACATTTTTCTGCCAATTTTAAGTAGGATGAGGAGTTCCGTTACAACGGACACATATGTCCGTTATAACGGAAGTCTTATTTTTGTCAGCCTTATTTTTGATGAATTTCGAATATATTTCTTTGACTTATTTTGAGCTTAATATTTCATAAACAAGGTTTGGGATACCTATAAGTTTTTTGGTGATTTGTATGATATCTCAACTTGCGGAATCTTCAACTTGATCTTCGATGTCTTGATTATTTATCGCCTTTGATATTCCTTGCGCGTCTTGCTTCATCATTTGATCCTTTTGCGGGCTATGTCTTGTATCTCTATAATTGTCACTTACGCAAATTGATTAGTAGTATCGACATTATTTTGAGATAATCAAACCCTAGGAAATTTAAACCAACATTATGGACTATTTTTATGTTATTTATTTTACTCAGATATATCATGTTTAACGAGAATTAATATCATGGTTGCAAATAGTTCGCTAAACGCTACGCAACACTGATATATTTTAGTTTAGAGGCAAAACGCTACTCGCTGCAGTTTTGTAGTTCGCTACGATCAAATAAAATACTTTTCAATTAATTTATAAAAAAATAAATTAATTTAATTAATAAAAAAATATTTCATGAAAATTTTAATAATTAAAAAGTGTTTTGGTTGATAAATAAGCCAAAAATTCCCGTCTCTTATTTAGGTAGAGATGTTTTGATTTATTGGAGATACTCATTCTCATATATTTCATGAATTATTTTATGTGCTACAAATTATATCATCCGTAATAGCTCTCGCAAGTGGGCACGCTACTCACTATCGCTACGAAAAAAATGATCGTCACGCTACGGACCGCTACACGCTATTTGAAACATTGATTAATATATATAATTTTATGGAAATCCTTGCTTCAAAAGAATGCTACATCACTATTTTAATTTGGGAAATTTTTAAAAAACCCCCTAACTTTTTCCAATATCTAAAAAAATCCCTCACTTTTGAGAAACTCCAAAAAAATCCCTAAAAGCAAACTTTTCTTTCAAAAACTCCCCTATAGGTGTTAAAGTTAACTCTTTTGGTGTTAAAATTTTATTTGGACCAAAATACCACTCTAGTTTTATAAAATACATTTTTGCTAAATAATCTTTAGTATTTTTTTATTTTAAAAATTCATAAATATTTCATAATTAATTAATTATATATTAACTCGTATAATTATATATCAATTTATATATTTACTTTTATATGAATGATACATTAGATCATATATTTAGAATCAGATTTTTTGCAGATACATGGACCTGTTATGGGATGAAAATAAATCGTATTTAAGCACTTTCGACAATCTGGCTGACGAAAGTAAGAAAAAAATCGCCAGACTGTTTGACGAAAGTGCTAGCTTTGCAATTCAAACATATTAATGTTAGTTTTGCGAATGAAGTTATTTTTGGATGCGGTATATCAAAAGATCTCTATATGAAAAGTGAATGCACATTAAAACAAACTGTAAAATTTTCTTTTCACGATATTTTCTAGGTGCTGAAATATTTTATAGCATTGTTTATTTTTTATCACTTGATGTTAGTTTTATATCATTGTTTATTTTCTAGGTGCTGAAATATACAATCAAATGAATTTTGTGAATTTTTTTAAATAATAAAAAATATCAAAATAATTTAATAAATTTGTTATAAGAAAACTAAAGGGGTATTTTCGTCCAATATTGTATTTAAAATAGAAAAATGGCAAAAATGATTTAATAAAAATTTTATGAATTTTAAAATAAATAATACTAAGAATTATTAAGAAAAATGGTATTTTATAAAATTAGAGGGTATTTTGGTCCCAAAAAATTTCGCACCAAAAAAAAGTTAACTTTAACACCTATAGAGGTTTTTTTGAAAGAAAAGTTGGCTTTTAGGGGTTTTTTTGGAGTTTCTCAAAAGTGAGGGGGGTTTTTAGAATATTGAAAAAGTTAGGGGGTTTTTTGAAAATTTCTCTTTTAATTTTGATTCTTTTATCTTGATCAAAAAGTCCAAATTAATCGGTTCTTCATTTGAACGTGATACTTATAGTAAAAGTGACATGAACTTTGGTCCATTATGGACCAAGTTCATTCATTTTTTGTCTCAATTAAATATGAGAAGTTTTCAAAAAAACCTTAAATATTTTGGATATTCTAAAAAACCTCTATTTTTTTGGAAACTCTAAAAGATCCTTTCTAACAATCTTTTTATTTTCAAATACCCCTTATATATATTAAAACTAACCATAAGCAGTGTTAATTTCTTCTTACCAAAATACGTTTCTATTTACATATGTAGTAATTAAAAAAATTATTATTTTTTATTAATTTTAAAAACAGCTTACAAAAAAGTTAGCATATAATAAGTTAAAAAAAATAATTATTGTATGCTATATTATATAATTTTAATATTTCATACATTATATATATTTGACATATATTTATTTTCCCTAAAAACTAACATAAAATAATAATTATATAAACAACAATATTTAAAGAATACCTTGCAAATATTTAAAGACAAATATCATGATACTACTAAAAAAATGAGAATGAAAAAAAAACTAGAATTTATTGTTATTTATTTTATTATTATCTGATGTTAGTTTTATATGAATAATAAATGAAATATTAAAATTACATAAATTCAACATGTAATAATTTTATTTTTGTCCATGATTAGTTTTGCCACCATAAGGGGGTATTTGAAAATAATATTTTGGTAGATGTTATTTTTTTTGAGTTTCCAAAAGGATAAGGGGTTTTGACAATATCCAAAAAAGTTAGGCTTTTTTTTTTAATTTCCCACACCCAACTATATTTCTCTCTCTTCATTTTTTTGGCGGCTAAACCTAGCGGGACAAATAATAGCGATGGTGGAGGTGATTTCCAATGCGGAGAGAATGACATGCGAGGTCAAGACGGACGAAGAAGGAAAGCAATATTATGGCCATAGAACGAGAGCGACGGTTAGAGCGAGTTATTATGAATGTTTCAATTTTTGTTTAATGCATGACTTTTCATAACAACATCGAAAATATCGCAAATAAAAAAATTTAAACAAAAATACTAAAAAAGACATGAAGACATCACCACAAATTATACTCAACACAACAACCATGTATAAAAAAAACACTTGAGAAATAAAACAAAAAACTAAAATTTAGGATAAAAAGAATGACATTAAAAAAAAAAATTAAATCAAGATAAATTCGAAAGCTGCACCAGAAGTTGTATAATTTATGATATAGACATCAGATGCATCAAATGTTTTCTTTACTGTAAAAAGGCATCAGAAGTTGTATGTTTATTTTGTCAACGCAACCGAAGTTGTTCGTTTAAATTATGCACTAGAAGTTGCAAGTATATTGATGTATCAGGAATTGTAAGTTTATTTTTCTTTACGTAATTGAAATTGTAAATTTATTCATGCTTGTGAAGTTGAAAAAATATTATGTGATGTACTTGAAGTTGTTTGATTATTTTTATTGACGCATACGCCTATTTTTGTGTTTATAAGTTATATAGTCGTATTACTATCGTGAATTGTGATAATAATTAATACAATGCAACATTAATTATCACGATATTTGGCATTGTGTTGTGCTGGATTCTGCTGGCACAATAATTATTTATTATTTATAACTGTTCATTATAGTATCAAAGATATGCTATTTTTATTATGTTAAGCAGTATAGTATAGCTAATACTTAATAATTAATAATTAATAGTATCATATAAAATAGAAACCTTAATTGTTATGCAAGGACATATCTATTAAGGGTCTCGAGACCTTGTTTTTTCAAAAAAAAACTTTTAAGTAGTTAGTAGTGTATCGGTACGAATCGAAAACTTTGTAGGCGATCCAGAAGCAGTGGTAATTAATTCGTCGGTACGATAATCTTATTGTACTAGGTTAATTTAATAGTACTTATTTAATGATACTGCAGGTCCGATGTAAATACCAGTTGGTACCAGTTTCAGTTTCTGCGAATTAATTTCATAGTACTAGATTATAAATTTCTTGATCAATAATATTTTACTATGAATCTTACCAAATGAAATATTGAAATATTTTTGTCGCCTTGCATTATATATTTCCTGATTTTATCAGGGATGAAAATAAATGTGTGCAGAGAATAAAAACTAAACAGAGAAATTATCGCATTTATTGTTGCAATTTTATGATACACTCTTTTGTAAAAAAAATGGATATTTTAGAATTATTTTTTTTTTTTTTTTTTTTTTTTTTTTTTTTGCAAAAAAATCCTTGGGCATATATACATTGACACATTACATAAAATTTTCGTACAAAACCACATGTCGAGAAAATAAACGGCTTTAAACACTTTAAGCCTATAACACCTAATTCTATAACCTATTACATAAACTCTAATACAAGAAAGATTGCTCGATATAATTTTTTTTCACAATTTTCTTCATAAATATGGCATCGATAAACAATGCTTAAACCTCGGTTTCTTGAAGACTTCAACGGGACAATAATTGTGAATCGAGAAAAATTTTCTTGATTAAGTTTTGCGTAGGAAATGAGAGTGGATCGGTTAAAACGAGCGAAACCGTGAGAGCGAATCTTTCGAGATGAATGTGATATGAATGCGAGATGGAATGACCGAGATGGCCGGTATCCGTACCGTGCATCGAACAATTTATTGATCCTCGTCATTGAGATTGGATGGATCCGTACCGTACCGTACCGATTGAACCAGTACAACACGGTCAGAGAGAGATAGAGGACCGCAACAATCAATCGAGTAGAAACGGACCAGCGACTAGTTCTGAATGATAGCGAAATGGCGAGGTATGTTGCGGTTGTCGATCGATCCAAAAATTCAAGGGTCAGAAGCAGATGAGGTCGGTTTCGCACGTATCAAGCCTCTAGGGTTTCTTCGCGTCGAAACCTGAAAATAACAAAAACAACCACACAAGTAGAGGAAGCCACTGTCGCCGGACCGAGATTGTCGCCACCAGTAGCTGCCGGCAAGGAACGATCGTCACCACGTCACCTCTTCTTCAACTGCCACGTCACTTCCTCGTCGATCGTCGTGTTGTCGCGCACCTCACCACGTCGTCACTCCTCCGATCTCCGCGTCTCCGCTACTAGATCGCCAATCTCCTAGGATTTCGCTCTCCTAGGGTTTCGCTCTTCTGTCGCTTCTTGTTGCGGTGGTTGGAAATTGGGGGAAAATGAAGAAAAAGGAAAAAAAAACTCGCACAAGTGCACTGTCACTGTAACTGATACTGTCGAAACTGCTACTGTCGCTTCTTGTTGCGGTGGTTGAAGACAGATGGCGCCGGGATCAGATGAGCTCCGACGAACTCAGTGAGAAAGAGGGGTTTTTAGATGGTTATCGTTCAGATTGCAAGACAAAACTTAATCGGGTTAAATTGGAACAAATTGGTATTGTCGGTGATGAAATCGGACAATTGAGGTCAAAGGATAACCTGCCGTGTCGATTTTATGAAGGATCGTCGGAGAAAAAAAAAAAAAAAAAAAAAAAAAAAACGCACAAGACACTGTCACGAGACTGTTACTGTCCAGAGGGAAGGGAAGTCAGGAAGAACCGATGTCGATCTGCACAGGTCAGATGTTCGTCCGCCCCCTGACGGCCCGAAGGCCCCAGTAGCGAAGGAGATAGTCGGTTCCGGCGATTGATGTGGTGAGGAAGCTAGGGTTTCTTGAGTTTCTTGAGGGAGGAGAAAAAACCGAACGCGATATATATTGGAAAAGAAATAAAAAAATGATATTTTAGAATTATGATTTATTGCAAAGAGGCTAATTTCTTTATAAATTTGAATATGTTTTTAGAAAAATTGGCCCAATAAATAAAATAACTTATGACCAAATATCCAAAAATTAATCTTGAAATAATTGGACCAAAATAAATAAAGCCCATAAATCTCAGCCTTGTAAACAAAATAAGTTATTAATCCATAACAAAACCCAAACGATTTGTTTATTTTGGGCAAACAATGGCGGTATTGAGGACCAAAACACAACCATTTCTCTTTCGTTTCGAACTTTTCTCTCTCTCCGCCTCTCCGATTTAACCACAATTCACGCTACCGCCATGTATTAATTCCTCCCTCTTTCTCTCCCAACACCAAAAAAAAAAAATCAAACATAGCAATACCAATCTTACCATTTTTATCGAAGCTAAAGAAAAATTAGTAAATATGGCGGGGAGATATAGCTACAGCTTTACTATCGTGGTTCTTCTCTCTCTTTGCTCCGTTTTCGGCGGCGTCCTTGCCGAAACGACGACGAAGAAGAAGGATTTGATCGACGCCCCGTTGCTCAATTCTAAGATCGTTGCCAAAAAGACGTACTTGGTCGGCCCGGAAGAGGAGTACAAGTCCGTTCAGTCCGCCATTGATGCCGTGCCAGAAGGAAATTCCGAATGGGTCATTGTTCATGTCAGGACCGGCACTTACAGGTGACCAATTTCTTCCTGAATTATATCTTTCGTTTCGATTTTTGAATTTCGTTCATTAAAAGCCAGTAAATTTCGATTTGGAACGAAACAGGGAGCAGGTTAAAGTGCCAAAGAACAAGCAGTATATATTTTTGAGAGGCAATGGAAAAGGAAAAACAAAAATCGTTTGGGACGAGTGCTCGAAGGACAACACCGAATCCGCTACCTTCACCGTAGATTCTGACAACTTCGTTGCTTTCGGTATCTCCTTCAAGGTAATTAATTAACAACTCCCTTTCACCACACAAAACACCAAATTAATTTCATTAATCAATTGAAATGCACGGAATTTAACAGAACGATGCGGAAATGGGGCTTCCGAATAGTCGAACGAACCAATCCGTAGCGGCAAAGGTTTCGGGAGATAAAGTGGCTTTCTACCATTGCGGGTTCTTCAGCCCTCACAACACTCTGTTCGATCACAAGGGTCGCCATTTTTATGAGAGTTGTTACATTCAAGGAAACATCGACTTTATCTTCGGCAAAGGCCAATCTCTCTTCCAGAGTTGCGAGATATTCGTGTTGCCCGATAGGAGAAGCACCATTCACGGGTCCATCACCGCACATAACAGGAAATCGAGCGAGGACCCGAGCGGGTTCGTGTTCTTGAAAGGAAAGGTGTACGGAACCGGAGACGTTTATCTGGGTCGTGCCAACGAGGCGTATTCTAGGGTTATTTTCGCGAAGACTTATTTGTCGAAGACCATCACTCCTAAGGGATGGACCAACTGGAGTTATCCTGGCAGCACCAAGTAAATTTACATATTTATCATTCGTTAGGAGAAAATTTATGTTTTTAACTCGTTTGTTTGATTATGTAGGGATTTGATGATAGGAGAGTTTGATTGTCATGGACCGGGTTCGAACCATCAAGACCGTGTGGATTGGGCGCGCCAGCTCAGCAAGGACGATGCGGCTCCTTTTGCGAGTATTGATTTTATTAATGGGACTGAGTGGCTGCCGGCTTATTATCAATGATTAATTAATGATTGATGAAAGATTTTAAAGTTAAATTGTATTTATCTCGACGAGAACTATGTAGTAATATCGGGAATAGTGGTAGTAGAATTGGATTGATGTGTTCTTTAATGTTATCAAGTGATTTTTTTTATTGATTGGATTGAGTATGAATAAATGTGATAACGATACAAATACATGCATAGCTTATGCATTTCATCACTAATTATGATAGTTATTTCTTGCATAAAAACAACATACTAATATGCATAATGCATTAGATACAAATTATGATAGGATTTGTGCATTTAATTGCTAAATATGATAGCCACTTCTTGCATGAAAAGATCATACTAATGCAATTAGATACAAATACATGCATGGTTTATGCATTTCATCACAAATTATGATAGTTATTTCTTACATGAAAACAAATACTATTGCAATAAGATAGAAATACCCATGGCTTATACATTTCATCACTAATTATGATAGCTATTTCTTCCATGAAAACATACTAATTCTTTCAATGAACAACATACTAGTGCAATTAGACACACAACATACATGCACGACTTGCATATTTGGTCACAAATTATGATAACTATTTCTAGCATGAAAACAACAAACTAACGTAATAAGATACAAATACACGCATGGCTTATGCATTTCATCATAATTAGTGGCCACCGCCACCACCTCCTAATCCTCCGCCACCCAAACCGCTTCCTGCCCCCAAACCACCACCGGATCCACCACCAGCACCTCCTCCTGCTCCACCACCACCTCCAAATCCACCGCCCCCGCCAAGCCCACCGCCTCCGCCAGCACCTCCTCCAAATCCGCCACCAGAACCGCCTCCGGCACCACCTCCTAATCCACCCCCACCTCCTGCACCTCCACCTAAACCACCTCCTCCGCCGGCACCTCCACCTAGTCCAGCACCAAGTCCGCCACCACCTCCAACGCCTAAACCGCCGCCACCACCAAGTCCACCGCCACCGCCACTGCCACCGCCTAAACCGCCACCGCCACCAAGTCCACCACCACCTCCTAAACCTCCACCATGGCCAATACCTCCACCGAGTCCACCGCCCTTCCCGAAACCACCTCCTATCCCACCACCAAGTCCACCACCACCTCCTAAACCTCCACCACCACCTAAGCCTCCACCATGACCAATACCACCACCGAGTCCACCGCCCTTCCCAAAACCACCTCCTATTCCACCACCTAGGCCTCCACCATGTCCAAGTCCTCCGCCAACACCACCGCCTAAACCACCACCATGTCCAAGTCCCCCACCAAGACCGCCCCCTAAACCGCCACCATGCCCAAGTCCTCCCCCAAGACCACCTCCTAAGCCACCACCTCCCCCTAGCCCACCTCCTATTCCACCGCCTAGGCCTCCTCCATGACCAAGTCCTCCGCCAAGGCCACCACCTAAACCACCACCATGACCAAGTCCACCCCCTAGACCACCACCAAGACCTCCGCCAAGTCCCCCGCCATGGCCAATGCCACCTCCAAATGCACCACCTAAACCGAGACCACCGCCTAGAAGGCCATTCTTCTCCAAGACTCGACCATCGGCCAACTCAAGAACAAGTATCATGGCCAGTGCCATGAGCCCCATGGTTGATAACCAACTCAATCCCCTTACAGCCCTCCTCATTATCTCTTTAAGAAGAGAAAAAATAATAGTGATACAATCCGAAGTGAAGTATAGTGTTCTTATAGACTAAGATTAAATTATGGTAGTTGGCTTATTTATGATTCACTGGACCAACATTCAGACATGACCAATAAGATCGACACTCAAGAAGCATATATCCAATTGATGCCTAGCACATTGACGATGTAGCTGTTTAGACTTTAGAGAGCTCACGTGCTTCAATTGTTACATAAAATCAGATATTATCATTATTTAATTTCATACAAACACCTTTATTTAAGTACATATAAAAACTTTCCTAATTAATTTACGACCTTTTTATGTTAAATTTCGATATGAATTTTAGGACACCCACTAGGATTAAATGTCGATATGAATATGAATATGAATTTCAGTCTATCCCTTAAATTACGAAACTTCAGTAGATTTCTAAAGATAACATATAATTTTACACAATATATTAACAAACCTTGACTAAGAAAGCAAGTCCCCAAGAAATTATATATATATATATATGGAAAATTTTCAAAAAATCATCTATCTTTTTTAGATATTCTAAAAAAACTATCTTTTTGGAAACTCCAAAAAAAAATCTCTACCAAACTTTTATTTTCAAATAACCCCCTATAGGGTTAAAACTAATCATGGATGATGCTAAAAAAAATTTATGACCAAAATACCCTTATTTTTACATATGTAGTAATTACAAGAATATTTTTGTTATTTTTTATTAATTTTTAAAAAGTCCTAAATTTCTTTTAGCTCATAATAATTTTATAAAAATAATTATCATATGTTATATTTATATAATTTTAATATTTCATACATTATATATATTTAACTTTTATATTTTTTTTCCTGAAAAACTAACATAAAATAATAATATGAACAAAAATATTAAAAGAACACCTTGCAAATATTTAAAAATTAAAATATCGTTAAACTATTAAAAAAATACATAAAAGAAGAACGAAAATAAAAAAAATAGATGTTTAAAGAAATATATTTATATCAATATATTTTCAAGGTGTTTATTTTATTATTGTCTGATTTTAGTTTTTCATGAATAATAAATGAAATATTAAAATTATACAAACACAACATTTAATAATTTTATTGTGAATCACTACATGTTAAAAAATATTTATAAATTTTCTTAAAACTAATAAAATTAATCGAAAGATAACAAAAAAAAAATTAATTACTACACATGAAAATAGAAGGATATTTTGGTCAAAAAAAATTTAACACCATCCATGGTTAGATTTAACATCTATAGGGGGTATTTGAAAATAAAAATTTGGTAGAGGGGTTTTTTGGAGTTTCCAAAAAGATAAGAATTTTTTTAGAATATCCAAAAAAAATAGGGAGTTTTTGAAAAAATATATATATATACGAAGGGGGCTAAACTACTTAATTAAGTATATATATATATATATATATATATATATATATATGCCCAAGCAATTAACTTTAGGCACTGATGAGTACTGACCAGCCATTTAAAGTGTCATAAAGCTTGTGGGACAACAATATATTCGATGTAAAATCACAATATAAAGAAGAAATTACCTCATGAAGCAGCCTTTTTCTTCTTTCGCTTTAATACATTTGAATTATTTCAAATTTCAAATATATTAGAATGGCCAAACAATGGCAACAGTTTATAAACCGCTACGGATGCGATGATATGCCGGCTACAAGCGAAAAATCGAATAACATAAATAAAACAACATCACATGGAAGATGGTCCTTTGCCGCTAATGAATTACATTTATTTTTCATAAATCACGTACTACTTACTATCTTCATTAGCTTTTTTAGAAAAAACACAAACTATTGAAATCTATTATAAACATAGTTTCGATGCATAGTTGCATTTATACATTTAAGCCCTCAGCAAATTTTCAAAAGTATATTCGAATGGGAGTTACATTTTCATTATTCCATGTTAAACTTTGTTTAACTTAGCAAAAATATCCAATTATTCCTATAAATACATGAGCATGATATAATTTTTCCATGATATATATAATGCCAAATGAACATATCCGATTATTCCCATAATTTGTCACTCATGTCTGTAATGACAAATAGTTCCATCATTGAATGCAAAAAAAAAGACAAATAGTTCCATGATTAGATTGAAAAGTGCGCAGTCATACATTAACAAATTAAAGTTCTTCGTATTTTACGATGTGAATATAATTTAACACATTAGTAATTAACACATTAATTTATAATTTTATATTTTAATTAAATGTCAACTCATAAATTAAAATAATCAAATCATAAATTAAGATATTAATTCATGTATTTATATGTTAATTTTTAAGGTATTAAACAATATCCACATCATCAAGATTTTCGAAAAAATTAACTAGAAGATGTACATCATTGCTCTTCTTATAGGAAAACGTTGGATATTTTTTAGTACTTTTCTCCACAATTCTTGATGAAGTAAATACGATTTAACATTTTAATGTTTAACACATTAATTTGTGATTTGACATTTAAATGAAATGTTAAACTATAAATTAACATAGTTAAATCAGAAATTAAAATTTTAAACCAAAGATTTAGACGTAAAATTAAAATTTAAAATTTGTGTCATATCATCAATGACCGTGGGAGAAAGTATTATGAGAACATACATCAGTAACATCATTGCTTATTATTATATATTTCGAATTTAAAAGAAACACAAACATTTTCATAATAAATATTCTATATATTAATTCATACACAAATATTTTATTTTGTGTAGTTAAAAACAATATAGAATGATATAATATTACAAAATACACGCATTCGATATCGAGCGCTTAAAGCTTCTTCGCATTTGTTATCTCGGTAAATATTAATATATAAAAAACCATAATTTAGATTCGGCCCCCGCCGCCCCCTCCAAAACCGCCACCTCCTCCGAATCCACCGCCTCCAGTTCCGCCTCCCGCACCCCCTCCGGCTCCAAATCCACCTCCTGAACCACCTCCAGCACCGCCGCCACCACCGAATCCACCGCCACCACCAGCACCTCCACCAGCTCCTCCACCTACACCCCCGCCAAAACCGCCACCTTTACCAAATCCTCCACCCACACCACCACCACTTCCTCCTCCGAAACCACCGCCTCCGCCAACTCCTCCACCTGAACCGGCACCCCCACCGAAGCCGCCTCCCTTACCAAAACCACCTCCAGCACCACCACCTAGTCCACCGCCTCCGCCGGCACCGCCACCTAGTCCACCACCTCCACCGGCACCGCCACCTAGTCCACCACCACCGCCGGCACCTCCACCAAGACCACCACCTCCACCAGCCCCGCCACCAAGACCACCACCGGATCCACCGCCAAGACCACCACCGGCTCCTCCTCCACCACCGGCACCCCCTCCAAGTCCACCTCCTAAACCGCCACCTTTCCCAAATCCACCACCAAGACCACCACCGGATCCACCTCCTAAGCCACCACCACCGCCAGCTCCACCTCCTAATCCACCACCACTACCGGCTCCACCTCCTAGGCCACCACCTCCACCATGGCCAAGTCCTCCTCCAAGGCCACCACCACCTCCAGCACCTCCTCCAAGGCCACCACCACCACCAGCACCGGCACCGCCACCAAATCCTCCACCTAAACCAGAACCAAGTCCACCACCACCACCTGCTCCGCCTCCAAATCCGCCTCCACCTCCGAGGTTATCCTTCTCCAAAAACCTCCCTTCCACTACTAATGCAAGAACCATTGTTATGGCCAATGCCACGACTCCCAAACGACACAAGCTCTTTGTTGACCTCCCCATCTCTGCAGAACTAAATGACGAGATATTTGTGATTCAAGCAGGACCAAAGCATAGCGTACTTATAGAGTGAGAATTAAATGCTGGTTGTTGGAGCTTTCTCTGCACAAACCGGATTGCTTTTATGAGGATCTGGCAGAAAAGGCCCACTCCATATAGCAAAAAAGCAAGAAAGTCTTCGTGCCATGCCAACCCACGAATCATTCACAGCGAAGGGACACCTCCATTGTTACTGATAACCGGGGATGTACTGATGGAGGAGATGATGGTGCCTCCAGTCTTTACGTGAATTGAGAGGACACAAAACCAGCGTTCAACTTCAAAGCGATTCAATGCACACGCAAACTCTCAACCAACCTACGAGCTGTGTTCCGCTGAGAAGTGAGAACCAATTGGCCCATTGGACCCTCACTTTTCTACGTACTTTAAGCCTTTGCAAATTTCATGCACATGCAAAATGGCAAAAGCTAACATGAATAATATGAGGGGAAAATATATCTCTCTTATAAATTAGGGTTCCAAATTCCAATCGATAAATTAAGCAAATATATTTGATAATACTTCAGAACTAATAACTAATTCGTGAATACCAAAACTATTTTCAGAGACCGAGCATGAAACTTATAATTAAAAAGCAGTTAGCAACATGTGCGAGGCAAAAATAAGAATTGAATGATATCACATGTAGATTATCAATTATTCTTTAAGTGGACCTCATATGTGCATTTTATTTTCCACGAATATACAAACCTCTTTCACATTCAAGATTTTGCAGGCTTATCTCAAATCTGGAGTTCTAAGATTTCCTTGCAGTTAATTAACCATATAAAAATATTATCTAATTCATTAATTTTATCATTGAACGTTGCATAAACTATGAGGTTCAAGTGAAATAGTTAGTAAGTTTTCCAAAAAAAAATGTAAAATTATTATAATAATTAGAGATATTTTATCTTGCCCCACAATTCCCCAAAACCTCAGTGTTATCATGTTTAATTAACATGTTAATCAGCATATAAAGGGCAATTAATTAACATGTATAACATGATTAACATATATTAATTAATATAATTTATATGTTAAACACTATGTTAATAAATCATATTAACTAGATCCAACAATTATACAATTCCATACTAACCAACTTTAAACATTTTTTCCCGTAAAATATTTTCGTACACAATTACATAAAGAAATTATTTAAATCAATGTTATAATTCTGGTTTATCTACAAAATTTATCTAATCATGGAACTATTTGTCTAAATTTAGTCAAGCAAGAGGACGAGGCGTAGAATAGGATTTAGTCAAGCAATGCCCATAAACGAGAGGGTTCCTCGCTCCATGTCGGTTATTACATGATTTAAATTTATAATTGTAAATCGAAGAAAATAATTAGTATTTTTAACATAATATTAACATTTTCTTTGATAAAAGTGTCATTATTTTAGTTATTGATTCAAGATAGTTACTGCTAATATTAATTTATCTAAATAATTTAAATTGACATGTATTTATAGTATATATTATTGTTAGCATGACAACGACATTATTATTGTAGACTAAGAATAATAATGTTGTTTATATCAATTGATGAATAGTATATTATGTTTTGGTGATTATTATATTTTTTTTTGCAAGTTTTTTATATTTCTTCTATGTGAGTACCATGCCTTTTCACACCACTACAACATAACTGGGCATCAGCGACGGTAGAAACCGTCGCTAAAAGTCCAAAAAACCGTCGCTAAAAGTGTTTTCCGACGGCCACCCGTCGCTGAAAAACCGTCGCTGAAAGTGGCGTCGCTAATGCCTCTTTCAGCGACGGGCCGTCGCTGATACCACTTTCAGCGACGGTAACAGGTCACGGACGGCCCGTCACTGAACGTATCACCGACGGCCCGTCGCTGATACCACTTTCAGCGACGGTAACAGGTCACCGACGGCCCGTCGCTGAAAGTGTGTATTAAATTCTGTTAATTTTTATAATTAATAAATTCAATTATTATTAATGAATTACAGATTAATAATTATATTAATCTTGACAGTATATATTATGGAACAATTTTTATACTTAATTAAATTAAATTATTAATTAATTAATAAGTAATTAATTAATTAATAATACAAAATCATTACTTCAAATTTTCAACACAAATTAACAACTAACACAAATCATAATTTCGAAATTTCAACACAAATTAATACACAAATCAACACAAATTAATACACAAATCAACACAAATTAATACACAAATTTCAACACAAATTAATACACAAATTGAAAATGTTAAAATGGAAGCCACTCCTCGTCATTTTCGTTGTGTTCGAGTTCTTTTTGATAGTCGTCTTCGGTGTACTCCAATTGCCCAAATTCGGTCCCTTCTTTGTGTTGTATAATTTAGACCTAGAGGGGGGGTGAATAGGAAGTCATACGGTCTAATTTTCGTGGTAATGGATACAATTACAATTTGGTGCGGAAGCGTAAATAAATTAGAGAAAGAAATACAATACCGAAACAAATAACACGCGATATTTGTTTACGAAGTTCGGTGGGTGGTTGCTTTGTAGCTTTAACTCACCGGCTACTTGCTCAATCGACCGACTCGATTGATTGCAAGTACCTACGTCTCCGGGATGCCCTTGCGCCTTTTCGGCTTTCGATTGAATATCCAACTCAAGCAATTACAAGGTTTTGCCTTGATCGATTTACACGAAATGATCGATCAATGGCGGGCTTTACAAATAGTAACTAGCCTATTACAATTGTACTACTAACGAACTAGTCGTGATCGGTCACGCAAGTTGGGAATCGTTTAGTAGTGGATTTGAAATTGGATCTAATAATCTCTAAGAATGTTTAGATGATTAAGCTCAAGATTTAAAGCTAGGATTCTCTCTTTTGATTGGGAAAATATATTGGTTGAGATGATGTGAGAGAATGAGGGAAGAGTTCTATTTATAGAACACATAGACCCTTCCCTTAATATGCTTTTTCTGCTTAGTCCGTTATAACTGACCTGAGGTCCGTTACAACGGACTCAAAGTCAAACTAGCCGTTACAGGCAATATATTCGAAAATTCCATAGTCCGTTATAACTGAGTTTAGGTCCGTTATAACCGACCTACTCCGTTACAACTGAGTTTAGGTCCGTTATAACCGACATTTTACTGTGATCAGATTTATTCCATAGTCCGTTATAACTGAGTTTAGGTCCGTTATAACCGACCTACTCCGTTACAACTGAGTTTAGATCCGTTATAACCGACATCGTACTGTGACTTCACTTCAGATTTATTCTATGGTTTCGTTATAACTGAGAAACTTCCGTTATAACGGTTAGTATATGTCCGTTACAACGGATTGGTGATTCCGTTACAACGGAATAAGAGAATGATTGGTTAATTCTGAAGTGAGTTCACAAGTCCGTTATAACTGAGTTTAGGTCCGTTATAACCGACCTACTCCGTTACAACTGAGTTTAGGTCCGTTATAACGGACATGCTCTTATTAACACGGTTACTGTAAGTCCGTTATAACTGACCTGAGTTCCGTTATAACTGACATGATGTCCGTTACAACGGACATGTAGTCTGTTATAACGGACATGCTCTTTTTAACAGTATTTATGTATGTCCGTTATAACTGACCTGAGGTCCGTTATAACCGACATGCTTCTGAAAATCTGTTTTGTTATTTCATCATTTTAATGGATTTCGAATATATTTCTTTGACTAATCTTGAGCTTAATAATACATAAACAAGTTTAGGGATACCTATAAGTTGTTTTGGTGATTTATGTGATACCCCAACTTGCGGAATCTTGGATGTCTTGATGTCTTCACTTGATCATGCGTTTTCGTGCCATCGTTTCTTCACCGTCTTGACTTCCGACGTCTTGATTCTTCTTTTGATCCTTTTGTGGGTTACGTATTCTATTTCTATAAATGTCACTCCCACATATAGATTAGTGATATCGACATTATTTTGAGATAATCAAACCCTAGGAAATTTGAACCAACACTTTGCCTTCTTCTTTCAATCTTCTCGATGCATCACATGGGCCCCACGTCTCGACCACCTTTGGCGTACCATAATCCTTTCCTTGCACCTCAATAACTGCACAATTCATCATTTATTATTACTATTAATCATTTAATCCACTAATCAGAATATTTAGGAGATTAAATTGCATAAAATTCTTTGTGGTACCTTTAAATTTCTGAAAATTACGAAAATACCCACTAATTCAGCACCGCGTCTCGAACCTTCATCGGCATCACGTCTCAACACAAGCTGCAAAATAACACAATAAAATTAAGTATTAATTAAAAATATTATTTTCTGAAAAAAAAAAATTAAACATAATATAAAAATATAATAATATTAATATACTAATAATTTCAGAAATTAATAAACAGAAATGAACTAAATTATACCCTAATTAAACCCTAATTAAACCCTAAATTATACCCTAAATTATACCCTAATTATACCCTAAATTAAACCCTAAATTATACCCTAATTAAACCCTAATTAAGCCCTAAATTATACCATAAAACAGGATTTAAAAACTAATTTAAGCACAAAAAACAGAATTTCAGCAAATAAACACTAATTTCAGCACATAAACAGTCAAAAATAATTCAAAAATAGAATTAAAATAATTCAAAACAGAATTAAAGCAGGATTTAAAAATAGTTTAAAAATAGTTTAAAAAGAATTAAAACAGAATTAACCCGAAAGAGAGACAGAATTAACCCTAATTTCAACAGAATTAACCCGAAAAAGAATTTAAACAGAATTAAAACAGAATTTAAACAAAATTAAACCGAAAAAGAATTAAAACAGAATTAAAACAGAATTAACCCTAATTTCAGCAAATTAACCCAAATTTCAGCTAAATTAACCCTAATTTCAGCAAATTAACCCTAATTTCAGTTAAATTAACCCTAATTTCAGCAAAATTAACACGAGAAAGAGAGAGAGAGAGAGAGAGAGAGGGGGGGTCACCTGAGAGCGTCGATCGAGAGAGAGAAAGCCATTCAAGCTTCGCGAGAGGGCCATTCAAGCTAGGCGGCGGCTGTGCGAGATCGAGAGAGAGAGAGGTTAAGAGAGTTACTGCATCGAGAGAGAGAGAGAGAGAGAGAGAGAGAGAGAGAGAGAGAGAGAGAGAGAGAGAGAGAGAGAGAGAGAGAGAGAGAGAGGGGTCACCTTAGAGCGCGAGAGAGAGAGAGAGAGGGCTGTGGTGGGGAAAAAAGAGGGGCTGTGTGGGGAGAGTGAGAGGGGCTGTGTGGGGCTGTGAGGGGAGCGCGAGAGGGCTGTGTGGGGAGGAGAGCGAGAGGAGAGAGAAGAGGGGCTGTAAAGGGAGGGAGAAGGGGGCCAGGGTTTATATGGGCTGCTTTATTTCATCTGCGACGGGCCGTAGCTAGGTTATCTGCGACGGTATGTACATCAGCGACGGGCCGTGGCTTAGCTTCTGCGACGGCTCTATTAGCGACGGGCCGTCGGAGAATTTTTGAAAATTTGGCGGTTTTTTTGAAAATGTATTAGCGACGGGGATTCTTTCACCGACGGGCCGTGGGAAGAGTATTAGCGACGGGTATAGCATCACCGACGGGCCATCGCAGACTATTAGCGACGGTTTTGATAGTTAGCGACGGGCCGACGGAAAAATTTGAACATCACCGACGGGCCGTCGCTAATAAAACCGTCGGTAATTCTCTTCTTCGACGGGCCGTCGCAAAAAGGTTGTTTTATTTGTGACGGGCCGTCGCTGATGGCATACGCCCGTCGCTGATACTCCCATCTGTTGGTGATTATTATATTTTTTTTTTGCAAGTTTTTTATATTTCTTCTATGTGAGTACCATGCCTTTTCACACGGACATTATTATCTTAGAAGTTTGATGATTTTTTCAATTGTCTTTAATAAAGAAAAAATTGAAAGTTTTTTCATGAGTTATATATTTTCATTCGAAAAAGGAGCATTTCGATATGTATCCCATCTTGGCTCTAACAGTTAAAAACTAACCCACTTTTCACAAATATTTCAAAACTAATCTAAACCGGACTTTTACAGTCATGTGGATTTGTTTGGCAAGCGGAATTAGTAGAGTGGAATCGGATTATAAGGTGGAGGAGTAAAAAATTCTGGAATCAGTAATTCCACATTTTGTTTGGATGTCCGAATTATAAAATGCTGGAAAAAATTCTTGAAAATATAGAAATAATATTCATTAAAATTGATAAAGAATAATAATATTGTTGTAATATTATTATTGAAATATTAGTTTGATAAAAAAATATTATTATAATATAACATTATTTCAAAATAAAATTATAACAATATTATCATATAAAATTCTATTATATTGTTATATTTTATCAGTAATTATATAAATTCTGGAATTTAGTTCATTATTTTAATATAATTACTATAATATTAGTAATTATATAAAATATGAACTGTACTTTATATTATTATATTTTATCTATTAATATATATTATTACTAAAATAATTATTTTAATATTTTAATATAAGTACTATAATATTATAAATTATATAATAATAATTTGAAAATATTGAATGTACTTCTATATTATTATAATATTATAATTTATCTAATAATATATATTGTAGGTAATGTTATTATTTTAATATATTTACTATAATATTAGCAATTATACATTAATAATATTAAATATTAAATTTATTTTTATATTATTATAATATTATATTTTATCTATTAATATATATTATAATTAAAATAATTAGTATGTTATTTTAATATAATTACTATAATATTAATAACTGTTGGCAATTATCCCGTCCCCGGGCCCGCGCAGCGGATATGAAGGCCCGGTCCGGTTCCCAAATCCCGAGATCACGCTTCGATATCGAGGGTACGATGCAAAGTATGATAGATGATTACTAGCGTGAAATTGATCACGCATGACGGGTTGATCGCTCGCATCCTTCTCTTCTTCGGTGTCACGTTGGTGACTAGCCCGTGCGTCCCAAACCACACGTATCCCACCGTCTTGACACGCCTCCGGTGGTCTTAGTGCGTCCTTTACTTCTCCGGTTTGATCACAAACGAAGAGCCACAAGTGTCGCTCCTCTACCCGTATCCATCGTGAGTCGCAGCACCTCGGTCACGGATGCACCTGCCTAGACGATGCACCGGCGAACTTGCATGATTTCTTTCGATTCTCTAGACGGAGAAAACTCTTTTCTCTTTCTCTCTTTCTCTTCGCACTCTTTCAACACCTTGATAAGAGTCTCTCTAATTTCTGGACTGAATTAGACTTCAAAATTGATTGAATAATCTGATTCTGAATTGTCTTAATTGTCTGAATCGAGAGAGAGAGAGAGAGAGAGAGAGAGAGAGAGAGAGAGAGAGAGAGAGAGAGAGAGAGAGAGAGAAACATCATTTTTATACAACATAGGATAAGGATGGGCCAAAAGGTATGTATATCTACTATACACATTTTCAAACGGAAACTGCATACACCCTTTCAGTATTCTGTTGAAACGAAATTGTTAAATCGTTCCAACCGACTTTAAACCTTCACAAAAGTTGTAGATAATCTTATTATCTTTCCAACCCAATTTGTCCCAGTCAAATTGGAGTTTCCCACTTAAAGTTATGCCAGTTTTACTAAAATTGTTTCTTATGTCTACGAACGCGTACGTTCGTTTATCCTTGTGTACACTTTTACGGTTGATCCGAAACTGTATTTCTTTCAATAACTACATTATAATAATAATAAAAAATATTAAATTTACTTTTATATTATTATAATATTAAATTTTATCTATTAATATATATTATTATTAAAATTATTATTTTAATATTTTAATTTAATTACTATATTATTAACAATTACCTAATAATAATATTATAATAATAATTAAAAAATATGAAACGTGCTTCTATATTATTAAAATTTTATATTTTATCTATTAGTATATATTATAGTTACAATAATTATTTTATTATAATATTAATTATATTGATTAATTATTAATTATATTATAATAAAATAATTATTTATCCATATATTAATATAATATAATATTAGTTATATTGATTAATACTTATAATATTATCATAATATTAATTTAATTAATTTAATAATTATATGAAGATGCTCCACTTTGACACTCCAACTTTTATAATTACAATTTGCAAGAAAAATGGAATAATGATATGCTCCACCATATAATTCTTTTCCTAATTCTTATATGTGCCAAACAAAAAATTTGCATTATAGGAATCTTAAGATTCAATTCAATTCCTAATTCCATGCATCCAAAGTCTAAAAAGTACTCGACTTTAAATGTCCGGTGTTTTGTCTTGTTTTTTTTTGCCTATTTTTAATAACCAGACTTCTATATTCGGATACATTTTCAGGTTTTTAGTTACCGGAATTTTCAAGTCCAATTATGTTAGTTTTGGAATATTTGTGAAAATTAGATTTTTTTTTTCCGATTTCTTTAGCCAAAATTGGATATATATGGGGAAGGATCCCTTGACGTCGTACATAGACTCCCACATTAGACTCCCATATTAGACTCCCTAACATGAGCCGTCCATTTATCTTGATGAATGGCTGATATTAACTAAAAATTAAACACTGCTCAAATCCATTTCTATCTCACGGAAACCACTTCTCCCGTCATCTCTTTGACGTTCGCCCAACTCTCTCTCTCTCTCTCGCGCTCTCGCTCTCGCCTTTCTTCGCTCTGGCGAGGCCACGCCATAATCATGGTTGCATCTCACTGGTGAGCACTCTATCTGTCGTGTCTTTGGTCCTTTTGGGTGAGCTGACTCAGCCCCCAGCTTTCTCTCTCGAGCCATCTTCCTGTCGCCGTAATCATGGTTGCATCTCACTGGTGAGCTCTCTGTTAGTGCTCTCTTATCTTCATATTGGGTCGATTGAGGGGTTATCATATCATGGGTTCATTAGAATCAATTAGACTAAATATGATTAAATTGAGGCTCGCTTGTATTGTTTAGGGCTGAATTGGGATTTATTTCGGCAAATTGGGGTTGAATTAGGGTTTAGTGATATTAATGTGTGGGAGGAATCAAGAGAAGGGTTGAAATGCTACGCAAAAGCAGGACAGTTTGTGCATAAATGTATTTTACAGGATCAAAAGGGCTTGTAACTTCATAACATGCTTGTGGGTGGATTTTGCACAAAATAAAGTCAATATAAACGGCAGAAAAGACGGTACATAAAATGATTTCTAAGGAAAATGCTTGTTTTTGGCTATCGATACATGAAATGTTTCGAAGGAAAAGGCTCATTTTTGGCTAAGGAAAAGGCTGTTATTGACTCGAATTTATCAAATTGAGTTAAGTGGTACTCGAAATTTGTGCATTACATAACAATTAGAGACTTCTCTTGGATGAATATGTGACTAATCGGAGCTTTCAGAAACTCAACCTCCCATTTTCTTATGTTTTTGGATTTGTATTTAATATTCATATATTAGATCTATGTCGAATTAAGGGAGGTTTGGAATTGTAATGCACTGATTTGTATTAGTTCAATAAAGTTAAGACTAGTGTTGAAGTTTGAAATAAGTTGAAATAATGTAAAGTTTACTTGTTTTTAAAATGGAATATAATCGTGTATAAAAATTGAATTGTTATTAATGATGTAGATATAAGTGCATTCATGATAATTGTGTATAAAAATATAATATGAAGTGCTAATTGTGACATTTGAAACATTCAACTAAGTTTTTTTCATGCAAACACAAACATATAAAATCAGGTACACCGATAATTGTATTACACACGATCTATTGCAATCATTTTGACCATTGAAATTGCACATCATTTAAAATCTGGTACGCAGACCTTGTAACCTCAAAACAAGCCGCAATCTCATCTCCAAATAGGAGTGTGCCATGACTTGTGGATTTCATAGTATATTGAAAAAATCTTTACATTATAAATACCGAAGACCTCATCATAAATTCATTACAAATCAATCCTCAACTCAATTTAACTTGTACACATCAATCCATTACAATTCTAATACAAATTCCATATCCAATTTCGAGTATAACCTTAACTTCGAGTATTCAACTCCAACTTCGAGCATTCTAACTTCGAGTATTCCAACTTCGAGCAAAACCTGAAAAAAAAAATAGATATATATTCGCATCATTTAAAGGGTTTCTTCGTAATTTTGAAAATAGAGGGGTAAAATGCAAAATCTACCATCTATAGGAAATTATTTCATAAAATTCGGCATCAATCCTGTTATCTCCTCAAGAAATCATTTCATGTTGCAAGTCGTAACATTCGGCTTAAATCCTCCATAATTTCGGCTTAAATCCTCGAGAAATCATTTCCCGTTATAAGTCAAAAAACTTTTGACTTAAATCCTTCAGAATTCATTATAAAAAATTAGCCCAAATTCATTAATCATAACACCAATTAGCACAAAACATCTCAATCAGCCTGAAATCAACCAAAAAATCCCTAATTACCTCAAATACCCAATTATAGACAAAACTGTGTTTCAATTATAACCCTAATTTCAATTATACATATTATATCCAATCACCTAATAATAGCCCTAATTTCAATTATACTAAATCTTTATTCAATTATTGAAAATTATACCTCAAAGGTGACCATAGGGCATATAAGGGTTAAATGTAAGGATTCGACCTCAAATCCTTACTCAAACAACCTCGAAATTGAAGGAATTAGATAAAAGATACAAATTCAACCAACGAATTCGAATTCGACTCGTTCGATTAAACCTTACTAGATCGAGTAAATCCTCTCTCTAGTTCTTACACAAAACGTTATTACAAAACATCAAGATTATATTCTAATTCTCTCTCCTCTCCCTATTTATAATGCGACAAATCTAGAAAAGAAAATATTAACTACACCCGGTGCACATGCACCTCATGAACCAATTTGCGATTAAACCCCTCATTTATTCTTAATAACTCATATAACATCGGGTCATGACAATACCGCCTCCTTTAAAGATCCTTGTCCTCAAGGATCAAACATGCGAATATATATTAGGTTTTGGCGGTGGCCTTTTCAACATAACACGAATCACCACCGAAGATATCGTATCGTACCGTATATTCGGCTTTGGTGGTGGCCTTTTCAACCCAACACGAATCACCGCCTTTGAACATTCCACACCGTACCTTATATTCAATTTCGGATGCGGCCTTTTTACTTCATCATCGAGCTTCTCTTCGAGTCGTGTTTCTAATGGAGATAACCGCCTTCCTCGAAATGCGCACAATCCTCTCAAATCTTCATTCACGCTTTCTCGAGAAGTATCCCACTTGAAATGCAAATACGGATCCACATACGTTTTACCTACTAATCGCATCGTACCCGAATCCGATTCAATCTCAACCGGATCCGCTTCGATCACGTCCGAATCCGATTCAATCTCAACCGGATCCGCTTCGATCACGCCCGAATCCGCTTCGAGCACGTCCGAATCCGCTTCGATCACGCCCGAATCCTCTTCGATCACGACCGAATCCGCTTCGATCACGCCCGAATCCGCTTCGAACACGTCCGAATCCGCTTCGAGCACGCCCGAGTCCGCTTCGATCACGTCCGAATCCGACTCATTATCTTCTCCTTCATCAACTCCATTTTCTCTCAATTCCTCTTCCTCGTCATACTCTTCAAATTGTTTACTATTACGTGCTTGCATTAGGCCCAACTTATACCACATGCTCTTCGACCATTCCTCCCAAGATAACGTAAAAACTCGTCCACTAATCTTGCAATAAGCATCGCCTTCATCGTCTAATATTTTTTGATTGCAATTGGTTCCACATTCATAAAACCTTTCGCCCGTTTCACACCAAAAATAATTTTCAAAACATCTCCTAATAACACATTCATCTCCACATCGATGCCCATGATACATATCTTGCGGATGAATAATATCCCACAAATATACTATTTTATTACTCATCGTATCGACTCAAAACGCTTCAACAACCCGCAAACCCGCTAAGAAACAAATCACACCCGTTAACAATTCTGGATTCTAACAGAATTCGAATCTGAATTTCGACTTTTCGATTCCAGCTTCTTAACAGAACCAGGGCTGTTATTTTATGGATTTTGAGCAAGTCGGAACTTAATTTCCAAGTTTTTGTATCCGGATTTCTTGAAAAACCGGGATAAGGAATCCAGGAACTCGAGTCCCCCTTCGTTGGATCAAAAGAACCCGGATCCACTAGAACGATTCGGATCCTTCTTCCTCGCTCGCTGGAGTCCGATTGCTCCTCTTCTTCTCGCGATGAGAGATTGCCGACGAGAGGCTCCGCGGTTGCTGCGAGTTCTTCACTGCTCTTCTTCTTCGCACGTCGGAAGGAAATGGAGATGCGAGGTCTGGTGCTCTTCCCTTCTTCACCTCGACCTGAGTCTTTTGCTCTTCTACGAAAGATCTCTTGGCTCGAATAGAGAAGTTTCTGCAAGATTACCAAACCGATGGCTATCTGTCACGAGAAGGCTGCTGGAGTTTTGAAGCACGACGGGATGTGGATGGCTATCTGCCCCGGAGTGTGCTGCTGCGAGTTTTCTGCGAGATTTCAAGAGATTTCTGCCTTTCTACGGGATTGCAAGGATTCTGAATCGATTTCAATTCAACAATCAAGAAACACGAGAATTTGAAGAATCGTCGTGAATCGGATCTAAATCAGTTCGAATCGAACAGCGAGGTTTACTGGATCCTTGCAGAAAATCAATCCCGCATGGTCATAGAATTGAAGAGCGAGGGCTGCGCGGTCTGAATCGTCCCGAATTCGAAATTCAAGGTCGAAAGGACTGCAATTGAGGTTGCGGTTCGATCTTGAATTGATTCTTGCAGTACTTGAAACGGAAAGACAAATTCGAGGAACGATCGGGGAATTCAAGTAGGAATCGACCTCAGATATGGATATGAGCGACACTCTACTCCGAATCGGTTCTGAAATCGACACTTGAATTGGTTCTAAAGTGGAGATGGAGGAATTCGAATTGGATTGATTTCTCGAATCAAGAAATCAAGAATCTGGTGGCGAAGTCAAGATCTGGATCGAGAAGTCGCCGCGAATCAGATCTGGTGCGGAGAATCGGCGGCTCTGATACCAATTGTAAGGATTCGAGTCGAATCCTTACTCAAACAACCTCGAAATTGAAGGAATTAGATAAAAGATACAAATTCAACCAACGAATTCGAATTCGACTCGTTCGATTAAACCTTACTAGATCGAGTAAATCCTCTCTCTAGTTCTTACACAAAACGTTATTACAAAACATCAAGATTATATTCTAATTCTCTCTCCTCTCCCTATTTATAATGCGACAAATCTAGAAAAGAAAATATTAACTACACCCGGTGCACATGCACCTCATGAACCAATTTGCGATTAAACCCCTCATTTATTCTTAATAACTCATATAACATCGGGTCATGACATTAAAGTTTGTGCAACGTGATTAAGGCTTGAGGGCAGTCAGGATTAGTATTAGGCCTTTTGCAGTTTTGGCGACCGAGAGGACAGTGAGGATTAGGCCTTTGTCGAGCGAAAACGTAGTACGGGGCCGTGTGCTTGGGCGATTCTCCACAGAGCAGACAAACACCGGAGAGATGGGCGATTCTCTCCTACCAACAGCGAAGAAGAGGATAGAGAGATCGGACCGGCAGTACAATGGCGCCGTGGATTTCGTCGTCACTGGAGAGGAATGTCGTCCCAACGATGTTTCGTTGTTTCATTGAATCGACATGTTACGAGATATAGAGAGAAAGCAAGCGCGACAAAGAGAGGGAGAGAAGATAACGGCTGGTCAAGTCAAGAGGAAGGATTCGCAACATATTTTAGTGGGTTAATCTTAGCCTCTCGTCAGAATTGATGGATGGTCCAGATAAGGAAGTCTAATGTGGAAGACCAAATAAGATGTCAAGGAATTCTTCCCCTATATATATATATATATATATATATATATATATATATATATATATGTGTGTATGGGGGGAGGATCCTTTGACACACTATTTGAACTCCAATATTGGACTCCCTAACGTGAGCCGTCAATTTATCTGGATGAACGGTTGATATTAACTCAAACTTAAACGCTGCTAAGATTCATTACTCTCTCACGGGGCCTTGACGGAGACCACTTCTCCCGTCATCTCTCTTTGATGTTCGTCCAATTCCCTCTCTCCCCCTCTCTCTCTTTACCCTGGCGAGGTCACGCCCTAAGCTCTCTATATCTCGTGTCTCGGTTCTTGTTGGGTGAGCTCACGCAGACCCAAGATTTCTCTCTCGAGCCATATTCCCATCACTGTATTGATGGTTGCATCTCACTGGTGAGAGATGTGTCCGTGTTCTTCTCATATTGTGTCAATTTAGGGATTATCGTGGATTCATTAACAACAATTAGACTTAATAGGACTAAATTGAGGCTCGTTTGTACTCTTTAAGGCTGAATTGGAGTTTAATTTGACAAATTGAGGTTGAACAAGGATTTAGTGTGGACTGGACAATTCGCCCAATTGGCTCTGAATTAGGGATCATTAAAGGATCTTAGGGTTTAATTTTCTTATTTAGAGTTTGATTCAAGTTAATTTTGCTAATTGAGTTGAAGTGATTCCAATTACATTTTCTTAATTTATTTTATTATTTGGTGATGATAGTGATATGGGAAAGAAGCTTTGATGATGGAACAATTTCACTCATCAATTTTTCTCTTGCTGGTGTTTCTGTTGCTCAAGCAGTTCAAAGTTGAGGTATTTTTTCTTTCATTAACACCTAGTTTTCAATTACGAGTTCCTTTTGCTACAATTAATTTGTATGGATTTGTACCAGTTGAAGCATCCAACTATCAACTCAGAAGAACTTGCTTAATGTCTTCTTGTACTTGTCGTGAAACAAAAATCATCGCCGGGAGCAAGAAAGGCAGAATTGGTCCCTCGACTTCTTTTGAAGAAGGCAGAATTGGTGCACAACATAATTTATCGAGGAGTTTTGATTTGCGTTTGCGAAAAGCAGAATTGGTCCTTTGAGTGGCTGGTGCAAAATAAAGTTATCTTCTATAACTCTCAAAGCAGTGGTCGAAATTCAAAATTAGAGTTTAATGGTTATTTAGACTTGTAGGATTATGTGAACATTTTTTGCAATTTTGATGAATTTGTGGACTAATGTATTTTTATGCTATTGTGTGGACTATTGTATTTTATGCTATTATGACTTCTATTAGTTAGAACTTTTACGGGATAATTTGAATTTTTCTTCGGTACACATGTATTAACGGTACATATTGGTATAGTTGATGTTCAATATAAATTACAAATTACACACAATATAAGTTACAATTTTTCTTACATACACACGTATTCAGTACATATTGGTATAGTGATGTTCAATATAAATTATAATATAAATTACAAATTACACCCACAATATAAAATACAATTTTTGTATAATAATATCAAATACAAAGCTAACACTGTCAAGTCTGTATCCCAGTTCCTACCACCCTTTGTATGTTCCAAGTTTATTCAATCAGACTTCACACAACAATAAAAAAAAGAAAATATTAGTAAACGTAGGGGCATTTTTGCAAATATAAAATGAAACAGGTATGCTTGGGCGGATAGGCAATGAGCGCGAATATCAAAGCATCCGCACCGCACTCGGCGATTCCGTCAGGAAAATCTTTCTTTTGGTCGTCATTGGCCATTCGAATTTTGTCCGAGTCCAAATTTCCCGCCTTGAGCCGCTTATTCAGACGATCAATTGTTATACCCGTTGTCACCTCTAACGGGTCCACCATGTTCCCCAACGATTTTGCATTTTCCTCCCATGCGCATCCCTTATCATCAAATGCAAGTACACCTATATCATAAAAAATATCATATTTACCCGCTCAAAAATCATAAACATCATAACAATAGTACCTTTCGAAAGGGCACCACGAAGATGGTTCGAGAGAATAATTTCGAGTTTTGAAAGAGGTATTTATGATATTTTCATGTTTTGAAAGGGTATGTTGAGTTTATCTACCTGAACCAGTGTTGCTCGAATTGTTGAGGAATAATTTCGAGTTTTTTTGGCTTAACGTCTAAAGCGGCCGTCGCCATGTCACCACAGTTCACATGCCACTGATACCTAATTTTCGACTCGACCATGTCACCGCTTCTGGAAAAAATCCTATTGTCATTTCATTGTTCTTGCAATCTCTATATAACCCTAATATCCGATAATGATACCTAATTCAGATTCACTTGGCCAAATTGTCCACAATAAATTATAATTCAATCCCAATTTACCAAAATAAACCCCAACTTTGCCCTACAGAATACAATCAAACATCAATTCAGTCCCAATAAGAAATATTAACGAATCCATGATAATCCCTAAATTGACCCAATATGGAAAGAGCACGAACACAGTGCTCACAGGTGAGATGCAACCATGAATACAGTGAGCTCGCCCAAAAATAACCAAGATACGAGAGAGCTTAGGGCGTGGCTCGCCAAGGTGAAGAAAGAGAGAGAGAGAGAGAGAGTTGGTCGAATATCAAAGAGAGAGATGACGGGAGAAGTGGTCTCCGTCAGGGGTCCCGTGAGAGAGTAACGAATCTGAGCAGCGTTCAAGTTTGAGTTAATATCAACCGTTCATCCAAATAAATTGACGGCTCACGTTAGGGAGTCCAATATTGGAGTTCAAATAGGGTGTCAAGGGATCATCCCGCTCTATATATATATATATATATATATATATATATAGAGAGAGAGAGATAGAGAGAGAGAGAGAGAGATATATATATAGATATGCTCCAAAAAAGAATTGAAACCTTTTTTTTATTTCAGCTTTTTTTAACTAAATTCGTATTTTCATGAAAAAGTTTGGAACTCGTTAAAATCATGATTTTTTTCCAAAGCATTCTATTGATTTTGTTTCTGAAAAAATACTTACAAAAATTGTAACAATAATTTAAAAAAAATATATTATGTTAATATTATTTTTTGTTTGAAATTGTTTTCATAAAATGTATTGTGTCAATATATTTTTTTATTTCAAAAAATTGATGCATCAAGAGTATTTTGATGAATAATTTTTTTTTTTTTAATTATGTTTTTGTAAGTACTTTAATAACATATTTTTGGAAAGTATGTTGATGAATAAAATATCTATTTTCTTAATTATGTTTTTGTAAGTATCTTATTGAATATGTCTATTTGAAAGTATTTCCATGGTTACTTTTATGAAAATATCTTGAAGAATATTTTGGTAAATATTCTTCAATATTTTTAAAAGTGTTTTTGTAATATTCTTATAATACAAAAAAAAACAATAAAAAATCATGGCTCGTTCAGCCTGGTATATTCTAAAATGATATTATGAAAATAGGACCGCGAGAAAAGAAAAAAAACGGATGCTTCGACCTGGATTCAAACTCAACGCTTCCGAGTAAGAGTACAATAGCCTTACCAAGATTTTTCTTTTTGTCAACGATACAATCAATTAATGAATTATTTTTTCATTTATCATAAAAAATTACTGGTCAAAATAAATAAATAAGTCTTTGTATATCAATATTCATATATTCTAAAATAATGTATTCATGTTTTCCGTAAAAATCGAAAATCTAAGATTTTGAGGTTATAAAAACTGTCTTCTTATTTTATTTCTTCATTAAATTATTCACATAACTATTTTTCTTTGTGTAATTGTCTTTCTTTTTCTTTGAATCTAAATTCCTCATGGTCCAGTTCATCACAAAACTTGATTTTTAACGTCTTTTAATTTCGGTTTTTAAATGCTTCTGTTTTAAAGGAAGTAATTGGCCTATAATCATTACATGGCTCCTCTTGTTTTAGGGCCGAAATATAGCCCAAACTATTTATTTTTTCATTATAATAATTTTAGGCCATGCCTATAATAAAAAGAGATTATAAGGACCACATTTTTAAGCTGGAGTAACATTACAAATTACAAATCACAAATAGTTAAGATCAGACATTACAAATAGAATACAATAATACATTTGTATGTATCAAAATACAAGTAGAATACAATAATACATTTGTATGCATCAAAATACAAATAGAATACAATAATACATTTGTATGTATCAAAATACATCTATAGAGTAAATGATCAAAAATAAGAAAAAGATAAATAGATTATAGAGTTTTCGTCGGTCCTTATCGTAACGAGAAAAAACAGGAAGATGTTATGGATTTGTTAAGGAGCCGGGACCATGCGTCCCTCTCTCTCCTCGAAGATTTTTTGAATTAGTAGCGTATTAATACGATACATGTATTTCAGTATGATGAAATTGACAATATATGCGTATCGGCACCAACGAAAAGAAATTACGTGTTAATATTCCTTATTTATAATTTGATTCCCTTAATAATATGGACGGATATCCGCCACTACTATCGCATATTTTCCTTAACTAGCAATAGGAGAAAGGCACATGGTCGTTTGATTCTTTTTTCAGTTTTGACCGTATTTAGTGCACTCCAAAATGCACGCCGATACTTATGCGGGTTTTATATATTTTAAGATGTATGATATATTTTTAAATACATGTTATATTTTTTAATGTATAATATATATTTATTTGTTATACATTTTTATATATTTTTAAATGCAATATGATACATTTTTTAAGATATAGAATAACATTTTGTATAATTTTTTTATTAGATTTTTTTTGTATAATAATTTATATATATATTTCTTTGTGCGTTTGGAGTGCACAAATACAGTCAAAATTGTATAAATGCGATAAAAAAAATCAAAATGTCACGTGTTGTTTTTTTATTGATGAAGTGCATATCCGCAAGTACTCTAGTCAACCCCTTTTGAGTTTCAAAAATGATACTCTCACATAAGCTTTCCACCGAACAAGCCCCGAACAGATCTTTTGCATAACAATTTGATGTGGGTCCCATTTGGCATTTAATATCATTCATATGCAAATGTTCATTTCGGGACTAAATCAGTGAATAATTTCGGGATGTGTAGCATTGTTGTTTTGAGTTTTAGTCGAGACAATTTAATGTACATTGTGAATGGATAATGACATAAATGGAATTGATTCAGAAATTTGTCCTAAGAAGTTTGCTTGCTCCAATCCTCCTCATCTGGGACAATAATTGAATTGTGGTGATTATGATCCTGATCTTGATATACAGTACAAATTGCTTTATTCGATTTTAATGATGGTGAATGGTGATGGACATTTCACCGACTTAAATATCCACAAACTAATTCCTCAATATCGGAATGAACATCATCATCATGGAAAGATGGCACTTCTTCTTATGTTAGAATTTTCTTTTTATTTATAATCTCCTTTCTTCTCAAATTAGCCGAAATAACGTATTAAAAACAAAGTTTCACCAAATTCGTAGAAACCGCGTATTAAAACAACATGTTTTCGCCGAGTAAAGAGACGGAAAATAAGAAATTTTGTCTAGTTTTATAGCGTTAATATTATTATTATTTCTTAAACACTAAATTTATTCAGACATTTTCGCTCCATAATGAAGCGTAAATGTTTTTTTCCCAAACCAATACCAGAACGAATCAGTATCAATTTTTTTTAATTTTCGCCTCGTGATGGGGCGAAAATGCTTAATCCGTGTTTTTAACAACTAAATTCAACCTTTAATTGCGAAAATACTCCATTTTTTCTACTACATCTGGCGAAAACACTGTTTGTACAAATTTGAACAAAAGAATATTGTTGTTTTTGATAATAAAGTTGAAAATAAAATTATAGGAATCTGTTCACATGTTTGGTGTTTCATTGTCGTGCTCCATAATGGACTCATCGTCATGGGCAAAAGCCACCAGCCATGCGGTGGGTCATGTCAAACACGAAAACTACGATAACAGCCACAAAATTATTAATAAAAGTCATTAAACAGTCTATTCTAAAATATGGATAATTGCTTGTACGTCTGGATGTTCAATAAAGAAATGCTTTTTGTACTTTACTTGAATTATTGTTTTATGGGAAATTTTCAAAAAAACCCCTATCTTTTTTAGATATTATAGAAAACCCCCTATCTTTTTGGAAACTCCAAAAAAACTCTTCTACCAAACTTTTATTTTCAAATTACCCCCTATGGGGTTCAAATTAACTATGGATGGTGTTAAATATTTTTTTATGACCAAAATATCCTTCATTTTACATATTTAGTAATTAAAATAATGTTTTTGTTATTTGTATTAATTTTAAAAAAGTCCTAATTTTTTGTTTTTTGCTTATAATAATTTTTAAAAAATAATTGTCATATGTTATATGAATATAATTTTAATATTTCATACATTACATATACTTGACTTTCAGAACTTTTTATTGAAAAAATAACATAAAATAATAATAAGATTAACAACAATATTAAAAGAACACCTTGCAAATATTTAAAAAATAAAATATCATGAATCTATTAAAAGCATACATAAAAGAAGAACGAAAATAAAATTAAAATAGATGTTTAAAGAAATATTTTTCTTTCAGTATATTTTTAAGTTGTTTATTTTATTATTATCTGATGTTAGTTTTTCATGAATAATAAATGAAATATTAAAATTATACAAACACAACATTTAATAATTTTATTTTTGTGAAATCATTATATGTTAAAAATTATTTATGAAAAAATAACAAAAATATATGAAAATAGAAGGGTATTTTGGTCAAAAAAAAAAATTTAACACCATCCTTGGTTAGTTTTAACCCCTATAGGGGGTATTTGAAAATAAAAATTAGGTAGAGGGGGTTTTTTGGAGTTTCCAAAAAGATAGGGGGTTTTTTGAAAATTTCCCTTGTTTTATTAATATACTATGAATTTAATTTTTTTTAACTATACTGTGTAAAAATATGCACAGTTAGACCTCGAAAAAACTATAAATAATTATTTTCTTACTATCAATTGTTAAATAAAAAATTTATATACATACGAGGGAGGCTAACCTACTTAATTAAGTACCAAAGATTTAGTACTTAATGTTTTTTTTTTTAATATATATATATATATATATATATATATATATATATATATATATATTTTTTTTTTTTTTTTGAGATATGATAGGCGAAACTATCGAAATTTCAATTAAAAAAATAAAAAGTTTTTACAATGGTTTTGGTACGTCGTATCCTCACTAGATTAATCAAGGTAAAAGACAAAAATGTGTAGCTTTAAAGAAATGTAACGTTTGAGAAATTAACGTATATATTATTTCTTTATTCTTTTTAATCTTCAGTAGATTATATCTTTTCTAAAATAAAGTGTGTTCGTCTATTTTGTAAAATTAGTGATTAATTGTGCACACAATAATAAAATAAAAGATTAAAATAAATTGCAATAAAATAAAAGCTCAATTGTCTGATATTTCAGAAAGAAAAAAAGCATACAAAATGAGTATTATTTTACACGCAAGCGGGTGTTTACTCGCTAAAATTACATGAAACATGCCCTAAAAAACGAGAAAACAAACCCTAAAAGGGAGATGCTTCATTCTTATGTGGTCAGAGTTCATTGTACAAAACTAAATACATAAACACAACTAAGATAGTCATCTAAATAAATCTAGTTCTCGTGTGAAAATCAAGTGTACACAACACCAATTTCCCGTTACAAGCAATAATTCGTAATCTTTCTTACCCACGTCGAAAAAAGAAGATAATATATGTGAGTTAGTCCATTAAAACCATCAACTCTCCATATTGTTCTCGTTTCGAGGTATCGGAAGCTCGAGAGCGACGAGGAAGAAACTCCTCTCGGACTCTCTTATATATTGAACTTCGCCTCCCATTAATTTAAGCAACTTTCTCGAAATATTTAAACTCAGCCCTTCTTGCGTGCTCCATCGCGAATTATGGAACATATCTTGCACCATTTCCGATGGTAACCCCTCTCCCGGACACGCAAACCTAACCGACAAATTTCAATCATTTATTAAATAATAAATATTTATTTGTTTTGCCAACCTGAAGAGGAAGAGGATGGATGGGGGGGAGCCGTCGAATGGGGATTTAGGAGTGAGTCTGACTTGAATCTCGGTCCAGCCATTCTCGGCTGGTGCGCACCGTACCATGCTCAGCAAAAAATCTGCGAGCACTTGTTGAACTCTGTATTGGTCTCCATACGCAGAGGTCTCCTTTATTTCTTCGGGAATATCTCTTATCAATTGTAACCCTCTTTCTCTCAGTAAAATCATTACTTGACTCACTACCGAATTTATTACATTTCCCACCAAAAAATCACTTTTGTCCAGCACCAACGACCTAAAATTAAATCGAAAATAAAATATGTAAACTCCCCAACAAAATAAATATGGAAAAAAAGAGTACGAACCCATCTTCAATAGACTGCAAATTAGCTTCCTTGACAACCTTCAACATTTGTCTCTCGCAAGAGATGCTCGTCTCTAAAAATTGCTTCTGATCGTCGGTCAAATCGGTCATCTCCAAGAGAGAATTCGTGAATCTAATACCGCTCAATGGGTTATTAATTTCCTGACAAATATAAGCCAATTCCTTCATTCTAGCAAAGCATTTCTTTTCTTGTTGTCTTTGTATTTCCAAAGCTTGTTGCAATTCGGGACTCGCGATCTGCAAGAAGAAAAATGCGCCAATTGCTTGCCCGTCCACATTACTCCTCGTATTCGCATTTAACAACGCCTTCAAAATAAAACAAATGGGTATTCATTTATTTCGTTTTTTACAATTTTCAATAAATAAAGGGATTCTTTTTAAACTTCCCAAAATATAAAAAGAATCATGACATACCTGCACGTACTTGCCGTTCTTATCATAAAACGAGAACGGGAACTTATCGGTCTCTTCTCCACCAATCGCATTATGCAACACGATCATGAATTTAGTCAACGCGTCAGGTCCTTTCAACCTACAACAACTACCGAAAACTTCGCCCGCAAGTAACTTCCCAGTTATCTCTCCTTTCGTCCATCCAGTCAATTTCTCCATGGCTGTGTTCCACTCGGAGCAACACGTGTTCTCATCAGACGCGAATATCGGTGGGATCAACGGGTTCGGACTATGAACTATCGCTTTATAGTCTCCTTGGATATTCACGAATTTATCCATCACCACCTTTTGTGACGTCACGTCTTGGCCCACGAAGCAAACGCCAACTATGTTGTTCGTGTAGTCGCGGCTCGAACACGCGTTCACGACTACAAATACGGCTCGATTCGCTTGTTCGGTCTCAAATGTTTTTAGCTTTATCTCCACATTTTTGTCTTCTTCTCCTACTCATGATTAACTCGTTTTGTCAATACAAATTTACAAAAATTAAATTCATTTTCAATCTCACCTCTCATGGCACGATTGAGAAGTTTATCGACGATTACTTGAGACTCCTTAAAAACCAAGTCATGGACAAGAGATTTCCCCATGGCCTCCTCGACGGCAAGACCGGTCAACTCGACCAACTTAGCATTCCACCCATTAATCTTCCCTTCCGAATCCACCGCAAAAATCGGGGCCGTAGCCGTCTCAATCAATCTCACCATCTCCCTCGCAACCGAACTCAACTCATCAATCCCTTGTATCTCCAAATCCGCCAATTGGCCATTCACAATCGCCTTGGACGAATTCCCCCCTCCTCCTCCTCCTTCCCCCGCCTCTTTAAACGAATCCCTCAAAATCAACTGCAATGAGTGAATCGCGTCCATCTCCGCGTTATCCCACGGCAAACTACGACTCTTAACAACCTCCAAAAATGCTTTGAAGGAGGATCGAGGGTGCATCCGTTGCCCGTCGTCTTTGTCCTCCGGATGATGTTTTGCGCCACCCCATTTTATTTCTTTGGCTGTGTGCGAACGGAACCAAAAGAGGTAATCTTTCGGAGTGATGTACGCGACGGCCATTCCGCAAACTGCGTCGCCCAAGGAGGCAGCGTTCGGGTACCCTGCGTCTGCCAGGCTGTCCGTGCTGAGACCCGTTGAGTCGCCGTGGCATGCTAATAGCCACTCAATTATGTCCTTGATTTGTGTTTCGGTTGGGGTCACGCCAAGTGAATTGTACCTGAAAAGTAAGCAATTTTACGTTTTAGCCCTTCAAACTTCAAAATGCATGTATAAAAGTGATGAAATGTAATTGCCTGCCATGGTAGAAAAGAGCAGCGCCGTCACACTTGACCAAATCCATGATACTCGGACTCTGCATAACAATACCGGTGGGCGAATCTCTCAAAAGCATATCGCACAACAAAGTTTGGGTCCGCAAAATATGCTTCTCTGACAACTGGAGCGCCAGCTGGAGCTCCATGTTCAGCTGCAGCGCAAACGCCTGCATTAAAAACTCGCACGCATATCGAAGCGGGAACGGTATGCATCTCGGGGAAGTGTGGTGACAAACCACCAATCCCCAAAGCTTCATCGAGGTGGTCCCTCTAGAAGACGAAGACGGCTCGTCGTCAGGTGAATTAATTATAACCGCCAGTACTAATGACGCAATAGACCCCATGTTGACCATGTATTGCGAATGACAGCCATGTGGCGCTCTGAGAGTGGATCCGACAAGACAAAGCGGTTGAGTCAAAGACTCGTCTTGGATCACTCGGACCGGAATCGCTCTGCAGTCTGCAATCATTCGAACCCGATTTTGCTTGAATAAAAATCGCGACGCTTGGGGAATATCCGTAGCGGGATAATGCAACCCTAAATAGGGTTCTAAATCTTGTCGTCGAGACTCGGCAACCACCTCGCCGTGTTCGTCTTCGTGGAACTTGTAAACCATGACTCGATCGTATCCGGTGAGTTCGCGCACGTGTTCTACGACAGTGTCGCATAATAATTTGACGTCGCCACCTGGAAGGGCTTGCAGACGGGAGATCGCACGGACTGCCAGCTTTTGCGACTGGACGGCTCCGGCGATGGAGAGAGCTGGGTCTTCGGACCGAGCTGGTTCGAGGTCGATCACTATGCCTACGTCGATTCTATGGAGAATTGCGTAGAATGGTCGGCCCGAGGCACGAGAATGGATCCATAAGGGGTTTAACAGAGTGATTTCTCGAGCTGAGGTGGCGCGTTCTAGAAGCAGGGAGGAAGATGGTGTGAAGAGTAACCTCACATCCGTGCCTGTTAATAAAAAATGATTAGTTTACTTGGGTTTTTATTTATATTTAGTGAAATATCAAGCTTCTAGAAGTATTAGAAAGAGAGATTTTTCTTTGATCCAGTCATTCCGTTACTACTTTAGGATACTCAACTTATTATAATGGGGTAACGTGCAGCATGGTGGCCTGAAGTTAATTGAGATGAGCTTCAAGGATTAAAAAATTCCACCAATTTGCAAAAAGGGGTTAAAATAATATAAAATCTAACCAATGGATACAGGTTCTACGCGGCGGTCGAGGGAGGGGACGGAATGATGGGGCGACAAATCGAGCAACTCCGGCGCATTCTCGCTGTATGCAATGACCCTAAACGAGCTTTCATCGACGGCTAGAGTGCACCCAAAAGGCTGGATATGACCACCGCGTTGAATTCTGGACAAGTAAGCGGTGATCTGCTGTTCAGGAGGAAGAGAAGAAGATGGGGCAGCTCTTACAGATTGGGAATAGTCGAAAGACCGGCCAGACTCGCCGGATTGCTCGAAGACGGCGTGGAGGCGGGCGTCTAGTGTGTACTGAGCAACCGCTTTACTTACAGAATCCGTTGCAGTTGCTGTTGCAGTTGCAGTTGCGGTGGCAGTAGCCGGAGTTTGACTTGGGTTTGCCGTGGCCGTCTCTGTAACCGTAAGTCGAGCGTTGCTGCCGCCGGAGGACTGAGAGTGGTGTGTGTGACCCCTCCGGCTGCCTGAAGCCATTAGGTGACTAAAGATAAATTGGGGTTTGTTGGGTTCGTGGGATTTGGATGGTATTAATGGAGAGGGGGAAGGGTGATGAGAGAGGGAGAGGGAGGAGGGCAAAAGGCGGAGGAGGAGGAGGACGACGAGGAGGGCTGAGGGGAGAGCGTGGGGGGAGGAGGATAAAAGATGGGAGGGAGAGTGATGGTTGGATAATTAGTTGGTGTTTTCTGTAATTAAAGCTGGACTGCCCTCTCTCCTAGTCTCCTGTCCGAACAATATTACATACACACCCTCAAAAATGTTAGGGAAATTTAAAAAAAAAACCCTATATTTGAATATTATAAAAACACAACTATATTTTTGTAAACTCCAGAAAAACATTTCTACCAGATTTTTATTTTCATGATATTACTTATTTTTTTACCAAATTATCCTTTTATTTTCATGTGTAGTAATTAAAAAAATATATTATTTTTATTAATTTTAAGAAAATTCATAAATATTTTTTAACATGTTGTGATTTCAAAACAATAAAATTATTACATATTCTTTTTATTTAATTTTAACATTCTATTTTTTATTAATGAAAAACTAACGTCAGATAATAATAAATTAAACAACAGTAAATACACACCTTGAAAATATATTCATAGAAAATTATCGATTTAAACATCTCATTTTTTATTTTCATTCTTTTTTTATGTATTTTTTTTAATAATTTCATGATATTTTATTTTTTAAATATTTGCAAAGTGTTCTTTTAATATGGTTATTCGTCTTATTATTATTTTATGATAGTTTTTCAGAAAAAATATATATATTTATGAATTGTTGTTTAATTTAGATCTAGATGGAGGTGAATAGGAAGTCATAAGGTCCAATTTTCGCGGTAATGGAATACAATTACAATTTGGTGCGGAAACGTAAATAAATTAGAGGAAGAATACAATACCAAAACAAATAACACAAGATATTTGTTTACGGAGTTCGGTATGTGGTTGCTTTGTAGTTTGAACTCACCGGCTACTTGCTCAATCGACCGACTCGATTGATTGCAAGTACCTACGTCTCCGGGATTGCCTTGCGCATTTTCGGCTTTCGATTGAATACCCAAATCAAGCAATTACAAGATTTTCCTAGATCGATTTACACTCTTCTATCGATCTATGGCGGGCTTTATAATCTTTGCACTAGCCTATTACAATTGTCTAATACGAACTAAACGTGATCGGTCACGCAAGTTGAGAATCGTATTTTTTGGAATGAAGAGGGATCTAATAATCTCTAAAAATGTGTTTAGAAGATTAAGCTCAAGGTGTAAAGCTAGGATTCTCTCTTTTGATTGGGAAAATATAATTCTTGAAGAGGGAAGAGAGAATGAGGGAATGGTTCTATTTATAGAACACATAGACCCTTTCCTTAACTTGTTTTTTCTGCATAGTCCGTTACAACGGACATGTGGTCCGTTACAACGGACCTTAAGTCAAACTAGCCGTTAAAACCAGTATATTCGAATTATTACAAAGTCTGTTATAACGGAAGTATGTCCGTTACAATGGACTATAGTATTAAGAAACTCTATATAACGAACTACCAGAGTCTGTTACAACGTACATCATCATGTGACTTCACTTCATATTGGTTTTAAATTCCGTTATAACAAAGAACACTCAGTTACAACGATAAGAGCCTTTCCGTTGTGACGGATTGGTTAATCCGTTACAACGGACAGGGAGAGAAAACACAGTGTACTGAAGTGAGTTCAATGTCTGTTACAACGGACATATATTTCCATTACAACGGACATAGTTCTGTGACTTTTCTTCAAGTTTGGCTTAATTAGCGTTGTAACGGAGAAACGTCTGTTACAACGCTTGGTGTGGGTCTGTTACAACGGACTGGTTAATCCGTTGTAACAGACTATACAGTTTTCTGCCATTCTTGAGAAGGACGAGGAGTTCCGTTACAACGGACACAGATGTCTGTTATAACGGAAGTCTTATTTTTGTCAGCCTTATTTTTGATGAATTTCGAATATATTTTTTTGACTTATTTTGAGCTTAATATTTCATAAACAAGTTTAGGGATACCTATAAGTTTTTTGGTGATTTGTATGATATCCCAACTTGCGGAATCTTCAACTTGATCTTCGATGTCTTGATTCTTTATCGCCTTTGATATTCCTTGCGCGTCTTGCTTCATCATTTGATCCTTTTGCGGGCTATGTCTTTTATCTCTATAATTGTCACTTACACAAATTGATTAGTAGTATCGACATTATTTTGAGATAATCAAATCCTAAAAAATTTGAACCAACATTAATTATTAAAATTATATAAATATAACATATACTAATTTTTTTTTAAATAATTATATGCTAACAAAATTGAGGACTTTTTCAAAATTAATAAAAAATAACAATTTTTTAATTACTACGTATGTAAATAGAAGGGTATTTTGGTCAAGAAATTATTAACATCATTTATGGTTAGTTTTAACTCCATATAGGGGATATTTGAAAATAAAAATTTGGTAGAGGAGATTATTTGGAGTTTCCAAAAATATAGGTTTTTTTATAATATCCGAAAATTTTGGTTTTTTTATGAGAATTTCCACACAAAAAAAAATGTTATAAAATATATATAGTGTGGTATTTTAAAATAGTGTAGTATTTTATTTAAAATAGTGTTAATAAATTAATAACTCAATTGGTTTTGAATGTTTGAAATAAAAAATATATATTGAGAAAGGTTGTGGGTTCAACTCCTACGAGTAATGATATGTCACAAAAATTAAGCACAAATGTGACAGGAATGTATAAATTGGTGTTTGGTTTGTGGTCCATCATCCATGCATGATTAATTAATAATGTAAATGAAGACATTTGTGTTATATTTGTGGTTGATTTTTATAGTTATATCATTTCGAATCCCTACTCAATAGATAGATGACAAACGAGATTTCTTAATTTATTCGTTTTTTTTTAAGTATGTTCATATTTTTTATGAATTCTAAATAATAATGGTTAGAAATCAAATATATCAGAACTTAATATTTCCGTACTATAATTTTTTTTTGTGATTTTAATATATTATGATGTTATTTTTTTGACAATCGAGATTTCTTTATTTTTTTTTATGAAATGTGATATTTTTGTTTATATTAAAATTGTATACGATAGTAAATAATCAGTGATTCAACATATTACGATTATAATAAAAATGTAAATTTATATATTTTGTCTTCTAGTTTATGGACATCTTGATAAATATATTCTTTGTCTTTTACAATAATTTTCTGTATTTTTGTTATTATCTTCAGACACGTGTCTCAGTATCTATTACTATTTACTACTCGTATAATGTTATTTTATAGTGTTATTATTTTTTATCGTAAAATACAGATAATATATTAATCATTACCTAATAATTTTATTTAGTAATAAATAGTAATAATTATATTACTAAAATAATTAATAATGTTACCTAATAAATAATTATATAATAATAAGACATTATAGAATTATGAAATAATTAGAAGTAGCAAGGGTATGTATGAAAAAATGGGCAGGCAGGGCCACGTGAGGGGAGGCATCACAGGATGTAAACGGCTCACAAACGTGAAAAACCTTTCACTTCAAATAACAAATGAGTATGTGGCGTGCAGTGTGCGCGCATTGCATAAACAAAATAAATAGAGATATGCTTTCCATCTCCAAAGTTTTTTTTAAGGTGAATTTTATTTAAAGCTTTCATTATTTGAGTTAATTTTGTTTATATTATTAGATTAGATTACTCAGTAAAGATTTAAATTTAAATTTGAAATTTATCAAGATTTTTTGTGTGATATATAATTTTTGTTTTAATTATAATTCATTATTTTTGTTTTAAGGTTTAAAATATTAAACTTACGAGCATACTAGACATCAATATATTTATTTAGTAATTTAAGATTAAATAAATATATTTGTGTATGAATTATATTTTTATAGTTATATTTGGGTTTTAACAATAGTTTATTTTTAATTTATGATTTTATATTCCATGGTACTCTTTTGTATGTTTGGCATTTTGAATTTATTTTTGGTTTAAAATTTGATCGGATTTATAGAGAAATGATACTATCTTTATTTTTTGTTTCTGGATGAATTTTTTCCTTCATATTTTACTGCATTCAATCCTTGTCTGTCACGTGATATGTGAGTAAAATCCGAGGAATAAAATATGGAGTTCCTATCACTATTCAGATTTTATATCGGAGTGAAATTAATCGTTCTCGATAAAAGATTATTTGTGTCAATTCGTAATAGTATTTTTATTTGTTATTACGCGCTACGGTTTGTTTTGGGGACATATATTTAAGCCAACTCATAATGCATAAATAATATATAAATATAATTGTGACACGAGGTTTTTTATTTATCGACTTCACTAAAAACAAATTTCAATAATTTAACAAGTTAAATACAAAAAAAATATTGGAAAAAACAAAGCAAATTTATTTGATTGGGTTATCATGATAGAACAAACTGATTGCCTCGTTGGTGGGTAATCTGGGCACTAAAACTGAGAAAAATATAAAGCAACTAAATAAAAGGTATATTGTAAGAAATAATGAAATATAAAATTGAAGTAATTGGATTGGAGTTACCCCGGAAGTTGATTTGGCGGAATGACTTGGCGGCGAGATTAACTTAAAAAAATATCTCGTTTTTTTCGGTTCATGCATCGACGGATCGACAGAGACAGAGAGAGACCAAACCAGAAACAAAGAGAGAGAGAGAGAGAGAGAGAGAGAGAGAGAGAGACCGCTGAATAAATGCAAAGAGGAGACTGTAGAGTGGTGACAAACGAAGTGTGCTGCACTGCACTCATCTTTCCTCTGGCGATCCGAGGGGACGACCCTCGTCGCCTACAAACAGGGAGAGCTCTCTATCCTAGAAAATAAGCGCAATGCTCCAAGCTCTCTCTCTCTCTCTCTCTCTCTCTCTCTCCTTGCAGCCCTGTTGTCCTGTTTGCACCGAACTGTGGTGAGTAAACTGTGCACTAGGTTACACGCTAAATTTGTCCAAATTTCGCCGTCATTTTAGTGAAGTTATCCTATTTTCCAGGATTCTATATTTGAACTTGTGAGTATTATTTTATTTTTTTGCACAAAGGTCCTTCGGCTATATTAAAACAAACAATGTCATGCTACATAAAGTTGAATTATGCATAAATACATGACTATAAAAATCGGCCCCTAAACTAGCGTCAAGCCTTTACGAAGAAAAATCACAGCCGTGAAAGAAAAAAAATTCAATTCTTGCTTTGCGAGCTAGTGCATATGTCTTCATGTTGTCCATTTTCGATATATGATAGAAGTGCCAACCATCTTTATCCTTAATCATAGCTCGGTCATCTTGAAGTTCAAAATATAATCTCCAATCCAAGTCATGAGTGATCTTTTCATTGCTTGAATGATTGAGACATTATCACACAAAATCGCACAAGATCTAATTTTTGACAATTTAAGATGATGGAGCGCCGCTATACAAGCCTTTAATTCCTAATGAAGAAGAGAAATAACTTGAGTATATATACTCGCACAAAACGTGACCTCCGTGCCTCTTGTAACTACAACTCCCATACCCGTGCCATCTTCGGTCCATGAACCATCGACATGGCATGTAAATTCCTCATCTCCAATGAAATCACTCGTGGGAGCGATGATCAGGGGCGGCTCAAATACCTAGGCCATCTAGGCGTAGGTCGAGAGCCCGGAAAAAACGGAAGGCCCATATATAATACACAATTATTACTTTGCCCTCATATATACCTTTGTTGAAAATATTTACGGTAGTTGCCTTGATTGTTTTTTCCTCTAATTGTGCAAGTTTCTCATTAAATTGTCAATCTTTTCTAAATCTATGAAATTTGAAAATTATTCTACTTCCCAAATTTGCTGCTCGTTTCAGTATTTGAATTTTAACATCTCTATTAAGCAAGTTTCCCCTTAATATCACTCCTCATTTTTGCCACTGATTAATCTAATATCTTTGATTTATTTAATATTTTCTTTCTTCTTTCATAGAGATCAATATTCCTTTTAAATTGAGATTATTATCTTCTTTGTTTTTCAAATACACATTGCATCTGTGATGTAATTTCTTTTGTTGAATCCAATTGCTCGTTTTTCTTGCTTCTTCTCATGTTTTATTCTTAAGAAAATGCGAAATTTTAATGATATAACAATAATCATAGATCTTCTTTTGATTTGTTAAACCTTGATTACTTATTAATTTTTGGAAAAAGTCGGTTCTTTTTTTCAATAGATACTCAATCATAATTGCTCTGGTACTCTCAGTTTACTGATTGGCCTTTTTCATTTCTATGTTCTTTTACTTCAACATTTTATATGTTTACTTTGATCTGATGTCAAATATCTAATTTGTTGGTTGATTTTTTTTAATTTGATATTTGGAAAACAATCTATTTTGTTTGAAATTTGATTGTCTATGAATTGAAGGATGATGCATATCTGAATCATCATACAGGGATGTTTTTCGTGATATGTAGGTACAATGTACTGTGCTATTATTTTTTGTTTTTTACAAGTTTTAGTTTAATTTAATTAATAAAATTTTAATTTTGATTCATTAAAAGAAATAATAAAATAGTATCGTTTCTAATATTTGCCGAGAGCCTCCGTAAAATTTGAGCCGCCCCTGGCGATGATGCTTATATCTTGAAATGAGTTATTTGCTTTGGTGATCCCAAGGGTTATGCGAGTTATTGTCGAAGGGGTGTGTCGAATATTTTGAAAAATAAATTCACATCAACATTTTCAAATGGCCCATAAGGTATTGGCAAAAATGTCAAATTGTGTTTCATTGAGGTGTTTGCTTAGATGGAAGATGACCTCTTTGGGCTCACCACTCATATTGTCGACTCGCAAGCTAAGGGGAGATATGAACCAAACTAACTTCGATTGTGGACATAAGAAAGACATACGTAAGGTATATTCATCTTCATTGAATTAAAGACTAACACCTAATAAATATCCTTCTTAATAATGAGCGTGTCTAGTTTGTTCAAGATCTTATCTCACTCAATTTCGTTTATTTGTCTGTCTATTATGATTTTTAGAAGTTCATCTATCAAAAATTCACTTAATTGATAGATGTAATTGTACTAGAGACAAATATTTAGTTTTCATGTTTTCTAAAAAAAAAACTATGTAATTGAACTAAAGACTAACACCTAATTTCTCTTTTTTCACAAAAATCGCAGAACTGCAAACAAGTGAAGTCTAAAATCCGCAAAACAAATCAATTATCATATTTTTCTAAAAAATAAAAAATTGATGTCTAAATCGAGCAAAATACTCATATTTTAGGTTTTTATCGAAAACTCTGTAACTAAAGACAAACAAATATTTTTTTTTTTCAAAAAAATCGGAAAAATGTAAAAAATGAAGTTTAACACGTGTAAAAAATATATATACTAACAAGTACCAAAATTGATATCCCAAAACGAACAAAATATTCAGTTTTCATGATTTAAAAAAAAAAATCCCATAATTAAAGACTGACACAATTAAATTACAATTTTTTCAAAAGCAATTCGAAATATGTATACTAACTTTTCATGATTGTAAAAAATATACAGTCTGCATGTAGAAAACTATAATAACACATTATTAATAGATAAAACAAATGTATAAACATATATAAAAGGATAATAAAAAGCATTTCTCATAATATAATTTTATGTCACTCGTACTATGTTGATTTTGAAAGCACAAGACATATTTATGCTTTTAATTTTTTCTGTCTGTTAGAATTGTGTATGTAACAAATTAATTGACTTTGTATATTTGAAAATGAAAAATGTTGGATATACCTCCCTTTCTCATCCAATAATTTTGATGACGTGAATATGACTTATTGTCTTAATAATTAACATTTAAATTAATAGTTTGAAATTTTAATTGGATGTCCAATCATAAATAAAAATAATCAAATCATAAATTAAGATGTTATTATATATTTATTTGTTAATTTTTAATGTGTCAAATCATATCTACGTCATCAAACTTCTCAAGAAAAGTTCGAGAGAGTGTATATCGGTATTCTTTGGAAATCATATCAAATTTTAAATATCATAATAAGTACCACAGTTTAGACTTTAGAGGACGAATTAGTTTCGAACTGGGGCGTTTTTCTTGTCTTTCGCTGATAGATTAATGAGAAGAAAAAAACACAAATAATTTCTCCACAAAATTTCCTAACAATTGCAACATTGCAATTCTCTCTCTCTCTCTCTCTCAGAGAGAGGGATCAAAATCAACGAAGAGAAGAAGTCATATACGAATACAATAATACAAATTCAATAGAGGGCAAAATACCAATCAAATGTTTACATTCCATGCATGCCCTTGAATTTAATCCAACAACCATGACTCCAACATTATTAGCTTCTTCATACGGATGAAATCTTCTTAGGCCTTACAAACTTAATAATAAAATCATTTGACGCTTTATACATCCATTAAAACCCACAAACCACAAATGCAAAAAAATTCATCATATTCAATGAATTTATAGCGAAAATCAATCGGCAGTACTGCCATTTTCATGATTCTTTTGCAATTGTAGAGCGAACTCCAGATTCCACAATACATCTCCCATGGAGGGACGGTCGACTCCGTCTCGGAGCAAACATTTCTTGGCCGTCTCCGCGAATTTCTTCAAGCACTCAGGGGCAATCTGGTCTTTTATCACGGGGTCAACGATGTTATCTAGTGTTCCGGCATTTTGGCAACGTACTGCCCATTCTCCGAGACTCCTTTGCTCCTCCGGGAGGCTTGCATTGAGAACCGGCCTTGCGCAAAGGATTTCAAAGAGGACGACCCCGAAAGAGTACACGTCCGATTTCTCGGTGAGTTGGTGCCTCATGTAGTACTCGGGATCGAGATAGCCGAAACTTCCCTTGACCACGGTACTGAAGTGGTTCTGGTTGTTCACCATCGGACCGGTTTTGGACAGGCCGAAATCAGACACCTTGGCGATCAAGTTCTCGTCTAAGAGAATGTTGGTTGTTTTCACGTCGCGATGAATTATAGTGTATGTGGCACCGGTGTGAAGATAGTGAAGACCCATTGCAGAACCAATGGAGATCTCCAAACGTTGTTTCCACTCAAGAGGAGGATTGTTGCTGTTGTAGAGGTGTTCCCTTAGAGTGCCAAGTGCCATGTGGTCGTACACGAGGCACATTTCACCGTCTTCTTCGCAGAAACCGATCAAGGAGACCAAGTGCCTGTGACGGAGCTTCGAGAGCATCTCAATCTCGGTTCGGAACTCGTGCACTCCTTGCTCCGATTGAGGGTTCGATCGCTTGATTGCAACTTTGATGGATCCGTCAAGGACTCCCCTGTATCATGTAAAATATTTATTGATTCTTTTATTATATTAAGACGCTATTTGCTATCTTACGAGCAATAGAAATGGAGATAGATAAAGTATCATGACAGTAATGATACTTTTTTGGGTCTTACTTGTAAACTTTACCGAAGCCTCCAACTCCAATAACGAAAGACTCGTCAAAATTCTCCGTTGCGTGCTTCATCTCCGAGACTGAGAAGTGACGGCAAAGTGTCGAAACGTTCACGAGGTTATTTCCAGCAGAGCTCTTACCCGAAATGGTAGACTTGGTACCAGAGATAGTAGAGGCTCCGTACATAGGCAACCATCCTGACGTACTCTTCGATTCGTTTCGTAGCCTCTTATTCTGCTTCTTGATCACGAGTGCCACGGCACAAACCAAAAGCACCGCAGCCACAGCATATCCTCCGGCTTTAATAACCACCTTCTTGGTGCTATCCGTCGTTTCAGACTCAAATTGACCATTTATCAAACTCGCCTCGGCGCTTAACATCATTTGAGACGGTTGAGGGTTGGGTCCAGCCATGTTGCCAGCCGAATCACTGAGTTTAAATATCTCGAGTCCGTTCAAGAGAGCGTCCATGAACTCAGGTTGCATTGCAACGTCAGGTTTCATGGCAAGCCACAACTCGTCATCTCCAGGCCCATCGACCACGGGAACGACAAAGTCTCTGTACACTGGTATACCTTTTCCAGAACTCCATGCGATGACATCAGCGCCCCGATACGCAGTCTTGTTGTTGATAAAGATATCAAACACCCTTTGGTTGACTTTCGTATGTATGAATTCGCAAAAGTGGAGACGAAGGACATACGTGAAATTACCGTCCACTTGAAACAACCATGTCAGGTTACTGACTTTGTTAACATCCGTCACGGGTCCCATGGTTCTCGTGGTCTCGTACACGCCTAAGGGAGCAGCATACTCGGTCTCTTTGTCTGCATATCGCACCTTTACTTTCTCCGCATCTTGATTTGTGACCCCAACGTTGGCTCCGTACAAATAGATCGAGTCGTCGTACCATGTTCGAGCCATGCCCGAGTCGTTTGTCGGCGAAACGTATTGACCACCAACATTCACTCTGTACATAGTCTGAAATGCGGACCCGCTCACGTCCATTGTTTGATCGTCAAACCCAACTAATGCCGCTGGATCAGTCAGAATTTCTGGCATCGAGATAACCTCAATGCCGTTAATAAAAGCGCATGACCCGTTGTGCTTATCCGAGGGGGTGAAAGTGAGAGAAATCACTCCATCGTCGGAGCGAGGTAGCGAGTACTCTTTTATGATGTATGCTTGGCTCAACGCCTTAGAGGTCACGTAGGCGCTGAAGTTACTCAGAAGAGTAATACCACCAGAAGCCGAAACCGAGAAGTACGCAGAATCGGGCAAAATTCCATTATAAGTTGACGGATAAAAATAAAGACGTACCCAATGTCGGTTCTTTTTGTTGACGGAAATATTGTACGAGGCTGGAGCTGTGAAAACCCTAGCGGTCATGAATGGAACTGGCGAAGGAATCGATGCATCCTGAAACTCGGCATTTACTATTGTCGATTTTACAGAGGGCGAAAGAAATTTTGAGTTCGAATCGGAGACCCATTTTCGATTGTCTCCATCGACACCGTCGGATTCGCCCCCGCAATTCAACAAGATCGAATCCCACGGCTTGTATCCGCCACCATTGACAATGGTGATGAAAGATAAGATGAGAGAAATGGAGATAATGAGAGATATTAAACGAGTCCCCGAATTCATTGCTTTGCTTCTTCCCTTGAAAAATATTGGATAGAGTGAATGAATGTTTACGATTAGAGGGAGAGAAGAAGAATGATAATAGGGATTTGTTAAAACTCCATGGCCCGAATTAACAAGTTTGTCACAAAACCAATCTATTATTAGTAAACATGAGAAGCATAAAAACTTTTTTTCTCTCTTTACTAATGACAGTCCTCAATTTTGCAGCAACCAAATTAAATTTGCATCGTGTAAAAGAGAGAAAATCTCACATTTTTTAAGCAAGCAAAAGCATAATGAATACGTAAGTATAACTAACATGTTTAGTTTTAGATTTTTGTATGCAAACAAAAAAACATAACGAATAAATAACTAACATGTTCATTTTTAGATTTTTTTTATGGATAATTATACCATACCCCCTCATTCCCTCCCTCCCCACATCCTCTATATCAACAATTAACCATTAATTTATGATTAATTAGTATGATCATTAACAAAAATATATCCGATTAACAGTTAATTAATATTAATTAAGAATTGTTAATGTATATGTATTTTAATTATATGTTAATTAACTGTTAATAGAGTGTACTTTTGTTAATGATCATATTAATTAATCATTAATTAGGATATAGAGGATGTTGTGGGAAAATAGAGGAGTAGAGTATATGGACTCTTCTTTTACGCAAACACTACCATAGTAAGATTTGGAGCAATGACATTTAGTCTTGCCTTTCTCTCTCTGGCCGCAAAATTAAAAATAATAATAAATAAATAAAGAAGATGTTTGTTTTCTATTCATTAATTATTCGTTAATGTCAATGAAACTTAAAATCACAATTTTTCACAATACAAAACTTACTGAGTTATGAATTAATTGACCTGACAGTAAAATTTATGAATGACGCGATAATTTTTGTGTTTTGGTTTTTATACGAGCACTTGGTGATTGGATAAGCTTTATTTGTTTATTTCCTATTCGGTCTTTCTCTCTGTTATGGCAAATTTACAATCTAATAAATCTTAAACATGTTATTATATTTTTATTATATTTTATTTTATTTAACTTTATATTATATTAATTAATTAATTATATTTTTTTACATTTTTTATTATATGCATTTTTTTATATTTATGCTAATATATTATTTAAATTATTTTATTTTTAATATCTGAGTTTTATATATTTAAATAAATTATTTAATAGATTAATTAACTATATATTTTTAATATATTATTATACGCTTTAATAAATAATATAATTCACAATGGCATGAAACTATATTGATCAATTATATTTGTATTAATATATTATTTCATCATACTTTAATAATTTATAAACTATAAATAAAATAATACAAAAATCTAAATAATAATTCGCAAATACGAAATCATAAAACTCGAGTTTGCAAAACTACAAATCTTTTCACATGTAAACATACAATTCGCAATCTCCGAGTTCACTAAGAAAACCCTAATTATCCAAATTATACTTAATTCAAAATCAAGCATGCAAATCGTAATTTTCTAAGTACCTCACATTCTTCTTCCATCTTGCAAAGCTAAAATACTTGAATTTAATTTAAAATATATATAATAACTACAATTGTCAACTTATTGTATTTTGTTCCGACATGATGTTGTCACCAATATCTGCAAATAATTATATTAAAAATGGACAATTATCGAACTAGTTAAATTTTAAATAATTTGTATACCTCATCGGTTTCTTGATTAAGACTTAAGAGTAACCATACTCCTCATGAGTATTGCTTAATATCTTCATGGCATCTTCGGATATATCGTTTTGATCATTCTCGTTTTTCATAGCTAAAAAGCTTGACAGACCTTAATTAATCAAATAATAACAAAAATAAACAATTTATACTCTAATTAACATAATTAATTCAATTAATCTATATGATCCAAATAAATCAATTTTATAAATATTTACCAAAAAAATTTGATTTCGACCCAAATTATTTAATTTATATAAAATTGACCAAAAGTAATCAACCCAATTTATAGTCAAATACTCCTAATTAATCTAATTTACTAATTCAAATTAGTCTAGTTAAAACGAATTCAAATACGATTCATCAAAATCAAAACCTTAATTGACAAATTAAATACTAAAAACAGAAATTAAGCTAGAATGAGGAGGAGGAATAAGACAATCGAGCAAAAAATATCAACGGATTCCACTCCTCACAAGTACCACTCACCGGCTTCCACCACCTCGAGCCACCTCCACCACCTCCCCCACCTCGTCAACAAAAGAAGATATTAGGAACGGTCAATAATTTGACGTAACATGTTCATTTTTACATTTTATATGCAAGCAAAAAATAATAACATCTATTTTTTATGCAAGCAAAAAAATATTATTTTTTGTGCAAGTAAAAAATAAAAACATGATGAATAAATAACTAACATCTATTATTTTTTTATGTAAGCAAAAAACATAATTAACTAACATCTATTTTTTTTTTATTTTTTTTGCATTAAACAACCCGTAGGCAAAAGTATTTACAAAGTCATTCTTACATATAAATATCGTAGGACTCTTTAGTGACATAAACAAGACGGACACTCTATATATGAGGATCTATTACATAAACTCTAATACAAAAAAAAATTATCGAAATGATATATGAGGATCTATTACATAAACTCTAATACAAAAAAATTCTCGAAATGAATTTTTTTCACAATTGTCTTCATAGATATGACATCGATAGACAATGTTTAAACCTCGGTTTCTTGAAGACTCTAATAAAACAATAATTGTGAATCGAGAAAAAATTTCTGATCAAGTTTTGTGTAAAACATAAATAACTAAAGCAAAAAACATAAATAACTAAAGCAACACAAATGACTACAAAACTAATACCCCACAACATCTGATACTTCAAATTTCTCTGGTCAACTAAAGACAAGCAATCAAAATGACAAACACACCCTTAAGATCTATTATCATGTAACGAAATTCTTACAAACAAACCAGGGGTAAAATAGTCTTTTCCTAATTTAAGTCGTAATTCTCAGTCGTTCTTCATCTGAGAGCTATACTATCCTCCGTCATTCAATCCCAATTTCTCACGATATTTTCAACCATGCGGGGGCGATTCATCGCGATTTATCTCGCTTTCTTCACTGTTTTCTCGTCTGTATGCTCTCACGAGCACCATGGCGACTCGAGCTGCGAGGTGGATCCCGACGTGCGAGTTCTCGGCGAGTACCGTGCCGGAATTTTGACCGTTGACGGACATGGGGATGACTGGAGTGGAGTCGAGGGTTCGGAGTTTGAGCTTCTTCCTGCTCTCGATCCCGATGAGGATAAGGAATATCAAGGTGGGAAGATCACCGTTAAGGTAATATCACCATTATTGATTAAATTTCTCCACATTGTTATCCTTATTTTTGTTTAATCATACTATTATTGACAATTTTGATGGATTTTTAGGCTGCTCACGATGGTAGCAATGTCTATTTCATGCTACAAATTAATGGTGATTATGCATACACCAAAGGGTATTCTTTCATTTTAAACCCTTATCTTTTACCAATTTTCCCTTTTTATGCGAATTAACAAGATAAATATACCCATAAAAAATGCAGTGAAAGTTATAAATGCCCTTCAGTGGCTCTCATGTTTCCAGTCGGCGAAAACGCTTCCTATAATAACGTAGTTTCTTCTTTCATACATTCTTATATATTAAATTATACAAATTATTTATTTGTGATTTATATATTTAGATGGGCGGGTGTGAAAATACGCCGGGAAGTTGTACGAGTAAAAATTGTCAAGGTCACGAGGTCGATATAATGCATTTCTCAATTGGAACTGCTATTCCAGGCCGTTTATATGGCGGTAATTTCATCGATAATACAAATGGAAATGGCGGTGATAGGTACTTCTAATAAAAAAATACTAACTTATTTATTATTTGTTTATTTTCTTTTATTTTGATTTTCTTCTTAATTTTATAGGTTTGGGCATTTGGTTGATGTATATGCGTGGAATCCACATTGCCGATACTTGGATGGAATTGGTCCTGACGGTAATAATAATTTTCCAAATTTCAATTTCAACTCAATTTACTTTAATTTTCTGATATTAATTTATTTATAATGTCTTTTTACATGCAATTAAAAGTAAATAATACAAACGCTTTGAATGATTGGCGCGGATCTTGGTGGCACAGTTCTCTATCCCTCCATTCCGGTATTTAAAAATTATAAATTATTCGACTGATTTATTTCTTTCCCTTATAAAGTAAATTATATTTTTATACATAATTTATATTAGGATTTGTCGAAGAAGATAGCCCTTATTCGACACAAGGTCAAAAGGGCACGTATTTCTTCGAATTTTCAAGACCTTTACGAACAATGGACCGTTTTCAACAGGTAAACCCAAAATAAATAAAAAACTAAAAATATTAATGAACTTGCGAATTAACACTTAAAACCCCTAATTGTATTTTCTTTATAAATAAGGACGTGCAATTCACAATAGGACAAATAAGCAAAGTGGCAGTGGCGTTCTGGTACCCAACTGGAGGCAACGCATATAGCAAGTCGCAGCATTACTCTGCCAGCTGTAACTGGATACCTCTGGACTTGACATCAACATCCTCTCCAGTTTCTTCGTCCAGGGGTTCGTCCAGTGATAATGACGACACTTGGGATGTCGCTACTGCTTTTGCGCTGCTTCTCTCGGTGGCTTCGTTATGCGTTTCGATTTTTATCGGGTATTGGGTTTCGAAAAGGAACGATTCGGGTTTTAAACCAATTGAAATGATTGGCATGACGTGAGGAGTGAGAATGTTGAAGGGTTTTATTTGATTTTTTTTTTCACACACTAGAGATTTTAGTGTTCTTTTTGGAATTTTAATGGAACGGTAGATATAATTTTTTTTTTTTTTTCATTTATGCTATGTAATGAGAATAATTTAGAATGTATGTATGAACCTTTTTTTGTAAGAAAGTTAATTGTTGAGATGTATTCTTGTAACAAATTAGAGTATTCTGTCTATTTTACATAATATTTTTATTATTTTCAATGATAATTTATATATTAATTATTTTTTAATGAATTAAATAATGGCGATATAGTGCACAATAATTAAAACCACACCTAAAACGTAAAATTGCAGTCAATGAAACAGATGTGTTATGGTATCGATATAGCATTAGGGGTGTCAACGGTTCGGATAGTGGTCATAACAGATCCATATCCATAATTTTTTTCGTATCCGGATAAGGTTCTGATAGTCTAGTTTAATTAGACTTAATGTTTTCCAATTAATAGGATTTTACAGTACACTTGTTCATAGTGCTGTTATCGGGTTAATGAATTTAATATCCAATTAGGGGTTATTATCCATTTACTTATATGTATAAATACTCGATGTAATCCTATCATTTGTGGTTAATGAAAATTGATTATCACTTAATCTCTCTTTTAAACTCTATCATGGTATCAGAGGAGAATCAAAGAAGCTAACGCTCAAGATTCTCAAGATTCCTCAAGACTCACCTTCTTCTTTTCGATCTTCAATTCAGAAGCTCGATTCCAGCCATGGCTGATTCAACCGAACATCGCCCTGTGTTCTTCTCCCACAGTGTGCAGGTTCGATTGGATACTGGTAATTTTTCGATCTGGCAATCACATATTGTTCCTCTTCTCCGAGGACATGGCCTGTTCCACCATCTTGATCTATCGATTCCTCCACCAGATCGCATGATAGCTGCTACTTCAACCACTGCCGAAGCCATTAATCCAAAATTTCAAGCTTGGGAGAAACAAGATCAATTGATTCTTGCATTTCTCTTCTCCTCTCTCTCTCTGAAAATGTAATGGCTCAAGTTGCTAACTCAACGACAGCTCGCATGCTCTGGTCCTCGCTTAGTAAGAGCTTCGCCTCCCACTCTCTTGCTCGCACAATCGAAATTCGACGGAGTCTTCTCACAATTCGTCGCAATAACCTTGGTTGTTCCGAGTTCTTGACCAAAATTAAGAAATTAGCGGATCTTCTGGGCTCGATTGGAGATCCTGTCTCTGATAGAGAGTTGCTGGTCTACACCATGACTGGAATTGGTCCAGAATTCAACCCCATTCTCGCTAGTCTGGCTGAACGAACAAATCCACCTAACTTCTCGGAACTTCAAGGAGCTATACTCAACTACGAAGCTATGCTCGAGCAACAGCAAGTCTCCTCGAACTCAGCCGTTGCTCTTCTCGCTCAGTCTTCTTCTTCTTCTTCTTCTTCGATTCCTCACAACCCTACTCTCGCGAATGGCAGCTCTGGCTCCATTAGTGGTTATGGTGGACCTTTCTCCTCTCTCCTTGGACCTGGTCCACAAAATTATGGTGGACCAAACACATCTCCTGGGCTGCCTTTGGTCACTGGGCCGAATTCAGGGCTTTTACAAGGTCAATTTACTTATCCTCATGCTTTTTATGCTCAGGCCCAACATAATTTTAACCCAAATCAGGTTATTTCTTATCCAAGGCCATATTTTCACAAGAAAAATAAGAAACATAATGGTGATAAAACTCTTTGCCAAATTTGCTTCCGCAACAATCATTCGGCCGATCGATGCTACCAACGCTTCAATCAAAATTTTCAACCGCAACCACCTCGTCCACCTACACCGGGTCCCCCACGACCCCCGGTTAATGCACCGCAAACTTTCCTCTCCGAAGCCACTACCTCTCTCTCACCCTATACTCAAGCTCCTCACGAATGGTTTCTGGATTCGGGTGCGACGCATCACATAACCGGTGACATCAATTGCCTTTCGAATTTCTCACCTTATACGGGCTCCGAACAAGTCAAAATTGGTAACGGATTAGGTTTGTGTATTTCAAATATTGGTTCATGTTCTTTTCCCTCTACTTCTTCACATAAATTCATTTCATTATGTGATGTTTTACATGTTCCCCAAATTTCCAAAAATCTCATAAGTATTTCAAAATTATGTATTGATAATGACTTGTTTGTTGAATTTCATTCGTCTTTTTGTTTTCTCAAGGATCAAACAACCAAGCTCACTCTTCTTGAAGCTACTCGTGTTGATGGCTTGTACAAGCTTCAATCTCCCTCGGCCAAAATTGCTTTTCTCTCCGAACTTGCTCCAATAAATAAGTGGCATAGTAGATTGTGTCACACTTCTTTTGATGTCTTGTCAATTTTATGTCGTTCCGATTTAATTCGAGTTCCAAATAAAAATTTCGATTCTTGTATTGATTGTAATAAAGCAAAAACACATAAAATTCCTTTTTCTTTACGGTCTCAAATTGCAAAACATCCACTTGATCTTATTCATACCGACTTGTGGGGCCCGTCTCCGATTACCTCATCCGAAGGTTTTCGATATTACGTTCATTTTATTGACGATTACTCAAAGTTTTCGTGGTTTTATCTTCTCCAAACCAAAAATGAGGTTTCGCTTGCTTTTTCGAAATTTAAAAGTTTGGTTGAGAATTTATTTTCTAGGTCAATCAAGGTGGTGCAAAGTGATGGTGGTACCGAGTTCTTTTTCCTTGAGAAGTCGTTTCCTCAAATTTTGCATCAACGATCGTGTCCGTACACGCCCGAGCAAAATGGAGTCGCGGAGCGTAAACATCGGCATGTATACGAGCTTAGCATGTCTACCATGTCCATGGCTTCCATTCCGATGATTTATTGGCCGGAGATTTTTAGCTCGGTTGTGTTCGTTATCAATCGGATACCCTCTTCATCGACATCTCGCTTATCTCCTTACGAAATACTCTTTCATCGCGCACCCGATTATACCTTCTTCAAAACTCTTGGTTGTGAATGTTTCCCGCTACTTCGCCCTTACAACTCGCACAAACTTCAATTCCGTTCATCTCCGTGTGTTTTCATGGGCTATAGCACAACCTTCAAGGGGTACCGATGTCTTGACCCGGTCTCGAACCGTACCTACATTAGTCGCCATGTGCGTTTCAACGAAGACCGTTTTCCATTCTCGACTACACCCGGTGTATCTCATGCCACTTGCACCGATGAAGTCTCCTCGTTGACTCTTGCGGTTATCCCTAACTCTCTCTCTTCAATTACAAACATCTCTACTGTTGCACCTATAGGTACCGACTCGTCCGATGCACCGGTCGTAGTCCCGGCAATTCCGGTTGTGACTCCGGTTGTGGCAGAAACGGTTGTGGCAGCACCGAATGGACCTCGCCCTCTTCATCCCATGGTTACTCGCTCCCGCTCCAATTTACTCCGCCCTCGAGATTTTTCGGAGTTTGTCACTTACATTGCCGAAGTGGCCGACTCGGAACCTTCTACTTTTGCCATGGCTAATAAATCTCCGGAGTGGCGCGCGGCAATGACCGACGAGATCAACGCTTTACAACAAAACCATACTTGGTCTCTTACACCTCTACCACCGAATCACAATGTCATTCCTTGTAAGTGGGTGTTCAAAATCAAACGAGATTCCTCCGGTTCCATCACTCGCTATAAAGCTCGCCTCGTCGCCAAAGGTTTTACGCAAGAGGAAGGTATTGATTATGACGAGACTTTTAGTCCCGTCGTCAAACCGGCCACAATCCGACTTGTCCTATCCCTCGCCGCTTCTCATGGATGGTCGGTAAATCAACTCGACGTTAATAATGCGTTTCTCCACGGCGATCTTGCCGAGGCCGTCTACATGAATCAACCACCGGGTTTCCAAGACTCCTCGTTTCCTTCTCATGTATGCCGTCTTCATAGAGCTTTATATGGCCTTAAACAAGCTCCAAGAGCTTGGTTTACAAAGCTCTCTTCATCGCTTATCTCACTCGGTTTTCGAGCATCGAATTCGGATCCATCACTTTTCATTCGGACCCTTGGGTCCGACATCACTTGGCTCTTGATCTATGTCGATGATATTTTGGTGACGGGAAACAACCAAGCGAACATGGATGCCCTTATTACTTCGCTCCACACTCAATTCTCCCTCAAGAATCTAGGTCCGGTTCACTTTTTCTTGGGTATTGAATGTGTTCGTACCGCGAATGGTATTTCCCTCTCTCAATCGAATTATATCTCGAAAATTATTTCTCGCGCTAAAATGGATCTTTGCAAGCCATGCACTACTCCGATGAAACCGGGTGAAAGTGTCTCCAAATTTCAAGGTTCTCCAATGGAGGACCCTACTCTCTATAGGCGAATTGTCGGTGCACTTCAATACGCCACGTTCACTCGTCCGGATATATCATTCGTGGTGAACAAGTGTAGCCAATTTATGCATCACCCCTCGGACTATCATTGGAGTCTTGTTAAGCGTATTCTTCGTTATTTAAAAGGTACGCTTGATCATGGTACCTTTATTCGCTCTTCTAGGGATACTACCTTGCATGCATATTCGGACTCGGATTGGGCCGGTTGCCCCGATGATCGAAAATCCACTACCGGGTTTTGTATTTTTCTTGGCCCAAACTTGATCTCGTGGTCGTCCAAGAAACAACCCACGGTTTCTCGGTCTAGCACGGAGGCCGAATACAAGGCCCTTGCATGCGCCACCGGCGAGATAATTTGGCTTCAATTTCTTCTTCGCGAGCTTTCGATCACTCCACCCTCTCTACCGGTACTTTGGTGTGACAACATTGGTGCCACCTTTCTCGCCTCAAATCCGGTTTTTAGTGCACGCACGAAACACGTTGAGATTGACTATCACTTTGTGAGGGAACGGATCTCCAACAAGCAAATTCTAGTAAATTTTATTTGCTCTCGAGACCAACTTGCGGATGGACTCACAAAAGCCTTGCCGGCTCCGCGTTTTTCTTCTCTTCGTACCAAGCTAACTGTCGAGCGATCTCCGTTGAGCTTGAGGGGGGATGATAGTCTAGTTTAATTAGACTTAATGTTTTCCAATTAATAGGATTTTACAGTACACTTGTTCATAGTGCTGTTATCGGGTTAATGGATTTAATATCCAATTAGGGGTTATTATCCATTTACTTATATGTATAAATACTCGATGTAATCCTATCATTTGTGGTTAATGAAAATTGATTATCACTTAATCTCTCTTTTAAACTCTATCAGGTTCGGATATTAAACGGATACGGTTCGGATATTGTCGGATACAAATACGAATACGGATCTTATTCTGATATTAAAACGGATACTATGATATAATAATATAATAATATTTTTAGAATTCAAGTCTTGATTATTTTGTAATTTTAAAACAAATTATATATATATAGTGATTATTGATTATCAAGTATTATTATGAATTAAATAATAGTTATTGTCTATTAGATATTACTATGATTTTGATCATGAATTCAACAAAACGGTTACCCGTTTATAAATTTTATTCGGATCCGGATAGTATCCGGATCCATATCCCGATCTATCAAAAAATTAGCTCTTAGATCCGGATCCATACCCGTAAAAACGGATACGGTTCCGGATCCGGTTCCATCCGAATCCGGATATTTTTTTCGGATCCGAATATTTCTTCGGATACGGTTCGGGTCGTTTCGGGCAATATCCGCCCCATTGACATCCCTATATAGCATGCAATAGTCGAATATTAGCTCATTACTTGAAACATTATTTTAATGTATTTAATATTGTATGTTCAATGTAAAAATACTTAAAGTTTGTTTTAATCAAAATATCACGACATAAACTAGACAATTGTTATATTCGGTTATTTACGTATATGTATCATCCTTTCTTTCTTTTTTGATTAAATATTTATTGTTACATCAGATCCTATTTGAGAAAATATATATTATTGTTTTCAAATAAAATATTCAAATTTGTCATGCATAATACAAATACAAATACAAATATCTATATAAAAATATCGTAGGATTATATATAGAGGGCAATGTTACAAAAATCGCTAGGCGCTAGTCGGACGGACGGACACCGTCTAGCGCCTAGAGGGATTAATCGGGAATTAATCCCTCTTTTAATCGATTCTAGACGAATTTATAATTTTATATAGTTTTTGTCATATTTTTTAATTTCTATATATTATAATTTGTGTTACAAATTTTTATAATAAAAATAGTGTACATAAATTTTATTTAAGACAACATCCAAACAAATCATAACATGAAATCTATAACATAACATTAACACAAATTCAAATAAACCACAAAATAAAGTTACTGACATATCAACACATTATAACTGGTATCATAATCATTTCTATCCTCCTAGAGTGGGATGTGGGCCTAAAAAAATGCACAAAGAAAAATAAAACTAAACATTAAAAAAAAATTGGTTGTGGGCCTAAAAAAAATTGAAGTGAAAAAAAAAAATTGAAATTTAAGTGGGCTGAGTCTAGACAGAATTATTCGATATTTATACGGACTTAGGCGAAATTCCGCCTAGACAGGAACTAATAGGGCAGACCTGGACGTTTGGACAGCCTAACGCCTAGGCGGTCGACTAGACCGATTTTTACAACCATGACAGAGGATAAAGATATTTTTTATTTCTCACATTTTTATGATCATAAATTTTAACAAGGTTATTTTTAACGTAGATTTCGTCGAATTTTTTTTTTTTACACACGTAGATTGCAGTCTTACTCCATCCGATAATTTGCATGAGCTGATACATACAACCGTGTAGCGAGTCAATATTATTAACAATAACGTTCATTACACATAACTCTACTTAATTTTGCGCCACACAAAAACTGAACTATCGACGTGGCATAGTAACAACCTCCAACACCACACCCAATAATCTGGACTGCTAACAAAGACCAAAACACCCTTATCCGAATCTCCAAATTTTCTTCCCTGTAAATATCCATCTCGAGGGCAAGAAAGTCATTTCCTTATAGAGGTAACCATAATCCATCTCTCTGTTTATCCAAGCTCAGACAATTTGCCGAGACAGTAGTGAAGAAGAGATATGCAAGTCTTCTCCTTCACCAAGGCGAATTTCTTCTCTCATCTATCCCCAAGCACCGCCTCCACCTCAAGCACTACCAGCAACCTTCATCTCCATGGGAAAGCCCTTCGTTTTCCGCACAAGACGAGATCAAGATCATCACCATCATCGCCTCCTCCCAGTGAAGAAGTCAAACCAGATCAGAAGGAAACGGGGGAGGCAGTGCCGCCAATGCTAACCGTGCGCCGGCCGATGATGGATGTAGACGAGGAAGAGGAGGCGATTAGGTCTCTGACTGAGTCGTTGAGGAGAGAAGGACAGTCAGATGATGCGGATTTGAAATATTCGTCCAAGATCGACAAGAGAATGTCCGAATTTGCTAAGAAACTTCCGATTTTTGAACCGAAGAGGGTGGAGAACGGTCCTCCGACAGATCGGCCTCTTAAGATCAATCTGGAGCTCGCACTGTTTCGTGCGAAGATTCTTACACAGAATTTCCAGTTTGATCAGGCTCAGGAGCTCCTTCTCGAGGTAAAATTCGATTTCCTATTTTCTCGAGGTAATATATGACACGATGATCTATTTCATGTAGTGTATGGTATACTGGCCAGAAGATGGAAGAATATACGTCGGCCTTGGTAAGGTTTTCATGAAGCAATCGAAGTATGCCGAAGCAAGAGCCGTCTACGAAAGAGGCTGCCAAGCAACGCTAGGAGAAAATGCGTACATTTGGCAGGTATTAATATTAACAATAAACTCCATAAATTTTCGTAATAATAATCTCTCATGCTTCGTACATTTTCAAAATGGCAGTGTTGGGCGGTGCTGGAAAGCAACGAAGGAAACATTAAAAAAGCAAGAGACTTATTCGATGCGTCCATAGTGGCAAATAAAAAACACTCGGCGGCCTGGCACGGATGGGCAATGATGGAACTAAAAGAAGGAAACATCTCGAAAGCACGGAATCTCCTAACAAAAGGGATTCGATTCGGGGGCGGTAACGAGTACATATACCAAAGTCTTGCCTTGCTCGAAGTGAGGAGTGGAAGAATCGAACAGGCTCGTTTTTTGTTTAAACAAGCACTCAAATGCAATCCTAAAAGCTGCGCGAGTTGGCTCGTGAGTTCTCTCTTTCTTTTTTTATTCTCTTATTTGCCGAGCTCGAATTAGGAATTGAATTTTTTTTGTTTGAATTAGGCTTGGGCACAGCTGGAAATCGACGAAGAGAATGATTGGAAGGCGAGACAGCTCTTTGAGGTGAAGAACTTGAACTTTCTTTCCAGGTTATTTATTTTTATTGCCTTTTTCTAAAATTCATTTTAACTAAACAATGCTAAAATATATTTTTGTTTGGTTTGATAGAAAGCAGTACAGGCGAGTCCGAAGAACAGGTTTGCGTGGCACATATGGGGTTTATTCGAGGCCAATCAAGGAGACATTGAAAAAGCAAGAAAGCTTCTAAAAATAGGGCACACGTTAAACCCTAGAGACCCTGTGATTTTGCAGTCTTTTGCACTTCTTGAATACAAGTATAATTCTCCCGATGCGGCTCGTGCTTTGTTTCGAAGAGTTTCTAAAATAGATCCTAGACACCAACCTACTTGGATGGTACATAAATTTTTATCTCTCTCTCTCTCCTCTCTCTCCTCTCTCTCTCTCTCGATCTTGAATTTCAGAGCTTTTAATGAGAAATTAGGTTTTTTTTTATCCTAGGCATGGGGATGGATGGAATGGAGAGAGGGAAACGTAACTACTGCGAGAGAATTATACCAGACGGTTTTATCAATTGATAAAACTACCGATACTGCTGCTAAATGCTTTCAGGTATTCTTTTCGTTTAAGAATTATTTCGTCGATACATTAATATAATATAAGATTAATTACTTGGTAAATTAGGCATGGGGAGTTCTAGAAGAAAGGATGGGAAATATCAACATTGCTACGAGACTGTTCAAATCATCGTTAAATGTAAACTCGCAAAGTTATATTACTTGGATGACTTGGGCCAAATTGGTCGAGAGTCAAGGCAATTATTCCCGTGCCGAAGAAATTAGAAATCGCTACCTTCAGGAGGTTATTTTTATTATTATTATTATTATTATATTTCTTGATAATACAAATAATTAATGATTTATTAAATTAAATTGTATTGAGTAGAGAACTGAGATAGTGGAGGACCCGTTATGGGTGATGGGTTTTCTAGACATAATCGACCCGGCAATGGATAGTATCAAGAGGATATTAAACATAGACCAACAACCTGACGAGTCGAAATCAAAAGAAGAGGAGATCTTCGACAGTGGTTCGAGTGAAACGGAAAAGAATAATTTTGATTTAGATGCTTTCCTAAGACGAAAACTCAATTTCGATTCGTCGAGACTCGACGAATTCTTCGAAAAAGGTTCTCAACCGAGGAAAAGTGGTTCCCAAAACAAAATATGGACACGAGATGATAATAAAACTCGCCCCGTTCCCCCTTGAGTAAATTTTTTTAATATTGCGACTTATTCATGTATTATTATTATTGCCCATTTTGGACAACACAGTTTTTAGGAATTAAATTTATGTGAGAGAAGCATAATCCAACAAATCGACATTGAAGAAATTAATTATTCATCTAATTTACTGAACTAAATAACAAACACAGTTTTACATTACTTCGTACCAGTCAAAAAAAAAGGCTAGCGATCCCAACCAGGCGGTCTTTTTCTCTCCCTGGATCTCTCTCTTTCCTTCGAACTGCACATCCACAAAATGGAATATTATCAACCGAATATAGTATATCAGAAAAACATACAATATATACGAACCTCTGAGAGCTTCCACTACCAGGTTTCGCGATATTATTAGAAGCGACTCCGCCGATGACACCGCCCGAAACGAAACCTCTCATAGCAGGTCGAGCGGGGCCCGCAAAACTCGTCTGAGCAGTGTTGCTGTTACTGCTCGAGGCAGAAACGAAGCTGCTTCTGAACTGGTTCATCATGCCGGTTTTCAGAGGATTGGGCGCAGGTCGCGCGGCAGATCGATTAGTGGAGGGTTGGGGTGTTGGACCTGAAGTTGGTCCTTCTGTGTTGTATCCGATCCCGAGTCCGAAGTCTACTCCTCTAACACCTCGTCCGCGTCCACTTCCCCCTCCTCCGCCTTTTCCTTTGCCGCCTCCTTTCTTCCCTCCTGAAATAATTTGTTTACGTGGGAGGATTTACATATTTACCCTTATAAACATCCAAAATTACCATATTTACCATTTCAAAAAATATGATATTTAGGACTAGTGCAAAAATGGTGGAAATTTACCTTTTCTCGAGTCACGTTTCGTTCTGAACCTTGCATCCTAGAAATCCAAACAGACAAATTTAGAATATATCCACAAGAAATTCATAAAAAAGAAAAGAAAAAGAAACTCACTTTCATAGCGAGATCCATCAAATCACTGGAGACGTCCTGTCCAGAAGCAACGAGACAATTGACCAAATCGCCCGCAAATCTCGCCTCTTTCATCGTAATCAACGTAAACGCGGTCCCATCCTTATCCCCCGCTCTCCCAGTCCTCCCGATCCTATGCACATGCATGTCCACATCTCTCGCCACGTCGAAATTCACAACCGATTTTATCGATTTTATATCCAATCCTCTCGCCGCCACGTCAGTGGCCACCAACACGTGGTACGTCCCCGATTTGAATTTCTGCAACGTTTCGGTCCTCGAAGCCTGGTCTTTGTCTCCGTGTAAGGAAGCCACTCGAAACCCTAATTTGTTCAATTGGGTATCGATTTCGTCCACGGTAGATTTTTTCGACGCGAAGATTAACACGTCTCCATCGTCGATTAATTGGGGGAGTTTGTTCGTTAACCACGTGAGTTTTTCCGAGTCTGAGAGGAGAACGTGCACGATTTGTTTGATGTCTTCGTTCGCCATGCCCACTTGGCCTACTGTAACCCTAATTGGATCGGTTAGGGTTTCTCGTGCGAGTCTCTCGACTTTAAACGGCATCGTCGCGGAGAATAATAGGGTTTGTCTGTCGGGTCTAATTTGGCCTACGATCGATTTGATTTGGGGCTCGAACCCTAAATCGAACATTCGATCCGCTTCGTCGAGGACCAAATAAGTCGCGCGATGCATTTTCAAAGCTTTCATTTTTAAAAGATCGATTAATCTACCAGGGGTACAAACGACAATTTCGCATCCTGATTTCAGCTCTTTGAATTGCTCGTGTTTCGAAACGCCTCCATAAACAGCGGAGACTTTTAAATTATAAGGTTTGGAGAATTTTTTCGTCTCGAGGTAAATTTGATGGGCGAGTTCTCGAGTCGGGGCGCAAATTATGCCAATCGGTCCCTCTTCTTTTGATAATTCGGGTTGGTCCATGATGTGGACTATCATTGGGAGGACAAAGGACGCGGTTTTGCCAGAACCGGTTTTTGCAATGCCGATTATATCCCTGCCAGATAGGACGATGGGTAAAGCTTGGCATTGAATTGTAGTTGGTTTTTCATATCCTTGTTTCGAAATTGCGCCCATTAATGGAGCGGGAAATCCACAATCTTCGAAGGTATTTATTGGTTTCGGTACGTCGAATCCTGATACCCGTATGGCTAGGGTTTTTCTGTACTCTGCTACATCTTCTTCACTCATACCTGTAAAGATCAAACTTTTAGATATTTATTGCCAAACAAAAATTTAATAAAATAATAAAGTTACTTACTTGATATTGAGGGTTTTTCTTCGTAGAAATCCTTGCAGAATGGCTCGTAATCGATTGTGCTGTGATCGAGGGCTGGGATTGGTTCGATTTTTCTCTTGTCGACGACGATGGGATTATCGTCAGAATCATAGTCGATCAGACCGGCATCTACAGCTTTGGCTGCGGCATAAACCTCCTCGTCAGAATTATATCCCGCGTTTAAAGCCTCTGCAGCTAAGGATAAACCTACATCCCTCTTTGCGCGTAGAAAACTCTCCATTGGATCTTCTTCCTCGTCTTCTTCTTTGTATTTATCCACCTTCTGTTAATAAATTTCATCCATTTTATGCAATTAAGCCTTAATTCATCACGATATGAGTAAAGAATTGCAAATTTTGATCTGAACCTTTTGATTGGAGGGTGTAGGAGCTGGAGCTTTACTGATCTCATCATGAATTCCCTCCATGAACGCGTCAAGAGGATCTATTTCATCCTCTTCGCCTGCTGCCAACGTGGCGTTGTGAGATTCGCCCTCCGGATTTTCGTCGTACCCAATGTTATCTAACTCGTCGTCGTGGTTATCATCGTCATCCGATAGCCTCTGGACGCGCCGTGGCGGAGCCGGCCCGTCGAAGTTCTGCGTCGCCGGTCGGGTCGTTCCGATACCCTCGAATCCGAACTTGCGCTTCGACATGGTTAACCGAGTGAGTAGTGCCCGACTTTAGGTTAACTTAGTCCACGAGGCGGCAAGTATATTTCCCGTTTCTAACCTTGTGTGAGTCGAGTTGTTCAAAGGGGAATTTCTTCCGGATCTTCAGAGGTATCAATCGGAAGGGTTGCATCATTTCAAATTCGAATTATTTTGGTTTACGAATTATTTGAATCATCGAGGTCATTCAAATCGCAGATTATTCGTTTTCGGATCGTTTCGATTTTCGACTCGTTTGGTTTCGGGTCTTTTCGATTTTTGGGTTGATCGGTTCATAGTCGTTCGGGTATCGAGAAATTTGATTTACGAATCATTCGAATTTTTCAAATTTTATTTTTCGAATCATGCGAGTTTTGCTATACTTATGTTTCGAATTATTATCATATGGATCAATGATCATTCCAAAATTTAGTAAAATAGATAGATCATTTTAGTGACCAGGAGAATGTTCGCGCTACGCGGTGATGATGTTAATTATATTTTTCGTTGTAATACATAGTATATATAAATATGATAATATTGATACTATTATTTCATAATATAATTATTTGAACTAATTTATTTATGATTATGCATTTTAAAATTTGTTTACATTATGATGACAAAAAAATTCATTTTGTAATCAAATTATCACATTTATATTAATGTTATTGTATAATAAATACATATAAGGTATATCATGATTTTATAAAAAAACATAACAACAAATATTATATCACTATGTTCATAATATTTCATATAATATAAAATTTGAAAATAATGAATCATACAATTCACGTAAGAACATATTATTAATTATATACTACTAATAATCTGTTATCCATTCAAAATACAATAAAAATTATAAATATAAATTAATGGGAATGAATCAATGGACAAATTATTGGACAATACAAGACATTTTCAACCATTGATTAACATAACCACCCACTAGTTCCTCCTTCAAGCATTTCCAAGCATTAATTGATAGTTGTGTTCAATTTTTTGTCTAATTTTTTGTCCATGGACCCGGCCCGTAAATTAATAGGGAAAGTAATTTAATAAATAATATAAAAAAATAGTTTAGCATAAACATAAATATAAATTATTTTATATCGTGTGATTTTTTTTTAATTTTATATTTTTAAAAATAACATTATTATTTGATAGGCGTTTATAAATTTAAGAAATTATTTCGATGGATAAACTTTTTTTATTTCTATTATTTAAAAAAAATATATTAAATTTTTTTGATAAAAAAATTAATATTAAACTTTTTTGATTAAAAATATAAATATAGTCAACTTAGCATTATATGGTATTAGTATAGTTATAATTTTGAAAAAATAACTATTAATATCTGAAATTCTATTATGTATATAAAATAATTAAAATTTTATTTTGTAAAATGCATTTTTTGCATTGTATTTTTTACGTAATATTTTTACAAATTGAAATTATGAAAAATGGTCTATATAAACTATACTAATATGGTTGTCAAAATAAAGAGAAACTTAAAACGAATATATTTGATGAATTTTTAAAATTAAAATTCAAAAAATAATACTACTATATGTTGTATGTTTATAATATTACATATTAAGTTATTAGTATTTCATATATAAACTTTTCATCTTCCGTTGCATTTACATTTAATCATGTAATCTTATGTGAAATGATAAACGATTGAATAAAATTAGTCTAACATGAACCTAACCAATAATAATAATCCACATTATTAATATATGATGATGTTGATTTCTAAGAATCCTTTAAACGTAGTGTAAAATAAGGAACACTTAAATGCCTACAAAAAAAATGTTACAAAAAATCAATGATTAATTAATGGTCTAAATTTTGCCACATATCATAATCTAATGGTTAAAAAAATTTAATGATGTGGCATAATGAAATTGCATAAATTTGAGTCCCAAATAAAAATGTGGATAAATTTGGATTTTTACTGTTCATATTTAATTTGGACAATTGATTTGTATTTTGTATTCACGGCCGGTTCATACCTTAGCGACAATGAAAGCCCCAATTTTCTTTAAAATATATATATAATACTAGCTTTATCCCCGCGCAATTGCGCGGGAAGTTTTTTATATAATTATTTAAATAGAATCAAAGCGCATGCGTTTGAACTAAATTAATCTAACCATGACATATTTGCAAATATCATGATGTCAATAGATGCATAAGGTTCATAAAATTAGTCTATCACGGATATTATTTTCTAATATAATTTGTATAAATATCATTTGTTCATGTGCTTCTAAAATTGATTAATATAATCAGGACATATTCGCAAATTTTAATATGTATGTAAAATATGAAACAAAGACCAAATGTAAAAAATGACCAAAATGTGAAATAAGAAAAAATGATCAAAATGTAAAAAAAGATCGAAAAGTAAATAAAAAGGACCAAAATGTAAATAAAAATGATCAAAATATAAATTAAAACAAAAAGGACCAAAATGTAAATAAAAGAACCAAAATATAAATTGAAATGTAAAAAAGGACCAAAAAGTAAATAAAAAGGACCAAAATGTTAATAAAAAGGACCAAAATGTAAATTAAAAATAAAAAGGACCAAAATGTAAATAAAAAGGACCAAAATATAAATTCAAAAATGTAAAAAAGGACCAAAAAATAAATAAAAAAGGACCAAAATATAAATAAAAAGGACCAAATGTCATTTTTTAAACTAAAAATGACCAAAATATAAATTAAAAGGACCAAAATATAAATTAAAAAATATTTTTTTACACAAAGGTCCCTGGTGACATGGAGCTCTAGAAATGCAAGAATTCTTGTAACTTTATACATAAGATAGAATATGGCCCATAGTTTTTCTTTTAATTTTTTCTTTACAAACTCAATTCTCTCCGACAGTGAAATTGTGAGTTCTCTCTTCAAATTCCCTGCTCAAGACTCTTCTCTGACTCTTGCTCGGACTCGCATCTCTCCCTCTCTTGAAATTACGCTGAAGTGAAGAGAAGACACGAAATTCTCTCTCTCTCTCTCTCTCTCTCTCTCTCTCTCTCTCTCTCTCTCTCTCTCTCTAGAACATTCCGGCGATGAGTTAAATAATGAGGAAGATTTAGTGAATGAAAGAGTTGAAAATTCGGATAGCGGTGAAATGAATGAAAATTTGACGTAAACAAAAATTTGATTAGTGGACCTCGGGCGCTAGCCTTGCGAACGGGTTCCTTTGGTAAGTGGTGAAGGAAACGAAAATTTGGTAAGTGGTGAAGGAAATGAAAATTTAGTGGATGATGAACTCTTGAATATTGATGATCCAGTTAATTGGGGTATTATTAGCCAAAGTTTACGAGATTTATTAGTAAAAAAAGGTTTCTTGAAAAGAGATAAAAATTATATCGTCAAATTCCCTCGCAATGGGAACGGTAGGGGGTTTTCTCATATTTATTATGTCAAAGCCCCCCTAAACTCGCCGGGCCGGCATTGTTCGTATTAAATATAAAGAATATTCTGATACGATATTTTGTAATGTCATTACGGGCTTGTTTGTTTAGAGGGATTGTGATATATGGATAGTGAAATACATGTATTTCACTATCCATGTGAGTTGTTTGATTTGTTGTATTTTGAAATCATGTATATCAAATCTCTTGTTTGGTTCTTTGGTACAAAATTCAGGATTTGAATATTTGAATATTATAAAATATTATATTTATATTATTTTATTGTATAATATAATATTGTATTATATTATAATATTATATTATATTATATTACTTCAATTCTTATTATATAATATAATATTATATTATAATATTATATCATAAAATAACATTATATAATTTAATATAATATTATATGAATGTCATTTAATTCTTATTATATAATATAATATAATGTAATATTATATTATATTACTTTAATTAATTTATATTATATTACTTTAATTAATTTATATTATATTATATTATATTATTTATATTGTTTTATATTATAGTATATATTTTTTATGTTGTTATCTGATGTTATATTATATTATATTATACTATATTATACTATATTATATTATATTATATTATATTGTTTTATATTATTTTATATTATATTGGTTTATATTATATTACATTATATTATATTAGATTATAATATTTTATATTATATTATATTATGTTATATTATATTATATTATATTATAATATATTATATTATGTTATATTGTTTTATATTATATTATAAATTGTTTTAAATTTTATTATATTACATTATAAAATAGTACATAATATATTATTATTGTTGTTTAATATAATATAATATAATTATAATATAATTATTGTTCATGAATATAATTTAAAGAAATAATATTATAATCAAATACATGGATAGCTCTATCCATGGATTTGTAATACCGATTTTGAAGTGGGAGTACGAAGTACTGGGACAAGAAATACTATCCCATTTAATCCCTCAAAACAAACAAGAAATTTTCGGCTTATCCCGGATATTGAAATCCTATCCTATCTAATCCCTCAAAACAAACAAGCCCTACGTGTATTCAATACTAGCGCATTCAATACTATTATACATCTATTATAGTAGTTAGTATAGTAATACTGAGTTTGAGTATAGTTCAATGTTTTTAATCCTAGTATTTGTTTTTCATTGGCTTAGAAAAATACCAATGAATTAGTGCTTAGTTATTAAATAGTATTTTTAACGTGATTATACGATTAGGCTATTAGATACATAGTCGCAATAATATATAATATTTTTACTTTTAGTAATATATTATTCAGATAGATTTCTAGTCAGTTCGGTGTCGGGTCAATTAGATTTCATATCAATTATAATTTCGGGTCGTTCGGGTCTCGGATCATTGGTGTGAGTGAATATTATGTTAGAAAGTTAGATAAAACCTAATGAATTGACATAATTTCAGGTTGTTCTGGTCTCGGATCATTGGTGTGAGTGAATATTATGTCAGAAAGTTAGATAAAACCTAATGAATTGACATAATTTCGGGTCGTTCGGGTCTCGCAATAATATAATATTTTTACTTTTAGCGCATTCAATTACCCGCCCGTTCGGGTTGGTTACCCATTTGAAAAATAAAAATGTGTTTAGCCAAAAACCACAAAATCTAGAACAAGTGGGAAATACTACAATAAATTCAAGGAAAGATTCACAGTTTCATAAATTAGCAAACAGAATTGAGATTCACACAAAGAAAAACGGAAAGTTAAATAAGGGGTATTGAGATTTATTCATCTGGTTTTTTTCACAGAGTCGGTAGTTGAATTCTGGTCTGAAAGTATCTTCAACACGTGAACAAGTGCTCGCAGCCTGTCCCACACATTCAGTCCGTACAGCGTCTCCACGAGTGATTCCTGGAATTCAAATCCAATCTCCGAAACAGGATACTACATCAAAACAACACAACACACACAGTTAAATTAGGAGGGGTATTCGTGATATTTTTTATTTTTTAGGGGCATACCTGAATAGGTTTCGGAATCTTGGTTCGAATGTACGGCCAAAACCTATCTACAACCACGGATTTAACAACACAGCAAGCTCTCAGTCCTTCGACTCCGGCGAATCTACCGAATCCACTATGCTTCACTCCCCCAAACGGCAATGACTGCGAAATAATAATTACAAATATAAAAATCATGAGAAATAAAATATTTCTTTTTGTTAATTTACCTGGCACATGTAAGAGGAAGCGAAATCGTTAATAGCTGCAACTCCGCAATGCAATTGCGCCGCAATTGCGATTGCGCGCTTTTGGTTTCCAGAGAACACGGCACATCCGAGCCCGTACTTCGAATCGTTTGCGAGTTCAACCACCTCTTCGTCCGAACTGAATTTCATTATTGGAATTATCGGTCCAAATGTCTGCAAAGTTCAAAACAGGGGGTACTTTTAAATATTAGGCCAAATTTCATATGTACCCTTACAAAAACCCATAATTTCACGTATAGCCCTGCAAAACGTGAAATATCATGAATACCCCTACAAAACTACTAAAATTTCATGGATGCCCTTTTTATTAGATTTCGGTTAGTTATTCGTTAAGATTATCGCTAATTTTTGTTTTCCGATTTTACTCCCTATGTAAATATGGAATAATATTTATGTTGGAAAAATCGAAAAAGCACCAATTATCGGTAATCTTAAAGAATAGTTAACCGAAATCTAACATAAAGGACATATGTGAAGTTTTAGTAGTTTTTAGGGGTATTCATGATATTTCACGTTTTACAGGGGGTATACGTGAAATTGTGGGATTTTGTAGGGGTATATATGAAATTTGGCCTAAATATTAAAGAAGTCGAGGGGTTTAATTGCGAAATACCTCTTCTTGCATGATTTTCATGGTATGGTCGACGTTGACCAAAACAGTAGGAGGGAAGAATTGGTCGACGGCGTCTTCTCCGAGATGGCCGAAGCTTCCTCTTCCCGCAATTTCGGCTCCGCCATCCAGAGCTTCGTTCACTAAATTCTGAAGCCTTTCTGAGTGCTCTTGCATGCATATCGCCCCCATGTCGAATCTTCCTGATAATGGCGGGCCCTAAAATACAAAAAATAATTAAATTTTATTTTTTAAGGGTAAATATGATATTTTCAATTTTCAGAAGGGTAAATATGCAAAAATGAGTCCTTACAACAGAGATGGATTTGATGATTTTGACGACTTGAGAAACGAATTCAGAGTAAATATCTTTGTGCACGTAGAATCTCTCTGCGCCGGCGCAGTTCTGCCCACTTGACTGGAGTGCTGCTCTTATCGCAACTTGCACGACCTTCAATTCGAAGCATGGGTATTTTCGGTATTTCATAAATAGGATTAAAAAATTAAAAAAACTGAAAATTGGAAATTGTATACACTGGGTAGATCTACGTCTTCGCAGACAATAAATGCGTCTTTTCCGCCCAACTCTAGCGTTACTGGGATTAACGTCTCTGAAGCTTTCTCCATTATCTATAATTATTTTGATTATTAGGTGTATAATTTTAGAGAGAGAGAAAGAGAGGAGAGAGAGAGAGGTACCATTTTCCCTACACCAGGGGAACCAACAAAAATAATTTTGTCGACTGAAGAAACAAGAGCCTGTCCAGTTTCAGCAAATCTGAATCCAAATAAAAAATACAAATATTGAAGTTGTCGAATACATAAATTACATCCAAAACATATAATATTTTATATTTATAAATTAATTTTATATATACCCAGTGATTATATGGACGAGATTTTCAGGGGCACCAACAGCAGCAAGAGCAGCCTGTATAATTCTGTGATAAAAACAGCCTGACCAACTTGCATGCTCAGAAACCTATTATTAATTTATTATTAAACATTTAAATCAAATAAAAAAATGGATATTTACATAAATACCCGAAATTTTAAACGTTTTGAATTGTTTACCTTGATTACAGCAGCATTTCCAGAGAATAAAGCTGCGAGCATTGGATTAAATACATTGTGAAAGGGATAATTCCATGATACAATTGCGCCAATTACTCCTAAAGGATAGAATTCCACTCTTGCCCTCTTGTGTAGCATCGATCTCCCAGATGCCCTAACATTCAAAAGTTTCAAATATTTTAGGGAAATTTCAAACATTGTTGAAAATTGCAAAAAAAAAATCCCTCTGCTCCATTTCTCAATTACTTGTTTTGTATGACATGAATAATGCAGGGTCCTTTTGCAATTTTCGATAATGCATGGACATTTTTGTAATTTAGAGATATTGCAGGGTTTATTTCTCAATTATGATGGAAGAAATATTAAAGGGAAATTGGACCTGTATTCAGGCTTCAACCATTTCTCGCCTTCATCTAGAAGCCAAGTGATTTTCTCACAAGTGGTCATAATTTCTCCTAACGAAGCATCCACCATTGTCTTACCCGTATCCCTAGACGATACCCTGTATAAATAAAGAAACACACAATAGACCATTTCTTATTAATTTAATAAAATATAAAAAAGGAGTTGTTAAATGATATTGTGATTATATGATCTTACTTACTCGCATATGAGTTCTTGATGCTCGATAATGTACTTGAGCAAGATTCGCAAAAATAGGCGCCTTTGTCTGAAACTACTCTTCGCCCATATTTTCTGAGCCTTCCTTGCTTGTTCTACGTGCTCCATAACCTGTTCCGGCGCGTAACAGAACACAAATTTTGAATAAATCGAATCATGCAAAGTGAATGCGTCTTAATTATGCAAGGAAAACAAACCTCTGTAGGTGTCAAAGCTGGAAAATATCCAAGATATTTCATAGTGGCTGGCTCGTAACATTGTACTTTGTCTTTTTGGACCGTTTTGCCCCTTCTCGGAATCTGCAATGTGATTTGATAATAAGAAATAAGTACACTAAACACTAATTGAACAAGCAATTATTCAATGAATGCATCGGATTAATCTAATTTTGAGCCAATTGCACGGATTGTTCACTATCAGTATACAGTTTTAAACCGAAACTGTTGATATATAGACTTAAGACAGCTCAAATCAAATTCATGCAACTGAAAACTAAATCCTACACTTAAAAACACACTAAAATCGCAAAACCAAACAGCATTTAGTTTTCACTTACATAAATGAAGCTGTCCTCCTTGTTCTGGCTCGCATCAACCAAAACTGCGACAAAAATTCCACAAACACTCAAAAAAAGTTAACATAAAACAAAGATCACAAAATTTTCAATCAAATCCATACCATCAGATGCATCCACTTCGATCGAAGGCACGCTAGGCGGGATGAGCATGAGAATAAAACGACACAAAGCATAAGCGATCCCAATCACGAACAATGGCCACCAGATCGCCATTGCTAGGGTTTTAGAACTAGAATACGAATCGGAGAAAAGTGGAATAAGAAGTAGAGTATAATTGCTTGCGTTGGAGAAGAGCAATAACTAGTAATAAAGGAGGAATAAAAGCGTAATAATGTCTTTTTAGAGGGGTTCTAATTATATTATATATATACATAAATTAACAATATACCCTTCTAAAATCTAAAATATATTAATGGTGTTTAATTTTGTAAATTTAGTTTAATTATTATAATCTTTAACTATTTTAATTTTTTAAAACAGTTTTAAAATTTCGAAGGGTAAGTATGACAATTATAGAACTTTGAAGGATGAACAAACAAAATACCCGTTATATATATTTTACTTTATGCTTCGCTTGTCGCTTTCGGGTCTTCAGATAACAACAGTGAATCACTACTTCACTAGTGGCAAAATTTGTAATTATACAATATTTGTGGGTATTTTAATAACGTGCTGACTCGTTGTCTTTCTCGTGAAACAGTTAAGGGCCCGAGGCTTTAATTTAGGGTCAAATTTACAGTTATACCCTTGATTTTATTTAATTACGGATTTTTGGAATGGATTATGTTTGTCTTATTCAACGTGCAATTATACATAGTCCTAAATCTAATCCTCAACATATGAGGAGAAGGCGATACGTGGAGGTGGAGGAAGATAAATTTGTTTTTTAGTCCCTTATGTTTTCATTTTTCAATTTTAATCTTTTTCGAGTAAATTTGTTTTTTAGCCCTTATTTTTTTATTTTTTTATTTTGATCATTTTTGGTAAATTTTCTTTTTACCCCGTTGTTTTCTCTTTTTCGATTTTGGTCCCCCTATTTTTTCATTTTTCAATTTTGATAATTTTTGGCTAAATTTCCTTTTTAGCCCTTATATTTTCATTTTTCAATTTTGTAAATTTTTGTTTACCCCATTTTTTTTTCTTTTTCGATTTTGGTTCTTTTTTTTCTTTCCAATTTTTTTTATTTGCTCATTTCTGATGGGTATGTATGAAATTTTTTAAGTTCAAATTTATACGATATTTCATATAATTTGTCATGTGCCCGTTGTATCTATCTGACACGTTGCGATTCTTTAATGGATCCTTATTAATACATATATTGACATTAAAGATATTTGCGAATATGTCATGATTATATTAATCGAATTCGAAAGCACCCGCGCAAATGTTATTAAAACAAATTATATCAGAAAATAATATCCGTGAAAGATTAATTTCATGAGCTTAATGCATCTATTAACATCATGATATTTGTAAATATGTCATGATTAGATTGATATTGTTGAAATACAAGCACGTCAATTCGCGCGCATGCTAATTCTATTTAAATAAATTATATAAAAAATATGTAAAAAATAAAAATGTGGTCCCGCGCAATTGCGCGGGACGAAGCTAGTGGTTATTAAAAATAGCAAGTTTCGCTCAGGTGGGGGGCAGTGACAGCAAAGCATTTGTCCAATGGGCCTTAACTAATAAAACTTAATTGGGCTGAGAATATTTGAGAGATTTTAATTCCTGATTTTGGAAGTTCTAATAATACGTAATAGCAACACTGGATTTGTACAAATTCATGATATCAGTTCTGACAATATAGTCATTTGAAATTTGATTTTTGAAATCCGAGTTAACTGATTCACGACAATTTTGTGATTTGGAGAAAAGGATGTGCTGTTATTTTGCATACAATTCACACGAAATGTGAAGTACAAAAAAAAAATCATGTATTTAAAGAAGGTTTTTGTCAAAATATTATTCACATTAGCGATTGTTTTAGAAAAGAAAAAAATTATCAAATGATTGATCATAACAAAAGAATTATTATGAACAAAATGGATATCTATTCAAAATAAGATATTGGAGAAAATCGATACCAAATCAAACGCTACAAGCCTACAAGTCAACAATTGAAATCCGAGTCAATTTATTTCACAATTATTTTTCTCGAGTAGTAATATTAATAATCAGTCAATTCCCATAGCATGATTCGTCCGTCGGCCAAAGTTGTGCTCCCTGAGGGGAAATTTTGAACAGTAGACACGAAAAGTTTCGTAATACCCAAAATAAACAACATAGTTTGATAATTTCCAAAATAACACTCTCGACTTTTCAAAGGTCGAGAGGTTTAAAAATGCTCGACATTTGAAACGTCGAGCGATTGATTCTGACATTTCAAAAGTCGAGAGATTGATTTTAATTCAAAATATGATATATTTTCCCAAAGTGTACACGCCGAATTTTCCATTATTTAGTTATTACGTTCAATTATATTGATAATTAAGATATATAATTAAATATTCAGTAAAATTTATTCAAATTTATGAATTCGAACAATTATTAATTATATATTAAGTTAACAGCTAACATGTACTGGTTATCATTTTAATTAAATAGACGAATCGAAATTATCCAAATTTTATATGAATACAGTGTCCGAAATCGGATATCAGATATCGAATACGAATACGGTGTCCGATATCCGATATTCGATTTCGGATAGAAATACGGTATCCGATATCCGATTTCGGATACGAATACAGTGTTCGATATCCGATTCCGGATACGAATACTATGTCCGATATTCGATATTCGATTTCGGATACGAATACGGTGTCCGATATCTGATATCCGATTTCGAAGACGAGTACGATGTCAAAATATATAAATTGGAAATGGAAATGGACATGATAAATTGGAAATGGAAATTGACATGATAAAAATGAAAATGGAAATGGACATTTATTTTGAAGTATATAAAAAAAATGGCGGAGTTAGTAACTCCGCAAGTATTTACATTTTCCTACCCAGCTTCCATTCCATTAATCCAATTTTTAAATTTTGACTGAATTAGAAATTCTGCCAGATTATATTGTTTAATTAATTACTCGTCCATGCTTAATGATCTACTTAACAAATAATACTTGGCGGAGTTCCAAATTCCGCCATTTTATAATTTGGCGGAGTTACCAACTCCGTCCTTGTGTAGTTCAGGAATTATGTTACCCGCGTGTGCATTTTGAAAATAAAATTTAAAAAGTTGTGTACGAGAGAAAATTGCCTTTTATAAATAGGTATAATGCTAAACATTATGTTGTTCCCTCATTCGGCCACGTCGTCTCCCATATCTGCGCCGTCCGATTTGGTCATTTTTGGGCGGACCAAATCTTAGCCGTTCATCTTTTCTTGGTCGCGGTCTATGTGCACCAAAAAGAAAATCATAAGATCCTTCAATTGGTCCACCGTAGACCGAGTTCTTCCATTTTTTTGCGCGGCCACATCATATACTCCTCTTTCTCTTTCATTCCTCCACAAAAAATTCGACAGCAAAACCCTAGCGATACCATGGCGAAACTGCGACGGAACCCTAGCCCCGCCATAGAAAACATGCCAAAAAGCGAGCGGCGACAAAATCCTAGCGAACCGATGGTTCAAACTTGGTGAAACCCTAGCTCGACGTCGAAAACGGCCGATTTTCTTGCCGTTTTTCTTGCCGGCTTCTTCCGTGCGTCAAAGACGGCCTCCAACCTTCTTCCAACCTTCTGTTTTGTTTGGTTCGAACTTCAAGTTACTACCACCGGTACGATAAGTTTTCCTCAATTTCTTCGGTTTCTACTCTGATTTTGCTCTTTTGTGTTCGATATTCATTTTTCTTTTGACTTATTGTGGTGTTTATCCCTGCTTTCCGGTGTTTTTCAGTTGGTATTTTGTTCTGCCCTGATTGATGGTTTCGAGGGGAAGTAGGGCCCAGACTGACATAAATAGTCAAGGCACGAGGTAATTGACTTATATACTGGCAAAGATTACACCAATTTTCTCTCAATTAGGTTGTGTTCTCAATTTTCAATTTTTTTTGACAGTTTCGATCCAGAGGCACATAGGTTTCTCAAGGGATTTGGATGGTGATCGGGACCAAAGACACATAGGTTTCGATACTGACAAAGATTACACAAGCCTGTTTGGTTTCCACATGTCGAACCGAAACTGCCACATATTAATAAAATTTACAGCGAGTGTGTTTTTGGAGATGTGGAAACTGAACGGGGCGATCAAAGACGCAAATAGAACATTAGAAGTACTTCGCTTTCTTTTCTCTTCAATAATTAATGTCTATATCTAGTATGAGAACTAATTCGTCCTTCTGTAATTAAGATAAATGCTGACTCAGCGAAAGGATACAAATGTTGCGGCATGGCGAATGCCATGTTGGATAAATGGGAAGACGCGGCCAGCGACCTACACTTGGCAGCTAAATTAGATTTCGACAATGAAATCAGTTCAGTTCTTAAAATGCTAAATTTAATTGGATTTTATAAAGTTATTGTTAATTCATGTGGAGCTGTCTATAATTATGTTTTTACAGGTCGAACCAAATGTGCATAAAATAGAGGAGCATAGGAGCGGGAAATTAAGTGTAAATGCGCTGAAGCCAAAGGTATGTATTGATTTTCTTTGGTACCGCTCTGTTCTCATTTATTTATTTATTTCATTTTATTCCTTTTTCGGGTGCCTGTGAGAAAGTGAAAAAGGAAGAACCATCTTCGTGCGGTAAAATACAATAAAAAACAATTTCATCACATTTTAATTTGTTCTTTTTTTAATTCTAATACAATTATTAAATTTCAGGTAAAGTAATCTTACCATCAATTAAGAAACGTACTAGGAGACGAAACTAAACTCAGCCTCCAAAGAATCAAAAATTTCGATCCTATATTTTCAAGGCTACATGCTGCGGTCTGTGCAGAGACGTGGGCCCGGTTTACAAACTGGGACATTAAGGTATGTGATCTCGAGTAATTCATGCTGATGTGATCCCGGTTTACATCATAACTGAAAACGGTGCAAATTTTGTAAAACTACAAACAATGCCGTGGGAGTATCAAGGCATGTCATCAAAATAAGAAAAGAAGCATACACCAAATTGTAAGTTTTAATAAATATTTTCATTTCTATTGTATGAATTACATTGGTGCCCCCTGCAAAATCTATAAAAATCATGTATAACCCTATAGAATGAGATATAACATCAATAATCAATACTTCTACATAAGATTAGAATTTTTCTCAAAAACCCATTTTTACTCTCATATGCTGATCTTTATTGGTAAATTGTTTGTTTGGAGTTTGGACCGAATGACCGGTCATCCTATAAAATAATTTTAATTATCTTTTGGATAATTTTATATGCAAAAGGAAATATTTTTTGTACTAACTTTAGACTTAATTAATTTAATAAAATGTTAGATTAGGACAATTTTTTGGCCCGACTAAATTTTTTATTTGACGTCTCTCTCAAAAAAATACCATATGATAGGAACTAAAACTTGATTTCTAAACATGGACTTTGTTGCAAATTTAACATTTTTTTATGTTAATTAATTATAGGAAGAAGAAAGAGAAATAGAGGTTCAAATATATGGATTAGGCAGCAAGATATTCAACATGAAGGAGAGAATGAATAATAAAATCAATCAAGAGATTGGTAATAATAATGATATTCATAATATTAATCTTCATCTATTCGCTAATTGGCCCCTGTCGAGGTTAAGTATCGTGATTTCTACACCATCTCTCTATCAGGTTTGTTTTCCATTCGATAAATTTTCAAACAAGAAAGAAACTGAATTAAGTCCAAATTGCAAAAAGAAAATACTAGAATATCCTTTCTGTTTTTAGGAAAAAATTAAAATAAGAACAATGATTAATTTGGTTAATTTCAGGGATGTAATTGTTATTTATATATTTTTTCTTTTGATTGAAGGCTGTGGAGAAAGCTGTTGATTTTGATGGGCAAAAAATCACTTATAATGTGATTAATCTTTGTTTTCAAGATATTTTATATTGTTTAAGGTCAGTCAGCAATTTAAATCCTAACATAATAGAAGTATCACATGTCCTTTTAATTTCAAAATAGAATGTGTCTTTTTTCCAATAGGTCCCTAAAGTTTGAGGACCCAGCAAGGAGAGGACACATTGGTGGCGAAATTTACCGAAGAATTTGTTTTATTTGCTAACAATACTATAAGACCTATGTTACGCGGATACTCCAAAAATACAGAAGTATCCTGAGAATACGGGTATCCGATACGGATACGGCTGCGATACGGCTGCGATACGTATCGGATACGCCACGTGGAGTATCCGAATTTTTTAATATTATTTTTTTTCGGATACGGCTAGGATACTTCTGGATACGTTAGGATACTTCCGGGATACGAAATGGATACGGCAAGGATACCTTGGCCCATAATTCGGATACGACGGCCCATTAAATTTTTTCAGCCCAAAAATTTTGAATTAATTTTTTTATGATGCCGAACAAGTTCCTTTTTAATTCTTCATCCCCAACCTATCCAATATCCATATATGCTATATAGGCTGTAGCCCGACAAGCGACTAAGATTACCAATTTCAAAAGGCCCAAAAATATAATACCGATATATGTTAAAGAAATAACATTGTAGCAATTACAAACGGCCCCCAATTTTATTTGAATAAACTTCTGAGGCGGGCTGCAGAATTACAGCCGAGCGAGCCGGAGCCGAAGAAGAAGACTAATTCTCTCACCGCTCAGAAGTTAATTAATTAATTTTAATTATGTGTTTGATATATGAATATATTATTATAGTAATTTGGGAATAATTATATAATTATATATATGTTATTTAATTATTTTATTTTTATTTTATTAAGAAATTAATTAGTTAATGATAACGGTGTTTTTGCACGTCTAAAACGCGTATCGTTGTTTTAAAGTCCCGTAATATCAAACAAGTGAATTATATGGTTGTATAGCAGAAAATAATAGATTCGTTCCACAGGGAGTTATTGCGTCAAAATAGGATTAAACTTCAGATCTTTAAAATAATTATTTCGAAGTTTCCAAAATTAATGAAAATTTGTGCAGAGATAGTTCTGAATATTATCAATTTTATCCTAAAATTTCAAACAATTTGGACAACGGAATAAAAAGTTATTAACGAATTACAATCAGATCTCAAAAAAACAGTCCCCTGAAAACAGCAGGTTTTCAGTTTAAGTGACAGTTTTCAAAAATTCATATCAATTCGAATATTTCATGAAATTCTACGATTCAAAAAGTTCCCGAAACTAGAAATCAAGATCTACGTAGAACAAAAAGAGAACAAAAATATCACACAAAGAGAGACAAAGATTGAATGCAAGAAACAAGATTAAAGCAAGAACTAGATTCAAACAAGGGTTTATTTACACAACTTCGAGATAGTCATTCAACATACAAGAAATTCAAGAAATAGAAAGAATACACCTAGATTGAGTGTCAAGATGAGCTCCTTTCCTCGTCTAGTGTGATCGCTCGATGCTCGTACCGCTAGAGAGCTAGGACGGTACAATTATCAATAAAACACACTTAGTGAAGAAATATTCTTGCAATCTTAAATATGAACAATTATTTATATAAAGTTGTGATTCAAAAGGGCTAAAATCCCCAAATTAGATATCAAAAAGGTGTTTTATTTTCCTCTTATCAAATACCTCCACACTTAGCTTTTGTCGTCCTCGACAAAATAAAACGTAATAAAATATATTTTAAGCACAAAAAATACAAGTTAGGTTTTGTTGAAATTGTAATCACACTATCTCATAAATTTGAATTTCACAAGAAATATTTATACTCTCTTAATCATATGTTATTTGAAGAGGAACAAAATATCAAACTTCTATAATGAGGATTTTGCCAATTTTTAAGATATTTATTAAGAAATGATTTTCACTCGAAAAAGATAGTTAAACACCACATAATGAACGTAACACCACATAATTAAAGAGGAAAAATCTTTTAAAAGTATAAATAGAACCAATTTTTTCATTTTTGCAAAAGTTGACCTTAAATGTAAGTAATTCACTTTTATAACCGCTCGGTACGTAAATACTTGGGTCCTCCTTAAATCCAACCAAATTTCCTTAAATTTTGCTCAAAAATATTATTTTATATTTTTCTTTTTTCTTTTCTTTTTTTCTTTTGCTTTTTTCTATTTTCTTTTTTTTTCTTTTTTCTTTTTTTTCTTTTTTCTTTTTTTCTTTCTTTTTTTCTTTCTTTTTTCTTTCTTCTTTCATTGAAATAGTTTTATATAAAATATTAATTCACAATGTTTCGAACCGATCATGAGTACGGTTCGCTCATGCCCGGCTTACTCCATTGCGAATTCTTTTTGAAAAAACCGCGAGCGCAATAAAATTCCGTTTGGTTGGAACATAAGTCGCCATGAACGGTTAGGATCCTTAAGTGTAAGTTGTCAAATTTTTAAACTAATGCAAAAACTACCAAAAATGGTTGAATAAAACTTTTTAGAATTTCTAAATTAAGAATGGGTTCTTATTCAAAAATGGTGTGCCACATAAATCATAATAAAAATCATTTAAAATAAATACTTCTTTAAGCAAATCTTATTATAGACGGGATTGAATCCCAAATTAGTCTCATAAAAGACCGTTTATTGTTTTCTTTAATATTCATTTGAGAAAAAGAATATTCTTTAAGTGGATGGTGAAAATTCTTTTTAAGAAGATGTGTGATTGTTTAGACTTGATCGTGGAGAAAAACCGTTTCTTTAACAAGTATTTAAGTGCTTAAAAATCAAGGACGATCACGAAAAATTGATTTAAAATATGATATATACAATGGTGGTAGAATTTTTTAATTTTTAAAATTTTTAAAATTTTCAATTTTCATAAAAACAAAATAAAAGCATAAAAGAAAAATAAAAGAGAATATATACAAAGGAAATCCAAATATTATCCCCCCACACTTATTTCCAAGCTTGTCCTCAAGCGAAAAGATACGAAAAAAAATGTCGACTAAAATAGAAAAAAGATGGATAGATTAAACCTGAATTTTTTTGGTGCGTGGGTTGCCTCCCAACTAGCGGCCTTTCTTTTACGTCTTTGGGCTAGACACCCAAAGTTAGCCTATTTCGAGATTATATGAGGCGCTTATGCTTTTAGCGGCTTTACAACCGCCTTTGAGCAGTCTCATTAAGAGATTGGAGACTTGAGCGATTGCCATGATTATTTTTCGTTTAGCGTAAGTTGAACTTGGCGTGAAGAGTTTCTTTATTTCATCTTGGATTTTTCCGAGCTTTTCTTCTAAAGGCCTTTGTTGGAGAGGCGTTGTAAGAGGCGTGAGTGTCTCGAATGTATTTGACTTCCTTGATAAATCTACACAAGGTGAATTTCTATCATGAGAAGCATCATAGTTCTTAAATGAATTAAAATTCATGATATATGAAAAGAATTCACCTTGGAGAATTGTAGATTTTTCTTCTTGCTCGTTTGATAATTGCGCGTTTTCATAGATTGGAGTGAGTTGAACCGTCTTTTGGAGAGTCGAATCCAATGACACCTTTTCTTCTTGGATGATCGTTCCAATGCTTCCATCGAATCCCCCCATACTTGAACTCTTATCACCTTCAATCACTACAACATATACAGAGTTTTGGTACGGGAAAAAACCGTCCCAATAACACCCCAAACCGTCCCAATAAGCTTATTGGTACGGTTGGCCGTCCCAAACACCCCGTACCAACAAAGGGCGTACGTATCAGCTACGGACCGTCCTAATAAGCTTGTTGGTATGGGGACTTTTGCTACGGGCCGTCCCTAAACAGATTCCTGACGTGACTGTGCGCAGAAGTACTATGACAGCTGTTTTGGGACGGGCCGTCCCAAAAAGCTTATTGGGACGGCTAGAGTTTTGGGACGGCCGGTCCCAATAAGAAATATATTTATATTATTTTATTTTTCTGATTATTATATATATTATTATTTACTATTATATATTATTATATATTATTATTTCTTATTATTATTTCTTATTATTTATTATTATTACTGATTAATATATATATTTATTATTATTATTATTATTATTATTATTATTATATATATATATATTATTTATAATATATTCTATTAGTGTTAAACATATTACTTAATTACTCATATTATTATTTATTACATATATACACATACACACTGTACACACACAATAAGCAAACATAACACAACAAAATATACACACATTACACATTACACATTACACATTACACATAATACACGTCCGATTCAAACACTCCGCAAATACACACACACACACACACACACAAATCACACACTCGGAACTCAAATACACACCATTCAAACACTCCGCAAATCCCTACAAAAAAAATTCCGAAAATCAATCAGAAAAACACAATTCAAACACTCGATGCACACATTCTTCTCGATTTACTTCATGCCCGCACCATGCCAGAGTCGCCGGATGCCTACGCACCATGCACACATCCAAAAATCAATCAGAAAATTATTTTTTCGAAAACCCACAATCCGCAGAAATTAAACCCTTAATCGCATAAAATAAACCCTTAAATTGCAGAAATTAGCAAAGTACCTTCTTCGATTGCAGTCGACATAGGAGAAATCGCCGGTTGCAGTCGCCGTTTCCACGTCGCCGGTTGCAGTCGCCGTCACCAGTCGCGAGAGGAGAAGTCACCGTCGCCGTCGTCCAGTCGCCACTCGACCCTCGGCACTCGCCCTGTTGCCGCTCGCCCCGTCGTCACTCGACCGGTCGCCGTCACCAGTCCACGTCGCCTGCTGCGGATGCACTGGTACGCCCCTCCGAGACCGACCTTCGTTGCATATAAAACAGTTTAAAATATTTCAAATAAAATATAATATTTCAAAATATTACTAAATTTCAAAAATTTCAAAATTTTTTTAAATAGTTTAAAATATTTTAAAATTACATAAATAATTATATTACAAACAGAATTAACACATAAATTAAAACAAAATTACATAAACTTATAAAAAACAGTTTTAAAAAATTTATAAAATAATATCATAATTTCTGATAATAATAATTTAATATATCAAAACAAATTTTAAAATAATTTCTGATAATAATAATTTATCAAAACAAATTTTAAAATCTAAGTAAAATTGTAAAAAAAAGAAATTTGGACCTTGGCTTCGAATGCGAGAAGATCGGCTCCGAATTCTCGCTCTCTCTTCGCAAATTTGGATAATCGCCCGCTTCTCGCTCTCGCTTCTAGGGCCCGCCTCCTGCCCCTCCCAGACCCGCCTCCTGCCCCTTCGAAATTAACAGGAAATTAAAACTTTTCAATTAAAATCCTAACATTAACAGTAAATTAAAACTTTCCAACAAAAATCCTAAAGTTCATCTATTAATTAGAGAAAAATCAGAGAGAGAGAGAACAGGAAAAAATAATTAGATCAAAAATAGTCCATTAATCAGTGCGAATCGATATGAAAAGAACACAGAAAAAAAGGAAAAAATAATCCAAAAATCAGAGAAATAACAGGAAAAAACACGGAAACAGTAAAAAAAAAAAAACAGGAAAAAACAGTCCAAAAAATGAAAAAAAAGGAAAAAAGAAGGCCAAAAAATCCTGAGTTTCGGCGGATCTAGGGTTTACAACAAAAAAACCAAAAAAATCCCAAATAATATTAGGGTTTTACGACCTCCACAGAAAATCGACAATCAATCAAAACAAATTCCGAGTCAATTGTTAATTGGATCCACACAAAAGTAACTCGAAATAAGAAAATCACGAATAAAACAAAAAAATCGATTCAAAATACTCAATAAGCACGAAAATAATCTCATATGGTCTCCTTCTTCGTTCATTTGCGTGCGGCTAGGGTTTTTTTTATTTGTGTGGGCGTGGGCTGCGACAGGAGAGAGAGAGGGAGAGAGAGAGATAGAGAGGAGAGGCGGCTGAAAATGAGAGAGGAGGGGGCTGTGCCGTTAGGGCTGAGAGAGAGAGAGGAGGGGGCTAAGGGGTGAGTGAATGAGAGAGAGAGACGACAGTGGAAGTGAGAGAGAGAGAAACGAGAGGGTATAGAGATAAAAGGGGGGGAATGAAATTCAATTTTGCGACGGCCCGTAGCAAACGCTTTTGGGACGGTAAAACTTTTGCGACGGCCCGTAGCAAACGCTTTTGGGACGGTTTTTATTATTTGGGACGGTCTGTCCCTAAATATTGGGACGGTTTTTCTCATTTGCTACGGCCCGTCCCTAAATTTTGGGACGGTATATCCCGTTTGCTACGGCCCGTCCCTAAATTTTGGGACGGTATATCCCGTTTGCTACGGCCCGTACCTAATTAGGGACGGTTTTTGTGACGGCCCGTACCAATAAAGTTGATATTTACCTACGGCCCGTCCCAAATGAGCTGATATGTTGTAGTGAATCTCCACAATCTCCTCGTTTGAATATTCTAACTCGAGACAAGTCACTCTTTGATCTAGATCGTTTATGGAGGATTGAATATTTTCGAGTCGTTGGGAGGTATTGTGCATTTCTTGTTTCAATTCTTGTTTCAATTCTTGTTTCAAAGAGTCCATGTTTTTACTTACCCCCCCCCCCCCCCCCCCCCCCCCCCCCCCCCGATTTCTTGCTTCATTGATGTCATCATCGACATCATCTCCTCCATCATTCTTTTTAATTCTCGATCTTGATCTTCGTTTTGGAATTGAAAGGGTGGATCTTGATATTCAAATTCATGTTGAATTTCGAGTTCATTTTGAGAAAGTTCGTATGTGGGGTTTGAGTATTGATAAGGGTTATTGGCGGTTTCGGTATAGGATTGTGTCTCATAACCCCATGGGGATTCGTTTTTGTATTGGCGAGTTTCGTAGATGGGATCTTGATAAAGGGTCTCGGTGTGTGATTCATCGTATTGATTTGAGGTGTAACATGAGAGCAAACCGAGCCTTCGTTCTTCTTTTCTTTCTTCCCATTCGTCAATATCTTGATTGATCATTTCTTTAAGCGTCATGTGTTTTGGATATCTTCTTGGAGGTTGTTCTTGAGTTAGCAATTCTCCAAAAGTTCTTGGTCTTTCTTGATTCATCTTGCTCTACTCCGTGTACCTTGCAAGAAAAAAATTTCGAAATTAATGAAATATCAAGTTCAAATGTATCAAATCTATTAAAAACATCACTCAAGATTGCAAGTTTGATTCAAAATTTGACTTAAACATTACTCCCCGGCAGCGGCGCCATTTTGATAACGGTGTTTTTGCACGTCTAAAACGCGTATCGTTGTTTTAAAGTCCCGTAATATCAAACAAGTGAATTATATGGTTGTATAGAAGAAAATAATAGATTCGTTCCACATGGAGTTATTGCGTCAAAATAGGATTAAACTTCAGATCTTTAAAATAATTATTTCGAAGTTTCCAAAATTAATGAAAATTTGTGTAGAGATAGTTCTGAATATTATCAATTTTATCCTAAAATTTCAAACAATTTGGACAACGGAATAAAAAATTATTAACGAATTACAATCAGATCTCTAAAAAACAGTCCCCTGAAAACAGCAGGTTTTCAGTTTAAGTGACAGTTTTCAAAAATTCATATCAATTCGAATATTTCATGAAATTCTACGATTCAAAAAGTTCCCGAAACTAGAAATCAAGATCTACGTAGAACAAAAAGAGAACAAAAATATCACACAAAGAGAGACAAAGATTGAATGCAAGAAACAAGATTAAAGCAAGAACTAGATTCAAACAAGGGTTTATTTACACAACTTCGAGATAGTCATTCAACATACAAGAAATTCAAGAAATAGAAAGAATACACCTAGATTGAGTGTCAAGATGAGCTCCTTTCCTCGTCTAGTGTGATCGCTCGATGCTCTTACCGCTAGAGAGCTAGGACGGTACGAGCGCTTCTCGTTCGAATTAGTCTACTCTCCCGGATGAAGAAGGCTCCGAGTCCGTTTGAGAACGCGATCACAAATCAACCGAAGAAGGAGAAGTTTACCGAATGAAGAGAGCTTCGAGTTCGGTAATGGAGGAAGCTCCACTCTCAATCCCGATGAAGTCCGGATGAAGAAACCTTCGAGTCCGGTTGTGGCGATGATTCCTTTGACTTGCTCCGATTGGATCGATTCACCGAATGAAGAAAGCTTCGAGTCCGACAAACAATCACTCGAGAATTCGAGTAATTCTTGAATAGTTCTTGATGTTCTTGACGGTTCTTGGAAGTGCTTAGAGAGAGAGAAGAAAGGGGAGGAAGAAGAAGCATGTAGAGCTGCCCCATGGGGTCTATTTATAGTGCATTTGGAGCCTTCTCATTGGTCAAGAGATGGTTGAGAGGATTGAGGATAGTTTGGTAATTGTAGGTGAGGAAGGTGGGCTGAATGGTGGTTAAAGTGTGAGTGGTTTTCGTATAGAATTTGGTGTAGACTTTTGTGTGGTAGATTACTTGCCTCCTTCTTCATACGTGTACCGAAATGGGCAGTATAATATATCGATTTTATCGGCGCGAGGAGAGGAAGACAACTACACTGTTGGAATGTCAAAAACTTTCGCCCAAAAACCTGAAATTATCAATAAAACACACTTAGTGAAGAAATATTCTTGCAATCTTAAATATGAACAATTATATATATATATTTATGATTCAAAAGGGCTAAAATCCCCAAATTAGATATCAAAAATGTGCTTTATTTTCCTCTTATCAGTTAATTAATTATATATTGCCGTATCCGTATCCGTGATTTTTTGAAAATTGCCGTATCGCCGTATCGGTATCCGTGCAACATAGTATAAGACAATCTCAAAACCTCGGAACAAACCCGCGCAATAGCGCGGGTAGCACATATGGTTGCAAAAATGATGTGTTATTGTATAACAATGTTACTCTAATTATGTAAGAACATTTTTTGAAACTATTTTGGGAACAATTTTTGCTAAGAACACAAGTGTATGTCTTGCTATTAAATGAATCAGAAATGTATCACCGACTGAAAAGATTATTAAAACAATCAATTGTATTTGTAAATAGATTTGTGAACATTTACTTTCCAACAAAAAGACTATATATATGTTCTTAAAATAATCTATCGTCGGCTGTGTGTAAAAATGGTTACAAAAGCACAAAATTTATAATCTAAAATAATAACGCCAACAAAAAACAAAGAAAACAAAAATAAAAATAAAAAAAAATCTCGCGCAATTGCGCGAGTCTAAAGTTAGTTAATTTGAAAGTCTAATTTTACAAATAACTTCTACTACTACACTACAAAATATATGAATTTTTTAATATACAAGAGATCAGCGAATCACCCCCACCCAGCAGGGGACAGCGAAACCTCACTGCCAGGCATTGGATACGTCCATGGAACATATCTACTTACTTGGGTTGATTAAATTAGTATATTTACTTATATAGTAATACATTGGTTGATTAATCTCGAGCCAGGTGCAAATGATGCTCTTTGGATTCAGCCAAAATCCAATTGTTTTCTTGACTAGAAGGACAACACCTTTTGAAATTCCAGGCACGATTTCTGTCACCCAAGATATTACCTACACCTGGTTCTTGCTTTACAATCTATTTTATTTTTCCTTTTCAGTATTAACATACAAAGGACCTGTTCGGCAAGGGTGGAATAGAGTAGAATAGAGGAATAAATGAGTTAATCCACTCTATTCCAGCCGAACAAGAGTGGAATAGCATGGAATAAAAATATAGAAAAGAGAATTATCTCTATTTCATGTTTGAGATGGAATAGCTCTATTCCGCGGATTAGCGAAATATTTAGACCAAATTGCCCTCGTTAATAATAATAATAATAATAGTATTATTATTATAACAATAATAATTATTATTAAAAAAATAATAATGATAATAATAATAATTATTATTATAATAATATAAAAATAAGAATAATAATTACTATTATTACAATAATAATAATTGTTATAATTATAATAATAATAATTACTATTATTATAATAATAATAATAATAATAATAATATTACTATAATTAATATTATTATAATAATACTTAATATTATTTTAATTATTATAATAATTATTATTATAATAATAATTATTATAATAATTATAATATTACTATAATAATAATATTACTATAATTAATATTATTATAATAATACATAATATTATTTTAATAATAATAATTATAATAATTATAATAATAATTATTATAATAATAATAATTATTATAATAATAATAATAATAATAATAATAATTAATATTATTATAATAAAAATAAGAATAATAATAATTATTATTATAATTATAATAATAATAATACTAATATTAATAAATAATAATAATAATAATATTATTATTTCGAAAATAAGAATAATAATCATGATTATTATTATTATAATAATTAATTATAATAATAATATTAATATTATTATTAATATGATTTGATGTTATTAATATTATTAATATACTAGGGGTATTTTGGTCATTATCAATATCTATTCTCTTAAACCTATTTTCTTATTTCATTAGTTTTGCCGAACGACTTTGGAATAAAATGATTTAAATTCTATTCCTCTATTCCATCCCTTGCCGAACGGCAAGTGTTTCTTGAAAGAAATACACCAAGTGCAGGGAATAATTAACAGTGAGGTGGAAGGTGTCAGTGTCTAGTCTACTGCAAAAGCCCTGTAATAAGCGAAATCCCAGTCCTTCGCTTCACGTGGTTGCTTTCCTCTCTTTCCCTCCTCTCTCCCTCAAAATTTATCGCATTTCTTGCTCCTTTCGATTGAAGTAGTAGAGAGTGGAAACAGGTATCTAGTAGATCTACATTCGCCACATTGTATTTTTCTTTCTAATTTCTCATGCATTTTTGCTATTTTGTTAGTTTTTCACCTTGTTTTTCTTACTTTTTGTGTATTCGAAGGATCACATTTTAGTGTATAAAGAGAAATATTTGTTAATGCTCGAATTCAATGGATTTAGCTTCGATTTTCTTTGATTTTGTTTTGTTTTCTTCTGTTTATTTTGAATTTGGGTTCTCGGGTTTTGGCTAAGATTTCGCCATTCGTGCTATGAACAGGTGAATAGGAGATCTTACTGAAATTGTACGTGAACAGCTGTTCTGATTTGGGAGTTTTGAACAAAATGGGGATTATATCACGAAAAATATTTCCATCTTGTGGTAACTTGTGTGTTTGCTGCCCTGCACTTCGTCCAAGCTCACGGCGACCAGTGAAACGGTACAAGAAATTGCTGTCTGAAATCTTCCCCAAAACACAAGTAAATCTCCTTTTCCTTTGTAGTTATCCTTTTTCTGGATTTTCTTTGCTCGATTTAGTAAGAATGTGGTAGCATTGTAATTTTGACTATATTCTTCATTGCATGTTAGTTTTTAGTTAGGTATTTTAGGTTAAATTACTGTCAATATTGCTTATCTTCCAGTTGTATTTCTTTACTGCATTTGTTGGATTGAAACCAGTCCTAAACTCATAATTACATTCATGAATCGTTTTTTAAATTCTTTTAACATGAAATTAAATTCGCAGGACGGTGCAGTGAATGAAAGGAAAATCATGAAATTGTGCGAATATGCAGCCAAGAATCCTCTTCGCATCCCTAAGGTTTCTCCTTCTCTATCTCTGTTTGAGGTTTTATTTTCTGAATTTTTGAATTACTAGTGCAAAATTCGATTTCAAATTCCAAATAGATTGCCAAGTTTTTGGAGCAAAGAAGTCACAAGGAGCTTCGATTCGAGCACGTCAACTTTATCAAAATCATCACCGAAGCCTATTCAAAATTGCTCTACATTTGCAAGGAACAAATGTAAAATTCTCTTAATTTTTCAATTATACCCCTATATTTTAAAATCCTCTGTCTTTTTGTAGGGCTTATTTCGCAATTAGCCTTGTAAGCGTGGCGAATGAACTTCTAGAAAGCAAGCATCAAGATATTCAAATCCTCGGTTGCCAAACTCTCACCAAATTCATCTACACTCAGGTTACAAATATTCAATTATAACTTATTTTAACATATCATTTTTTATTTTTCATAGATTTTAATTCTTTTTTTTATCCGTGAATAGAATGACAACACATATGCACGTAACATAGAGAGGTTAGTGTGCAAAGTTTGCACATTATCTCATGAACATGGTGACAAACAAAGTCTTATTCGCTCAACAAGCTTACAATGCTTATCCTCAATGGTATAAATTATCAATTATTATTATTCTCCTTTTTTTACTCGCAAAATATATTACTAAATTTACCTTTACATTATTATCTTTCAATTCAGATTTGGTACATGACGGAATATTCCTACATGCTCTCCAATTTTGACGCGGTAAATATATTAATTCTATAAATATTAATATTCTTAAAAATTAAAATAAATCTATTAAACCCTTTGAAATATTTCTGCATTTATATGTATCAGATTATAAATTCCATATTGGAAAATTACCGCAAAGACGAAACTACAAATATTCCTACAAATAATAATAACAACAATAATAATAATGTTGAAGAAGAGAGAAACACACCGCAACACAATTGGGTTGATGAGATTGCTCGATGCGAAGGACGAGCCAGCTCAATTGTTTCCGCTGATGTCAGCCCTAGAAATATAAACACCACTTCTCCAAGACAAACAGACAGGTTGGGGTATTTCTGACAAAATGCTTAAATGTTAGACAAAATAATTTTGTTATTTTTGTTGGATGGACAGGGAGGAGCAACAGGAGGAGAACCCAGAAGAGTGGGCCCACATCTGCGTGCAAAAACTTGCTGAGCTGGCGAAAGAGAGCACAACAATGCGTCTCATCTTGGAACCAATGTTTGCTTTTTTAGATACTAACAAACAGTGGTCCCCACGTCACGGTTTGGCTCTGCTCGTCTTATCTGACTTGTCTTACTCTGACAAAAACTCAGGTCTGTAATAAATGATATTTGCAAACGGTCCCTGCATTATGCCTAAATTGCATAAAAGCCCTTATATATACCAAATAATTATTGCAGGAAATGAGAAGTTGATTCTGACAGCCGTAATTCGTCACTTAGACCATAAAAACATAGCAAGCGATCCACAATTAAAATCAGAAATAGTTCAGACACTGACATCACTCGCTCGCTCGCTGAGGTCACGCGGCATAAGCGCTGAGCTGGCAGTCGTGAGTGATTTATGCAGACATTTGCGGAAGTGTCTAGAAGCACTTGTGGAGAGTAATAACGATAACGGTATTGAAGAGTCGAGTTTGAACGAATCTCTTCAGAATTCAATTGAAGATTGCCTTTTAGAGATTGTTAAAGGGGTAATTAAATAATAGAATACTCTCTCTCTCTCTCTCTCTCCACTTTTTGATAATTCACTAATTATAATTAAAATTTTGAAATACTAGATGAAGGATTCAAATGTAATATTTGATATGATGGCGATAACGTTAGAGAAACTTCCTGCATTTAATGCTGTATCGAGAGCTACAATTGGCAGTCTATTAATTCTCTCTCACATCCTCTCGTTGACTTCTCTTTCCTCCCAAAATCTCACAGTAAATTTCTCCTATTTTATTTGGAACTTTGCTATTATCCCAAAATAATAATTATAATATTTTTGAATGATTTTTTCAGGTTTTTCCAGAAATGTTTCTGATTCAAATACTGAAATCCATGACGCATCCAGATCCAGAAACGAGATTGGGGGCACATTTGTTATTCTCGTCAGTACTCGTCAGAGCACCACATCATCAAAGAGGGGACTCGGAATATTTATACGAGACCAAGAAATGGCAGTCTAGAACCACGTCAGTCTTTGCCTCGGCCACTGCACTACTCGAGAAACTCAGGAGAGAGAAAGATAGCTTAACTGGAGACAATAATAATAATAACGCTAAGAATAATGTTAGTTATTCTAAGGAGAGAGAAAATAAGAATTATTCTGTGTTTTTCGCCAAGTTGGGATTTTCGGTTTGCCAAGAGTTCAGTGCAAATGAAATGGTATGAATATTCACAAAGATATATCTTGATTATAAGATTTGTATATATTTATTTTGTTTTGTTTTTGGTTTATTTGAAATAGGAAAATAATATTGTTACGTTGAGCGAAGATCAAGTGGGTCAGATATTATCGGTTATATGGATACAAGCAAATCAAGTTGATAATTTGCCTTTTAATTACGAAGCAATTGCTCATTCTTTTAATTTGACTCTTCTCGCATCTCATCTCAAGGTACAATCTTTTTTTATTGATTAATTTCATTTTTTTAAAATAATTTGCCTTTTAATTACGAAGCAATTGCTCATTCTTTTAATAATTAATATCATTTTTTTATTACTGCAGAATTCTAGTAATTGCAATATAACTCGGCTATTTCAGCTTGCTTTCTCTCTCAGAAACACTGCTCTTTCAACAAACGGTACAATTTTTTTTATTTTTGCGTTGGTTTTTGTCTTTTAGTGCAAATTTTCTGATTTTTTTTTCTTTGTAGAAAATTTGCCGCCAGCTTGTCAGAGATCCATTTTCACAATGGCAACGAGCATGCTTGCTATTTGTGGAAAGATATTTAATATTACCGAACTAACCGACTCGATGAAATGTTATTCCTCTCCCACTGTAATGTTTCCTTACATAATTTTTTTTTAATTCCTCCAATTCATCAATACATTAATTATTGTTTGTATATAATATATTTTATTTTTTATCAGATTGACCCGTATCTAAGAATCGGGGAGGATTTGCAATTATACGTGAGACACCAATCAGATCTAATCAGCTTTGGCTCAGAATCCGATCAAAACGCATCGAGATCCGTGCTAAACAACTTGAGAGAATCCATTATTCCAAACTCGCAAATAATAAACAGCATTGTAATCTCGCTCTCAACCTCTACCAAAGTAAGTATTTTTTTTTCTCTTTTCAGTATTTGATGAATTATTGTTTGATTTTATTTTGGTTTGATATATTTTTATTAGTTGGACAAGGATGTGTTATCTAGCGCATGTAATGAGAGTTTCGTGCCTGACGAGGTGCCCTTGTTTGGATCCAATGCAGTTTTTGACTGGGCCTTTTCAGAAGAATCTCTCTCCTTAGACGAGGTATTTTAAAAACTTTATATAGATAAAATAAACAAATTTTTAATTTTATTTCTTATATTTTATCGGGACATGGAAATAGGAGTGTTCGAGGACTTCTTCGGTTGATGGAGGAATTACAGCCAATGAAACGCCAGCTGTCAGTTTCCCTCAGCCGCCTCTTCCTCACGTCATTAGTGTCGGCCAATTACTCCAATCAGTATGCCTTCTTTTATCCTTAACCCCTTAAATTCATCTTTTAATTTCGTAATTTGTAATAAACTAATAATACTTTTTGTTTCTTTTTTGAAGGCCTTGCATGTGGCTGGACAGGTGGCAGGTACGTCCGTGTCCACATCTCCTCTCCCGTATGGCACGATGGCGAGTCAGTGCGAGGCACTGGGCATGGGCTCGAGAAAGAAACTCTCGAGCTGGTTGACTAATGGCTATGATTCCTCTGAAGATGCTAACTTGCCAGATCTCAACTCTCATATTGCTCTTCAAAAGGTATCGTATCCCAAGTTTTCTAAATTTGAACACCTTGAATATTAAGTTCAGTATGCTAATAGATATGATGATATTATATAGGTAAATTCGTACTCGTCCAGTGAGATGGATATGTTTGTTCCGTCAGAGCCGTGGAGGGCACTTCGACTTCCTCCGGCAAGTCCTTTCGATAACTTCTTGAAGGCAGCACATTGTTAGAAGTTAATAATATTCAGTACATCTTTTGTGTTGTAGCGTACAAACTCAGTTTCAGAGATTTGTGTCTTTATTTATGCTCTCCAAAGAAAAATTGAAGTTGTGGAGGACGAAGAATTCATTCACAAAGAACTATAAAATAGTCTGTTTTTATCATTCATATCCAATCAGTTCAGTGTTCTCTTTTGCTAAAACTAAAGCCCATACATAAAAGTACACTAAACAAACAGATAGCCATAATAGAGTGTGTGAGAGAGAGAGAGAGGAGAGGAGAGAGAAACCCTCGATCAATCAAAACCAAACTAGAAACGCAGTTGTTTTACTTGGCCATCATGACCTTGATGAAATCTCGTAGTTGATTTGGCCGTCGCCGTTCACGTTAGATTCACGGATCATCTCGTCGACCTCCTCGCCGGTGAGCTTCTTGCCACGATTGGTCATTCATGACGTGGCAGAATTCTGCGACGGAGATGAAACCGTTCTGTTCCTTGTCGAAGACCCGGAACGCCTCCTTGAGCTCCTCCTCTGAGTTCGTATCCTTCATTTTGCGAGCCATCAAGTTGAAAATCGATCGTTCCGTTACCGTCTGCCTCAACTTCGTTTATCATGTCTTGAAGCTCCTTGAGCTCCTCCTCTGAGTTCGTGTCCTTCACTGCCAGCGATTCAGTAGCATGTTTTGGTTGGTCTCCATTATAGATTTTACAAATGTACAACAATACGCACACGGCATGTAAAGTCCACATGCAGCCATCGACGCCGGAAATCCCACGTGCAGTCATCGACGTAGTTGTTGTTTTCGTATATCTCGGATGTAGATTGTATGAAGTTAATTACTCCATTTAAAATCTCGAGAGTAAATATTTTCCAATATTCTAGGTAAAGTAATGCGGTTGCGTTTACCGCAACTGAGAATAAGTTGAATAATTTAATTGCCAAAGGCAATATATGGACGGAACCCGCACTTATCTCCAAATAAACAATATATGAGTTGAATGCCAAGAACCATGTCAGTACTATGTAATCCGCAAATTCGCCGTATTCTCTAAGATAGATTATGAAGTAAATGACATATATCACCAAATTAAAAAAGGGGAATTCCTAAAAAACCCCCTAACTTTTTTGGGATTCCTCAAAAACCCCCTAACTTTTTGATTATTTGAAAAACCCCCTAGAAATCTAATTTAATTCTTGAAAAACCCCCTACAAAGGTTAACATTAACATTCCATCCAATTATTATTTTTCTGGACAAAAATACCCTTCTTGATTTTCATTTATAAATTCTTTTATTCAATACAAATTAATAAATACATAAATAAATTAAATATTTCATGATAAATATTTCACGTTATTATAATTAAAAATAATTTATGATAATATTTTACAACTCATTAATTTATATATATATATATATATATATATATATATATATATATATATATATATATATATATATATATAGAGTTTGGCTAGGACGCTATTAATAGCACGAGAGAGTTTAATACTATTAATTTTTAAACCGTCAGATTCCCATTCAGATTAAGATTTGATGATCAAACATGCAATGGATGGAAACTTAACACCACCGTTTATTTCTTTCATATTAGGAAAATTAATATTGCATACACTCCTATTCCCAGATATTATTTGACCGCATTAAATAAGGAAATAGTATATTGCACTTGATTGCACCAAATAATTCATTCATGTATTTCTAATTCTTATGATTCATAAGTTATGAATAACTTCAAGAACTTGTTGTCGGTTCATTATTAATTCACAGATTTTTCAGACTATTATAAAATTTGATTGTTATGATCTTTTGTAGTGTTTGGGATTATAAATTTGATGCTAGACAAATGTACCATAACTGATTTTAATAAAGAAAAATATTAATTGGAAGTTCCATCTAAACATCGAACTCATATAAATTGAAAAATATTCATTCTCAGGACATACATGATTCTAAAATTTTGAAGAGTGCAACAAAAGAAAAATACAACCAGCAGATTCATACGCAATACATCATGAAACATTAAATAAAATCAAGATACAAAATAGTTCCTACAAATACTACATATTAAGCATTTTCGAAACTTGTACATCTTTTAAGCTCTTCCCTGAAAAAAAATAATTACATGTTAGATTAGAACTCACTTATAACCTAAAATTGAAAATATTGAAAATTGTAAATATGTCATTACCTCCTTGCAAGTTGTGAAATAGTGACCCAACTTTCCACATTTTCTTTGCTTTCTCTCAGATTGTGGCTTCCATCGTTGTGCTTTTCTTTTACCCTTGCATTGCGATTCTGGAGGATCTTTAGGTGTAATTACCTCTCTAACTTCTTGCTTTTTATTCACAATATCGTTTCCTCCAGAGCTTTCCGTTTCCTCATTTATGTTCTCGTTCAACTTTTTCATCGATTCATTGAATATTGCAATTTCATCCGTAATTGTATCTATCCGCGTAGAAGTCATTTCAAATGCTTCGAAATTGTGTGATCCTTGTGACACTAATTTCATAACCTTTGAACTTAAAATTTTGAAACGCAATGCCTTAGATTCCAATGATTCACCCATTAATACACTTCGGGTACTCGATGCCATTGACTCCCCTTTTGCATTTTTGGTCCATCTTGTTAAGATATAACGAGATGGAATAGAATGCATGTTTACATGATTCATTACCTTCAAAACATGAGGACATAATAAGCCTTCAAACTCAAACTTCTTGCAATTACACGAAATTATGGATTTGGATTCATTAACCTCAACGATATATGAAAGCATCCGTTGATTGCAAATGAAAGGATTATGTATGGTCCTTACATTGAATACCAATGGATTCTCCATCTCGAACACATTGTAACCAGAACTAGTTTGTAATGATTCTTTGAATTCCGAGAAGATATTTCTTGTATATGCCTCACGAGCTTGAAATTCGATTGGATCGCGCGAACACAATGATGCTTTTCCATCGATTGTTCGATAGTCCTCCTCATCTTCTCTGGCAAAGCGACTTTCGAGGATCTTCTCAAAACGAATTACAAATGTATATATCGATTCTTGGCAATCCATCCATATTTTAATCAAGGCATTCATACTCTCACTTCTTTGTGACGATGACATGCCCGCGAAAAACGTATCACGAAAAAATGCCGGAACCCATTGTGCACGGCATTTATTTTAATCCATATTTTAATCCATCCATGTTTTAAATGGGTATTATCATCTATTTCATGCTTAACAATCATTTCTTTCCAATTACTATCAAATTCGTCAATTGTTAAACTGTCATCAATGCATGACTTAAATTCATCTTCAAACCCCACTTTGTCATGATAAAACACACTTAAATGTTCTCTTGCTTTTCGCATTATGTGCCATTCACAACACCTGTGTATTGTATTTGGAAACACATCTGCAATTGCTTTCTTCATTGCCAAATCTTGATCTGTGATTATTGCTTTTGGATGAACACCTGACATTGCTTCAAGCCATGTTCTAAATAACCAACAAAAGCTATCAGCTTTCTCATCTCTAATCAGAGCGCACCCAAAAAAAATTGATTGCCAGTGATGATTTACCCCTATGAAAGGAGCAAACGGCATGCTATATTTATTGGTCATGTACGTTGTATCGAACGTTATTACATCTCCAAAGTTCTTGTATGCCACTCTCGACCTTCCATCAATCCAAAAGATATAGCGTGCCGCCCCTTCATCGTCGAAATTTATTTTCGAATAGAAAAGAGGATCGGTAGCTTTTCGTTCTTCAAAATATGCGAGCGTGGTTGCTACATCAAGCCCGACAAGTTTCTGTTTTCTTTTTGCAATCTCATTATTTAAATCTTTTTGAACGAAGGAAAGATTCTGGGACCCTCCCTCTCTTGCAGCCAAGAAAGCCATAATTTGGGTAGTGGGTATATTTTGTTCTCTTAGCAAGTGTATTAACACTTTTTGTTCTTCGGTTATTGTTCGGTAAGATCTGCAGTATCGCATTTTAGAGGGACTAGCTATCAAACTATGGTTATGCTTTGTTTCGCATTTGGTTATCCTCCATTTGCCATCAGTTTCTAGTTTCACCCTTATGTAAGCTTTGCAATCGGTTCGACGGTGGTGCACATTTTTTTGTGGTGTCCCTATTATTTGCGGTGTTTCGACGTTTTTTCTTTGACCTTTTGAATCAGTTTTTCCTTGTTTCGAACAACACAACAGCCAAGCAGTAATCATGTTATCTTTCTTTCTTGCCTTGTAGTGGCTAGCCTTTCTGACAGAGAATCCGGTTTTAAAAGCATAAACAGTGTAAAATTTAATTGCTTCTTCTCCACTTTCAAATTCCATCCCTACAAATGGCAAATCAATCGTTGTCTCAAGTTCAACTTCACATGTTTGTTGATTATGATATGCACTCGTAAAGTCATATTCCTGGTCACTACTGTTGGGGTTATGCATCTCTTCTCCATCAGTAGAAACTTCAATCAAATGTTCCTGCAAGTTCATATTTGATTTCCATCTTAGGAGGCAAGACCAAATTGACAAAATAGACATAATTGAAAAGTGAGCCCTACACATGTTAAGCAACGAAAAAGTGCAATACCTCTCCTAAGAACGGTGGAATATTATCACTCAAACTAGAAGAAGCTCTAATAACCATGATGAATTAAGATGGATGTGCAGTGTATTTCTTTTACGATATTGGATTTTAAGATTGTTGAAAAATAAGAACAAGAGCCTATTAGAAAGATGATTTATGTATTTCCTAATTTAATAGTTTGAAAAATCTGTAAATATTAGATTTTATAATATTTCTTTCTAATCAATAATTTATAAATTAAATATAGGATATCCATACATTAATAATTTTCTTAATGAAAGAATTAGAAATACATGAATGAATTATTTGGTGCAATCAAGTGCAATGTTCTATTTCCTTATTTAATGCGGTCAAATAATATCTGGGAATAGGAATGTATGCAATATTAATTTTCCTAATATGAAAGAAATAAACGGTGGTGTTAAGTTTCCATCCATTGCATGTTTGATCATCAAATCTTAATCTGAATGGGAATCTGACGGTTTAAAAATTAATAGTATTAAACTCTCTCGTGCTATTAATAGCGTCCTAGCCAAACTCTATATATATATATATATATATATATATATATATATATATAAAATTATTTAATGTAAAAATAAAAAATGCAATGTGAAATAGTATTTATTTAATAATAATAATACTATATATATATATATATAGTATATATATAGAGTTTGGCTAGGACGCTATTAATAGCACGAGAGAGTTTAATACTATTAATTTTTAAACCGTCAGATTCCCATTCAGATTAAGATTTGATGATCAAACATGCAATGGATGGAAACTTAACACCACCGTTTATTTCTTTCATATTAGGAAAATTAATATTGCATACATTCCTATTCCCAGATATTATTTGACCGCATTAAATAAGGAAATAGAACATTGCACTTGATTGCACCAAATAATTCATTCATGTATTTCTAATTCTTTCATTAAGAAAATTATTAATGTATGGATATCCTATATTTAATTTATAAATTATTGATTAGAAAGAAATATTATAAAATCTAATATTTACAGATTTTTCAAACTATTAAATTAGGAAATACATAAATCATCTTTCTAATAGGCTCTTGTTCTTATTTTTCAACAATCTTAAAATCCAATATCGTAAAAGAAATACACTGCACATCCATCTTAATTCATCATGGTTATTAGAGCTTCTTCTAGTTTGAGTGATAATATTCCACCGTTCTTAGGAGAGGTATTGCACTTTTTCGTTGCTTAACATGTGTAGGGCTCACTTTTCAATTATGTCTATTTTGTCAATTTGGTCTTGCCTCCTAAGATGGAAATCAAATATGAACTTGCAGGAACATTTGATTGAAGTTTCTACTGATGGAGAAGAGATGCATAACCCCAACAGTAGTGACCAGGAATATGACTTTACGAGTGCATATCATAATCAACAAACATGTGAAGTTGAACTTGAGACAACGATTGATTTGCCATTTGTAGGGATGGAATTTGAAAGTGGAGAAGAAGCAATTAAATTTTACACTGTTTATGCTTTTAAAACCGGATTCTCTGTCAGAAAGGCTAGCCACTACAAGGCAAGAAAGAAAGATAACATGATTACTGCTTGGCTGTTGTGTTGTTCGAAACAAGGAAAAACTGATTCAAAAGGTCAAAGAAAAAACGTCGAAACACCGCAAATAATAGGGACACCACAAAAAAATGTGCACCACCGTCGAACCGATTGCAAAGCTTACATAAGGGTGAAACTAGAAACTGATGGCAAATGGAGGATAACCAAATGCGAAACAAAGCATAACCATAGTTTGATAGCTAGTCCCTCTAAAATGCGATACTGCAGATCTTACCGAACAATAACCGAAGAACAAAAAGTGTTAATACACTTGCTAAGAGAACAAAATATACCCACTACCCAAATTATGGCTTTCTTGGCTGCAAGAGAGGGAGGGTCCCAGAATCTTTCCTTCGTTCAAAAAGATTTAAATAATGAGATTGCAAAAAGAAAACAGAAACTTGTCGGGCTTGATGTAGCAACCACGCTCGCATATTTTGAAGAACGAAAAGCTACCGATCCTCTTTTCTATTCGAAAATAAATTTCGACGATGAAGGGGCGGCACGCTATATCTTTTGGATTGATGGAAGGTCGAGAGTGGCATACAAGAACTTTGGAGATGTAATAACGTTCGATACAACGTACATGACCAATAAATATAGCATGCCGTTTGCTCCTTTCATAGGGGTAAATCATCACTGGCAATCAATTTTTTTTGGGTGCGCTCTGATTAGAGATGAGAAAGCTGATAGCTTTTGTTGGTTATTTAGAACATGGCTTGAAGCAATGTCAGGTGTTCATCCAAAAGCAATAATCACAGATCAAGATTTGGCAATGAAGAAAGCAATTGCAGATGTGTTTCCAAATACAATACACAGGTGTTGTGAATGGCACATAATGCGAAAAGCAAGAGAACATTTAAGTGTGTTTTATCATGACAAAGTGGGGTTTGAAGATGAATTTAAGTCATGCATTGATGACAGTTTAACAATTGACGAATTTGATAGTAATTGGAAAGAAATGATTGTTAAGCATGAAATAGATGATAATACCCATTTAAAACATGGATGGATTAAAATATGGATTAAAATAAATGCCGTGCACAATGGGTTCCGGCATTTTTTCGTGATACGTTTTTCGCGGGCATGTCATCGTCACAAAGAAGTGAGAGTATGAATGCCTTGATTAAAATATGGATGGATTGCCAAGAATCGATATATACATTTGTAATTCGTTTTGAGAAGATCCTCGAAAGTCGCTTTGCCAGAGAAGATGAGGAGGACTATCGAACAATCGATGGAAAAGCATCATTGTGTTCGCGCGATCCAATCGAATTTCAAGCTCGTGAGGCATATACAAGAAATATCTTCTCGGAATTCAAAGAATCATTACAAACTAGTTCTGGTTACAATGTGTTCGAGATGGAGAATCCATTGGTATTCAATGTAAGGACCATACATAATCCTTTCATTTGCAATCAACGGATGCTTTCATATATCGTTGAGGTTAATGAATCCAAATCCATAATTTCGTGTAATTGCAAGAAGTTTGAGTTTGAAGGCTTATTATGTCCTCATGTTTTGAAGGTAATGAATCATGTAAACATGCATTCTATTCCATCTCGTTATATCTTAACAAGATGGACCAAAAATGCAAAAGGGGAGTCAATGGCATCGAGTACCCGAAGTGTATTAATGGGTGAATCATTGGAATCTAAGGCATTGCGTTTCAAAATTTTAAGTTCAAAGGTTATGAAATTAGTGTCACAAGGATCACACAATTTCGAAGCATTTGAAATGACTTCTACGCGGATAGATACAATTACGGATGAAATTGCAATATTCAATGAATCGATGAAAAAGTTGAACGAGAACATAAATGAGGAAACGGAAAGCTCTGGAGGAAACGATATTGTGAATAAAAAGCAAGAAGTTAGAGAGGTAATTACACCTAAAGATCCTCCAGAATCGCAATGCAAGGGTAAAAGAAAAGCACAACGATGGAAGCCACAATCTGAGAGAAAGCAAAGAAAATGTGGAAAGTTGGGTCACTATTTCACAACTTGCAAGGAGGTAATGACATATTTACAATTTTCAATATTTTCAATTTTAGGTTATAAGTGAGTTCTAATCTAACATGTAATTATTTTTTTTCAGGGAAGAGCTTAAAAGATGTACAAGTTTCGAAAATGCTTAATATGTAGTATTTGTAGGAACTATTTTGTATCTTGATTTTATTTAATGTTTCATGATGTATTGCGTATGAATCTGCTGGTTGTATTTTTCTTTTGTTGCACTCTTCAAAATTTTAGAATCATGTATGTCCTGAGAATGAATATTTTTCAATTTATATGAGTTCGATGTTTAGATGGAACTTCCAATTAATATTTTTCTTTATTAAAATCAGTTATGGTACATTTGTCTAGCATCAAATTTATAATCCCAAACACTACAAAAGATCATAACAATCAAATTTTATAATAGTCTGAAAAATCTGTGAATTAATAATGAACCGACAACAAGTTCTTGAAGTTATTCATAACTTATGAATCATAAGAATTAGAAATACATGAATGAATTATTTGGTGCAATCAAGTGCAATATACTATTTCCTTATTTAATGCGGTCAAATAATATCTGGGAATAGGAGTGTATGCAATATTAATTTTCCTAATATGAAAGAAATAAACGGTGGTGTTAAGTTTCCATCCATTGCATGTTTGATCATCAAATCTTAATCTGAATGGGAATCTGACGGTTTAAAAATTAATAGTATTAAACTCTCTCGTGCTATTAATAGCGTCCTAGCCAAACTCTATATATATATATATATATATATATATATATATATATATATATATATATATATATATAGTATTATTATTATTAAATAAATACTATTTCACATTGCATTTTTTATTTTTACATTAAATAATTTTATATAAAACTCATATAATAAATAGAGAATAATATAATAAATATCATGATATAATATTATGAAATATTATATTGTAAAATATTATGTATTTATTAATTTATAGAATAAATTCAATTATAAATTGTGAGGGTATTTTGGTCCAAAAAAGAATAATTAGGATGGAAAATGAAAAATAACACTATTAGGGGGTTTTTCAAGAATTAAAATTAAGTTATAGGGGGTTTTTCAAAAAATCTAAAAGTTAGGGGGTTTTTGAGAAATCCCAAAAAAGATAGGGGGTTTTTGAAGAATTCCCCATTAAAAAAACTTGACATGGTCATTTTGTGCAATTCGTTCACAACTGTTGCAAATGTCAGACAAGCACATACCAATGATATGTTGTTTTGTTTTCGGTCGAAATGTTTTGAGTTACATCTGAGAGCCCTAATCATCCCAACAGAGTTCAATACAGAACTAATCCAAACTAAAAAAAGTTAAAACATCAAAATTCAGATTTCAATAACCAAAAAAATAAATATTATTAATTCAATAAAATACAAAAACTACCTATCATTACACAGACATCCATAAGCCTCGAGACATCCATAATCCTCGACCAAAAAGACATTGAAAGTATAATCGTAATACTCGACCAAAAAGACAGTGATTCGAAAGTATAATTGTAATACTCGACCAAAAAGACAGTGAATCGAATAATTGTATTAATTAATTAAAAATGTTCTATTTATTATACTTTCTTGTAATTACCTAAAATTACAGAATGCAGCTATTGAAACTTGAAAGCTCACCATGAATTCACGTCCACATAATACAATTACAATTACACTCTGTTAGAACTACTTGTTGAAATACACCTAATTAATTCACGTCCACATACAATTACACAATCCGTTAGAACTTCTTGTTGAAACACACGTAATTGATAACGTTCCCTACACCAATAAAGTTACCCGCCATACAATTAACACATGTAATGGATGGACAAATTAGTTTTAACCCGTTTAAATAAACAATACCTCAACCCGTTTAGCGTGTAAATGGAACCAAGAGAAATAGGAAAGAATCGCCCCTCTTTTCCTGACGTGTTTCTCTCTCCTAACCCGTTTAGCGCCTCTCTACCGGTCCGCATCTGCCGTTTGTACAAAGTTTTACTCTGTTTTTGCTGCAGTCACATGAATACTCTGTTTTTGTTTTGTTTCTATTTTTATTTTTGTAGTTTGAAAACCTAATAAGTGCGTATTAATTATATTGATAATATCAATATACATTTGATATTTTTTTTCATTTTGCATAGATGGAGATCGTAAATTCCTTGGAAATTAATGATGGTGAAGAACACGATCACAGTACTGTAGTCGAGATCAAAGACTGGCTTGATCATAAATTAGATATATTTCTTATTAGTTCTTTGCACGACAATAATTCATATTCAATGGCACAATCTCATATTATTTCAAATGAAAATCACGCACTACATGATCAATGAGTTCCCCGCTCATGCATACCAATTGCCAGAATAACGTTCTCAAGGCCTAGTAGTTAAAATGAGGAATTTTGTATACTCAATTTCAATTCGTAATGTTTTCAATACACGATAGGTAAAAAAAAAGATCATGAATTCGAAAAGTACGAAGAGAAGTCATACCGTAAACCTTCGCTCGAAGAAGATTAGCGATCTTTGCAATGAGAAGAGCTACAAAGCCAATGTAGTATTGGCACTTGATTCGGAAATTCACTCACTGAATCAAGATAAAACAATCAAACAAATAAGAACATAATCCTTGCAATTCGAAAATTAGTACATTTCCCCTCTTTAATCTATACCTTTCTCGATCCATCTTCTGCATCTTCTTCCCTATTCCCTATTCTGCATTACAAATATTCAAATTTCCAAGTTTAAAAAATTCAAAATTTTAAGTTCTTAGAAATGGGAACATACGAAGGGGGGAGATCTCAGATCTCTATCGACAATGGATTCGTTGAGGTCGCGTTCATGCTGTTGAATATATTGTTTTAATTCATGAGTTAAGGACTCTTTGCCCTTGATTTTGGCAATGCTTGGATAATAGGCTCGAGAAACGTATAATTGGTCTTTCAGTTTTTTAATGGCCGAGTCATTCATTTCCTCTCTTCGTTGAATGGACCATAAAGAACTAGCTTCCGAATTCGATTTGGCGTGCTTTTTCGGTCTCTTCGTACCAAGAATCATGATAGTGTCAATAAAGAGTATAAATTTGTCTAATTGGATACGAATCGAACAAGAAAACATTGATTAAATCAAGATTACAATAAGAAACAAGAAAATTTGATCATAAGCATAACCCCTCGAATTTGCAGTCATTATAGTTAAAACAACGAACTCGAATACTATCATTCTGTTCTTTACATAAGGAATGTATACTATACACGAATCATTTCGTAATACAGGAAATATCAGATCCAAAAGAAACTGCGAAATTCAAATCAGGATCAAACCGCTAAACCACGATCCAGATCCAACAAAATAAGATCACGAATTTAAAAGGAAAAAATCAAAATCAATCAATTACCCGCTGGAAACCAACCCCCAAAAACTGCAAGCGGGACGAGGATTGAACAGTCGACTAGCGCCAACACTGCCACGTTAGGCCTCCTCCGCCTCTTCGCCGCCGCCGCCGATTGCTTCATCTCGGTGATTTCTTCCGATTCTTACTGGTCCCTTTCCGCCGATTGCTTCATCTAAGGAATGAAATCAGTGAATCACCCCACTCATATAATAATTAATAATACATAGGTTGATTAATCTCGACTTCGAGCCAAGTGCAAATGATGCTCTTTGGATTCAAGCCACAATCCAATTATTTTCTTTACTTTTTTCCTCTCTCGTTTCCTGTACTGAACTTGACCAGAAGCACACCACCTTTTGAAATTCCAGACACGATTTCCGTCACCCAAGATCTCGCCTACACCTGGTTCTTGCTTTACAATCTATCACTAAATGCATGGGGTTGCCTTTTCGAAAATTTAAAGTACTGTATATATGTTTTTTCTTAAATCTAAAATACTAACTTTACTTTTTTTCAAAACTTATGAAATATATATAAAAATATCCAAAATTACTAACATAATATTAAATTGAAGAGTTTTTAACATAACTAAATATTACAATTTTGTAAAATACTATAATGTTTAAGATTATGAAGTTCGGATAAATGAGATATTTGAATTAAAAATAAATAATTATCTAAATTCGACTAACGAAACCTAGATTTTAAATATTCATTAAAATAATATGTGCACGACGCACTGATATTTGTAGAAACTCATACCAACAATCTTGAAATAATTTTTCAAATCTTACTATGGAAATAACTATTTTGTCCCAATAAATAAACAAATTCATTTAAGCCAATATAAAAAATTTCAAAAAGACACTCCCACCCAACTATCTCAATCTTGCACTTACAACAAAAAAAAAATCACCCGAACTAATGCACCAACCACTAATACAAACAATGCACAATTGGAATTAATGAATTTACAAATCAAGTTTTTATTTTATTTTACGAAGTACAATTGATGTTAATCAATACAAGACGAAATTACCAGCACTCCAATTTACTATATGCAAGTTGTCAAAATCAAAAGGAACAATCCAATAAATAAATAATATTTATGTAATTTTTTTTGGAAGACGATAAAAAAACGTTTGGAGACGGTGTGTAGTTAATTGGATAGGACCGTCCTATGTGTAAGGTTCATGAATCTCGAGTTTCGGATCCAACATTTGTAGAGATTTGAAATTTTCGAAAAAATAATATAGCTAATAAAAAATAAATATAATTACAATAAAATTACTATAAGTCATAAGATGTTTTATGATTTATTGACATGACAATTATCTATTTTATTGAGAGGTCGTGATTTCGAATACCTATAAACTATATTTTTAATTTTTTTTTTCCAAAATACAACGAAAATATGAGAAAAAAATTGTCTTACAAGATTTGAACATTACATCTATAAGAAAAAACAAAAATCTAAATCAATAAGTCACACAATCACACGTGTCATGTTAGTTTCTTTTAATAATTAATGAAAAATCTTTTTTGAAAGCTGATTTCGGATCCTTTTAGATCCTTAAAATGTTTGTGCTGGTCTGTAATTGTGAAGATTATTTATTTATAAATAAGTAAGGAATGATTAAAGAATTTAAACCACATAACACAAAACAAGACACCAATTTCAAAATGACTCTGAATAAACGAACTAATCAAGAATTACGAATTGTGATTTAAAATAAAAAATGTCATGCAACTATACACAACAAATACAACTAAAAAAATTAAAATATAAGTCGAAAAACTCAATCCGGAAAATGACATGTCTAAATTATAGTTCCCTAAATATGATTTTTTTTTTCTTTTAATGTATATTCTATTCTGTTTTATCTCAACTACTCTTGTTTCCCTCTTAATATACAAAGTATTTCTTATTTCTTGAAAGAAATACATGAGTAATAATAGGGATCAGGAATTTGGTCCCTCGAATTGACAGGATCTATCATTACTCGAAATACACCAAGTGCAGGGACCAAATTCGTGATAGGTGAGGTCAATTCGAGGGACCAAATTCGTGACAGGATCTATCATTACTCGAAATACACCAAGTGCAGGGAATAATTAACAGAGAGATGGAAGGTGTCAGGGTGACAGTGTCTGCTGCAAAAGCTCTGTAATAAGCGAAATCCCAGTCCTTTGCTTCACGTGGTTGCTTTCCTCTCTTTTCCTCCTCTCTCCTCAAAATTTCTCGAAATTCTTGCTTCTTTGGATTGAAGTAGTAGAGAGTCGAAACAGGTATCTAGTAGATCTACATTCACCGCATTGTATTTTTTTTTTAATTTCTCATGCATTTTTGCTATTTTGTTAGTTTTTCACCTTGATTTTCTTACTTTTGTTTGTATATTCGGAGGATCACATTTTAGTGTTTAAAGAGTAATATTTGTTAATGCTCGAATTCAGCGGATTTAGCGTCGATTTTCTTGGATTATGTTTTATTTTTTCTGTTTATTTTGAATTTGGGTTCTCGGGTTTTGGCTAAGATTTCGCCATTCGTGCTATGAACAGGTGAATAGGAGATCTTACTGAAATTGTACGTGAACAGCTGTTCTGATTTGGGAGTTTTGAACAAAATGGGGATTATATCACGAAAAATATTTCCATCTTGTGGTAAATTGTGTGTTTGCTGCCCTGCACTTCGTCCAAGCTCACGGCGACCAGTGAAACGGTACAAGAAATTGCTGTCTGAAATCTTCCCTAAAACACAAGTAAATCTCCTTTCCCATTGTAGTTATCCTTTTTGTGGATTTTCTTTGCTCGATTTAGTAAGAATGTAGTAGCATTGTGATTTTTACTATATATTCATCGAATGTTAGGTTTTAGTTTGGTATTTTAGGTTAAATTACTGTCAATATTGCTTATCTTCCAGTTGTATTTCTTTACTGCATTCGTTGGATTGAAACCAGTCATAAAATTGTAATTAAATTCATGAATCATTTTGTTAAAGTCTTTTAACATGAAATTTCGCAGGATGGTCCAGTGAATGAAAGGAAAATCATGAAATTGTGCGAATATGCAGCCAAGAATCCTCTTCGCATACCTAAGGTTTATCTCTCTCTCTCACTATATCTCTGTTTGAGGTTTTATTTTCTGAATTTTTGAATTACTAGTCTAAAATTTGATTTCAAATTCCAAATAGATTGCCAAATTTTTGGAGCAAAGGAGTCACAAGGAGCTTCGATTCGAGCACGTCAACTTTATCAAAATAATCACCGAAGCCTATTCAAAATTGCTCTACATTTGCAAGGAACAAATGTAAATTCCTCCTAATTTCTCAATTATACCCCTCTATTTTTAAAATCCTCTTTCTTTTTGTAGGGCTTATTTCGCAATTAGCCTTGTGAGCGTGGCCAATGAGCTTCTAGAAAGCAAGCATCAAGATATTCAAATCCTCGGTTGCCAAACTCTCACCAAATTCATCTACACTCAGGTTACAAATATTCAATTATAACTTATTTAATTTAATATATCATTTTTTATTTTTTTTCAATATATTTTAATTTCTTTTTTATCGTGAATAGAATGACAACACATATGCACGTAACATAGAGAGGTTAGTGTGCAAAGTTTGCACATTATCTCATGAACATGGTGACAAACAAAGTCTTATTCGCTCAACAAGCTTGCAATGCTTATCCTCAATGGTATAAATTATCAATTATTATTATTCTCCTTTTTTACTCGCAAAATATAATATTATATTTACCTTCACATTATTATCTTTCAATTCAGATTTGGTACACGACAGAATATTCCTACATGTTCTCCGATTTTGACGCCGTAAATAAATTAATTCTATAAATATTAATATTCTTAAAATAAATCTATTAAACCCTTTGAAATATTTTTGCATTTATATGTATCAGATTATCAATTCCATATTGGAAAATTACCGCAAAGACGAAACTACAAATACTCCTACAAATAATAACAACAATAATAATAACGTTGAAGAAGAGAGAAACACACCGCAACACAATTGGGTTGACGAGATTGCTCGATGCGAAGGACGAGCCAGCTCAATTGTTTCCGCTGATGTCAGCCCTAGAAATATAAACACCACTTCTCCAAGACAAACAGACAGGTAGGGGTATTTCTGGCAAAATGCTTAAATGTTAGACAAAATAATTTTGTTATTTTTTGATGGAGGGACAGGGAGGAGCAACAGGAGGAAAACCCAGAAGAGTGGGCCCAGATCTGCGTGCAAAAACTTGCTGAGCTGGCGAAAGAGAGCACAACAATGCGTCTCATCTTGGAACCAATGTTTGCTTTTTTGGATACTAACAAACAGTGGTCCCCACGTCACGGTTTGGCTCTGCTCGTCTTATCTGACTTGTCTTACTCCGACAAAAACTCAGGTCTGTAATAAATGATATTTGCAAACGGTCCCTGCATTATGCCTAAATTGCATAAAAGTCCTTATAAATACCAAATAATTATTGCAGGAAATGAGAAGTTGATACTGACGGCTGTAATTCGTCACTTAGACCATAAAAACATAGCAAGTGATCCACAATTAAAATCAGATATAGTTCAGATGCTGACATCACTCGCTCGCTCGCTGAGGTCACGCGGCATAAGCGCTGAGCTGGCAGTCGTCAGCGATTTATGCAGACATTTGCGGAAGTGTCTAGAAGCACTTGTGGAGAGTAATAACGATAACGGTATTGAAGAGTCGAGCTTGAATGAATCTCTTCAGAATTCAATTGAAGATTGCCTTTTAGAGATTGTTAAAGGGGTAATTAAATAATTAAATACTTTCTCTCTCCACTTTTTGATAATTCACTAATTACGATTAAAATTTTGTAATACTAGATGAAGGATTCAAATGTAATATATGATATTATGGCGATAACGTTAGAGAAACTTCCTGCATTTAATGCTGTATCGAGAGCTACAATTGGCAGTCTATTGATTCTCTCTCACATCCTCTCGTTGACTTCTCTGTCCTCCCAAAAGCTCACAGTAAATTTCTCTATTTTTATTTTCGAACTTTGCTATTATCCCAAAATAATAATTATAATATTTTGAAATGATTTTTTCAGGTTTTTCCAGAAATGTTTCTGATTCAAATACTGAAATCCATGACGCATCCAGATCCAGAAACGAGATTGGGGGCACATTTGTTATTCTCGTCAGTACTCGTCAGAGCACCACATCATCAGAGAGGGGACTCGGAATATTTATACGAGACCAAGAAATGGCAGTCTAGAACCACGTCAGTCTTTGCCTCGGCCACTGCACTACTCGAGAAACTCAGGAGAGAGAAAGATAGCTTAACTGGAGACAATAATAATAATAACGCTAAGAATAATGTTAGTTATTCTAAGGAGAGAGAAAATAAGAATTATTCTGTGTTTTTCGCCAAGTTGGGATTTTCGGTTTGCCAAGAGTTCAGTGCAAATGAAATGGTATGAATATTCACAAAGATATAATATCTTGATTATAAGATTTGTATATATTTATTTTGTTTTGTTTTTGGTTTATTTGAAATAGGAAAATAGTATTGTTATGTTGAGCGAAGATCAAGTGGGTCAGATATTATCGGTTATATGGATACAAGCAAATCAAGTTGATAATTTGCCTTTTAATTACGAAGCAATTGCTCATTCTTTTAATTTGACTCTTCTCGCATCTCATCTTAAGGTACAAAATAAAAAAAATATTCTACTATTTATTTTTCTATTATTAAAATTCATATTCATATCTTACATTCAATAATTAACTTCATTTCTTATTATTACAGAATTCGAGTAATTGCAATATAGCTCGGCTATTTCAGCTTGCCTTCTCTCTCAGAAACATTGCTCTTTCAACAAACGGTACACATTTTTTATTTTTGCGTTGGGTTTTGTCTTTTAGTGCAAATTTTCTGATTTTTTGTTTTGTAGAAAATTTGCCGCCAGCCTGTCAGAGATCCATTTTCACAATAGCAACGAGCATGCTTGCTATTTGTGGAAAGATATTTAATATTACCGAACTAACCGACTCGATGAAATGTTATTCCTCTCTCACTGTAATGTTTCCTTACAAACTTTTTTTTAATTTTTCCAATTAATCAATACATTAATTGTTGCTAGTATATAATATATTTTATTTTTCAACAGATTGACCCGTATCTAAGAATTGGGGAAGATTTTCAATTATATGTAAACGTGAGACACCAATCAGATCTAATCAGCTTTGGATCAGAATCCGATCAAAACGCATCGAGATCCGTGCTAAACAACTTGAGAGAATCCATTATTCCAAACTCGCAAATAATAAACAGCATTGTAATCACGCTCTCAACCTCTACCAAAGTAAGTATTTTTTTTTCTCTTTTCAGTATTTGATGAATTATTGTTTGATTTTATTTTGGTTTGATATATATTTTATTAGTTGGACAAGGATGTGTTATCTAGCGCATGTAATGAGAGTTTCGTGCCTGACGAGGTGCCCTTGTTTGGATCCAATGCAGTTTTTGACTGGGCCTTTTCAGAAGAATCTCTCTCCTTAGACGAGGTATTTTAAAAACTTTATATAGATAAAATAAACAAATTTTTAATTTTATTTCTTATATTTTATCGGGACATGGAAATAGGAGTGTTCGAGGACTTCTTCGGTTGATGGAGGAATTACAGCCAATGAAACGCCAGCTGTCAGTTTCCCTCAGCCGCCTCTTCCTCACGTCATTAGTGTCGGCCAATTACTCCAATCAGTATGCCTTCTTTTATCCTTAACCCCTTAAATTCATCTTTTAATTTCGTAATTTGTAATAAACTAATAATACTTTTTGTTTCTTTTTTGAAGGCCTTGCATGTGGCTGGACAGGTGGCAGGTACGTCCGTGTCCACATCTCCTCTCCCGTATGGCACGATGGCGAGTCAGTGCGAGGCACTGGGCATGGGCTCGAGAAAGAAACTCTCGAGCTGGTTGACTAATGGCTATGATTCCTCTGAAGATGCTAATTTGCCAGATCTCAACTCTCATATTGCTCTTCAAAAGGTATCGTATCCAAAGTTTTCTAAATTTGAACACCTTGCATATTAAGTTCAGTATGCTAATAGATATGATGATATTATATAGGTAAATTCGTACTCGTCCAGTGAGATGGATATGTTTGTTCCGTCAGAGCCGTGGAGGGCACTTCGACTTCCTCCGGCAAGTCCTTTCGATAACTTCTTGAAGGCAGCACATTGTTAGAAGTTAATAATATTCAGTACATCTTTTGTGTTGTAGCGTACAAACTCAGTTTCAGAGATTTGTGTTTATTTATGCTCTCCAAAGATATTTGTTGTAAAACCTGTTATCTAGTAGTATGCTTCAATTATGTGCTCTCCTTGTTAGATTGAAAATTATTTCCCATGAAAATAATCATTAATAACCATTTATAATTCATATATGAAAACTTGAAATGGGTCGGTCCTCCTCGACCAACCCTTAAGTATTAATTTATTAATTATACCAGCTGTAAAATTACCCAATATACCCAAACATATACACAAATCCTCCTCTCAACCCCTCTTTGTTGACAACTCAAAAGCCATCCATATAACCACCACCGAAACCACTTTTCAAAACCTTCTTCACCAAAAGCACAACAATGGCCACGGTCAACCCAAGAGCAGCCCAAGTATACAACTTATCCTCTTTAGGTTTATTAACCTTAGCATTATTAGCTTGGCCTCTCATCACCGTCATTTCCGCCCTAAATCCTACCCTGAGTATTCCTGCACCCGCATCCACACGCACTTCGTGCACGTTTTCTAAAACCTCGGGTTCGGGTCCAGGATTAGGGTTATGGTTTTGTGCAACCAGGTTCGGGTTGGGTTCCTCTTGGTTCTGATTTTGAATTTGGTTTTCAAATTGTTCGAGAGTTGGCACTTGAGGAGTGGGGATTAGAGGAGGAACTGGAGGCGCCTTTGCAACCATAGTCGCGTGAATCTGTTATTAGTTGGAAGAGAAATGAGTATTACGAGAAAATAGGGAATTGAAATCCTGGATTTTGAGTGCTAGTTTATTGACCTCATCAATGAGCGTCTGACGCTCAGCGGAGCCGAATTTAGGAGGGGCTTTGCGAGACTTGATGGCAAGAGCATGCCTATCTTCCTTTTTGTAGTCCAGTGAACCGAGTGCGCCAGCTGGATTGGATGGCATGAATGCTATTAAGGCTACCAATGCAGTCCTCACTAAAATAAACAAAAAAGACAAGTAAAATATAGGTTAGATAAACTTAAATTTAATTTAATTCGACAGGTTGGTTTAATTAATAGTAAATTATGACGATGTTTTTTCATCTGGTTAGGCTAATGGAAATAAAAAATTGATTAGCAAATGAATATTCAAAACCAGAAGAAATTAGTTTTATTAAGAAGGATTGTATGGTATATTAGTAAATAAACGTGTATTAGTATTATTACCGCTCCATGATGGTTGCCAATGTTCAGGATGATAGTTCGAAATGCTCAAACAAATCTTTGTCTGAGTCTCGAATCGCCCACTTGGCTGTTACATTAGCAAAAGAAATTGAAGAACTTAGCAAGTAACTTCGAGCAAAGTTAAGTGCATGGAATTTGAGAAGAAATTACGTACCGTAAGCATCATAAAAGACGGGGGTTTGAATGGGTACTCCGCAGGTAATTGAATCCTTCCATGATAAACACCTCCTTCAAATTCAGTGCCTCTAGGTCCCAGTATTGCAAACTGCCACTCGAATATATCCTCCTATTGACAAAATTTGAAAACAATCAAGTTAATTTTCCGATTTCCTGACTAATTTTAGAAGCAGAAAGCTACAATCCAAAAAAATCTAGACAAATTAACAATAAATTTCAACTTAATAACCAGATCTGAACATTCACGAGCAGATCTAGATAAAAAAAAAGCAAGTATTAGATTTATTAAATCAACATACCTCAAGAGGCAAGCTCATGAAATCTTCAGAAGGATTGGACTGCAATTCCTTCACCTCTTGAAGGATCCGCTTCACCGCCGGGTTATTCCTGTTATACCTCAACGCCGCCGCCATGATCTCACACACCGGATCCAATAAAACACGTCCGAATCAGACGGTATTTCGATAAAAAAATCGCACAAAAATCGCAAAAAAATTAACGAATTAATGGAAAAATGTTGAAGTGGAAAATACAAAGCGCGTCTAGGTCAAGGAAAGATATGATTGTAAGTGAAATATTTTAAAAATGGAAGTGGTTTAGAATGAATAGCTTGTAAGAACTCTAATTATAAATTGGTCCACAGTGAACCGATTGCATTTAATAATTTTCTGGGTTGGGCATGCTAAAAAAATGATTATGACGTGGCCGACAGTTTAACCAGTGACGTGGCATTATTTTTATTGGTGAATGATAGTTCATTAATTTTTTTTTTTTGCATTAAACGGCCGTAGGCAAAAAAATATGTACGAAATCACCTTTACATATAAATATCGTAGAACTGTGACATAAGAGGACCTATAACATAAACTCTAATACAAAATTTTTTTATCGAAATGATTTTTTTTCACAATTGTCTTCACAGATATGACATCGATAGACAATGCTTAAACCTCGGTTTCTTGAAGACTCCAATAGGACAATAAATGTGAATCGAGAAAAAATTTCTTGATCAAGTTTTGTGTAGGAAATGAAAGTGAATTGGTTAAAACGAGTGAAACGGTAAGAGCGAATCTTTCTCTCATTCTCGGCCACTCTTGAATCTTTAAAACGAACCAAATTTGGTCGAACATACTTGTCCAATCCACGGGACCAAATTTGATCAATCTCGAATATTATTCGAATCCTTAACTGGCGAAGATCTACTACGTGAGAAAGATCCAATTGAAGGAATACAGTTTTGGATCAACGGTAATGATGAGCGGGTTTTTGACATGTAAAATTATCGTTGTATTCGAAAACCCGATTCAATCAACAAGTATAGAACTATATGTGTTATAGTGGAAAATATGAAAGTTCGTTCCACGAGGAGTATATGCGTCAAATAATGAATCAAAACTAGACAATAAATAGCAAAGAAAATTCACAGAATATAGTCCGTTATAACGGAATATGAGTCCGTTACAACGGACTTGAGTGAAAATTCTGGCGCTAAGTGTGAGATGAACGTCCGTTACAACGGATGAAACTCTGTTATAACGCACTCTACTGGTCAGTTATAACGAACAGGGGTTACGTTGCAACGGATTGGTTAATCCGTTACAACGGACCGCAATGTCCGTTACAACGCACTTGTATTGATGCTATTGAGTAGAAATTCTGACTAGTCCGTTACAACGGAACTCTAGGTGCGTTACAACGGAAGTATAACAAACTGAATATTAAAGGACCAACCGTCTAGTCCGTTGTAACGCAATGTGAGTCCGTTATAACGGAAGTAGTTCTGGATTTCTGATTTGAGATTTGATTTGGGAGCAATTTGATGGTTTGTTTTGGATTCAAATTTAGAAGTAATTAAACTAAGTAACAAGCACTAAGATCACACAAACAAACAAAGAAGATTTAGAGCAAAGAAAAAGATTCATTAAACCACGAATTCTTTTACACAAATCCAATTCAATTAATACTACAAGAATTACAAGAAAAGGAAAGAAAACACCTAGAGAGATGAAGTGAGCTCCGAGTCTCGTCTTGGATGCCTTCTCCGTTGCCTCGAGATGCTAGTGAGCTAGTCGCCTCGCACAACGTGTTCCTTTTGTACCAATCCACTCGCCAATAGAAGAGAGCTCCGTACCGGTTGAGTGAACTCGAGATTTGCAAGAAGTCCAATTGGAAGAAAGCTCCCGAGTGGAATAGAGTAAGCTTGACTCCTTGCTTGCGCGGATTCGGATGAAGAAAGCTCCACCTCAATCCTCGCAACTCGATCTTCGTTGAAGTGTAGACCAATTCACCGAATGAAGTGAGATTCTATTCGGTGATCGATCTTAGATAATTTATCGTTCGTTCTTGGTAATTCTTGCGTGATCTTGAAAGATTCTTGGACTTGCTAAAAGAGAGAGAGAGAAAGTGCTCCGAAGAGCGGGGGAGGGGGCCGGGTTCTTCTCATAGGCCTTGTGGTCTTATTTATAGTGTCATTGGGGCTTTCCCATTGGCCGAGATATGGGTGAGAGGATTGAGGGTAGTTGGGGGTGGTAGGTGAGGTAGGTGGGCTGTAGAGTGGCAATTGTGTGAGTGGTTTTCGAGTAGAGTTTGGTGCAATCTCTTATGTTGATGATTATTTGCCTTCTCCTTCACACGTGTACCGAATTGGTCGGTATGATATATCGATTTTAACGGCGCGAGGAGACGAAGGCAACTACACTCTTGGATTGCCGAGAATTTCCACCTAAAACCTGTAATTAAGCAATAAAACACACTTAGTGAAGAAATATTCTTGTTATCTCAAATATGAACAATTGTATATATAAAGTTGTGATTCAAAAGGGCTAAAATCCCCAAATTAGATATCAAAAAGGTGCTTTATTTTCCTCTTATCAGGTAAAAACGTACATATAAGGATATATGAACATGGATGTTCATGGGTTTGATTAAATGCATAATATGATTGTGCAAAGTTAAGTTCCAGAGAGTGGTTCGTTCGAACTAACCATCGGGTCCGTTCGAACGGACCGCTACGTGTATAAAATGGTTTTATACATATTCATTCCAGGGAGTGGTTCGTTCGAACCAACATTGGTGTTCGTTCGAACCAACATTGGTGTTCGTTCGAACGGACAACTACGAATGATATTTGGAATTAACACTGAAATGAGACACGAGATGATCCGTTGGAACGAACCGTAAATGTGCGTTCGAACGGACCTCTTCGAGTATAAAATGGTTTTATACATTCTGATGACAGGAAGCAGTTGGTTCGAACGAACCTTATAGTGCGTTCGAACGAACATGCTGCTGGAAGTGTATATTGGATATACACAACCTTTCACCCAATCCTTATCCTAGTTTAGTATAAACTAGCTTTGTGCCCGCGCAATTGCGCGGGATGTTTTTTATATAATTATTTAAATAGAATTAACACGCATGCGTTTGAACTAAATAAATCTAATCATGATATATTAACAAATATCATGATGTCAATAGATGCATAAGGTTCATGAAATTAGTCTATCGCAGATATTATTTTCTAATATAATTTGTATAAATAGCATTTGCTCAGGTGCTTCTAAAATCGATTAATATAATCATGACATATTCGCAAATTTTAATATGTATGTAAAATAGGAAACAAAGACCAAATATAAAATAAGGAAAAATGATCAAAATTTAAAAAAAGACCGAAATGTAAATAAAAATGACCAAAATGTAAAAAAATGACCAAATGTAAATTAGAACTAAAAAGGACCAAAATATAGATAAAATGGACCAGAATATAAATAAAAAATATAAAAAAGGACATAAATGTAAATAAGAAAGGACCAAAATGTTAATAAAAAGGACCAAAATGTAAATTAAAACAAAAAGGACCAAAATGTAAATAAAAAGGACCAAAATATAAATTCAAAAATGTAAAAAAGGACCGAAATGTAAATAAAAAGCACCGAAATGTAAATAAAAAGGACCAATTTATAAATTAAAACTAAAAATGACCAAAATATAAATAAAAAGGAGCAAAATGTAAATTAAAAAATATTTTTGTACACAAAAGCCCTTGATGGCGTGGAGGCATAGAATTGCAAGAATTTTCTCTACTTTATACATAAGATAAAAGTAATGCCTAAAACATGAAATGAATTATCAACGGTCATAATCAAAATATTGAAAATGACGAAATTACCCCTCAATGAATGTAGCTGAGTATTGTGGCCATTTTGAAGTAGTCTTCCGGGTATAATACTGATCTCTACCTCGTCGCACTCAAAAACCATTCCATTCTGCCCAAAACGCGAAAGAAATTATCAACATTTAGAATCAAAATATTGTAAATGACGAAAATACTCCTCGCGGAATGCAACTGAGTATCGTGGACATTTTTATGTAGTCTTGTGGGTTTAATTTTGCTCTCCATCTCCCTCGCACTCAAAACCATTCCATTTTGCCTGAACGAACTCGTTTTGGTTGCACCAATCATAACCAAAATCATGGTCTCTAGTCAGGATAAAATTACCATATTACCCTGGTCCTGCAAAGGTCCCGAATTTGTTTCTCTCTTTTCGATTTCCTGAAACATAGCAAAGTCCCAACGTTTTTCCGAATCTGGTGTACTTATGACAAATATTTCAAAAAAACCTTGTCTTTTAAAAAAAATAGAATTATCACATATATCCCTAGTAAATATGAAACTTATATACCCGTATAAATATATGAAAATAATGATATAATTTGACCAATATAAAAAGTCTATATTTAAAAAAAAACCTAAAATTTGCATGAATACCCCTACAAAAATCTGAAATTATCATATATAACCCTATAAAAATATGAAAGTAATGATATCAAATGAGAAATATTAAAAAAAAAAAAATTGAAAAATATAATATATGTATGCTAATATAAATCGGAAATTAATGATATAATATGAGAAGTTGAGAACTATCACAAAAGGCTTGTATGTTTTAAAAAATTTGAAACTATGATGTCCCCTACAAAAATATATATCCTAATCTAAATCGGAAATTAATGATATAATATGAGAAGTTGAGAACTATCACAAAAAGCTTCTATGTTTTAAAAAATCTAAAACTATGATGTATCCCCATACAGAAAAATATTAATTATCATATATATCCCTATACAAATCTCAAATTGATGATATAATATGTGGAATAAAATAAAAACTGTATTTGAAAAAATAAAAAATTAGCATGCATACCTCTGGAAAAAACATATATTATCATATTTACCCTTATAAAAAATTCTGAATTAATGACACAATATGAGAAATATTTGAAAAATCTGAAATTATCATGTATAACCTTACAAAATCTGATATTACGATATATACTCCTATAATAATCTTAAAATAATGATGAGAAATATTTAAAAAGTTGTTACATTTAAAAAAACTGAAATTGTTATAACATAGAAAAATCTTAAAAAGTACATATATTTACCGAAATTTGCACCAAAAAAAAAAGATCTATGAACAATAACTGCATTTATGAACAGTATTATGAACAGTGTCACTACTAACGTATACATCGAGAAAGTGTGTAGGATAACACAGGTACGACACGAAGATGATGAAGAACTTCGAAGTCACAAGAAGCACAAGAAAAGAAGATTAGAAGGAAGGCTCTTGAAGCACATCAAGAATCAAGATGTTGAAGCCTTCCGTGAGTGGGATTCGTCACAAATAAACCATAGGTAAAAACCGAGTAGACCTCGAGTACAATCATGTTCAAATAACGAAGAGTTCAATCCAGAGTCAAGTTCGTTGGAACGAACTGCAAGTTCGTTCTGAACGAACTTAAAGTTCGTTGTGAACGAACTTGGTACAAATATAAAAACCTATCACTTGATTGAACCAATCTTATTATAGTAGTGTGTGCGTTCGAACGAACAAAGTATTTGTTCGAACGAACCCTCAGTTCGTTCACTCACAAGCTAAGTGCGTTGAACAAATATCAATACTGTAATTGGGCCAAAAACAATGTATAATTGAGTTCGTTCGAACGAACAATATGTGGGTTCGAACAAACAGTCAAAAGTACAATTGCATTATTTGAAACGGCTAGTTCAAATTATCAGTTCGTTCAGAACGAAAAGTTGTGCGTTCGAACGAACTGGTGATTTTCTGAAGGATTTCTATAGAGAGTATAAATAGAAACCTTCAAAGGGTTTTCTCTCACTTGTTCATTCTTACACTTTCAAATCCACATTTAATACAATTGAGAGAAAACCCTAAAAGCCGTGATAAGCTATATCCATTGAGTGCTTTGAGAAACCTTTCTAGATCATAGATCTAAGTTATATATATTCCTCCATTAATCGTTTTCCACTCACGTGACCGATCACGTTGTAGTTCGATTAGTGAAAAGTGTAGTAGGCTAGTGCAATAAACTTGTAAGAGACCTAGCTATAGATCGATAGAAAGCGTGTAAATCGATCTAGGCAAACATTGTAATCGAGTGAGTTGGAATTCAATCGAAAACCAAAAAGAGGCACATGGCATTCCCGGAGACGTAGGTACTCGCAACTAATTGAGTCGGTCAATTAAGCGAGTAACGGGTGAGTTAAAGCTACATAGCAACCACCTACCGAACTTCGTTAAAAAACATCTTGTGTTCAAGTGTTTACGGTATCCTCTATCTCATTTAAATTATCATTTATTTCGCATAGTAAATTAGGTAATTAGATATAGTAATTGTACGGTAGATTACCAAATTTACCCCCCTCTAGGTTAGAATTAACCAACAAAACCATTATACATTCACAAGAGTTAGTCTCATATAATCGCATTACATTCAAACTCGTGTGATTCCCTTGGATTTTATTAACGGTAAATTAGACGCTTTATGTGTACGACGTATAGCCACATACATTGTTGGGAATTTATCCCGTCCCGGGCCCGCGCAGCGGATATGGAGGCCCGGTTCGGTTCCCATAATCCAAGATCACGCCACGACTTCGAGGGTACGATGCAATAGAAGGATAGATTCATACCGGGGCAAAATTGATTGCACTCGAAGGGTTGATTACTCGCATCTTTCTCTTCTTCGGTGTCACGTTGGTGACTAGCCCGTGCGTCCCATACCACACGTCTCCCACCGTCTTGACACGCCTCCGGTTGTCTTTCGTGCGTCCCACGTCCACACTCTTCCACAGCCGACAGTTTTGCTCCTTCGGTTTGATCACAATCGAAGAGCCACAAGTGTCGCTCCTCTACGTGTATCCACCTTGAGTCGGAAGACGTCGGTCGCGGGTGCAACTGCCTAGACGAAGCACCGGCGAACTTGTTTGATTAGATCGATTCTCTACACCGAGCAAAACGCTTTTTCTCGGTTTTCTCTCTTCGCACTCTTTCACTCTATGAAAGATGACTCTCTATATCTGGATAATTCTATTGATTAGAATCAATTGGATTGAATGATCTGCCATGAGAGAGAGAGAGAGAGAGAAACATCCTATTTATATCACATAGGATAATGATGGGCCAAAAGGCATGTATATCCTATATACACCCTTTCATACAGAAAACTGCATGAACCTGTTCAGTATTATGTCGAAACGAAAATATTAAATCGTTCCAACCGACTTTAAACCTTCACAAAAGTTCTAGATAATCTTATTATCTTTCAACCCGAATTTGTCCTGGCCCAATTGGAGTTCGGATGCGAAAGTTACAGATGTTTTACTAACTGTATGTCAAACTCTCGCACCCTTTCGGTATTCCATTAAAACGACACTGATACTTCGTTCAAATGAACAATATTTCTACATGAAGGTTATAGATAATCTAATTATCTATCTAACCCAATTTGAACCATTCAAATTGGATTTTTCTACAGAATGTTATGACCACAAATGTACGCTTACATTCGTTCATCCTTGTGTACACTTTTACGGTTGATCCGAAACTGTATTTCCTTCAGTCTCCCACTCAATTTCATATCTACCTAAAAGGTACTCATGCATATCCAATATGCACGATTTTAGAGAATATAGCTCGCGTATCAAAATACCAAGCTATGCACATCTCATGTGCCAATTTTATAATCAAGCCCGACTTAGTACGACTCGTTGTGTGACCATGTGAACGATGGCAGTATGTTGTTTCCAAAGCACTACAAGCCCATGAGCGGGATCTAGTCACTCCATCATGGCTACCCATGTTAACAAGAAAAATGATTGTGATCATTGTGCCTATCTCGAATAGCGGTTATTAGTTATCTTGTTAGCGATATCCGTTAATCAAAAGGCATGGTGGTAGTCATCCTTATATTTTGATTAACTATACTTATTCCTCGATTCCGAACTGATTTAACAATTTCAATCGATATTAACCGTTAATATCATTGACTATGGCCGTAGTTTTTGTTAATCAATTCATCGAGTGGCCAAAGAGATATCTCTTTCTTTCGGAATAAACAATTCCTATCTTGGAGACTCACATTGAATTCCGTGTTTCGGACAATACCCAATGATGACCGTTTTGACTCCCTGTTACGGTGAGCGTAAGGTCATATCAAAGCATTGTGTTACGCACGTAACGCAATAAAATGGTCCCCTCTAGTATGAAGAACCTAATACCCTACTCGTCGCAAGTCCATCCAAAATGACTAAACCATGTCATGGTCTCGCGGCTTCGGTCATATCTAATATATGTCACCTAGCATATATCTACGTTCCCGATTCGACAAACACCTTTGTCCTATGATTAGCGAAACATAATCATCTCCTCGGCTAACGTACTAGTGTACATGTTCAGTCTATTATCTGATAATATATATGCTTCACTCTTAAGCAAACTGAATCATGACTAGGGATGTTTAGAAATGAAACTTTAGGTGTGACGGTTTCGCTGCACATAATCACGTATTATGCCGACATCCACACAAGTTCAAATCAGGGTTCATGTAATCAAATTACACAACCCGCACACAGTTTTCATATAAGCTGAATGCATAAAAATTTAAGTAAACAAATTTTTTAAAAGGGATGCATTCATATGGATTAAGTATTTGGGTGATACAACGTTTACCTATGAGTATCTCCATACCCATAACCTGCGAGGACTATCGTATTAGATAACTACACTCTACTTTCTTCCTCCTCTAGTTATCTCCATATCCATAGTCATCGCATTACAATCATGCGCGACTAGAGAGAGCGGTTTTGTAAACGGTTCCGCACGTTGCCGCTAGTGTTAATCTTCTTATGGTTTGGAACATTTCCAATACCTATGATCACATCTTTCACAAAATTTCATGGATCAAATGAAATTTTCCGAGTATTGGGTAGAAGTGGTTGTGACCTCGGCATTTTTGCTTGTACTATTGCGTATCACGCAATACACAACCATAACTCCGATAACTCGTGACTACTCGAGTTTGGTCATATATACTTGATCCATACCGCTTCTTTTTGTGATTCATAACCACAATATACTCGCCTCCGTAAATAGAATCATTAATTATTGGTCATGTGGAACCTTTCCACATAACCATGTTTTCGTTTAAGCAAATCATGTACACACTTTGTGATCGAAAGTCGTTCTACATATTTGGACGTGCCATATTTGGAAACTGTTGTTGTTATAACTCTTTATAACCAACACGTCCTCCACACCATTATAGATAAAATAAAATCCTGAATTCTTTCGCAAAGTATTCAAGGATAAACTTCACCGTTATCAATACAAATCCCGATGGGTTTAAATATACATAACCATTATGTGTATATATGTATAACCATTATACATTCACAAGAGTTAGTCTCATGCAATCTCATTACATTCAAACTCGTGTGATTCCCTTGGATTTTATTGACGGTAAATTAGACGCTTTATGTGTACGACGTATTGCCACATACATGTCATGGCAGATATAATAGATCTTCACATCAAATGTAAAGCATCATATTATTACTTTTCGCCCTGCTTGATGTCTCACATCGAGCCGTAGAAAATTTCTGCCATTCGACATTTCGATGTAACTCCTCCAAGAAATTATATGTTGAAAATTATTTTCAACATTATGTCGATATACGTGCTATAATCTAGAACGAGGAACTTCTTAGATCTATCCTATAGATCTTCACGCTTAATTCATAAGCGGTCTCGCCTAAATCCTTTGTCGTTACAAGAAATATAACTCGGCTCCCACTAACCTTCATGTATACACAAAATTTCTATTCGTTCCGGCAATGTTATAACAGTTTATAACTTCGTCAAAACGTATGTTCCAATTCCGAGAAGCTTTCTCTAATCCATCATATGGATCGTTAAATCGTGCATATCCTTTCCCCGATTCTTATGAATCGACAAAACCGTAAGGTTGTGTCAAGTACACATCCTTTTATAAAATTTATGTTAAGAAATTCGGTTTTGACATCCATTTTGCCACATCATATAGTCATAATATGCGACCATGACAAACAGAATTTTGAGAATGTGAAAGCTTGGCAACATGCGAAAACGTTTCTTCATAGTCCAACTATGAATTACTTGACACTCTTCGCTGCAAGCCTCTCTTTGTTATATGCGTATTCCTATCCGTGTTGGTTCTCATCTTGAAAACTCATTGATATTTCACGGGTCTAACCCTGAAAGTAATGAAATCAAGTTCTAAACTTGATAATCTACACGGATCGAATCTCAGATTTCATGACATCTTGCCATATGGAATCGTCATTTTCATAGCATCCTTGTAGGATATCGAATCATCATATGATTTCGATCTATCATCATTAGCCACGATAAATCCGTATTTATGATATAGTCTACTGGATCTATGAAAAATTCCTTTGTGTGTTCGACTCATATTCATCAACTCTTGATAAAGTCGTGTCAACTTTCATTGGTACAATGTTCATTTTCCAGATCTCGAATTCTTTCGAGATTTATTCTACTCCCACTAGCCCGCGTAGAGATAAATGGCATCAAGTTCCAAACTTGTGCGCATTATGTCCTCCTCCAAGAAGGCATCTCTTCGAGCCACGAAAATCTCATTTTCGTTGGGACGTTAGAACTAATACCCTTTAGTTTCCTTAAGGATTTATGATAAACGAACAATTTTCAGAATTGGGATTGAGTTTAATCGAAACAAATTTCGAAATATACTCACATCCTCAAATCTCTACAAATGACAACTTCGGAACCATTCCGATCCATATCTCATATGGCGTCTTTTGTACCAATTAGAAGGTTTATTGTCCATATCTTATATGCACCATTCATTAGTGCCGCCGTCTCAAGGGCGTATATCCCCAAAACATTTTTGGGAGATCCGTTTGACTTTTCATTTATCGAACCATGTCCAACATGTGTTCATTTCCTCTTTTCGAATACATCTTAATGTTCCGAATGAAGGTAATCGTGAAACGATTCCACAATCATAAATGATCATCAATACGTATAACTCAAATATCGTCTCCTCGATCCTATCGAAGCGCGTAGCTCAAATACTAGCCTTCTCGATCCTATCGAAAAGGTTTGATGTTCTTGCCTAGTTGATTTTGTATTTCGTTTTTGAAACTCTTTGAACCTTTCAAAAGTCTCTGTTTCGGCACGCATTAAATATATATTACCGTATCTATTTTAATCGTCCATAAACGTAACAAAATACTGATAGCCTCCTCTTGCCTCGGAACTTATTGGAACATTTACATTTAAATGTAATTTCCAATAATTCGTTGGCTCTTTCTCCAACCTTTGGAGAATGATGCACTTTGTCGTCTTTACCTAATAAATAAGAATCGCGTTTAACCAATTGAATCTAATTCGATTGATTCTAGTAATCCATCATATGGAATCTAGATACGCGTATCTCATTTATATGGCCATGACGGCAACGCCAAAAGAAGCAATCAACTTCTAGGTTTAATCCTCCTCGGATTTCACCGTTTTTTGAGTTATTATTTTGGACAACTCCTTGTCCGAACTTTCTGTTTGAAAAAATATTTTTCCCAAAATATCCTTAGACATTTATTTCTTCCGATCCCGCCCTTAAATTACAAGGATATCCACGCATCTATATGCATTGGATTCCTCGGATGCTCCGAGCATCTCCAATTCAAACTTCAATCGCATTTCATGCAATTCCGGGATCGACTTATCTATCGAATGCAAATGATATTCGGTTACGAAGATCAAATCTCGTACCATCAACACACGAGTGTTAATTAAAGACTCATAAGGCGTCTCAAAATTAACCTACTCTTTGAGCCGCATTGAACCATTCAACGCGCTCTACCTCTTGATATTTCATGAGCGTTGTGTTTTACTTTCGTATACACCCGAATTCTCAAACCAATTTTGAGAAATTTGCGTCTATACATGCCACCACAAGGCACGTAATCTCGTTCGATTTCTTCTTAAAGTTTATCGAACCCGGCTTTCTTTAAAGCCAAAGCCTCGAGCCCTGAATCTACCATTTCCGTGTCCAACACGTTCCTTTAAGTCTAAGAACTATTCTTTAACTATCAAGGTTAATCATGGTAATTCCGGCCCAAAAGCCATCTATCATATCGATCTCATCGATATATTTTGAGTTGCTTGAAAACATAATTCTAAACGGATGATAAAGATTAAACTCCTAACCGTGCGTACTTAATCTATATGCTTATATGATGATTATATGAATAGTATTATTTTATCGAATCGATAACCCTCATACCGATACGGGACTCCAAGTCCATAACACCCGAGATCCATATTTCTCAATCCTCCCACAAGTGACGAAGGCCTATCGAGTGGGATCTCGCTTATTTAGGTAGGATATAATCCAATCGCATCATATGCGACTCTCGAACCTTTATAGAATTTCGGTGATGGATCGTATCATATACAATCCCATTTCCGTGTGTGCACTCTAACTATGTCCCGAACTCCAATCGGATTGGCTTGGACGGTTAAGTCATAACCATATCAAACGTATCGTCAAGTGGACTACTCACGTGCATGACGAAGGCCTAACAACACGTGAGTCCCCATTTAACGCTTGCCACCCATTGATACCAACAACATGTGTGCATGACGAAGGCCTAGCAACACACATATTGTGATACCAATTTCGATGGTTGTTGACATGGAAGGCATTTTCATGACTTAAATATTATGAGGGATCATGACTTTCATGTTTCATTAATTCGTGACATAATCATATTTTATCACTATCACAAGATTTTCATAAATGCATATGTACTAATTAGGAAGACTAATTATTCTAAATAATTACTTATTTATATGCTAGTATGATTGATGCCGATCATATCGATATAAAGAACTCAAAATTTCGAGTTTCGTAGCCAAAGTTATCGCGAAAACAAAATCAGCATCGAGAGGGGGGTCCCTGCCCCATCCGAGGCCCGTGGGGCGCGAGAAACCTCGTCCGGGGCGCAAAAAACTGCCCCGGGGCGGCAGACACTCTGATTTTCTGCAGATTTCGCCGTTTCTTCCGTTTTCGCTCGTTTCCAAAACGATAAATCATGAAACCTTTTCACGATCATTTCTAGATACTCTCAATCAACTTTTGATTGATCTCTAGTGAATTCCACTTGTGATTTTAACGAAATTGACGTTTTAAATATGTAACATCATGCAAACGGGTACGAACTTTGATAATCCGTGCGTATATCGAATATACGACTATGATTCGACCCTCGAATCGATGGCGATAGCTCTGATACCACTGTTGGGAATTCATCCCGTCCCGGGCCCGCGCAGCGGATATGGAGGCCCGGTTCGGTTCCCATAATCCAAGATCACGCCACGACTTCGAGGGTACGATGCAATAGAAGGATAGATTCATACCGGTGCAAAATTAATTGCACTCGAAAGTTACGGACGTTGTACTAACTGTATGTCAAACTGTCGTACACTTTCGGTATTTCATTAAAACGACACTGATACTTCGTTCAAATGAAAAATATTTCTACATGAAGGTTATAGATAATCTTATTATCTATCTAACCAATTTGAATCATTCAAATTGGATTTTCCTACTGAAAGTTATGACCACAAATGTACGCTTACATTCGTTCATCCTTGTGTACACTTTTACGGTTGATCCGAAACTGTATTTCCTTCATACATATCATGACAGATATAATAGATCCTCACATCAAATGTAAAGCATCATATTATTACTTTTCGCCCTGCTTGATGTCTCACATCGAGCCGTAGAAAATTTCTGTCATTCGACATTTTGATTTAACTCCGCCAAGGAGTTATATGTTGAAAACCATTTTCAATAATATGTCGACATACGTGCTATAATATAGAAATGAGGAATTTCTTAGATCTATCATATAGATCTTCACGCTTAATTCATAAGCGGTCTCGCCTAATCCTTTGTCGTTACAAGAAATAAAACGCGGCTCCCACTAATCTTCATGTGTACACAAAGTTTCCATTCGTTCCGACAATGTTATAACAGTTTATAACTTCGTCAAAACGAATATTCCAATTCCGAGAAGATTTCTCTAATCCATCATACGGAAAGAAAACAAATTGGTGTGTGTGTGGGGGGGGGGGGGGGGGGGGGGGGGGGGGGTTACCGGCCCTCCTGGCCCCTATTAAGATCCGTCCCAGCACACCATCAATGAAAAACGACATATGACATTTGTGTTTTATAATTTTAACAAAAATTTGTGTACTTTAGATATATACTGTCACATATCATATTTTTATTAGTGATGTGTAATTAAAATGCATACATACATAGTGCATTAGTTGATCACTTATGTTTTTAATATTAAAAACATAATTACTATAATTGTCACATATACGAGGGTGAATTCTTAAAACAAAATCTAACTTTTGTGGAATTTTTTTTTTTATCTTTTTCAAAACTAAAATTAAACTCGATTCAAGTTGTTCTTTTCATTTACCTCTCCTAGAAAGGTTAAACTTAACAATTAAAGGTGTTAAGTTTTTTTTTTTTTTTTGACCAAATACTTTTCTATTTTCATAATATAATTTTACTTCATTTATTAAGATATAACAATATCTTCAAAATTATTTTTTTGACATATACAAATAAAAAATACATTATATGTTATATTTTATACAAAAAATATACCTCATTTATTATAACTTTTTCACAAAATACTAGCAAAAAAAGACGATATAAAATAATCAAACCCTGAAAATATCGTAGCAGAAAATACATTTTAGTCGGCTAATTTTAATTATATATTTCGAACAACGTGTATATAATTATAACTAAAACTAGCTGATTAAAATATATTTTTATGCTAAAATATTTTCAGTATGTTTAATTAATTTATATTGTTATTTTTTCATAAAAATATAATAAATATATAAATATAACATGTAATATATTTTTTAAATTTGTATAAGTTGAAAAATATTTATGGAAAATTTTAAATTAATAAAAATATAAAATATAATTTAGTAAATTAAATATGAAAATAAACAAATATTTTGGTTAAGAAAATGATGTCATAAATTGTTAAGTTCAATAGGGTAAATGAAAAGAAAATTTTTTATAGGAAAGATTTTTCGTAGTTTCCAGACGGTGGTTATTTTTAGAAATTTCATGAAAATAATTTGTTTTTAAGAATTTTCCATATAAATATATAAAAATACATACATTTTTTTTTTGAAAAAGATAAATACTCAAAATTAATGATTCTTTTATGGTCCCATCATACTCGTTAACAACCGTGCGATTTGGCGCGTCGTAACTACTATAACGCCACGTTGGATGAACACTTCCTGCTCATTTTGCACTCAAGCCCCTCAACTTTTCAAAACTCCGAAAAACAACCTAATAACTCCACTAAAACCCCTCTCCACCTCTATTCCGAGTGAAAGATGCGATTTTCTGCAACACATCGGAGTTTCTGATCTTTGGGAGAAATAAAGGTTCCAACTTTGGCTTCTAGAAGCTCAGGAAGATGGTATCTTCTTCTAAAACATCCGATTCATCTTCCCATCGATCCAAGGTGGGTATTTCTTTTTTACTTTTCTTGAATTGCAGTGTCGGAGATTATGAAAATTATGATGTTTTTTGTTTCGATTATTCTATTTGTTTTGTTGTTTTTTTTTTCAAGGGAGAACAGGGGAAGGAGGGGGTTTCTGCTCTTCATTGGAAATTATATCAGCTGAAGAAGCAAATACAATCTTCTAGATTGGCTTCAATTAAGGTAAATTTTATGTTTTGTACTGCAATTCACAAAAATTTGGTGCAAATAATCAAAATTCACAATAATCGGTTAGTTCTGATGTATACAATATTAAAATCCGTATGCAAATGCCTTGTCTATAAGCTGAGAAAATTACATTGTGAATTCACAAAAATACAGGAAAAAATAGAGAGAAACAGAAAGACCTTACAACAAGACACATGCCACTTATTCGATCTAGCCATGGCTGCCGAAGTCTCCAGTAGAGACTCAACTGGAGAGAACATGCTCTCCAGTAGAATGTCAAATCCCTTATACCAATTCGCTGCCTTGGACTGGCCTACCGGAACTGGAGACAAGGAGATTGGCCATAACCAAGACGAGAATTTTTCTTCAAGTACACTCGTACTCGGAAATAACAATTTCAGTGGTCCAAAAACAGTTGTACTATTCGTTAAACTTCCTGTTCTGGAGAATGTCCCGCCCTATACAACCTGGATTTTCCTCGACAAGTACGTAACGATACAAAATTAGGAGGATTTACATATTTACCCTTCCGAGAAATGTCATATTTTCCCTCTTAAAAATCTTATTCTCTCTATTAGCCAATATTTTAGTACGCTTTGAAAGAGATACAATATTTTAGTTCTTTTTGAAAGATTTAATATGATACTTTTTCAAGAAGGGTAAATATGATATTTTTTCTCTGTGTATAATTTGTGTTTATATATTTACTGTTTTATGTTTGAGACAGTACAGGAATCAGAGAATGGCCGAGGATCAATCAGTAGTAGGAAGAAGAAGGATTTATTACGATCCTGTAGCGAATGAAGCCCTAATTTGTACCGATAGTGATGAAGAGTTTATCGAATCCGAAGAGGAAAAGCACGAATTTTCTCATGGAGAGGACCAACTTATTTGGTAAAAATACTCCAAATTTATTAATATTTTTTTTCTTAATTTTTTTTTTTTGAAATTCTGCATGTTTGAATTATTGCAGGAAGGCTTTTCAAGAGAATAGTATGAATCAGGAGGTGCTGGATATTCTTTCCCAATTTATCGATGCAAATCCTTCTGAAATTGAGGTGTGATGATTGGTCAATCAAACAAACCCTAATTTTTATCACTCGTCAGAAAAACCCTAATCTCTGTTGATTTGAATTACAGGAGAGGTGTGAAAAACTTGTTGAGAAAGATGAAAAAAATGGGATGAATCGAGGGGCTAATAATGAAATAATTTTTCGAAAGAGAGAGTTTCTTGAAAAGAGTCTTGATGTGGCTTTGGATTCTTTAGATACTCTCTTTTGTCGCAGATGCTTGGTATTTTAGTAATTATTTCCATTTTTTTTTATTAAATTGTATGATTTTAGTGATTTTTTTTTTTTTTTAGATTTTTGATTGCAGGCTGCATGGCTGTTCTCAGAATTTAGTAACCCCTGTGAGTATATATATATATATATATATTTTTTTTTTATAAATTTGATAAATAAAAATGTTATTTCTTGCATTTCGAACAATAATATTTTATATTTATAGTTTATTTAGTCTTTGATTTATTGTTTTTATGGCAGAGTGAAAAGTTACAGTCTACTTTCGACGAGCTTCGAAAACCGTGCGGCGATCAGTGCTATCTTAAAGTAAATAATTAAATCTCAAAATATCAATCATTTTTTTCCGCCATGTCTACAAAAATCAGAATTGATTTTCTTCAATTTTCTCTCAGAGGCGAGAAGAAATTTCTAATAAAGCCAAGAAAGAGGAATCCGAATCTGAAGATTCAAATCCTGACGAATATACTCCGAATAATAATACAACAGACAAAACCGGCATGGAAATCCCTATTAAAACTTTATTAAAGCGCAAAACTTCAAAACACGGGAATATAATTCTAGGAGAATCTTCTGAAAGTAACGTGATAGAATATTCTAGAAAAGAATCCAAATCTATCATTACTAAACCATCCTCTTGGAGCACCATCGAGAAAGATCTCTACTTGAAAGGCATAGAAATATTCGGCCCAAAAAGGTAATTAATTAATTAATTAAAAAAAACATTATTCTTATAATTTGTACTATATAAATTAACCATATTAATTTAATATATTTCATACAGTTGTCTAATTGCGAGAAATCTCCTTGGCGGTATGAAGACATGTACAGAAGTATCAAACTACATGTATAATCACAACAACACTTCGATGCCAAGTAGAACTCTATCCTTCGAAGATCTCATAACCTCAGACCAGGATTACATGGTATTATCAGCACTACCTACAAAAAAACCATAATCTCTTAAAAACCAGGAATTGAAAGACGGGAGTTTCATTTCAGGATCTGGACATGCCAATAAGAGGAGGGCGGATCTGCAAAAAGAGAGGGAGGACGAGGAAGTTAAAGTACACGTGGAAATCGACTGGACATCCTTCGATCAGGAAAAGAGCAGGAGACGGCAAACAGCAATCGTGCAAGCAGTATTCGCCATGTGTCTGCCAGCTCAGCTGCTCCAAGGATTGCTCTTGCTTGCTCGACTCCACCTGCTGCGAAAAATACTGCGGGTATTGTAATTTACTGAAACTTTTCAAAATCCCCCTTATGCTTTATGAATATTATGATTGGGAGATTTATGCAGGTGTGCAAAGAGTTGTAAAAATAGGTTTAGAGGATGCCATTGTGCGAAGAGTCAATGTAGGAGTAGGCAATGCCCGTGTTTTGCTGCGGGACGCGAATGCGATCCTGACGTATGTAGGAATTGTTGGGTCAGGTAATTTTTAGGGGCTTTTTTGTGATTCTGACGAAAATGAGGGTCTGAAATGTAATTTTTGCTTGTGAAAATGATGTAGCTGTGGAGACGGTTCGTTTGGAGAGCCTCCTACCAGAGGCGATGGATATCAGTGTGGAAATATGAAGCTTCTTTTGAAACAACAACAAAGAGTAATTAATTAGAAAAATATTAAAATAATTTCATCTATTTTTTTATTTATTATTTGATGGGCATATTGATATTTATAGATTTTGTTGGGGCGATCAGATGTTGCTGGATGGGGAGCGTTTATAAAGGTGAGTTATTTATATTAGTAATTCAATTTGTGTTCTTTGATATTTTCTTATGATTTCATGATATTAAATTACAGAACCCTGTGAATAAAAACGATTATCTTGGGGAATACACTGGTGAATTAGTTTCCCATAAAGAAGCTGATAAAAGAGGGAAGATTTATGATCGCGCTAATTCGTCCTTTCTTTTTGATCTGAATGATCAGGTTAGTGTTGATAAACATCGCTCTTTTGCTATTTCCCCCCTTGTAAATTTTATAATTATCACACTCACTACTTGATTTTAATTTTAATTTTTAAATGTGCAGTATGTACTTGATGCATATCGCAAGGGCGACAAGTTAAAGTTTGCAAATCACTCCTCGAATCCTAATTGTTACGCAAAGGTATTCTCGTCTACATTTATTTTAGGGCTACTTTTACGTAAAGAACCCTAAACAAATTTGGGTATGTAGGTTATGTTGGTAGCGGGCGATCATAGAGTGGGTATATATGCAAAAGAGCATATCGAGGCGAGTCAAGAGCTGTTTTATGATTATCGGTACAGTGCTGATCAGGCACCAGCGTGGGCCCGCAAGCCAGAAGGCTCCAAAAGAGATGATGTCATCACATACCATAATCGAGCTCATAAAGTCGCTCGTTAAACATATAATATTTCCTCAAGTTCGTTCACAAGATTAAATTATAATAACAAGTCATGTGAGACAATGGTCTAATAAGTGTATAGTTTTGTGCTTGTATATAGAGATTTAATAAGTTAAAATAATGTGCATGTTTTAACTTTGCTATGTATGATATTAAATTATGCTTTTGAGTAAAACAAATAAATGTCTGTGTAAATAAACTTAGTTTGATTATTAACTATGTTTTGCAAGAATACTTCAAAATCTAATTTCGAAATGCATTGACATAATCAATACTTTATACAATTGAAACAAGTATTTCTAAATTTTCTTCATAATTATTGTCTAGAAACAAGATGATAATACAACAATTCGTTCCAAGTATCCGGCACGCCAGGTAAGCACCAATGACTACAATCCTGAATGCCTGACGAGTGGGTCCCACTATCAATTTTTTTACCGTATATAGAAGGATGACCATCTATTCTCAATCCTGATAAATTAGTTATGTTTAGTACCGTTACACGCGTCTTCATTTCGGTTATGATTCGCTGCACAATCGAGTTCTTTTCAGAAACCGGGACTTGCTTTCCCGGTTTTTTATTTAACGGTCGAGTACTCTCTTTGCAATGTCCTCCAGAATTCCACTCTCCACTGCTACATAATTCAAATTTGAAGGTTATAATAATATTGCTTAAAATGATTATAAGTTTATAAATTACGGGCTTAATGGAAACCTGAAATGAGAAGGCGAAGAGCTTCTGAAGAAAACTTGGGTTTTCTTAGGGTTGACGTATCGATCAACCCACGATGCCCATGTCGTCAGAGACTTTTGGAATGCAATGGAGGCTTCCAGTCGAGGATGTACTATGTCTCTTTCTTGATAATAGTTCACCCTGCACAACAAATCAAAACACAAAAAGTACCCAAATTAACGAACTGATTTAAAAAATATATCAATTAATTAAATTCTATTATTTATTTATTTATTACCCAGCTTTAGTTTTCTGGTGGGACCACCAATGTGCAGTGTTGAAAACGAGTATATCAGCTCCTCTCCATTTCGATGCACCTCTATCTATTGTATCGATTCTCAAAGTTTTCACACGCTTCGTACCGATTCGTCCCTTGCTTTCGTGTACCAAGAAATGGGTCACATGGTACTCAACGCTGCAATTATAATCCTACAAACAGAAAACCCGAAACTAGGTTTAGCGGATCAAACTGTGAATTGAGAAATTATAATGAATAGCATAAATACCATGAATTTGAAGTTGTAGTGACCCATTTCTTTTGTAATTCTTCTTCCGCGGGTTTCGTAAACCCGTTTAGGATCCGAAACCGCTTGACTGAGCAAGCACATCATTGATTCCCATTGGTTCCTGTTTATCGAATCTCCAACAAATACTAGTCTCTTCCCTCTAATCATTTCCAGCATTTTGACAGGATTAAACCTGAGAAAAACAGTGGATTTGTGAAAAAGGTTAATAAAATTGCATTAAATAAAATTTGCTTACCTTGGAACATCGCAATGATTGGGGGTCCATCTCCATTTCGTATAATTATTATCGATTCTACCATTGGCTTCACAACTAAAACCCTCATCTATAAAGGAGCATGATTTGGTACTATAAAGAGGATAGCTTTCATCATAAACCCATTTACCATCATACAAATCACATTGCTTTTTCACTTCCTTTTTTATCTTATTCACATCTGGGTCCCTACTAATCTCTGTTGTGATCCCTGAAAATGGACCGTTTTGTGCAAAATTAGAGCTTTTCTTCAAATGAGAAGTCTTATTTTTCATTTCTTCATCACTATTTCTCAATTTCAAGGCTTCCGGTGATAAATCAACCCTTTCTTCGACATTGATAAAACCCGAAATTACATCTTTCTCCTGCATCGTCGAATTGAAAGCTTCTGAAGAAACATTAGCAACTTCAACGAATTGAATTTCTCCCAGAATGGGATCTTCAGTCGCATTACAAAAGTGACAAGATTTCGTTGCCCCAAAACCCCTATTAAACTGAAAAGGGCCTTGAATGGAGAATGAAGGAATAAAACTGAGCAAACAGAAAGACAAAAGAAAGCAAAGAAGGAAGGAAGAAGATATTGTAATCGTCAGGAGCACAATTTTTGTGGGTTTAGGAGCAAAGCTCTTCAGTCTCTCCATGAATGCTCTATAGTGTGGATTAGTGTGTGGGAGAGGAAAGAGGGCGCTCGGAGGAACTTCGAAGAGAGGCGAGAATGGTACGGGATTAGTGAGTGGGTTCGTGTGTGAGAGGTGTGGGGGTAAAACGTGAGACCTGAATCATAGAAAATAAATAATTTGATAAGCATGATTAGGGATCATCCAATAGAGTAATGATAGGGACACAAATATCAACCACAAATATGACACAAATGCATAAGTTTGTGTTTGATTTATGATACATATATACAAAATTAACATTACAAACTTAGACATTTGTGTCATATTTGTGGTTGGTATTTGTGACCCTATCATTACTCCATCCAATAAGTGGGGAATCGATACGATACGATTCGATTCGATTTACGAAGCATACCAATGAACTTATATAGCCCATAATTATTTACTATAAAATCTATAATTAATGAACTTAATTGCCTATAAATTATTTTAAGAGTAGTGATGTACACCGTCTAATACTTTTTTTCAAGAGACTTGATGACGTGGATATGATTTAATACGTTAAAAATTAGCACGTAAATACATGATTTATCATCTTAATTTATGTTTTGATTATCTTAGTTTATGATGAATAACTAATTAAGATGTCAAATCATAAATTAAAGTGTTAATTATTAAGATGTTAAATCATATCCACGTCATCAAGGTTCTCGAAGAGATGTGGGGGTATGTTCAACATTTTCCTTATTTTAATAGACCATAAATATTATTATTATTAATACATATAATTTTAGAATTTGTTCATATAGCCTTCACAAAAGGCCAATTTGCAAAAATAGCTTTATTTTTTTCAATTTGTAAAAGTAGCTCTTTCGTCAGGCTACCTGGCGAAAGAGACGAGCTGGCGAAAGTGTTTAATCATTATTTTTGGTTGTTAACATGGAAAAAAGTTAATTAAGCCAGTTTCGCCAGGCCACCGGGCGAAAGAGGGAAGACTTATGTTTTCAATTTATTTTTTATTTTTTTCATCTTAAAACATCAAAAAAAAAATGGCGAAACTGTCTGTTTAGGAATCTTTTTGTAAGATTTTCGAGGCTTATTCGTAAATCTGTCATAATTTTTTACTGGTATGTCCAAATTGAATTCTGTTTATTTTGTTAGATTTGTTATTGTGTGTGGAATGTTTGTGTAAAATGTGATAGCATCATCTTGAATTTATAATGTACTATTTTTTTTTATTAATTATGGATTTATCTGCAAAATAAGCATTACATGTTTTTTGTGATGTTTAAAAATTAAAAAAAATCATTTCTGCATTACTTACCCGTTTGTGCATCTTTTTCATGTTGGTAGATTTGTCTATTGAATTAGCAAAAAAAAATATTTGGATAATTAGGTTAAACTAATATCAAAATTTTCTCTTTTTCTGTCATGTTTTGTAAATTATATTTAACTATTGTCTATATGTTTTAAAATCATCAAAAAATATCCTTCTTAATATTGAGTGTGTCTAGTTTGTTCATGATCTTATCTCACTCAATTTCATTTATTTGTCTATCTATTATCATTTTTTGAAGTTCATCTATCAAAATCTCATTCAATTAATAAATGAACTTCTAAAAAGATGTAATTTCGGGAAAAAAACTAGTTTATTATAAAGTCCATAATAGCCGAATTGGGCTTAGTAATATTTTTTTCCCGAAAGTTTTTAGTAGCTTTGTAATCTCATTCAATCAAGGCCTAGTATAATATTTTTTTGAAGGCCGCAAACATTTTACTTGTGATTTTAGTAGCTTTGTAGGAAGAAATTTTTTTTATAAAGTTTTTTTTATCCATGAATTCGACCGAAAGGGCTGATTTATCACCGGAAGCCTTGAAATTGAGAAATAATAGATCATAATTTAAATCATCCGATACGTGATACATGAGGAATGCTCGAATCATACCAATTAATGCAACAATAGATCATAATTATTTACTATTAAGTCTATAATTGCTTAATTGGGCTTAGTAATTTAGATTACAAAACCGAAGGCCTTGTTTAATATTTTATATACTCATTTAATTTGGTTAAATTTCAGGTGTGCATGTGGAAAACCTCCAAATTTCATGTATACCCTTTATAAAATATCAAGAATATACCCTAACTAACTTCTTTACGAATTCATGGATAAAATTACATCAATGAAATTTTAGTAGTTTTGTAGGATTTATGATGTGTTGCAATTTGAATGCACGAACTTTTGAGGTTTTATGGGGGTGAAGTTAAAATTTAGGCTGTTAGTTTTACGGTATTTTAGGATAAAATGCCATTTTTGAAAAAAATAGAGTAATCATAATAAAAAATATTTTTTTAACGAAACAAAAATTAGAAAAAGAAATCGGTGCGCTTTCGTAATGTCTGGAAAATAAATATATATAAAAAATACTACAACAACCAACAAAAGACAAGTAGTTTTTTCGTGAAAGAGCCCTAAAAGGCTTAAGAAAACAAATCAAAAGTTACAACACACATCTCGAAATCCTTTAATTAATTTCCAAAGGCACAAAAATCGCCTCGGCAAGGCGATGAGTCTTCTTTCCAAGTCCAAACCCAAGAAAATGGTTCAAATAAACCTTTCCATCCTTCACCGTTGCTGACGTGGCGACTCGATGAATGGGCCCCACATACCTACCAATAACCTTTGCAGTAGCCCAATCATCTGAGCTCTCTACCAGTCGACTTGGCATACCGGCTACAGCCAATTTATTACTCGACAAGAAGTCCAATCCATCTCCTCTCTTGACAGACCCTTCGACTTTTACTAGAGTAATTTCTTCCGTTTTGGGATTGATTTTGAAGAGAGAGCCACTCGATGTGTGAATGACTAGAAGATAACCGTTTGGATGGTAGATAATCCCGTTTAGGCCGATAAAATTGTTGATAAATCCCTGCTTTTGAACAAAAATATCGCTTTTTATAATTGAGAGTAGTTCGCCATTTGGGCTAACTTTCCAAATTTTGTTTGATTTTGCGTCCGTGATATACGAGTTCCCTTCTTCGTCTACCGCCACGTCATCGGCTAATGATGGTTCATCACCTAGAAGAAAAATACTTTCGTGATAAGAATAACAACTCCATCTCATATTTTTTCTGGCAAAATTTGACATATACCCTACAAAACCTCGTAATATTACTACGTATACCCTGAAATATTGTGAATACCCTTAACAAAGCATAAAAAGATATAATCAATACCCCTCCTTTTCTGATTTCCCAAAACAATGCCTAAATTATCATTTCCTCTCGGTTCTAACAATTCATGTCTAAATGAAAAAAATAATGAAGAAAGGATATTTTTAGAAATACTTTTGAAACACACATTAAAAAGGGTATACAAGCCAACTAGAGTTAGCCTAGTTGGTCACACCTCTTGACTAGGGAGCAAGAGGTGTGGGGTTCGATTCCCGACGGGGACACTGGATTATAGATTAAATGTTAAATGAGTGAATAGAGTATGTGGCCTACGGGTTTGTAATAAAAAAAAAAAAAAAAGAGATTGTGTTTGGAAGTGGGACTTTGAGCCCTCTCCGAATTTACTCAAAAAAAAAAAAGGGTATACAAATTATGCATGACAATGTTTATAGATATTACTTTGCAGAGGTGTTCATAATAATTAGGACTTTCAATATGGTGGGACCGATGCGGCTATTCGTTCCCTATACCCAACTCGTACCCATTTATTTCAGGTATTACACGTATTCGAAATGACAACGAGTAATTTGTATCCCTCATACCCGGACCTGCGGGGGAACGCGTAACCCGTGGGTGGGCTCCTTTATCAATAAACATTAAGACCAATGTTTATTAAAATTACAAAATCAATCAATAAACATTGTAATCCCTAAATGTTCAAATTATCATAAAACATACAAATGATTTAAGTATCGCAAATATTAAAATAACACATGAAACAAAATAAGATTATGATGTTCCTAAATGTTCAAAATAAAATTATGATGAATGATAAACACAATTTTTTTTTAATGATTTATATTAAAGAAAAATATGTAATTATAATTTCGGGTTTTACCTTACCTGCGGCGGTACTACTACACCCGTATCCAACCCGAACCCCTCGCGGGTATTTTCGTTTCATATATTACCCGCCCCACGGGTATATTTTTCAACTTTGTATTTCGAATTTTACCCGCCTCATTGACAACCCTAATAATAATTCATATTTTGGAGGGGTATACATGATAATATAAATTTTGCAGGGTACAAGTGAAATTGTGTCTTAGGCTGGACAGAACAAAAGTAGGGCTATAAAAGCTGATACAGATCCAATAAATTGGCATTAATTGCAGGCCAATTTAGTACCAATTTGGGGCTGGTATGTACTGTACTAGATTTTACAGTTAAAAATTGCAACTTTTAGCAAAAAAATCACATGAAACATGAGAGCATGATAAATCCTCTAACCTGGCTGGTTCAGATGGGTGATAAATATTCTTTCCCATGTGTCAAGCCGGTAGGCACCAACACCACCGTACCGGAATTTAATCCCATCGGAATACACCACCAAAACTCTGTTCCTCGGGCGGTCTATAGAAATCCCAACAGAAGTATTGCCGGCCAACTCAGCATCCTTCACCACCACTTTCTCTACTCCTCCTTTGACCTCACCGAGACCTCCGCCGAATAAAGTAGAGACCAAGAAACTCTCCGAGCTTTGATCCCACTTGGCACACTCGTGGAACCAGTGGTCACTCGTGTAGGAGATGGATATAGTGGATTGCTCGAGGGAGTAGATAATGGCGGCTGGGATGGCTGAGAAGATGAAGAGGACCAGGCGGAAGGAACATATTCCAGCGCCTCCCGGTTGCCTGCGGCAGCAAGTGCAGCCCTTTCCTCTAGCCATTAGTGAAGCCTGAGATCGTTTCGAATTTTATTTGCAAATTTGAAGTATGGTTTTTTGATAAATTGGTTGAGTTTTGGTGAGAGTTTGGTCCGGGTGGGCTTGAGTTTGAATCTCTCCAGTTTATTATAATTACTGGAGGTACGTCTACAGATTTTAAATATAAATGACAATTTAGAAATTGATGTTTTTAATGAAAATTCATTTTTTTTTTACTTATTTAGTACATTAATGTTTATGTATAGTGTTTCGAATCATTTTTATTATTTAATTTAGACAATAAATTGCATCATATTATTAAAATCTTTCGAATTGTATTTAGTATCTAATAAATGAAGTGAATCTTGGAGACGGATAAATTATGCAATTATCCACTCGAATACAAATTTAGTTTTGAAGTGAATTTTGGAGACGGATAAACGAGATTCCTTGCACAAAATATGCCAATATATCTTTAGGACAATAATGACACAACCACGCGACTGCGGACAAGTTTGTCTTGCTCTTAAAATTAATTTGTTTATATTACAAACATATAACCAACATATCTTTCACGATTTTATTAATTAGTTATCCCATTCCGATAAAGATTGAACAAAAGATACTCGTTTTTACTAGATAGAACAAACAATTCACGGTGCCCGCGTCACTATCGAATGTCACAAGTTATTCAAAATTTGACGTGGATGTTTCTTCAAGTCCATCATACACGATGCTACGAACTTATGATAAATCAATTCGGAGCCATGAAATCATTTATGATTTATTCTCTCACATTTATCAAATACACTCGTGAATATTATTTCACTGAAATATATTTTACTCAAAAAACAATTGATTTTTTCTCACAATTCCACTTCACAATCAATACTTGTTTTTTGTAATTTCTCATTTCTTAAAAATGAAAACATGTGAACTCTTTTCTCTTCAATTTTTTCTTTCATTTACAAGAAACACTTTTATGTCTTCGTGCGTAATTTTTGCATAAATATCAAATATTTTTCTTTGTAGTTTCAGTGTAATATTGACATGCACTTTGTTTATTTAATGAGTAAAAAATCATAACCACTCTCATCATTTCTCTTCGCTTCACTTTTGGATATAAAATATGTTGATTTTGTAAAAAATATTATGAATCTCACGTGTCAATTATTTTAAAAATTATTTTGAAAACAAGAATGTAAATAATCTTTAACACCACCTTATTTATTTGTATCTAAACAAAATTAAATCAAGGGAAAACATGATATCTCCATTTCATAAAAGAATGGATGGATTTAATTTGTGCATCTATGCTACTGACAGGAGTGGGGCAACTGATCAAAGCATGTGGTGTTTTGTCAGAAACATCACAATTCACGAATATGAGGTGCTTGAAATTGTCATTGGGCCGGTCCAACGACGGCATTTGATTTTCTAACCTCTGGAATCATTTATTGACTATCGAAAAGGCAAATTTTATTTTAATATTTTTAATTTATTTTTCTTATTTAGAGTTTGTATATAGTATTTATTTCGTGTTGGGCCTATAAATTTATTATCGACTTGACTAGGTATTGGGCTGAGGCTAAATTGTTAAATCCAATCTCTCGTGGATACTAAAACTGCAATCCCAGGGGTAGGAGGGGTAGTAGGGTGTTCTACAGTAATTTTACACAACAATCAACATTTTCTTACTACATAATTGACAAAAGAATGATAATGTGTAGGATATTGATTGAATTAAGTTAAATTAATTTACGATGTGAATACAATATCCAACGTACGATCAATATCTTGATGCGAGAGCATGTTGTGTATAATTACTCGTGTTCTCTATCTCTGCTAGTTTCGTACAATTTTGGAGGTGGCTTCATGTAGGGTCCGATGGTTTAGATGGAATCACAAAATTAGGGTTGATCAGCTCATAAAAAGCGAAGAGATCGTATACAAAATCATTCAAAACTTAGATTGTTTTTCTAAAACATGAGTTGAAGGTAATTATTATTAATTAATTTATCCACCCCCTTATTTTTCACCTATCTATATGCACTCTCATGAAGCCACATCATCATTGTTCTACATCATTTTTAATCATTGGATTGTGTGATGTGGCTTCATCCTACACATTGATTTTATATTTGATTTTGTAATACCTATAATTTGTGTGGTCATTTGTATGTCTTATTTCTAGCCATTAGATTTTTGTATGTTGTTTGATCTCATCTATTAATTTTTTTTAAGATTTTTTGTAGATCATATTTCATATAGTCATTTGTGTGTCATTATTTTATACTAATTTTTAAGCAATCTCCTTGAGCCATGTCATCTACAATATTGCCATGTCATCTTTGATATTTTCAATATAAACCATACGATTAAAATCGAACGCCTAATATTGAATCTACTCTCCACATGGCAAAGAATATTAAGAGTCTTGTTAAAAAAAAAATTGACACACCAAATTTATACATTTTTGTTTTTCAAAAAATCTTTATTTTTTTATTCAATAATTATTACATATAATAACTTTCCCTTCCAATTAATTAATGCATGCTTATGCTTTTTTATTATGAAACATTAAATTTTTTTGGGTATAATTTTTGCATCTTCTATGTGAATATATATTATATACATGTGAGACAAATGATAATATTAATATCCTTTATTATTATTTTTAATTGTACTCGAGACTTATATTTTTTTTATATGTATGTGAACATAATATGTGTATCATATAAGAATGAACTACTATGCTATTCATATTTAATGGAACTACCCAATAATGATATCATAATATTTATTTGAAAATTATATCATTTATAATATAAGATAATTTATAATAAAAGATATTTTATGAAACTACTATACTATACTATTCACTATTAAGTTACTTTAAAAATAATTATGTTCATATTTAATAATTTTTCCATGAAATATCTTTCACTTCCAATTAATTAATTAATAATTACATATGCTTTATTATTATGAAACATTGATTATAATGTATTACTATAATATTTTATGAAAACATCCAATAATAATATTATGATATTTATTTGAAAATGACGTCATTTATAATATATTTACAATATAAGAGAATTTATATTAGAAGAGATTTGAAATAAAAATTTGAAATAAAAAATTTATACAATTTCAAAATAAAAATATTACACATTTATAATGAAAAAAATTTATAATACAAAATATTGTAGTAAATTATTAGGAGACCACTAATATTCTGCATTTGGATAACCGTCCTAGAATATTTTCAACTTCCAATTCATTCATTAATCATTGTATATGTTTTTTTATTACGAAGCATTGAAATGCAATACTTAGTATATCAAACTACATGTACAAGTTAGCCTTACATATAATAGTCTTTCAATCATTAACCAGAAGCATTGAAATACAAGACTTCCAATTCATTCATTAACGAGAAGCATCTCACTTGTTTTTTCATCCATTATTCATTATTAGGAGACCACTAATTTAGTATATGTTTTTATATAATGGCCTTTCAATCTTCTATGTATATATTTCATGACTTAGCCTTACATATTATATTTTTTTTATTATCAAACTTAAAACTTTAATACAATTATATGAATGTGAATAATATATGATCATAACTTATTATCATACATTAATGAATTATTATAATATTGATATTTTATGAGAACACTTAATAATGATATTATAATATTATAATATTTATTTCAAAATTATATCATTTGAAATATAAGAAAATTTATAATATAAGAGATTTCATAAACAATTCAAACTACAAAACCATAAAATTATCTAAGAAAATTTATTACCTACATGACATTAAAATAAATTTACAATAAAAATAACATGTTCAAATAACATAACAATATGGATTTTTTTTGTTAAATTGTTTTGACATACACAAGTTATATATATTTTTGCTTAATTTATCAACCCCCTTATATTGGACCCTTCTTTATGCAATCTCCTTATGCCACATCATCACAATTATTTCAACCATTAAATTATGATATGTGGCAATATATGAATCATGGATTAACCTTTGATTTTGTGTGATTATGTTTTATTAGTAGACATTTATGTGTCCCTTATTTCAAATTTAGTTTTAAGCAATTTTAGAAGGCCACATCACCTTACATTGATGATGTGTCAAAAAAATATTCGTTAGGTTCATGTTGGACCAATTGTATTTAATTTTGAATTTTTTCCACAATATGTTACATGATCAATTGTGAATACAAATAGAATGTGAAGAGTTTAAATATCTAACATTAATAAATTAATATATAATATCATAAAACATTCATCAAATGTTGTTAGTATTTTTCATAATATAATTTTAAAAAATTAAGAAATATATTCGCTTGAATTTTATTTTTATTTTGAGTTCCATATTATCATGTATTCAATATTATTCTCTAACTTAAAATTATGAAAACAATTATGTATATATATATATCAATGTTTTAAATTGCGATATTGCGGTCCATTGCGGTCGGAGTTTTTTTTGCAGCGGATTGCGTTTGCGGGCGCAATTGCGGCGCAATGACCATATTGCGGACAGTCGTTGCGATATTAAATTATGTAATAATAATAGCTTGTTTAAATATATTTTTTACAATATTTTTTGCCACTATTAATATCGTAAAATGTTCTTTATAACTTTCTTCAAAAATAAAATAAAAATGTACCAAAAAAAAGTTGATCATAAAATTTTCATTAATATGACAATTATACGGGACTTTGGATTTTGATTTTGTTAATAATTTTTCGTCGACATCCTAAACATATCAAAATAATATAACTCAAATTTTAAATCGGAACATCAATAAAATACAATGAAAATTCTGAAATTCATATATTTATAGACGAAAATGACAGATTTTAGAAGTTATACACGTTATGAGCATATTTTATCAAATATTTTGGTAATAAACATGAAAAATAAATAATAAAAAAAACACAAAATTATGTTATAATGTTTATATTAAATAATTCTCGACGAAATTAATTTAACGTGTGTTTCGTGTTTAATTCAAGGTAAAAGACAAAATTTCACAAATTCAAGCCCATCACTGCATTCCTCTCGTCGAGACGAGCGATTTCGATATAAATTTCGTGTAATTTGATGGAAGGATTTGAAAATTACAACGATTTGAATATTATCCCGCAATTTGTACCCGCAATTACCACAATTTTCCCGCAATTTTACCGCAATTGCGCCGCAATGGCCGCAATTTTTCGAAAACGCAATACATCGGTATATGTTATTGCGAAATTGCGATTCTAAATTCCGGGCCGCAATTTCCGCAATTGCGCCGCAATTTAAAACACTGATATATATATAAATGCTAAATAGAATCCACAAAAAGAATCCACAAAACGAATCCAAGGACCTAAAAATTAATACAAATAGAGGCGGAGGGACGTTTTTGTAATTTTACAAACTTATGTTAAAATGAAAATAACTGGGGTTCTTTTTATAATTTCTCGCCCAATACCCCATCGGGCCGTCCCTCTTTCTCACTGCTCTCTCTCTCTCTCTCCCGATCGAGACGCTAGCTACTTCTCTCTCTCTCTCTCTCTCTCTCTCTCTCCGACGATTTCTCTGGCGATCTCTCTCGCTGGCTTCTTCTCTCGCTGGCTCCTTCTCCGCGAGGTGTGGCTCCTTCTCTCCTTCACTCCGAGCACCGAAGAAACCCTAATTTCGATTTCGCCGCCGAATCTGTCAGTATGCTATTCGTCTCGTATGGATCTGGTGCCTACTTATTTCCCCTCTTCTTACAAAGCTTGAGGAAGTCGCAAATCTGAGAAGGTGGCCTCTCTCTCGAGTACCCAGTGGTGCTCAGTATTTCTCTGGCGTACATGACCTTACCTCCATACGAAGCTCAACAGGGGTAATTGTTTTGTGATTTTTGATAAATTAGGGTTATTGCAATGATTTTGGAGTGATTGGGACTTATTTGATTACTTTGTGATTAATCATGACTGTTATTTTGTCCATACAGTATGAAAATCGAGATTAAGAAGAGCAACCACCATATTGAGACCAAATCAAACAACATGTACAATTAACGAAGCAGGAGATGGAGGAACCAATGGGAGTTCGAATTGAGATTAGGCACGATGAAAATAAGAAGAATACAGTGAACAACACGAAAAACCAACAAGCAAAGATATTATTCATTCGAAGGTTGGTCTGAATTTTAAAGATTAAAATGCAACATAGAAAATTCTAACTATTTCATTAGCATTTTTATAATTCAAATTAGGGTAGATAGATATTATTCCTCCGAAGATTTTGTGATTATTTCATTCATTTTTTTTCTAGAATACTAATCAAGCCAAGATGCCAAGTGAGTAGAGAACTAGTCCGATAATGCAAAACCGTGAACCAGTGGTGCCGTGCAAATCCAAGCCCAAGTTTAAAGAGCTCAAAAACACCAAGTCAGTAAATAATGCCTTATGCACCATTATGTGCTTTGAGAATGTCAAGAAGTATAATGCTAGTCCGGCGATTTATGGCAAAAAAATTGATAGTATTGAATCAGGCGGTTTTGACGAGGTGTAATCGCTTCGTCAACAAATTTGGATAATTACCCACTATTTCTACCATGATGCCACTTGGCTCCAGGTCGAAGAAACTGAGCGCTCGCGAACTCAACATGCTGAAACGAAAAGCTAAGAGCAGCGTTAAGGATCTCTCCAAACCCGAAGACGAGAAACCTCCTTTGGCGCAAGCCAATCTTGTGCCTATCCAAGATCCAATTAATAAGGTCTGTAAAAATATTGTGAATTTTGCTTCAATTTTAATTTTTGATTTATAATTATTTGTGTTTTTAGGAGTCTTTGGATGTCGAAGATGAAAGCATGGAGTGCGAGGAGAGTGGGCGATGACCATTTCAACACTTCGGTGGCCACTCTGAATTTGTTTATTTGTGTTTTTAGGAGTCTTTAGTTTCATTGTTTATTTTTCAAAATGTTCATTTTCGATGAATCAGGGGATATTTTGCAAAATTGGGAATTGATTTTGGGATAATTATGCATTGTTATTTTTGGATGTTTTTGCTAGTTGTAATTGGAGTTTTGATGATTTGGAATATTTTGTTTTTATTTAGTCATTTTTTAAATTTCTGTCCATAAAAATATATGATTAAATTTAACATAATATATGATTAAATTTAACATAATATATGATTAAATTTAGCAAAATATATGATTGAATTTAGCAAAATATAGTTAATTATCTGATGAACATGATCATTAATTTCATATAATTCAACAAAATATATTATTGGATTTAGCAAAATATACGATTAAATTTAACAAAATATATGATTAAATTTAAAAGAATATATGATTAAATTAATTAGAATATATGATTAAATTTAACAGAATATATGATAAAATTTAACAGAATATATGATTAAATTTAGCAAAATATATGATTGAATTTAGCAAAATATAGTTAATTATCTGATAAACATGATCATTAATTTCATATAATTCAGCAAAATATATTATTGAATTTAGCAAAATATACGATCAAATTTAACATAATATACGATTGAATTTACTAAAATATAGTTAATTATCCGATGAATACGATCATTAATTTCATATAATTCAGCAAAATATATGATTGAATTTAGAAAAATATACGATTAAATTTAACAGAATATACGATTGAATTTACTAAAATATAGTTAATTATCCGATGAAAACGATCATTAATTTCATATAATTCACCAAAATATATGATTGAATTAAGCAAAATATACGATTAAATTTCACAGAATATACGATCAATTTACTAAAATATAGTTAATTATCCGATGAATACGATCATTAATTTCATATAATTCAGCAAAATATATTATTGAATTTAGCAAAATATACGATTAAATTTAACAGAATATATGATTAAATTTAACAGAATATATGATTGAATTGATCAGAATATATAATTAAATTTAACAGAATATATGATTAAATTTAACATAATACATGATTAAATTTAGCAAAATATACGATTGAATTTAGCAAAATATAGTGAATTATCTGATGAACATGATCATTAATTTCATATAATTCAGCAAAATATATTATTGAATTTAGCAAAATATACGATTAAATTTAACAGAATATACGATCGAATTTACTAAAATATAGTTAATTATCCGATGAATACGATCATTAATTTCATATAATTCACCAAAATATATGATTGAATTTAGCAAAATATACGATTAAATTGCATAAAATATACGATTGAATTTTCTAAAATATAGTTAATTATCCGATGAATACGATCATTAATTTCATGTAATTCACCAAAATATATGATTGAATTTAGCAAAATATACGATTAAATTGCACATAATATACGATTGAATTTTCTAAAATATAGTTAATTATCCGATGAATACGATCATTAATTTCAGCTGAAAGAAATCTTTGTGTACCCTTCTTTGTACAGTTTTGTAAAAGAAATATAGTTAATAGGAAATATGTCTCATTAAAAAATAGAACAAATCAGATATTACATAGATCTCTTTGTGTACCATTCTTTGTACAGTTTTGTAAAAGAAATCTTTGTGTACCCTTCTTTGTACAGTTTTGTAAAAGAAAAATTAAAGCAAAATAAATAACAAAAAAAACTCATCTAAAATCCCACCAATCTGCATAAATTAAATATAAACAATATTAGAAAAAATAACAATGCGTAATTATCCAAAAATCAATTCCAATTCTGAAAATAAGATTTGTGCCATATTCACCAAATATCAAGCCTAACTAATCTCCTCCATTGCAAACATGCCCCCTACACTCGCAGTCCCCTAGACTCGCAATCACCAAATATCGATCAAGAATTCCTTTCACGTCACCACTCTTGTAAATATGAGATTCTGTACAAATTAAAATAATTGAGTACATAAGATTGAAAAATGCTAATTCAAATATGAATTTCAAAACCTGATTCATTTGTTAAATTCTGTCCACCTGACACACAATGCCCAACGAGCAAGACCAAATGTGTATGATATACACGACTACTAATCTCCACCTCAGCCTGAAACTATCTCTGACCCTGTCAAATTTAAAAAGTATTTTTTTACCTCAGCCATCTCATTTCCTCTTTCTCTGCATCCAACATACACCACGGTGCCGGAGTTAGAATACTGTAAACAAAATTCAAATTGTTAATCATATATATTCATATTAATTACCTTTTAACACGCTCGTGCACAAATTATGTAATTTTTCCGCTAATTTTAGCATATTCTCTTCACTCTCCTGATTAATTACCAAAAAACCCTCGCATAAAAGAATAATAAACATGCTTGTAAATGAATTACGACTTGATCCGCAAACCCTAATCAAACCAAACACGCAAATTCAGCCCAATTAGAGTCCTAAATATCGACAATCAATATGGCAGCAGTGAAATAAACTCAAATTCAGCCCAATTTACGATCCAACTATGAAATCGACAATCAATTTCAGTTCCAAATTCAATTTAAAATCAAATTCGAGTGAAAAACCTTGTTAAAACGAGAGACAGTATATACAAAATAGCAAACCGAAGACGTTTAGATGCTTGAAATCCCAAAACCAGTGAAGAAACGTGAAGAGAAAACAATAATCCGAAAATCTCGTCAAAAACCACTCGAGCAAACCGAAGAGAGAACAAAAGAGAAATCCCGTCGCCGTCGCCTGTCCCAGTCAGGTCACCGGGTCGCCAGAGGAGAGAAAACCGAGTCGCCGCGTCGCCAGTGGCAGTGGAGCAAACGCAAACCCCAATCGTCGCTCGAGAGAATAGAAGATACTCATCGCGTGGAGGCTTTGTGCGCGGATTAGGGCTGGCTGGAGGAGAAGGTTCGCCGGGATGAGGAGCCGCTTCTTAGCTTAACTTCAAACAGAAAAATCAACTAGCTTAGCTTCAGACAGCGAAAGCGCCATGGCTGCCATCGCGTGGGAAGACAAATGGAGATGGGGAGAGAGAAGGGGAGTGGGTCGCATGGTTCATCAATGGAGAGAGAGAGTCATGGCTGTTTTTTTTATCTTGTAGCAAAGTTACAAAAAGGTCCCTTTGCTTTTTAAAAAAATTATAAAACGGCCCCTCCGCTTTTATATTAGTGTATATTAATTTGAACTCATCTGGCTGTATAAACACGTTGAATTCTTTGATATATTCTGCTTATTTGAATCGTATATTTTGCTAATTTTATCGAAATATTTTGCGCGTGAATTCTTTTTTCGGATTCTTTTTTTGGATTCTCCTTAGCAGCCCTGTATGTATATATATATATATATATATATATATATATATATATATACACACACACACACACACACATTAATGACTTGTAAGCCTAATTATTATTATTTTTAAAATTATAATTGAATAAAATTGCACATACTACACTAAGTATGTTATATTTGTATTTTTCCTTAAAACAAATTTCATGTTAATCTTTATAAAATTAATAAAAATAAAAGATATTTATTTACTAAACACAGATAATTTCTTTAACTTATATAATAGTTTTCAATAATAAGAATGAAACATAAAATTTACCAGACACAAATAATTTTTTTGAACTTTTAAAATCTTATTATTCTTATTTTTTGATATGAAAATTTAAAATACCGTATGATTTTTTTTTTTTTCATTTATGTCCACGTGTGTTAGTTTATTATCTTATAGCAACATTTTTTTTTTGTATGTGTTGCATTAAAATACTAAATAAATATTTTACATTATGTCGGATTTAAAAATAATATAATAATTTTGTCATCATCGAACTTCCTTAATCAATATGATCTTTATTTTCACAAAGTCTTATGTTTGATCTCTGAAAATCATAATTATATATTATGTGTATGCTAAAACAAAATAAACAAAACCGCCGCGAAGCGCGGGTAATTTCCTAGTAGTTATAATTTTAGAGAAATCTCTCTCATCTCATGACTCCACATCACCACTTTATTGTGGGCCATTGGAATGAATTCTTATTTCATTGAATAAATTATACCCGTTCGTTTTTCCGTGAACTTCATCCATGTACACCGAGATACATTAAAAAACTTGATGTATTATGGACCACCGTAGACCGCGTTCATTCATTCTATATAAAGCAATGATTTAAATTGCGGCGCAATAGCGCAATTCGCAAGAAATATCCATAAAACGCAACACCGCAATCTGCTATATAGCGCCGCAATATCGCCGCAATATGGTGCAATATGACGCAATATCGGGGATCATGTGTAAATTATTGTTCAAGCGCAATGGACCGCAATATCGCAATTTAAAACATTGATATAAAGTCATGATTGTGCTTGGTCTTAATTAGAAAGAGAAAAGGCATTAATTACTTGGTGTATTCATTTAAACATGGTCTATTTAAACCAATTCATATAAAAATTATGTGAATCAAGTTCATTCAAATTTTTTTATCTCAATTAATTATGGAAAACCATTTCATGATAAAAAGTTCCATTGATTAAGAAAGCACTGCTTACGTACTTCTTGTTTTCCTTGCGAACAAAATAGCAGATTTAAACTTATGGAGGACACGATTAAATATTATCTTTTGTTAAATGTTTTTTCTTGTGGACAAAAAGGCGCATCTTATATTGTTATCAACATGCAAACACATCTTTGGATATTTATTAATATCTTTACATATTAAAGACGATGTAAGAGAATATTTTTCTTTTTAACACATGAACCAAGTACAAAGCACCATATGTCCAATGATTAGTATTTGCAATATAAAAATAGAATTTCTTGAGTTCATCCACGTAAATATGAAAACTTTTCAAATTTCAAATAGCACACATGTTCCATGATAGCTAATTTTCATGGACAAAGAGAAGATTAGTTTCGTACTGATTATTTTTCTTATGTACAAAAGAGAAGAGAAATCATTGATCTTTTTGTATGAAACATGATATTTTCATCATACAAAGAGCACTGGTATCAAATTGGTAATCTTTTGCTTTGAATTAATTACAATTTAAAAAATCATGAATATGTAAATAGATCTTTGTACATTTTTTTGAACCAAAAAGTGGATATTAGAAGCATTATTTCCTTTATATTTTTATTCAATTCGTGAAGATGTATTTGCAAACTTCACATACTATGTAACCAGGAGAGGATATTTTGTCAAGGATAATCCTATTTGACAATTATATTCATGCTTGTGTATTATGTTTTGTAATTGATCGCCTCAGTACATATGGATCCTTTTATATCATAAAGCGTAAATATTTTGATTGTTCAGGATCCGACTTTCCTCAACAATCAAGATATTTCTCACATTGTGATCGATGTATACTTTGTTATACGTCATAGGCGATACAACACTACTTTTCTTTGTACTGTAAAAAAGAAAACCACAATTTGTATTATCATGAACATGTAAATAGATTTTTGGACAATAGTGAATTTCATGGTATGCTACAAATAATACAAAGAGATTTTTTCTCATTGCATACATCAAACACAAAGTACAATTTGTATCATGATTAATATTTACAACAACAAAACTGGATTGTAGGAGTTGATTCATGCGAATATTCAGAACTTTTTGCATGCATTCATGTTTATTTAATTTTCAAATGCTAAATATGTGTCTTAATAGGAAATTTTCATTGATGAAGAAACCACTCATCGTATGATTTTTTTCACACATACATACATACATTGGGTCTCGTTTTTTTGTTAAACAATGTCATGATTCGGATCAATGTTTTGGGTCAATGCTTTCATTTTCATTTCATGTTTCAAATCGTACATACGTACAATGGGTCATTTTTTTTGCACAACACCACGATTTGCATCAATGTTTTATATACATACATACATTGAGCCTCATTTTTTTTGTTAAGAAAAGTCGTGATTCGTATCATTGTTTTGTATTGTCCATTTTTTCACACATATATACAACGAGTCTCATTTTTAATGCAATGATTCAGATCAATGTCTTGAGTCAATGCTTTCGTTTTCAATTCGTGTTTTTGAAATAATGATGATGATGGGGATGATGAATGATGATGATGGGGATGATGAATGATGATGCATGATAGTGAATAGTGCATGATGATGAATCACCTATGTTGCACGAATACGGATACGGGTATCGTATCCGATACGATACGGATACGACGATTTTCTAAAAATCACGGATACGGATACAGCTATATAATTAATATTTTAATAGATTTATATTGTATATAATAAATAAATAAATAATAAATTAAATAATATTTTGAATTTAAATATTATGACAATAAATAAAATCAACATAACCATACAAGTATCATAAAAATATTCTAAATTTATTCTAGAAGTATCCTACAAGTATCGTATATAATTTAATTAAAAATATTATGGGCCAAAATATATAATGAGCCGAAGTATCCTAAATGGAGTATCCCAGCCGTATCCTGAACGTATCCCAGCCGTATCCCCGCCGTATCCGAAAAAAATAAATATTAAAATAATCGAATACGCCACGTGGCGTATCCGATACGTATCCGAGCCGTATCGTACCCGTATCCGTATCAGATACCCGTATCCTCAGGATACTTCTGCGTTTTTGAAGTATCCGCGTAACATAGTGAATCACAAATGATGATAATGCATGATGCATGATATTTAAACTAAGAAATAAAAAAAAATGTCTTCAAGGATCTCGGCATCCGAAATAGCTCCTCTACCCAGTTGAGTACTCCGAGATCTCAGCACGAAAAATAACTCCCATTGCCGATTAAATCCCCAATTCCTGAAATTGAAATAAAAAAGGATTGATTAGTTTATTTGTCACATTTGCTGCTCTCATACAAAGAGAATAAATAGTTGTATACATATATAATGGCTAATGCCGTAAGTTAACTATATAAATTACCGAATAAATATATATTATTATTAATTAATATATTGTTCAAAAGAAAAAAGCACCTTTATATAAGGGGTGAATGCCTCGGCAACTTCGTTCGGGTAGTCTTCTCGCCAAAAAACTCAGGAGCTTTTGTTCTCATCAAGATGAAATAAGAACCGCAATTTTCGCAGAACCGACTATTAACGCCTAAAAGAAACATAAAAAATGAATAAATATTAGGGTTCATGACTTCAGGAAAAAAAAAGCACCTTTATAAAAGGGGTGAATGTCTCGACAACTTCGTTCGGGTCGTCTTATCGGCAAAAACTTCAAGAGCTTTCGTTCTCATCACGATGAAATCCGAACTGGTACTTCATAAAAAAATGGTAAAAAATGAAGAAGCCACAAACTGTTGTGTGGGACGAATAGGCTGTCTTCGTGCTTGTGAACCAACAGCATGTGATTCGCCCAACTCCGTACCAGTCGATACCGGTACCACAAATTGAATCTTGTAATCATAATAAATCAAAATCAGAATATAATTTTGCAGCAAGGCAAGGGAAATAGAAGGAAAAAGTTACCTTCATATCATCTAGTAGGATCCTGCGATATCAGTATTCGTTTCGGCACTTGAAAGATTTGCGGAGGCATTTCATCGGGCAACTAATGTGCAAAGAGTGCGGAGCAATTTCGTCCAGATTTCGCCCGTGAGGAAAGATTAACACTTTTTCTTTTTCTTTTTTCACCGATTCTATCAATATTTTAAAACCTACAAATCAGAAATTTAATTAATTAATTAATAATAAAAAAAGAAGAAAATTTTTACCTTCATAGGAACTGGTCGAACTCTGCGATACCGATATTCTACATTTCGGTATTCGAAAGATTCTCCTAGGCATTTGATCGAGCAAGTAATGTGGATAGGAAGAGTAACCTAAAAATCAGAAATATAATTAATTAGTTAATAATTAAAGAAAGAAGAAGAAAATTACCTTCATACCATCTGGTCGAACTAATAATTAAAGAAAGAAGAAGAAAATTACCTTCATACCATCTGGTCGAACTATACGATACCGATATTCATGTCGGTGTTCGAAAGATTCCCCTAGGCATTTGATCGAGCAAGTAATATGCATAGAAAGAGCAAGCTAAAAATCAGAAATTTAATTAATGAAAAAATAAAAATAAAAGTTACCTTCATAGGAACTTGTCGAACTCTTCGATACCGATATTCATTTCGGTGCTCGAAAGATTCGCCTAGGCATTTGATCGAGCAAGTAATATGCATAGGAAGAGTAACCTAAAAATCACAAATTTAATTAATTAGTTAATAATTAAAAAAATTATGTGTATGTCTTCCAAGAATTAATTTCTGATTTTAATTAATTTAATAAAAATCAGAAAATATTTCATCGAACACCCTTTTTGCATCCTGTACAGGGCATGCATGCATGTATTTTCCAACAATTAAAAATTTCAGTATGAAATTATACCTTATTTCGGCTATGTTTCGCCTCCGATTACCCTGCTAGGGTTTGCTCGCATCGTCTTTCTTTTTTTTTCTTTTTTTTTTTTTTTCTGTTTTGGGTCACTCGCGTTATGAGAAGAGAGAGTTATGAACTTATGAGAAGAGAGAAAGGGAACCGGGGATAAGTATGGGAGATGCAAAACAATTGGTGCACCGTGGTCCAGAGAACTAAGTTATTTTATTTACCTTTTGGTGCACGTGGAACATGTGCAGTCAAATTATGCTCCAAACTAACCAAAACAACACAGAAGATGTACTAAGCCAACCACAAAAAATCAGATATTTTTTTTGAGAAGAGCAACTTACGTGGCTTAATGTGAGAGGGGATATTTTCGTAAAAATAGAAATAAGATAAAATAAAATTTGAAGGATACTCTAATATGATTATAAAATTATTATATTTTTAACAAATAATATATTGAGGAAGACATATATTATGTGCACATTATTGCAAAAAAACTTTAATCATTTTTTCTTGTTGTTGATAAATTCAAGTTTTAGAAAATTATTAACTATAATGAAAATAATTTTATAATATTTTCACATAATATAATTACTCTTTAATATTTATTTGAATTTTTTCAAATTCCATAGCCTTTTTTGTATTTTTCGTCAAACATATGTTTATTATAGTTATATATATTTTTGATCAAAATAGAGTGGGCTCACAAGTCCTACTTTTATTACTTAATTAAAAATCAGTTTCTACAGTTTCTATTGGGGTTCATAAAAAAAATAACTATAAAAAAATTACAGTGAATAATTTGTCATTGAAGTTTTAGTGATATTCTTAAAAGCTATAAGACATTTAGACCAGTATATAGAATAGTTTTATCTTCATATTATTGGACTTTCTTGTGTTTCAAGAGTTGTCTTAAATTAGACACTAGAGATCATCAAACGAATCCACCATGATCACCTCGTCGATTTGTTGGGTTATTGCTTGACCGATAAACATCGCTTACTCGCTTACTCGTGTACGAGTTCGTGCCAAATAAAACCCTAGATTTTCCCAAGATTTTCACTTACAGGGTTAGTAAATTTGCTAAAAATTCCCTGAATTATTCATAAATTGCGTTAAAACTATTTTATGGATTTATTTTCAGTAAGAGGTCTGGCGACGTGGAAATCGAATTTGAACCGCGATTGGTTCGGCTCGAGGAATAGCTCATCTCCATGAGGACCCTAAGTTCAATTTCCCCTCAATTTTGCAATTTGGCCTAATTGAACTAAAAAATCTGCAATTAACCATGCGAGCGAAAATCTAGGGTTTTATGTGGCACAAAAATTAAGTCCCTTTCGATTAATGAGTATTTAAATACGAGTCCTTCGTTTTTCTAAAAGTTATATTTAAATATGAATCCCTTTTAATTTCAAATTAATTTGAAGAAAATTCAAAAACATTTCTTAACATGTAGTGATTTTAAAAAAAATGAAATTATTATGTATTGTGTTATATATAATTTTAATATTTCATTTATTATTCATGAAAAATTAACATCAGACAATAATAAAATAAACAATAATAAATAAACACATTGAAAATATATTTATAGAAGACTATATATTCAAAGATCAAGTTGTTTATTTACGTTCTCCTTTTATTTTTTAATAGTTTCATGATTTTTTTTATTTTTTAAATATTTTCAAGGTGTTCTATTAATATTGTCGTTCAACTTATTATTATTATGTGTAAGTTTTTAATGAAAAAATATAAAAGTCAAATATATAATTTATGAAATATTAAAATAATATAAATAAAACATATAATAAATATTATTTTTTAATTACTAAATGCTGCAAAAAAATTATAATTTTTTTAAAATTAATAAAAAATAATAATTTTTTTTCTTTCTATTATTACATATGTAAATTTCAGGGTTTCTTACAATATCCAAATATGTAAGGTGTTTTTTGAATTTTTTTCCTTATGTATGTATGTATGTATGTATGCATGCATGCATGCACTGCATGTATGCATGTACGTATGTATGTATGCATGTACGCATGTATGCATGCATGCATGTATGTATGTATGTATGTATGTATGTATGTATGTATGTATGTATGTATGTATGTATGTATGTATGCATGCATGTATGTGTGTGTGTATGTATGTGTGTATGTATGTATGTATGTATGTATGTATGTATGTATGTGTGTATGTGTGTGTGTATGTATGTGTGTATGTATGTATGTATGTTGTAGAATTTTATTTGGATAAAACGTAAGCCGGGCTTACGATTTTAGTGAGGGTCTCCATGAGGCTCTCAATATGTATGATTTGAATTAGTCTAAAACGTAAGCTGGGACTTGCGATTTTAGAAAGGGTCTCTGGGAGACTCTATTGAGGGAAAGGCATAGCTAACTTGATGTAGTGCAAAGTCCCGAACCATGAGGGGTCTGGCTGTGGCGCATGGATATCCAGTCGTCGGGTGGATGTGTTCCCCTTTTGTTTTGTTCCAGCCCAAGTGTGATTCGCTATCAGCTCGGGTTGGCACTTCAGTCGAGAGTTATTAGCGCCCTCACCCCGGTAAAAGTATTAGTATGATTATGATTATGATTATGTATGAAGGTAAGTGATTTTGATTTCGAAAACCGGGGCAAGTATTTTGAGATATATTTAGAAACTTATGATTTGAAGATATACGAGATTATTTTACGAACTTATTTGAAAAGTAGTTATTTTTATAATAACTATTTTTAACGAGATTTTACTCACTTAGTCACTTCCGTGACTAATCCTTTCGATTTACATATTTTTAGTCCAGGTATCGAAGGTCAAATATCGGGAGTTACGGGTACCTCGAGAGTGAGAACGCCAACGATATTGAGTTTCGTATTAATATATTTTATGTTTCCGCAATAGTTTTGTATTATTATTTTAATTCCGTAATGTATGTGCTGCTGTTGTTTTCGAATCAGTTTAGTATCTTGTTTTGTGATGTTTTCATATGAGAGCCTGTGGTATACGAGTTGTATACTTGCGGGTTGCCGCATCTTTTAATTTTGGGGTGTGACAGATTGTATGGTATCAGAGCAAAACTTTCGAAAACAACATTCTTATCATCGTGAGAGTTGGGTTTAGAGTTTCCTTGTGTATATGTGTCTCGTGTCGATATCGTTTGCTAGTAATTCAAGTTCGAGTACGTATTTCTTTCGAAGCATTTCGTTCGGGAAAAGGTAAATATTTTATTTAGAAAGATATTAGTACGAATTTTAGAAATGATTTTATATATTCGTATTATTATTGTATGATATTTCGATCAAAATATATTTGTGGTAATTGAAAACAACTTTGTTTTAAATAAGTTAATTTTTATTTTGACTTTGATAAAGGATTATTTGGGACGCGAGAACATTACTTTCTTTGTTTTGTTTTAAATGATATTTAAAACATGATTTTGAATGACAAATGTGAGGATTTACGCTTTTATGTGATTTCTGATATTATATTTCAGAATTTTAGAATCAAAAGTTTTAAATGATTTGGATGTAGTTTTAAAAGGTTTTGAAACTAAATATTATTTGCGTATAAATCATGATTATGAAAACAAATTAAATTTGATTTAGGAGAATTTTCGAAATGAGAAGATTTTTGAAAATTATTTGAATGAATTGGAAAACAATTTACAAAAAAGATTGATTTATAAATTCTTTGGTTTCTTTTGATCAAAAACGTGTTTTTATGTTTAGAGGACTAAACATTTTTTTTAAGAGGGGAATAATGTAATAAATATCAAAAATAGGGTTTTGACATTTTCGTGATTCTTTACAAAAATTATTTTGAATCGAAAATTAGTTGTTAACTATCTAATTATTTCGAAATCAGAAATTGTATTGGTTATATTTGAGTTTTCATGAAGATACGTTTGCAAATTATCAAACTATTTTCGGTATTGAAAGAATAAAATTGATAACAGTACAATTTTTATATGGTTTTGATTGTAATTTTAATTTGAGAATAATTTTTAAAATAAAAACTTAAAAGGACTTATTTGCACAATTATTACTTATGTCTCAAATTAAGATTGTTATTTTAATATAACTTAATTATAGATTTTTATATTTGCAAGGATTATATCTGAATAAGTAAAATATATAAAGGTTGGGGTTATATATGAAATGACCCACATCCTTCCATTTTGTTTGTTCCATTTTATTAGGGCCGAAGCCCAATTCTCCATTCTTTTCCTTAAGCGGTTTTGGTTATTTAATTATACTAGGAAAATGACCCGCGCTTCGCTGCGGGATATATCATTCAGTAATTCAAATGTGTTAATTATTTTATGTTCATTTATTTTATTTGTGATTTATTTTATCAATAATCAAATAAAAACCAAACATGACGAAATAATATTACAAGTACATAAAAAGAACTTAGAAAATAAACAATCATATGAAACTTAAAGAAAATATCAACTCAAAATTAACATATATAAAATCACATTAATCAAAATTTAATTACAAACCCCAATATTCAAGTGTGTATTCACGAGCACAAATGATCAAGTTAAGTATCAAAAAAGACAATTCAAATTGAGCCAGACTATACAAATCATAACTGAATCTGAATTCTTAAAGGCGTCATACTAATCGGGCAAGGACTTCTTCGTTTCTTTTATCAACAAAAACCTTTATGGCACTTTCATAAAAAAAAAAATCAAGTAATCTGACAAAATCTGAATTTTTAATCATCAACATTTCAAGGATTTTTTGCAATTATAAAAAATACAGGGTTCTATTTACAAATGTTCACTATTACCTTCAGAAGAACCATTGAGTATTCACTTTATTCCAAGATTCAACGCTCCTAATCTCTATGCTTATACTTCATCCTAAAAGCAAAGCCAAACTCAACAAAATTTCAAATAATTAGATTTCTGCACCTTAAAAAAAATAGATTTCTCAATAAATGATATTAATTAAGGCTCAATAAATTAAAATAATGTAGAATGAAAATAATGTACCCGTAAAGGGGTTTCTTCACCAGTATCTTCGGAAGCACTCGGCGTCAATAGTCCCCATTCAGTGTTTCTCCCCTTGCTTACTAATACCTCTCATGCCAATTCAAACATATCGACTGACAGCTCAACAAAATCGAACATAACAAAGCTCGGCATTCGCCAGTGGCGACTGGATAGCCATCGCCTTCGCTTCTCGCTCTGGTCATTGGCCTCTAGTAGTCCAATAGACTCCACCACACCCGCCTACAAATATAAATTAAACAAAATATCAAGAAATGACACCAATTTTATTTTAATCCAGATAAAAGAAAAGGAATTTAGAAAAATATATACATGAAATACCTCACTTTTGAAGATTTCCGACGCACCACTAATATTTTTGGTTCATATCCCTCCTAAAAGTGAAAAAAACTGGTAACTAATCAAACTCATAAATTATAAAAGGAAATAGAAATAAAAAAATTAATCGTTGGTTCGTCTTCATCAGACAAGTCGAGCAAAAGAGGTGTCTCCTCCTCTTTACTCTCTTCTCTTGTATCACCAATTTCAGCTTTAAAATACCTCTTTTTTATGATTTTAGAAGACATTGGAGAAATATAGATGAATTGTAAGAAACTGATTTTTTTAAGAAACCGAAGAGTGTCGCTGCGCCAGGAAGCATGCCACTACGACGAAGAGTCGCAGCGCCCATTGTGTCGAAGAGTGTCGTTGCATCAAGAAGTGTGTCACTGCCGAAGAGCTGTTGCGTCGAGAAGTGTGGCAGTGCGCCGAAGTGTGTCGCTGCACCACTAAGTGCGTCACCACGGTGAAGAGTGTTGCTGTGCCGAGAAACATGGCACTGCCCTGAAGAGTGTCGCCGCGTCCATAATTGTGCCACAACACTGAAGAGTGTCGACGCGCCGAGAAGCGTGCCACTACCCTGAAGAGTGCCGCTGTGCTGATAAGCGTGCCACCACCCTGAAGAGTGTCTTTCGACGTTAAGTGTGTCACTGCGTTGAAGAGTGGACCGACCCCCATGCTGAAAAAAAAACAGATGGGATATTGAAATTGTATGATAACTCTGAAGCACATTAATTCAAAATTATTATTTTCCATACCTTTCGAACCAAAACCCTGAAGTAATGTTACCATGAAAGATATGAAGTTGAAGAGAAAATGAGAAAGGGGGATGACCGAAGGAAAGAGGAAGAGAGTCAGCGTGTATGTGAGTACCGTTCTCTCCTTCTCTCTGAACTTTCATCTGTCTCGCGTCGCTCACTTCTGTATCGCGCAGCATAATGCTGACCGGAGGTGGCATGATTTAACTTAGAGGACTTGAATTTTAGTTACCCAAAAATAAAATACCAATTTCAGTTAATGAACATTGATTTTCGAAGAAAGGTAGCATTTGATGAAGAAATTTAGTGGCTTCCTGCTACTTCTCCAGCAATCCTGTACCCCTAATTAACTTAAAGAACACTAATTTCAGTTACAAAAAGAAACAAATACAAATTTCAGTTCGTTTTTGGACGAAAGGTACATTTCACGACGAAATCTGACGGCATCGAGCTATTTCTCCAGCAACCTGGTAGCTACGAGTTGCTTCTCTAACACCCTGCCGGCTTCAAGTTGCTTCTCCAGCCATCCAATATGATGGATTCGACTTGCTTCTCGAACGATCTCCATCGCTCTCGTGCGCTCTCCGAAATCGAAAATCTAGTAAGGGGATATGTACGAGTCTCTTCCATTATCTTCACTTATGGCCGTTTGGCAAGCCGAATTAGTAGAGGGGAATTGGATTATTAGGCGGAGGAGTAAAAAGCTCTCAAATTTGTAACTCTACGGCGGTTTGTTTGGATGTCCGAATTATAAGACGCTGAAAAATATAATTTTTTTGTTTGGTTCGTCACAAAAATTTGGAATTTTGTAATTGAAAATGTAGAAAAAATATTTCATTAAAATCGATAAAAAAATAATATTTTATTATATCCATGTAATATTTTTATTACAATAATATATAATATAATATTAATTATATAGATATAATATTATATTATATGAATTTAATAATTATAATATAATTACATAATTGTCATAATATAAATATTAAGTATTATAATTATTATATATTACTATACTATTACATTGTATATTATTATAAAGATATTATTTGTTAATATTATAATAATATATATTATATATAACATATATAATAATTACAATAATATTATTAATATTTATATATAAATAAAATACTATGTATTATAATAATATATAACAGTGTTTAAAATTGCGGCGATATTGCGGCGATATTGCGGATATTGCGGCCTGGGATTTAGAATCGCAATTTCGCAACGAAATATTGCGGGATATAGCGTTTTTCCGATATTGCGGAAATTGCGGCGAGATATCGGTAATATTGCGGATATATCGGATGATATTGCGGATAATATTCAAATCGTTGTAATTTTCTCATCCTTCCACCAAATTACATGAAATTTATATCGAAATCGCTCGTCTCGAAGAGAGGAATGCAGTGATGGGCTTGAATTTGTGAAATTTTGTCTTTTACCCTAAATTAAACACAAAATACACGTTAAAGTAATTTTATCGAGAATTATTTAATATAAATATTATAACATAAATTTTGTGATTATTTAATACTTAGTTTCCATGTTTTATTATCAAAATATTTGATAAAATATGCTCATAACGTATATAACTTCTAAAATGTGTCATTTTCATCTATAAATGTATGAATTTAGTAATTTTCATTGTATTTCATTTATGTTTAGATTTAAAATTTGAGTTATAGTGTTTTGATATTTTTAGGATGTCGACAAAAAATTCTTCAACAAAATACAATTTCAAAGATCCCATATAATTTCTATTTTAATGGAAATTTTATGATCAACTTTTATTTACATTGAAAAAGTTCATGGACAATCAATTTTTTTATTCTTTTTAGAAGAAAATTAAAAAGAAAATTTTATGATATTATTGGTGATAAAAAATATTGTGAAAAATATATTTAAACAAACTATTATTTTTACATAATTTTTTATCGCAACGACTGTCCGCAATAAGGTTATTGCGCCGCAATTGCGCCCGCAAACGCAATCCGCTGCAAAAAAGAACCGACCGCAATGGACCGCAATATCGCAATTTAAAACATTGATATATAATATTAAATATGGATATAATAATTATACTATTCATACATAAAAATATTTGATATATAGTTTTATGCTAATTGTACTACTATTCATACAAAAAAATTAGCACCATTACTTGCACATAAATATAAACCTAAACACAAAAACCATTCGTATATAAATTAATAGTTTTAACATAACTTTTTGGTTTAATTGAATGGTACAGAAGAATGAACCATTTAATTTTTTTCAATTAATACAAGCCCCCACGTGTTGACTTTAAATAATACATGTAAATAGATGAAATGGTACAATTATACAGAGGAGAGAGAAGATGTGTGAGGTTTCAACTTTACCTCCATCTTGCTGCTCCAACATTTGGTGGAGTTAACTTTTGCCGCAAATTAAGCAAAACAAGAAATCGGGATCTCCTAATTCCATTTCTAATTTGACATCCAAACAAAAAATTTGTATGATGCTCCATCTTAATATTCAATTCTCCCTCTAATTCCAAGCTGCCAAACAGTTAGGACTCATTTCGCCAGAAAGAAAAATAAGAGGAGAGGAAAGGATAGATTCATTAAATCAAATGTTTCATGAAGTGATAATGTGTAATAGTGCCAGACAGGAATTGAGTATGAGCTATTTCATTCGAGTTTCGAGTTTTCGCTATTTATCGGGCGATATCGATTTTCGATTTCGGAGCTAGGTTTTCGATTCCATCTTAGCGTCGGTCGAGTTCGATCAATCTGTGAGTGCTATTCTCACTTATCCTTTATTAAAATTATAAATTATAAATTCTACTTATTTTGGTTATTTTTGATAAAACGAGTTTTGTTCCAAAAACCGTGCTAAGTTATGAAAATACAAATTATTTTGTTTACGATATCGTAAGTGTTATTCTCACTTTTCACCGTTATTTATACCTATTTTGGTTAATTTGATTAAAACGGATTTTGTTCCAAAAAGCGTGTTTAATTACGAAAACCTATATTATTTAGTTTATGATATCGTTATATATTTGGAACTGATTTTGAATAACAGTTACGACGATTTATGATTTTAAATGAGTTGCGAAATTATGATTTTTTGGATATTCATTCAAATATAAAAAGTATATCTCGAATTTGTTTTCAGAAATGATTTGTGTTAAAAAGTGTTTTTGTTTTAATAAAGATACTTAGTAAATAATATAGTTATAATATTATATTATGAGAAGGATTTTAAAGAGACTCTATACATATGTAAAATTTTATTTGGATAAAACGTAAGCCGGGGCTTACGATTTTAGTGAGGGTCTCCATGAGGCTCTCTATATGTATGATTTGAATTAGTCTAAAACGTAAGCTGAGACTTGCGATTTTAGAAAGGGTCTCTGGGAGATTCTATTGAGAGAAAGACGTAGCTAACTTGATGTAGTGCAAAGTCCCGACCCATGAGGGGTCTGGCTGTGGCGCATTTATATCCAGTCGTCGGGTGGATGTGTTCCCCTTTTGTTTTGTTTCAGTCTAAGTGTGATTCGCTATCAGCTCGGGTTGGCACTTCAGTCGAGAGTTATTAGCGCCCTCATCCCGGTAATAGTATTAGTATGATTATGATTATGATTATGTATGAAGGTAAATGATTTTGATTTCGAAAACCGAAACAAGTATTTTGAAATATATTTAGAAACTTATGATTTGAAGATATACGAGATTATTTTATGAACTTATTTGAAAAGTAGTTATTTTTATTATAACTATTTTTAACGAGATTCACTCACTTAGTCACTTCCGTGACTAATCCTTTCGATTCACATATTTTTAGTCCAGGTATCGAAGGTCAAATATCGGGAGTTACGGGTACCTCGAGAGTGAGAACGCCAACGATATTGAGTTTCGTATTAATATATTTTATGCTTCCGCAATAGTTTTGTATTATTATTTTAATTCCGCAATGTATGTGTTGTTGTTGTTGTTGTTGTTTTCGAATCAGTTTAGTATCTTGCTTTGTGATGTTTTCATATGAGAGACTGTGGTATACAAGTTGTATACTGGCGGGTTGCCGCACCTTTTAATTTTGGGGTGTGACACAATACATGTTATATTTTTTTACATGCATGGTATGATTTTATTTGTTAGATCTTTTTAGATGTATCATATACCTTTTAGGTGCATGATATACTTTTAAAAAAAAAATACAATACAAGTTATACCTCTTTATATGTATGATATAATTTTATTTATGTACGATGCACCATCTAAGATATAATTTGTTTAGATCAGTTACATTTGAATGATTTTTTGGACGAGAATTTTTCATTTTCTATAGAAATTTATATTTTCTAATGTGTATGTGTTTGGAGCGCACAAATAGAGTTCAAATATGAAACATATGGTCAAATTTGAAAAAAATGTCAAATTGTCGCGTATCAGCTTCCTATTAATGGCTTGCACATGGAGTTAACACTCATGGATTGTTCTAGTCGATCCATATAATTTACAAAGTAACCTCATTTGTTATGATTATTCTTTTTTAATATTATTTCTAAAATAAATATAATTATTAGTTACAATTAAAATTATTATTATTATTATTATTTAAGAAAAATAACATATATGTAAATTTGCATATTGAATAGGTTGTATATATAAGTCCTAAAATACTCAATTTGTTTTGGTATTAATTTTATGTCGGACCTATCGAACATTAACATTTTTCAGCATAAAATTACATGTTTTTGTTCTCCTCTCCTCCGCTATGCATGTTTTTTACTTAATACTAAATAACTAGATAGTTTTATTTAAGTAATTGCAGGAAGGTGAATATTGAATACTCAAAACAATCAATCAAATAAGATTTTGTTAACACCATAAAAAGAGTTTTACGAATTGGTCTCGTTAAGAGTTTCTAATACACACATGAACAAAACACTCGAATGTTACACACACACACGCACGCGCGCACACACACACACATATGCAACAAATAACACATCACAGCATAACATTTCAATAATCTTAATAATTCATATCTCCACGAGAATGATCACCTCCTTTCAATCTTCTTTCATCCCAAACGGGTCTTCTGGCAATAAGGACGCAAGGGGATGCTTGATAGTAATCCTCGGACGAGCCAATCTTTCTTCCATTCTCCCATCAAACTCTCTATGAAAGGAGATAAAGTCCCAACAATAGAAACACCAATCGCATTTGGAATCTGTATCATAGGGATAGGGTTAACATTCATCATATTGAAATCGGGCCTTGCCCCTTGGACAAAAACGAATTGGAGAAACCCTTATTTGGTTACTCATATTGGTTATCCCCCATTCTGGTATTTCAATTATCATATATGGACGAGGGGGATAAAAAATTGGAGAAGGAAGCAAATCATTTTGATTTAGATTTCCAAAATGGTTCTGAGAGAAAGCCATTATATTATATATCCTTTAGTCTCTCTACTCTGTGCTAATGTTAATTAAATCATAAAAATGAATAATGAAAGGAAAAGAAAGAGCAGTGTTACTAATATAGGTAGCGAAGAGGCTTTAGTAGTTCAGATTTAGAGTCTTCAGACACGTCTCTTCATATAGATGTGAGTAGTTATGTTATTTGACGGTTATTATTTAAAACAATTATAATTATAATTATAATGTTGATGCTAATAATGCTTTATCTTCACGTCTGAAATTATTATTTACCATTAGCCTTCTTTGTTAACATATCATACATAATAATTTCAGACGTGAAGATAAAGCATTATTAGCATCAACATTATAATTATAATTATAATTGTTTTAAATAACATACCATTAGCCTTCTTTATCTCATGGAGCTATTAAATCAAGGAAAATGTTCAACCTCCCCCTCTTTTCCCCTACCCCTCTCGATGTGCTGGCACAGTGTAAAATTTCCATTAAGGAAAATTAGTAGATGTTAAATGGTAGATAAAAATTCATAAATGGTAATTACAATCACAAAAATACTCCAATTAACATTTATAATATCACTCAACTGTTAATCCGTAATTAACAATAATTAAAAGTTAATGTGTATATAACAGTTATTAACTACAATATCACTCAAACTTGATTTTATTAACAATAATTAACAACAAATACAATTACATTCCAATTAACAACAATACCATTTAATTCCCAATTGACTTAGTAATTTTATTAGTAACAATCAAATCTGGCAACACCAGAATAGTTAACACCATAATAGTTGATTTCCACCTCAATTCATATAGAAATTTCTAATTAAATATGGCAAGTAATTAAATTCATGCTTAATTATCAAATCTTACAAATAATACAAATATTTTCCTTAATAATACAAATATTTTCCTTAATATAATACAATTTTTTCCCTTAATATAATTACATTCCAATTAACACTTAATACACAAATTACATTCCAATTAACATCTACCAATTAACAACAGTAAACTTAAAAAAATTACATTCCAATTAACATCTATCAATTAACAACAATTACATTAGTAAACAAAAAAATTACAGAAGAGCCCCTGAAAAATACAAAACAGCCCCTGAAACTTAAAAAATTACATAATAGCCCCTGCAAATTACAAAAACAACCCTGAAAATTCAAAAAAAAAGGAATTAACAGGAATTAACAGGGATTAACAGGAGTTAACAGGAATTAACATGAATTAACCAGACATTTACAGCAATTAACAGGGAAAAACAGAAATTTAAAGCAATTAACAGGGAAAAACAGGAATTAACAGGAATTAACCAGGAATTAACAGGAATTAACCAACTTTTCTTGATGAGGTGACAAAGTAGTTGAACTTCAAATCATTTTGATATATTGATATTATCACTTGTTAATTAACATGTCAATTAAATTAAACAATTAATTAAATCGTTAATTCATTCAATTAAGAATACTAATTGTCGATTCAACAAAACACTTCGTCATAAACACTTTGTTGGAGTTAGTGAGGTTTAGATCTTGTATTTTCGGTGAATTAGTGAGAGAGATTTTTCAAAGGAATACGCAGGGTATTTTTCATAGAGATAGGTGGGTATTTTTCTTAGAGATAGGTGGGTATTATTTACCTCTACCTGAGACACTCACACACAAGAGTTATTAAGTGGGGATAGTTTCCCTCTTTCTATTTCTACACGAAAATAGATGGATATGTGGTTGTCTTGTGAATTGCTCTCTGGTAGAGACACAAAACCCAAACATCCCAAAAGTCTTTTTGTTACACATCTCCCATACACATACACATGGGGGCACATATTCACTATTACACATTAAGCTAATAAACCAAAATAAATAATATTACAAAAACATTAAATTTAACACTCCCCCTTAATGTTTTTGCTCGTCATGCCCATCAATTCTCGAAAGCGAATGAACTTCTCACTTGGAAGTGCTTTGGTGAAAACATCCGCCAATTGGTTTTCGGTTTTCACGTGCTCGATAAGAACCTCATCATCTCCAACCACTTCTCGAATAAAGTGGTGCTTGAGCTTGATATGCTTCGTTCGGCTATGGAAGACGGAATTCTTCGACATCGCTATCGCGGATTTATTATCGCAAAATAGAATCGTGGCATTTTCTTGTTTCTCCCCCATATCTACTAATATTTGTCTCAATCATTCTATTTGTTTCACGGCTTCATTTGCCGACACATATTCGGCTTCCGCGGTGGAAAGCGCAACTCTTTCTTGTTTCCTTGAGGCCCATGAGAATATACCCGAACCGAGGGTAAACGCGTAACCCGAGGTACTTCTCATATCATCGGCACTCCCGGCCCAATCACTATCGCAAAATCCAAATAATTCAATTTTCTCCTTTTCATTTTTCTCATACATAAGCCCATAATTTTTGGTGCCTTGTATGTACCTCAACACTCTTTTCGCCACACCCAAATGAGTTTTACTCGGCTTGCTCATATACCGAGATAACAAACCCGTAACATACATGATATCGGGTCTTGTAATAGCAAGATACAACAAACTTCCAATTAAACTCCTATAAATTGAATCATCGGCCTCACCGCTACCATCTTCTTTTACTAATTTTTCGTTTACCAAAATCGGTGTCGTTACCGGATTACAATTTTCCATCTTGAATTTTGAGAGAAGATTTTGGGCATATTTCTCTTGAGAAATAAAAATTCCATCATTTGTTTGTTCAACTTCTATGCCCAAAAAATAATTTAATAATCCCAAATCATTCATCTCATATTTTTTAAACATCTCATTTTTAAATTCTTTTATCATTTTTTCATTATTACCGGTAACTATTAAATCATCAACATAGAGTGAAATAATTAGCATACCGATTTTATCTTGCTTGATGTAGAGGGTTGGCTCGCTCGGACTTCTTTGAAATCCCTTTTCGGTAAAATAGCCATCGATTTGGCTATACCATGCACGAGGCGCTTGTTTCAATCCATACAACGCCTTCTTCAATTTGTACACTTTCTCTTCACTTTCTTCAACCACAAACCCTTGCGGTTGCTCAACGTACAATTCTTCTTTTAATTCGCCATTCAAGAAAGCGGATTTTACATCGAGTTGGTATAGTTTCCAACCTTTGTGAGCGGCCAAAGCAATCAACGTTCGAATAGTTTCATGCCTTGCCACGGGAGCAAACGTTTCTTGATAGTCGGTACCGGGTTTTTGCGAGTATCCTTTTGCAACTAATCTCGCCTTGTATTTTAGAACCGACCCATCCGGATTTGTTTTCGTTTTATAAATCCATTTTAAACCGATTAAATTTTTCTCCTTCGGTTTTTCAACTAACTCCCAAGTTTGATTTTTCTCAATCATTCTTATTTCTTCATTCATCGCTTTTCTCCACACTTCCTCTTTCACCGCTTGCTCAAAATTCTCCGGTTCAACAACACAAAAATTACATCGCAAATAAATATCACTTAACCTTCTCATTTTTACCGGTGTTGAGCTCGGTCTTGAGGAACTCGGCTCCATATTCATGGATGGAGAATTTGTCGTTTCTTCTTCTTCTTCAAATTCATTTTGAATTTCATCTTTATCTACTTGCGGTTCGGTTTCCTTTTCATGTATCACTATCGGTACACTTTCTACGCATTTTTCTTTCCAATCCCATTTATCTTTCTCATTAAATATCACATCGCGACTTGTAATAATTTTTTCTCTTTTGAAGCTCCAAAGTCTATAGCCCTTCGATTGAGAACTATAACCCATAAAAACACATTTTTCACCTTTCTCTTCAAGCTTTTGTCGCATTTCTTTCGGGACATGCGCGTAGCAAATCGAACCGAAAATTCGCAAGTGATTTACCGATGGTTTTCTACCACCGGACCATACCTCAAACGGTGTTTTGTCTTTAACCGCTTTGGTCGGACACCGGTTTAATAAATAAACCGCCGTGTACGCCGCTTCGGCCCAAAAACTTTTCGGGACATCTTTTTCAACCAACATAGATTTTCCCATTTCTACTATGGTTCTATTTTTTCTCTCGGCAACACCATTTTGTTCCGGTGAATACCCTACGGTTAATTGCCTTTCAACTCCAAGGTTTTCACAAAATTTATTAAACTCGTTGGAGTTATATTCACCACCTCGATCACTTCTCAATTTTTTAATCAATCGGCCACTTTGCCGCTCAACCAATTTTTGGAATTTTTTAAAGATTGAGAATGCATCGGATTTTTGTTTCATGAAATAAATCCAACACATCCTTGAATAATCATCGATGAAAGTGATGAAATATTTATTACCTCTTTGTGAAGGTTGCTTCATTGGACCGCACACATCGGTGTGTACAAGCTCCAAAGGATTTGTTGCTCTCCAAGCCCGTTCTTTTGGGAATGGTTCTCGGTGTATTTTACCGAGCACGCAAGCTTCACACACATCGCCCTTGTCTTCTATATTCGGCAAACCGTACACCATATTTTTTCTACTCAACAATTTCAAGCTTTCGAAATTTACGTGGCCAAGTCGTTTATGCCACAACCTCGACACATCTTCAACACCCGCTTTTAATGCCATCGATTTTGCATTTTTAAGAACGAGTGGAAAATTTCTATTTTTCTCCATTTTTATGGTTGTCATAATTTGACTTCCATTTTTCGATGTATCGTAGATTTTACAACTCTCACCTTCAAAATGTACCGAGTGTCCATGCTCGATTAATTGTCCCACACTCAATAAATTTTGTGTCAACTCCGGCACAAACATCACATCACGTATGATTTTTCTTCCATTTTTCATTTCAACGGCGATTGTACCTTTTCCTCTTGATTGGACAACCGCACCATTACCCATCGTAATTTGAGTAGTGTCGGTCGCATCAATTTCGGTGAAGACCGATTCAATTCCGGTCATGTGGTTACTACAACCACTATCAACATACCATACATCGCTCTTTGTCTCCAAGGCCGTTTGACACGCATAAAATGTGTTGTCGTAATCTTCTTTATTTTCGGTGTAGTTGGCTTGTTCGTTATTTCGAACTCGACAATCTTTTTGGAGATGCCCAAATTTCTTACAATTATGACATTGAGGTTTATCCTTGAACCAACAATCTTTTTCAAGATGAGAAGCCCTTTTGCAAATATTACATTTTGCTTGGTTGTTTTGGCAATTATTTCTACCTCCTCCTCTTCCTAATAATCCCCTGCCACTATTGGAATAATGCCCTCTTCCTCTACCGTAATAACCCCCACGGGAAGACTCCCCCTTTATGGTATTTTGGTTTGGTGGTTTAGAAACGGTGAGTTTTGATTGGAATGCACTCTCGAGAGATTTTTCGGCATCCCTATTTAATCTTTGCTCATGCCTTTCTAGAGAACCCATTAGGTCATGAACACTTATAGTGGAGAGGTCTTTGGTTTCTTCAATAATAGAGGCCATGTTGTCATATTTGGGAGAAAGGCTAATTAGGATTTTTTCGCAAACCGATTTGTCGGTTAAATCCTCACCCAAGCTTCTTATTTGATTTACCAATTCCATGATTTTAGAGAAATAATCCTTAAGAAGTTCATTCTCTTTCATAATCAAATTTTGGAAATCTCTTTTTAGAGTCAAGAGTTTCCCGGTTCTAACATTTTCGTTTCCTTGAAATTCTTTTTGCAAAATTTCCCAAGCTTCTTTTGAGGTTTTCGCCCCAATAATTCTCGGAAATAGTTTATCCGAAATTGCATTTTGGATAAAGAATAACGCCTTCGCATCCTTCTTTTTATTCTCCTTGTATTCTAATTTACTCGACTCATCTTCTTTCTCTTTTCCCTTCTTGGTCATTTCATCGAGCACCTTGTGTGCACTCATTTCTTCAAACCCCTCTTCTACTATTTCCCATAGATCCTTTGAGATCAACAAAGTTCTCAACTTAATACTCCAATAATCATAGTTCTCATCATCGAAAATGAGTTGTGAAGATAATGGAAGCCCAAGCACACCTCCTTGGTTGGCCATGGTGATCTCCTCTTTCTTCTTCTTCTACAAACTCGATTTTCCTTGCAACCTTAGCTCTAGATACCAATTTGTTGGAGTTAGTGAGGTTTATATCTTGTATTTTCGGTGAATTAGTGAGAGAGATTTTTCAGAGGAATACGCAGGGTATTTTTCATAGAGATAGGTGGGTATTTTTCTTAGAGATAGGTGGGTATTATTTACCTCTACCTGAGACACTCACACACAAGAGTTATTAAGTGGGGATAGTTTCCCTCTTTCTATTTCTACACGAAAATAGATGGATATGTGGTTGTCTTGTGAATTGCTCTCTGGCAGAGACACAAAACCCAAACATCCCAAAAGTCTTTTTGTTACACATCTCCCATACACATACACATGGGGGCACATATTCACTATTACACATTAAGCTAATAAACCAAAATAAATAATATTACAAAAACATTAAATTTAACACACTTCGTCATCTTTTCAAGAATGTTTAAGTGAATTACGATTCAAAACTTACGAAGGCTGCATATATAATCTCATTATAAAACAAGATCATTAAAACTGAATAACGAGATCCATCGTTTGACTGCCACAACGAAAACAAGAAGAAGAAAAAAAACACTCCCAAATCAAAACTACCAATTCAAAATAAAACACCCAAATCAAAACCACCAAAACAAAAACAGAAGTCACTTGAATATGGAAAACCCAATTATTTATCACGAATTAGCCAATAATTACGAATGAAGCTCTTCTCGAGCGGCCACCTCGTCCATCTTGCACCCAATCTATCCATTCACCTTCAGTTCACATAATTTACACGCCAGAGCCTCGTGGGCAGCACCTTCATCATGACTTTGGACGTCCACGTCTTCACTCTTCTGCGCCGGTTTTCTCGCGACGATCACGGAATTGATGACATCATCAGAAGGGTGATATTCCGACAACACATCGAATTTCAGACTTTCATTCCTCACCACCGGGTACAAAAACCCGCGTGCACCCTGAGCACTGCGTATCACAAGCACCGAATTGGGGGCCATGTACTTGAACAGATGATCGAGAACCTCCGCTTTCTTTTCTTCCTCTACCCCCACCAATGCAGCGAGAAAAACCACGTCGTACGATGCCAGCTCTTCTTTCAAATCCAGGACATCAGATGTAATGAACTCTATTCGGTCTGCCACATCAACGCCGGGTTTGACGAGCTTGCATGCACGGTCTGTGGCTGATTCGTCTATATCATACCCGTGAAGCGTAGCATATTTCATGTGATTCATGCAGAGGACTAACAGGCTGAGGGGAAGAGGACCGGAACCTATAAAGGCGACACGTTTCAGAGAGACTTGTACATCCCGTGGAAGGAGCTCGTACTCTACCTTGCTTAATTTGAGATAATTTCCATAGTATGGAAAGACCCATAAGTAGTCTAATGGGTTTTCAAATGTGGATAATATATCCGAGTAAAAGCTCTCCAACAGACCTTCAGCATCGCTGCAAATGGACATTAAATGTTTGCGCATTATTTTGTCTTCGGGGGTGAGTTCCGAGACGTCAATGGAAGAAGGAGGGATGCATGCTTCAACGAGCTCGGTGAAGAAAGTGTTGACATGATGGGAAGGTTTCAGACAAGGAAGGGAGGATAATTGTTTATAGATATACCGGATTGTCTCAACTAATATGGCTTGTTCTTCTTGTTGGTTTAGATCTGCCATGAATAATGAGTAGTTTTGGAGGAATTGCAACTTAAGTTGAGTGAGGCAGTTTGGAGATCTGTTGGAAGGAGGATGATGAATTTATAAGGATCTCGAAGTGAGGACTTTTCTTCTCTGTCGTCATGATATTTTCTATTCATGCTTGTCATATTGTCATATGAAATCATGCTATGTTAATTAATAATTAATTAGTAATTTAATTAATACGAAATAACATCAAATTTATATGTAAAAATAGATCATTGATTAATTAGTTGCTATCTTCGTTGAATTGCTAACTATTCACTAATTGAAATACGCATTGAGAATGGGAGATAGGAGTTGCAGGATAAAGTAAAATTTTCCAAACTTATTTATTGGCTATTGTTGTCGGCTTTTCTGACTCTGAAGGGGCCCAAAATGAGTAGATTCATATGAAACTCGAAAGTGTGTGTTTCAATTAAAAATATTATAAATTCAATAAAAATGAAAAAAATGAGTAAATGAAAAAGACACTATGATTTTCCTTTCAATGGTGTCAATGTGGCTTGAATCGAATCGACAATATTTCAGAATATATGTTTTTGTGTGTTCCACACTAACCAAGAGCTACCTCGTTGACAAAACTAAATAAAAATTAATATCGAGTATTGAATATATGATTTTTATTTGCGAAATAAAATACAATTAGATATGCCATTTCAAAATTGGATAATGAGTATTATATGATAAGAAATAGTGCACCTAAGTACACAATTAGGAAGGATTCAATTTGTCAATATCACAATAATGGAGGAGAAATATCACAATAAGGGAGGAGAGTTTTTCTTATGAAAGAGTAAGATATGTATATCCAGCATTACTTTTCAAAGTCTATAATTAGTTCTAGTAATATTATTTCTTAATTTATATGGATAACTTATAAAAAGGTTCATTTATTTGTAAATTAAGAGGATATTCGTGTTCACAAATCGTGCAATCTAAAACTAGGGTATGTAATCAATTTTTTTGAAATAAGAACATAAATAATAAGCAATCTTTCTTTTTTCTCTTTTAGAAGAATCCAAGTTTTTTCCATGATATTAATTGCTAAAGAAAATGTTAAAATACAGATTAAATGTTTTGATAATAAACGAGGACAAGTTAAGCACCGTGCTACATATTTTTAAATATGTTGTTAATTATTAAACTTAATTATTATAACAAAAGGATTACACACACATAATTTATCTACAGAAATAGTCCCAAATGAGTTTGTAATGAAAATTTTATGAGGAAATTTACTCATCAGGACTGCTTCTGTTGATTAATTATGAGTTGTAGACTTTTTGTCATCATAATATGTTCTTAAAATCTAAATATGCAAGTATTTCATATTTTTCAGAATTTTTTTTTCATATACCATATTATCTTATTTGCATTTATTATAAAAGGTCTATTCGTATAGAAAAATACATTCTAAAATATATTTTATTCTTCATATATCGTAATACACAATCCATATTCACATATTTAATCCAGAAATATTTTGGAGAAACTGTGTTGATACAAAGTTCGATACGAAGAAAAATTTCAAACATTTATATGCAAATATTTTAACAAAATAAGTATTAAAGTTCGCTGAAACTTCTCCCGAGACAAAACTTGATATAAAATTCGATCCCGGGTAGTCGGATAAGTTCGAATACATACTTTCGTGATCGTGATCGAAACCAATGAACCAAAGTTAAATTTGAGATATAACTTGATATTGTAGGCTTATGCCAGGAAATAAAATAGTTTTTGCAATTCGTAAGAGAATTTTTTTATACTTTTCTTAATTTCTTAGAAAATGTTTCTAAATACTTTTCTCAATTTAATAGAAAAACATTTTTAAATACTTTTCTCTATTTCTTAAAAAATGAATTTAAATACTTTACTCAATTTCATAGAAAATTATTTTGTAGTATTATTTCCCAAATTTTGTTAAATAACATTATTTGTAAATCCCTTTCTCAAACTTGTTACAATTTTTTTTAATAAATACTTCCCAAAATTTCTTAGAAAAATATTTTACACAAAATTCTTAGAAACATTTTTTTTTATAAACTTTTCATAAATTTCTTAGAAAAATATTATTAAAATACTTTTCTCAAATTTCTAGAAATATTTAAAATTATTTATGGGATTTTTTTTTGCTTACATGCTAATTTAGTTTGATATTAACCAAACTAGACTAATTAGTTTGGAAATACAAAAAATAGCACTCTCGACTTTAAGTCGAGACTTTGTCCAATTTGCTTTTCTTTCGTATTTCACCTCATATTACACCATTACATGTACTTATCATTTATATTATTCAAAAAACAAATCAAAATAAATGCTATATTTCAATATTAAATCTTTGAAAATCATATTTTCTTTAAAAAAAAATATGTGTGCCTATGCGTGTGTAACACAATACTTCAAAGTGGTTTTTCGTTGTTTGTAAAAGGACAGTCAAAAAGATCATTATTGGGTATTGTTCGAAACACGGCAATCGATGTGAGTTACTAAGATAGAAATTGTTTTTTGTGCAAGAAAGATATATCACTTAGGCCTCTCGATGATTCGATACTAATAACGTTGTGACAAAATTGGAGTTGATTAATATAATCATAATCTGGTCAAGATTAGGAGTTATGATATTTAATATAATGCATGGTTATTTTAGAGAGTTAATTACCATTATTAATGTCTAGTTTTATGTGTTTTATTAGTCTATAAAAAAGTTGTCATTTGATGTAAGTAGGGGTGGACATTCGGTTGAACCGAACCGAACCGAACCGAACCGATTAAGACCAAACCGAATCAAACCGAACCGAATAAAATTTGAACCGATTTAAAACCGAACCGATTAAACCGAATTTCTTATTCCGTTTGTTCGGTTGAACCGAATAAGAAGCTTTATAATGATAAAATTCAAATTCTATTTAGCAAAAAACATATAAAAACAAATCATATAAAATATAATTATATTATTTTTAATTTTACAATATGAAATATTAATTTTTTTAAATATACATAATAAAAACATGAAAAATATACTAATTCGGTCGGTTCGGTTTAATCGGTTTTAAAAATACCAAAATCGAACCGAACCGAATAAACTGAATAATATCAATTTTTGAACCGAACCGAACCGAATTCGACCGGTTCGGTTCGGTTCCCAAATAAACCAAACCATTTGCCCACCCCTGGATGTAAGAATCAAATTATATGAATGAAATTATTTGTTTTGAGTTCAATATTTTGTACTCTTTTTTTCTCTTGAGACTCAGGAAAGTCAGGTAGTGTCACATTTTATCGTTTCTCCTTTAAGGTACCACTAGTTCATCGTCCGAACTCCTTATAACACACTTCAATTATCATGCAGGGTACCAGACTGAGATCATATGTATATATATTTGAGTATTGATGATGTATTTTCTAATAATCTTTTTATTTAAGATGACGTGACGTGAATATTAAATTTTAAATTTTTATTAGACATTTTATGATTTGATAATTAGTTAATATGTAAAATTATCAATTAATGTGTTCAAAATAAAAATGTTAAAATCATAATTAAATCAACAAAATTTTTGAAAAAAAAATATCAGTGCCATTCCAATGTTTTCCAATATTTCTTACAAATACAAATCCTACTGTGATGTTGCAACTGACAATCTGATTTGGAATATAAAAGAAAAAATATATTTGGCTCCTAAATTCAAACCAACTTCTCTTGATGAGGTGATAAAGTGGTTGAACTTCAACTCATTTTAATATATTGATATTATCACTTGTTAATTAAAATGTCAATTAAATTAAATAATCAATTAAATTGTTAATTCATTCGATTAAGACTACTTATTATCGATTCAACTAAACACTTCGTCATCTTTTCAAGAATGTTTAAGTGAGCTACGATTCAAAACTTACGAAGGCTGCATATATAATCCCATTAAAAAACAATATCATGGTCTGACATCAAAATAAGAGGGAGAGCTGAAGGCGAAAATGGAGAAAAGAGAGGGAAAGTCAAACCGGTCTTGACCGGGGATGGATGGTACCTATTGACAAGGTACCAGGCGGTACCATGCATCACTCCACTACCCCCTACAAGCTACCTGGCGCCCCTTCCCCATAAGCCTCTTCTTCTCTCCTCTCCCAACCCCTCTCTCCTTCCAACCCCGTTTACTCCATTAACCCTAAACCTAACGATGGATAGAGGAAAATTCATTGCAATCGAAGGAAAGAAGGAGAAGAAGTCGTGTGCGGCAGTAGCAGGAGGACTCACCTCGCCAGGCTCCTTCATGGCCGACGCCAGGCGCCGTCCATGCCTCACAACACGCGGAACCGCCTCAACTGGAGCTCGCGGCAGGAACTCGCGGCAGGAACTCGCAGCACCTCGCCACCTCAACAGAAACTCGTGGCACCTCGCCACCTCGACAGGAACTCGCCTCACACACCCTCGCCACCTCAACAGGAACTCGGGGCAGGATCAACCAAGGACCCGACTCCTTCTCCAAGACCAACCAGTGGGTAAGCGACGCTCTACGTGGAGAAAACCGAGCCCTCGACGACAAGGAGGAAGTATTCTCCAAGAAAAGATCCTTCGAAGATGCTCGTGATGAGTCCCTCTCGCCGGAGCGGCTCACATGGCCACCGAACGACTCCAAACCGGAGTGGTGGGATCTTTGCCGTAAGTGTCTAATACCGGGTCATTTAACCGAGGATTGTCGCAAACCTAGGGCGTGCGTCAATTGCCGTTTGCCGGGACATATAGCGAAATATTGTCCGAAGAAGAATACCAAGAGAACCTCGGTTTGGAGGAGAGTAAGAGAGGTAGGCCAAAGTTCCATAACGGGGTAGAAAATAAATACACCCGCGCTTCTCGGTCCACCCGCAACCGAAGTTGTCGCAATACGGGTCCCGTAAAAGAAAGCAACAACAATCCCCCAACCGAACAATGCGAAATTGGGATCGATCGTTCGCATTTTCTCCAAGCAATCCCCCAAGCAAGAGATGGAGATCGCTCGTTGGAGAAGAGGAGTGGTGATTGACGGGAAAATGGTCCCGCATCACAATTTGAGGACCTTGCACATCCTCCTACAAAAAACGTGGTTTCGAAAACAACGGTACGAACTTTCTCATTTAAGCAAGGATAGGTACATTCTCATTTTACCCGAAGGAATGAATCGCGACGATTTCATAGCACGAGACCTCCTCCCCTTGAGAAGGGCAAATTTCGTCAACTTTCCGTGGGAGGCTCTAGGCGGGGAGAGAACGAATTTTCCCAATCGGGTATGGGTCACCTTGTTCAACCCGCCGCCACCCGCTTGGTGTTTTGAGGAATTGAGTAAAATTGCCGGTTCTTTCGGCATCCTGATCAACCATGGCCCGCTCCTCAACATAACAACAATGGAATCGCTCGACATCCTTGTTGGGATCACGGCCGGGACCGTCACACCAACCGAGATTCATTACACGCATGGAGGAGTCACTTGGAGAATCAAATCGGTCGAAAAAAAGAGATTGAACGAACCACTCAATTTTTTCAACCCGCCCAACCCGGAACCGCCATCCGAGGTCTATGAAAGCATTCAAGCGAAACTTAAAGACGAGGTTGAGAGAGGACTCATTGCAAAAGAAATTGAGGAGGTCTATCACGGTACCTCACATGAGCCGATCACTAACCGCGATTGGTTGAGTGACGCGTCGGCAATGTCCTCCGAGAGAGAGAAGTCTCAAGCTTCGACGGGTAAGGTGGCCGTAGATAAAGATTTGCTCCATCAACTATGGAGCCTAGCGGGAGAAGGGTTGAAAGCAAATCCGGAAGCCTCATCACTAATTGTAGGCGAGTTAGGCCGAAAACTGATGCGCGAGGCCGGAATTATCCAACAACTCATCGAAAGCGAGCAAAAAGGAGGATACATCCACGACAAAGAACCACATGTCATCCTAAAGAACTCGACCAAGGACGCCGAACCTAAAACAACAAAACTAGCCGAAGCAAAAAAAAGAAGAATCCAACCCGTTAACAATGTTGACCCGGATCCGGTAACGCCGAAAACCGGACCGACCAAAGGAGAGAAACAAGTAATCGACGGGAACAAGATGGCTAAACCGAGCACCAATGCCGAGGATAAAGAGCCACCTCTCGATGAAGGTATGAACATCTCTCTTGCCCTAATTAGAAAAAGGTTAAGAAAAGAAAAGCGAAAACAATTTCCAACGATTTTTGAGCAACAAGGGAACACAAACGAAGAAGAAAACGAAAAAAAAAAATTGCCAAAAATCTGGTTCTGTCCTGGGGGCTGCGGGAAATCGAAAAAAAAAATTTCTCAAAAAAAATTGAATTTCATAAAAATGAATGAGGAATTAATGCAACAATGGAAAAATAGGAAACCGAGGGCCAAATCACTCATTAAAAAATTAGAAACCGAGAAAATTAAAGAGAAACCCCTCGATACAAAAATAATAACACAAATACAAAAGGCTCTAGGCATCGATCCGAGTAGCACGATTGCACTCGAGGAGGCCGAAACGAACCTTACTCATAGCACCTCTCATAAATCCGCAAAGGGTAAAAGAAAAAAATACCAAAATTACAACCAAACTACAAAAATACATAGCCCTTGCCAAAAAAAAAAACTTAAAAATAAAATAATCGAATTGGCAAATAGGCATATGTCTTCCTCATTACCTAACTCCTATATTTTTTATCAAGGAAATTCGATGGCATTTCACGATGCCGAGGACGGAGGAGAGGAGGAACGAGAGAATGCGGAGGACATGGCCGAAGAGGGAATCACCGAGGATGGGGAAGACGTGGAGGAATTAGATGACTACATGGATGAGGTCGACTATGACGACGAATCTCACGAATGTGAGAATACCGTCTAATGGAAGCTACCGTAGTTAGCTTTGTATCTTTCTTTCTTAAGGAACCGAACTTATTTTTATTATGTGTACGAACTTAAATATTTTGTCGTGGAATGTACGTGGATTATGATTAAAAGGAAAATATAATATGGTCAAGGACTCTATTAGGAAAGCTAAACCGAACATTATTTGTTTACAAGAAACAAAATGGGCCAATCCCAATCCTTTCTATCGAAAAAGGGTTCTAACCGCACGGCATGGTGACGTGCTATACAAAAATGCGCAAGGGTCCAAGGGGGGCCTCATGGTGGCTTGGGACAATAAAGTCTCTTTGGTCGATTCCTTCCACACCCAATCTTGTATAAACATCGTGTTCGCAAGAGAAGACGGAACAAAATTCCTACTCTCCAACAAATACGGGCCGGCCTCGGCATCATCAAGGGAAAAGTTAATTACATTCGTGAAATAGAAGGAATAAATAAGGATTTAAACCAACCATGGATAATCATAGGAGATTTTAATTTAATTAGATCAAGCCATGACACGACCGCAACCAATCTCAACACAACCATGATCTTACTTTTCAATGAGGCAATCGACTCGGCCAATCTAACCGAAATCCCATTAAGAGGAAGGAAATTCACGTGGTCGAATAAAAGGGAAAAACCAACCCTAGCGCGCTTAGATAAAGCTTTCATTTCGGAACACCTATTAATACAAAACATGACGATCACACTCGAAGATCTACCAATGACCACCTCGGACCACACGCCACTAATACTAAGGATCAAAAATAACCAAATCGAGGTGTCTAAATTATTTAGATTCGAAAGAGCGTGGCTCAAATTTGAGAAATTGAACGGGTTGTTACCCGATTGTTGGCAACAACCGGCATCAACAAATGACAATCAAATTAAATCCTTCCAAAAAAGTCTCGACAAATCAAGGAAAAAATAAAGGAATGGGCAAAAACGAAATTCAAATCGTCAAACATTGTACATGACGATTGGCTCCTAATCATAAAAATTCTAGATCTTGCCGAGGAGGAACGGGATATATCAATGGACGAATTACGATTAAGAATCTCGGCAAAGGAAAAAATTTGCGAGTTGGTAAATCTCAAAGAGGCCGTATGGCAACAAAGGACATCACGCACTTGGCTAAAACTAGGTGATGCAAACACCAAATATTTTCACGCCATAGCTTCGGCACGGAATAAAGGAAATAGAATAACGGCAATCAAAATTGATGAGGAAATAATTTCGGACCCTAACCGAATCCAAGTAGAATTCGATGCTTATTACGAAAACATCCTCGGCATAGCACCCCCCTTCCCTCTAACCCAAGACACGGGGGCACTAACACAAGCCGGACCAAACAACATGATGAACGGGTTTTTGTCGTGTAAAATATCGTTGTGTTAAAAACCCCGAACAATCAACAAAATTTGTAATCTAAGTTTGTACAGTGGCAAATGTATAGATTCGTTCCACGGGGAGCAATTGCGTCAAAATTTGGATCAAAATGGATGAGAAATAACGAAGAAAATTCACAGAAGATAGTCCGTTACAACGGAAGTAAGTTCCGTTACAACGCACTTGAGTGAATTTTCTGGCGCTAGTGTGAGATGACGTCCGTTACAACGGATGAAACTCCGTTATAACGCACTAAACTAGTCCGTTATAACGAACAGTGGTTGCGTTGCAACGGATTGGTTAATCCGTTACAACGTACCTCAACTTCCGTTACAACGCACTAGTATTGAACTATTTGAGTGGAAATCCTGGTTAGTCCGTTACAACGCAATTTAGTTGCGTTACAACGGAGTACCAACAGACTGAAAGTCAGGTACAAACCGTTGAGTCCGTTATAACGCAGTTCAAGTTCCGTTATAACGGAATTATTTCTGGAATTCTGGTTTGAGTTTTGATTTGAGACTTGAATTAAAGGGTTGATTTAAGATTGAATTAAGTGAGATTAAACTGAGTTTTAAGGCAGAAATTGAGAGCAAAAACTTAAGTAAAAGAACAAGTTTTAGAACAAAGATTCGATTCAAGTAAACAAGAAACTAAAGATTCATTAAACCGAGAATTCTTTACACAACAAAATCCAATCAAACAACAATTAATCAAGTAATTGAAAAGGAATACACCTAGTTGAGAAAGCCTCGAAGTGAAGCTCCTTGTCTCCTTGTCTCGCACCGAAAGATCCTTGCTTCTTGTCTCGAGAGTGATGGATTGTACCGAAAGGATGAAGCTCCCTTGTCTCGGATCGCAATCACTTCGAAGAAACGTGGATCGAGTCACGGCACTTCTTCTCAAATCCATCGTAGGGAATACCTCCTTGTCACGGCCCGATCTTCGAAGGATGAGAAGGATTCGTCGAAGGGATGAGCTCCCTTGTCTCGACTCGTCCTTGAGAGATTTTTCTTGATTGATCTTGAAGTATCTTGAAGGTTCTTGATTGTGCTTGGAAAAGAGAGAGAGAGAGAGAGAGCGAGAGTGAGTGTAAAAAGGGTAAAAAGAGCGTCCCTAACTTGTGGCCCTTGTGGTCATATTTATAGTACTCATGGAGTCTTCTTATTGGCCACGAGTTGATGGAAAGGATTGGGGGTAAGGAGGTAATTCCCACCAAAGGTAGGTGGGCAGGATAAGGGCTAAGGATTGAGTGGTTTTCGTGTAGACTTTTGTGTAAGTTTCTATCATGATAATTATTTGCCTCCCGTCTCATTCATGTACCGAATATATCGGTGTAATATACCGTTTTCACTCCTCTTGACGTGTTGGAGACAACTACACTCTCCAAATTCCCAGAAATTCCTTCTAATTCCTGTGATTAAGCAATAAAACACACTTAGTGAAGAAATATTCATGTTATCTCAAATATGATTAATAAAGTATATAGAATTGTTCTTCACGAGGGCTAAAATCCCCAAATTAAGCATTAAATTTGTGTCTTATTTGCCTCACATCACAACACAAGCACATTGATGGACCTAGTGAACCCTTTTACCGATGAGGAAATTCGACAGACTATCATGAACATGAAAAAAGGAAAATCGGTGGGACCCGAAGATGAACATGAAAAAAAGAAAATCGGTGGGACCCGAAGGATTCCCAATAGAGTTCTACCAAAGTTTTTTCGAAATAATAGAACCAAAACTCAAAGGCTTATTCGACAGTTTCTACAATCATACCTTGGTTCTAGATTCCATCAACGACGCAATAATAACCTTAATTCCAAAAAAAGAGGAAGCCATAGAAAGGAAAGATTTTCGCCCAATTAATGTCATAAACACGATTGGAAAAAAATTCTCGAAGAGTTTGGCTGCGAGATTGCAACCCAAAATGGAGAGTCTTATTCATCGCGACCAAGCCGCTTTCATAAAAAATAGATCCATTGGTGAAGTCTTTCCCTCGGCACGAGAATTACTTAGTGCGGCACACAAAAGGAAAATACCGATGATCATGCTCAAACTAGATTTCTTCAAAGCTTTCGACACAATCTCATGGGACTACATCCAAAACCTCCTCACGGCTCGGGGTTTTTCGGCAAAATGGTCAAGGTGGGTAAAGGAGTTGTTAAGCTCGGCAACATCAAAGGTGAAAATAAACGGAAAAATAGGGAAAAAATTTAAACACAAACGTGGAGTAAGACAAGGGGATCCCTTATCACCGATGCTTTTCGACTTGGTGGCCGACTCGCTACAAACTTTCCTCCAAAAAACAAACCACCTAATGGCATCACCGGTCAAGTTTGCAACAAGGGCTCTCCAATACGCCGACGACACTATCCTCTTCGTCGAGGCGCACCCGATCAACCTCAAGGTACTAACACACATTCTAATTCTCTTTCAACGGATTTCGGGACTTACAATAAATTGGGACAAAACCGTCTTTGTTCCAATAGCCATACCGGAGTCTCTATATGTGACATTAGAGAGAATACTACATTGCACGAGAACAACACTACCAATTTTTTACCTCGGCATGCCTTTGAACACAAAAAAAACCAAGGAAAATTGATTACATCCCCTTAATTAAGAAAATGCAAGCTCGATTATCGGGATGGAAAGGAAAATGTTTATCTTTGGGAGGACGTTTGGTACTCGCGAAATCGGTGCTAAATGCGGTGCCGACATATTTCATGCAATGCTTCCGCCTCCCAAAATGGCTAATTAAGGAAATTAATAAAATAACAAGAAAATTTCTTTGGAAAGGTGACAAGGATTGTCTAGGTGGACATTGCCTAATTAATTGGAAAAATGTTTGCCTACCAAAGAAAAATGGAGGATTAGGGATGCTAAACATCGAAACGCACAACACATCACTATTGCTAAAATGACTTTGGAAACTTTGCCAAAATAGTGATGGAATGTGGGCGACCACCATTAAAAATATTTACGGTATCGAACACGCTTCCGAATTGGAAAACGTAGCAAGCAAGCACCCCTCCTACTTCATCAAAGACCTCCGTGCACTTCTCTCACAATTTCGAATCGCATACGAATTCGACCCGACAACGAACCAACATGCATGGATGGGCAAACCGAATATTTTCTCCACGGCCGCAACATACAAGCTCCTAATAAATCCGGGAATGATAAGCGAGTGGAACACCACCGTATGGAAAACAAAAGCGCCCGTCAAAACAAGATTCTTTACATGGTTGGCTCTCAACGAAAGAATTTTAACGGGTGATATATTGAAAAAAAGGAATTGGCCACGGCGACGACGTGCAAAAATTGCAACAACAACGTCGAAGAATCGGCGACACACTTATTCATCAATTGCACATACGCAAAAAGTGTTTGGCGGGGAGTTGGTCGCATCCTAGGAGTCACTTTTAAGGCTCGCAACAACTTGCCGAAATTTTGGATACACAATCGGCAAAAATACTCCAAAGAAAAAGGGGACGAAATCGACACCTTCTTCGTCGCAACTCTTTGGACTATTTGGAAAGAGCAAAATGACCGGATTTTCAACCAAAACAACTCGCCACCATCCACGACGATAGCGAAGATTGTGTACGAGGCAAGAAAATGAAAGCTTCATTGCTAGTTTCCGACTTAAGAAATAGTTTTTCTTACTTCTCAATTTTTACATTTTTAGGTTCTCTTAAAGTTTTTTTTTACATTATCATGTAAAATCAAAATGATGTATTAAACTTGCGCTAATATATCAAAAAGAAGTTTCCCTTCTAATTTTTCAAAAAAAAAAAAAAAATATCATTAAAACTGAATAACGAGATCCATCGTTTGACTGCCACAACGAAAACAAGCTGAAGAAGAAAAAAAACACTCCCAAATCAAAACTACCAATTCAAAATAAAACACCCAAATCAAAACCACCAATACAAAAACAGAAGTCACTTGAATATGGAACATCCAATTATTTATCACGAATTAGCCAATAATTACGAATGAAGCTCTTCTCGAGAGGCCACCTCATCCATCTTGCACCCAAGCTATCCATTCACCTTCAGTTCAGATAGTTTACCTGCCAGAGCCACGTGGGACGTACCTTGGTCATGACCTTGGACGTCCACGTCTTCGCTCTTCTGTGCCGGTTTTCTCGCGACGATCACGGAATTGATGACATCATCAGAAGGGTGATATTCCGACAACACATCGAATTTCAGACCTTCATTCCTCACCACCGGGTACAAAAACCCGCGTGCACCCTGAGCACTGCGTATCACAAGCACCGAATTGGGGGCCATGTACTTGAACAGATGATCGAGAACCTCCGCTTTCTTTTCTTCCTCTACCCCCACCAATGCAGCGAGAAAAACCACGTCGTACGATGCCAGCTCTTCTTTCAAATCCAGGACATCAGATGTAATGAACTCTATTCGTCCTGCCACATCAACGCCGGGTTTGACGAGCTTGCATGCACGGTCTGTGGCTGATTCGTCTATATCATACCCGTGAAGCGTAGCATATTTCATGTGATTCATGCAGAGGACTAACAGGCTGAGGGGAAGAGGACCGGAACCTATAAAGGCGACACGTTTCAGAGAGACTTGTACATCCCGTGGAAGGAGCTCGTACTCTACCTTGCTTAATTTGAGATAATTTCCATAGTATGGAAAGACCCATAAGTAGTCTAATGGGTTTTCAAATGTGGATAATATATCCGAGTAAAAGCTCTCCAACAGACCTTCAGCATCGCTGCAAATGGACATTAAATGTTTGCGCATTATTTTGTCTTCGGGGGTGAGTTCCGAGACGTCAATGGAAGAAGGAGGGATGCATGCTTCAACGAGCTCGGTGAAGAAAGTGTTGACATGATGGGAAGGTTTCAGACAAGGAAGGGAGGATAATTGTTTATAGATATACCGGATTGTCTCAACTAATATGGCTTGTTCTTCTTGTTGGTTTAGATCTGCCATGAATAATGAGTAGTTTTGGAGGAATTGCAACTTAAGTTGAGTGAGGCAGTTTGGAGATCTGTTGGAAGGAGGATGATGAATTTATAAGGATCTCGAAGTGAGGACTTTTCTTCTCTGTCGTCATGATATTTTCTATTCATGCTTGTCATATTGTCATATGAAATCATGCTATGTTAATTAATAATTAATTAGTAATTTAATTAATACGAAATAACATCAAATTTATATGTAAAAATAGATCATTGATTAATTAGTTGCTATCTTCGTTGAATTGCTAACTATTCACTAATTGAAATACGCATTGAGAATGGGAGATAGGAGTTGCAGGATAAAGTAAAATTTTCCAAACTTATTTATTGGCTATTGTTGTCGGCTTTTCTGACTCTGAAGGGGCCCAAAATGAGTAGATTCATATGAAACTCGAAAGTGTGTGTTTCAATTAAAAATATTATAAATTCAATAAAAATGAAAAAAATGAGTAAATGAAAAAGACACTATGATTTTCCTTTCAATGGTGTCAATGTGGCTTGAATCGAATCGACAATATTTCAGAATATATGTTTTTGTGTGTTCCACACTAACCAAGAGCTACCTCGTTGACAAAACTAAATAAAAATTAATATCGAGTATTGAATATATGATTTTTATTTGCGAAATAAAATACAATTAGATATGCCATTTCAAAATTGGATAATGAGTATTATATGATAAGAAATAGTGCACCTAAGTACACAATTAGGAAGGATTCAATTTGTCAATATAACAATAATGGAGGAGAAATATCACAATAAGGGAGGAGAGTTTTTCTTATGAAAGAGTAAGATATGTATATCCAGCATTACTTTTCAAAGTCTATAATTAGTTCTAGTAATATTATTTCTTAATTTATATGGATAACTTATAAAAAGGTTCATTTATTTGTAAATTAAGAGGATATTCGTGTTCACAAATCGTGCAATCTAAAACTAGGGTATGTAATCAATTTTTTTGAAATAAGAACATAAATAATAAGCAATCTTTCTTTTTTCTCTTTTAGAAGAATCCAAGTTTTTTCCATGATATTAATTGCTAAAGAAAATGTTAAAATACAGATTAAATGTTTTGATAATAAACGAGGACAAGTTAAGCACCGTGCTACATATTTTTAAATATGTTGTTAATTATTAAACTTAATTATTATAACAAAAGGATTACACACACATAATTTATCTACAGAAATAGTCCCAAATGAGTTTGTAATGAAAATTTTATGAGGAAATTTACTCATCAGGACTGCTTCTGTTGATTAATTATGAGTTGTAGACTTTTTGTCATCATAATATGTTCTTAAAATCTAAATATGCAAGTATTTCATATTTTTCAGAATTTTTTTTTCATATACCATATTATCTTATTTGCATTTATTATAAAAGGTCTATTCGTATAGAAAAATACATTCTAAAATATATTTTATTCTTCATATATCGTAATACACAATCCATATTCACATATTTAATCCAGAAATATTTTGGAGAAACTGTGTTGATACAAAGTTCGATACGAAGAAAAATTTCAAACATTTATATGCAAATATTTTAACAAAATAAGTATTAAAGTTCGCTGAAACTTCTCCCGAGACAAAACTTGATATAAAATTCAATCCCGGGTAGTCGGATAAGTTCGAATACATACTTTCGTGATCGTGATCGAAACCAATGAACCAAAGTTAAATTTGAGATATAACTTGATATTGTAGGCTTATGCCAGGAAATTAAATAGTTTTTGCAATTCGTAAGAGAATTTTTTTATACTTTTCTTAATTTCTTAGAAAATGTTTCTAAATACTTTTCTCAATTTAATAGAAAAACATTTTTAAATACTTTTCTCTATTTCTTAAAAAATGAATTTAAATACTTTACTCAATTTCATAGAAAATTATTTTGTAGTATTATTTCCCAAATTTTGTTAAATAACATTATTTGTAAATCCCTTTCTCAAACTTGTTACAATTTTTTTTAATAAATACTTCCCAAAATTTCTTAGAAAAATATTTTACACAAAATTCTTAGAAACATTTTTTTTTATAAACTTTTCATAAATTTCTTAGAAAAATATTATTAAAATACTTTTCTCAAATTTCTAGAAATATTTAAAATTATTTATGGGATTTTTTTTTGCTTACATGCTAATTTAGTTTGATATTAACCAAACTAGACTAATTAGTTTGGAAATACAAAAAATAGCACTCTCGACTTTAAGTCGAGACTTTGTCCAATTTGCTTTTCTTTCGTATTTCACCTCATATTACACCATTACATGTACTTATCATTTATATTATTCAAAAAACAAATCAAAATAAATGCTATATTTCAATATTAAATCTTTGAAAATCATATTTTCTTTAAAAAAAAATATGTGTGCCTATGCGTGTGTAACACAATACTTCAAAGTGGTTTTTCGTTGTTTGTAAAAGGACAGTCAAAAAGATCATTATTGGGTATTGTTCGAAACACGGCAATCGATGTGAGTTACTAAGATAGAAATTGTTTTTTGTGCAAGAAAGATATATCACTTAGGCCTCTCGATGATTCGATACTAATAACGTTGTGACAAAATTGGAGTTGATTAATATAATCATAATCTGGTCAAGATTAGGAGTTATGATATTTAATATAATGCATGGTTATTTTAGAGAGTTAATTACCATTATTAATGTCTAGTTTTATGTGTTTTATTAGTCTATAAAAAAGTTGTCATTTGATGTAAGTAGGGGTGGACATTCGGTTGAACCGAACCGAACCGAACCGAACCGATTAAGACCAAACCGAATCAAACCGAACCGAATAAAATTTGAACCGATTTAAAACCGAACCGATTAAACCGAATTTCTTATTCCGTTTGTTCGGTTGAACCGAATAAGAAGCTTTATAATGATAAAATTCAAATTCTATTTAGCAAAAAACATATAAAAACAAATCATATAAAATATAATTATATTATTTTTAATTTTACAATATGAAATATTAATTTTTTTAAATATACATAATAAAAACATGAAAAATATACTAATTCGGTCGGTTCGGTTTAATCGGTTTTAAAAATACCAAAATCGAACCGAACCGAATAAACTGAATAATATCAATTTTTGAACCGAACCGAACCGAATTCGACCGATTCGGTTCGGTTCCCAAATAAACCAAACCATTTGCCCACCCCTGGATGTAAGAATCAAATTATATGAATGAAATTATTTGTTTTGAGTTCAATATTTTGTACTCTTTTTTTCTCTTGAGACTCAGGAAAGTCAGGTAGTGTCACATTTTATCGTTTCTCCTTTAAGGTACCACTAGTTCATCGTCCGAACTCCTTATAACACACTTCAATTATCATGCAGGGTACCAGACTGAGATCATATGTATATATATTTGAGTATTGATGATGTATTTTCTAATAATCTTTTTATTTAAGATGACGTGACGTGAATATTAAATTTTAAATTTTTATTAGACATTTTATGATTTGATAATTAGTTAATATGTAAAATTATCAATTAATGTGTTCAAAATAAAAATGTTAAAATCATAATTAAATCAACAAAATTTTTGAAAAAAAAATATCAGTGCCATTCCAATGTTTTCCAATATTTCTTACAAATACAAATCCTACTGTGATGTTGCAACTGACAATCTGATTTGGAATATAAAAGAAAAAATATATTTGGCTCCTAAATTCAAACCAACTTCTCTTGATGAGGTGATAAAGTGGTTGAACTTCAACTCATTTTAATATATTGATATTATCACTTGTTAATTAAAATGTCAATTAAATTAAATAATCAATTAAATTGTTAATTCATTCGATTAAGACTACTTATTATCGATTCAACTAAACACTTCATCATCTTTTCAAGAATGTTTAAGTGAGCTACGATTCAAAACTTACGAAGGCTGCATATATAATCCCATTAAAAAACAATATCATGGTCTGACATCAAAATAAGAGGGAGAGCTGAAGGCGAAAATGGAGAAAAGAGAGGGAAAGTCAAACCGGTCTTGACCGGGGATGGATGGTACCTATTGACAAGGTACCAGGCGGTACCATGCATCACTCCACTACCCCCTACAAGCTACCTGGCGCCCCTTCGCCATAAGCCTCTTCTTCTCTCCTCTCCCAACCCCTCTCTCCTTCCAACCCCGTTTACTCCATTAACCCTAAACCTAACGATGGATAGAGGAAAATTCATTGCAATCGAAGGAAAGAAGGAGAAGAAGTCGTGTGCGGCAGTAGCAGGAGGACTCACCTCGCCAGGCTCCTTCATGGCCGACGCCAGGCGCCGTCCATGCCTCACAACACGCGGAACCGCCTCAACTGGAGCTCGCGGCAGGAACTCGCGGCAGGAACTCGCAGCACCTCGCCACCTCAACAGAAACTCGTGGCACCTCGCCACCTCGACAGGAACTCGCCTCACACACCCTCGCCACCTCAACAGGAACTCGGGGCAGGAGCAACCAAGGACCCGACTCCTTCTCCAAGACCAACCAGTGGGTAAGCGACGCTCTACGTGGAGAAAACCGAGCCCTCGACGACAAGGAGGAAGTATTCTCCAAGAAAAGATCCTTCGAAGATGCTCGTGATGAGTCCCTCTCGCCGGAGCGGCTCACATGGCCACCGAACGACTCCAAACCGGAGTGGTGGGATCTTTGCCGTAAGTGTCTAATACCGGGTCATTTAACCGAGGATTGTCGCAAACCTAGGGCGTGCGTCAATTGCCGTTTGCCGGGACATATAGCGAAATATTGTCCGAAGAAGAATACCAAGAGAACCTCGGTTTGGAGGAGAGTAAGAGAGGTAGGCCAAAGTTCCATAACGGGGTAGAAAATAAATACACCCGCGCTTCTCGGTCCACCCGCAACCGAAGTTGTCGCAATACGGGTCCCGTAAAAGAAAGCAACAACAATCCCCCAACCGAACAATGCGAAATTGGGATCGATCGTTCGCATTTTCTCCAAGCAATCCCCCAAGCAAGAGATGGAGATCGCTCGTTGGAGAAGAGGAGTGGTGATTGACGGGAAAATGGTCCCGCATCACAATTTGAGGACCTTGCACATCCTCCTACAAAAAACGTGGTTTCGAAAACAACGGTACGAACTTTCTCATTTAAGCAAGGATAGGTACATTCTCATTTTACCCGAAGGAATGAATCGCGACGATTTCATAGCACGAGACCTCCTCCCCTTGAGAAGGGCAAATTTCGTCAACTTTCCATGGGAGGCTCTAGGCGGGGAGAGAACGAATTTTCCCAATCGGGTATGGGTCACCTTGTTCAACCCGCCGCCACCCGCTTGGTGTTTTGAGGAATTGAGTAAAATTGCCGGTTCTTTCGGCATCCTGATCAACCATGGCCCGCTCCTCAACATAACAACAATGGAATCGCTCGACATCCTTGTTGGGATCACGGCCGGGACCGTCACACCAACCGAGATTCATTACACGCATGGAGGAGTCACTTGGAGAATCAAATCGGTCGAAAAAAAGAGATTGAACGAACCACTCAATTTTTTCAACCCGCCCAACCCGGAACCGCCATCCGAGGTCTATGAAAGCATTCAAGCGAAACTTAAAGACGAGGTTGAGAGAGGACTCATTGCAAAAGAAATTGAGGAGGTCTATCACGGTACCTCACATGAGCCGATCACTAACCGCGATTGGTTGAGTGACGCGTCGGCAATGTCCTCCGAGAGAGAGAAGTCTCAAGCTTCGACGGGTAAGGTGGCCGTAGATAAAGATTTGCTCCATCAACTATGGAGCCTAGCGGGAGAAGGGTTGAAAGCAAATCCGGAAGCCTCATCACTAATTGTAGGCGAGTTAGGCCGAAAACTGATGCGCGAGGCCGGAATTATCCAACAACTCATCGAAAGCGAGCAAAAAGGAGGATACATCCACGACAAAGAACCACATGTCATCCTAAAGAACTCGACCAAGGACGCCGAACCTAAAACAACAAAACTAGCCGAAGCAAAAAAAAGAAGAATCCAACCCGTTAACAATGTTGACCCGGATCCGGTAACGCCGAAAACCGGACCGACCAAAGGAGAGAAACAAGTAATCGACGGGAACAAGATGGCTAAACCGAGCACCAATGCCGAGGATAAAGAGCCACCTCTCGATGAAGGTATGAACATCTCTCTTGCCCTAATTAGAAAAAGGTTAAGAAAAGAAAAGCGAAAACAATTTCCAACGATTTTTGAGCAACAAGGGAACACAAACGAAGAAGAAAACGAAAAAAAAAAATTGCCAAAAATCTGGTTCTGTCCTGGGGGCTGCGGGAAATCGAAAAAAAAAATTTCCCAAAAAAAATTGAATTTCATAAAAATGAATGAGGAATTAATGCAACAATGGAAAAATAGGAAACCGAGGGCCAAATCACTCATTAAAAAATTAGAAACCGAGAAAATTAAAGAGAAACCCCTCGATACAAAAATAATAACACAAATACAAAAGGCTCTAGGCATCGATCCGAGTAGCACGATTGCACTCGAGGAGGCCGAAACGAACCTTACTCATAGCACCTCTCATAAATCCGCAAAGGGTAAAAGAAAAAAATACCAAAATTACAACCAAACTACAAAAATACATAGCCCTTGCCAAAAAAAAAAACTTAAAAATAAAATAATCGAATTGGCAAATAGGCATATGTCTTCCTCATTACCTAACTCCTATATTTTTTATCAAGGAAATTCGATGGCATTTCACGATGCCGAGGACGGAGGAGAGGAGGAACGAGAGAATGCGGAGGACATGGCCGAAGAGGGAATCACCGAGGATGGGGAAGACGTGGAGGAATTAGATGACTACATGGATGAGGTCGACTATGACGAGGAATCTCACGAATGTGAGAATACCGTCTAATGGAAGCTACCGTAGTTAGCTTTGTATCTTTCTTTCTTAAGGAACCGAACTTATTTTTATTATGTGTACGAACTTAAATATTTTGTCGTGGAATGTACGTGGATTATGATTAAAAGGAAAATATAATATGGTCAAGGACTCTATTAGGAAAGCTAAACCGAACATTATTTGTTTACAAGAAACAAAATGGGCCAATCCCAATCCTTTCTATCGAAAAAGGGTTCTAACCGCACGGCATGGTGACGTGCTATACAAAAATGCGCAAGGGTCCAAGGGGGGCCTCATGGTGGCTTGGGACAATAAAGTCTCTTTGGTCGATTCCTTCCACACCCAATCTTGTATAAACATCGTGTTCGCAAGAGAAGACGGAACAAAATTCCTACTCTCCAACAAATACGGGCCGGCCTCGGCATCATCAAGGGAAAAGTTAATTACATTCGTGAAATAGAAGGAATAAATAAGGATTTAAACCAACCATGGATAATCATAGGAGATTTTAATTTAATTAGATCAAGCCATGACACGACCGCAACCAATCTCAACACAACCATGATCTTACTTTTCAATGAGGCAATCGACTCGGCCAATCTAACCGAAATCCCATTAAGAGGAAGGAAATTCACGTGGTCGAATAAAAGGGAAAAACCAACCCTAGCGCGCTTAGATAAAGCTTTCATTTCGGAACACCTATTAATACAAAACATGACGATCACACTCGAAGATCTACCAATGACCACCTCGGACCACACGCCACTAATACTAAGGATCAAAAATAACCAAATCGAGGTGTCTAAATTATTTAGATTCGAAAGAGCGTGGCTCAAATTTGAGAAATTGAACGGGTTGTTACCCGATTGTTGGCAACAACCGGCATCAACAAATGACAATCAAATTAAATCCTTCCAAAAAAGTCTCGACAAATCAAGGAAAAAATAAAGGAATGGGCAAAAACGAAATTCAAATCGTCAAACATTGTACATGACGATTGGCTCCTAATCATAAAAATTCTAGATCTTGCCGAGGAGGAACGGGATCTATCAATGGACGAATTACGATTAAGAATCTCGGCAAAGGAAAAAATTTGCGAGTTGGTAAATCTCAAAGAGGCCGTATGGCAACAAAGGACATCACGCACTTGGCCAAAACTAGGTGATGCAAACACCAAATATTTTCACGCCATAGCTTCGGCACGGAATAAAGGAAATAGAATAACGGCAATCAAAATTGATGAGGAAATAATTTCGGACCCTAACCGAATCCAAGTAGAATTCGATGCTTATTACGAAAACATCCTCGGCATAGCACCCCCCTTCCCTCTAACCCAAGACACGGGGGCACTAACACAAGCCGGACCAAACAACATGATGAACGGGTTTTTGTCGTGTAAAATATCGTTGTGTTAAAAACCCCGAACAATCAACAAAATTTGTAATCTAAGTTTGTACAGTGGCAAATGTATAGATTCGTTCCACGGGGAGCAATTGCGTCAAAATTTGGATCAAAATGGATGAGAAATAACGAAGAAAATTCACAGAAGATAGTCCGTTACAACGGAAGTAAGTTCCGTTACAACGCACTTGAGTGAATTTTCTGGCGCTAGTGTGAGATGACGTCCGTTACAACGGATGAAACTCCGTTATAACGCACTAAACTAGTCCGTTATAACGAACAGTGGTTGCGTTGCAACGGATTGGTTAATCCGTTACAACGTACCTCAACTTCCGTTACAACGCACTAGTATTGAACTATTTGAGTGGAAATCCTGGTTAGTCCGTTACAACGCAATTTAGTTGCGTTACAACGGAGTACCAACAGACTGAAAGTCAGGTACAAACCGTTGAGTCCGTTATAACGCAGTTCAAGTTCCGTTATAACGGAATTATTTCTGGAATTCTGGTTTGAGTTTTGATTTGAGACTTGAATTAAAGGGTTGATTTAAGATTGAATTAAGTGAGATTAAACTGAGTTTTAAGGCAGAAATTGAGAGCAAAAACTTAAGTAAAAGAACAAGTTTTAGAACAAAGATTCGATTCAAGTAAACAAGAAACTAAAGATTCATTAAACCGAGAATTCTTTACACAACAAAATCCAATCAAACAACAATTAATCAAGTAATTGAAAAGGAATACACCTAGTTGAGAAAGCCTCGAAGTGAAGCTCCTTGTCTCCTTGTCTCGCACCGAAAGATCCTTGCTTCTTGTCTCGAGAGTGATGGATTGTACCGAAAGGATGAAGCTCCCTTGTCTCGGATCGCAATCACTTCGAAGAAACGTGGATCGAGTCACGACACTTCTTCTCAAATCCACCGTAGGGAATACCTCCTTGTCACGGCCCGATCTTCGAAGGATGAGAAGGATTCGTCGAAGGGATGAGCTCCCTTGTCTCGACTCGTCCTTGAGAGATTTTTCTTGATTGATCTTGAAGTATCTTGAAGGTTCTTGATTGTGCTTGGAAAAGACAGAGAGAGAGAGAGCGAGAGTGAGTGTAAAAAGGGTAAAAAGAGCGTCCCTAACTTGTGGCCCTTGTGGTCATATTTATAGTACTCATGGAGTCTTCTTATTGGCCACGAGTTGATGGAAAGGATTGGGGGTAAGGAGGTAATTCCCACCAAAGGTAGGTGGGCAGGATAAGGGCTAAGGATTGAGTGGTTTTCGTGTAGACTTTTGTGTAAGTTTCTATCATGATAATTATTTGCCTCCCGTCTCATTCATGTACCGAATATATCGGTGTAATATACCGTTTTCACTCCTCTTGACGTGTTGGAGACAACTACACTCTCCAAATTCCCAGAAATTCCTTCTAATTCCTGTGATTAAGCAATAAAACACACTTAGTGAAGAAATATTCATGTTATCTCAAATATGATTAATAAAGTATATAGAATTGTTCTTCACGAGGGCTAAAATCCCCAAATTAAGTATTAAATTTGTGCCTTATTTGCCTCACATCACAACACAAGCACATTGATGGACCTAGTGAACCCTTTTACCGATGAGGAAATTCGACAGACTATCATGAACATGAAAAAAGGAAAATCGGTGGGACCCGAAGATGAACATGAAAAAAAGAAAATCGGTGGGACCCGAAGGATTCCCAATAGAGTTCTACCAAAGTTTTTTCGAAATAATAGAACCAAAACTCAAAGGCTTATTCGACAGTTTCTACAATCATACCTTGGTTCTAGATTCCATCAACGACGCAATAATAACCTTAATTCCAAAAAAAGAGGAAGCCATAGAAAGGAAAGATTTTCGCCCAATTAATGTCATAAACACGATTGGAAAAAAATTCTCGAAGAGTTTGGCTGCGAGATTGCAACCCAAAATGGAGAGTCTTATTCATCGCGACCAAGCCGCTTTCATAAAAAATAGATCCATTGGTGAAGTCTTTCCCTCGGCACGAGAATTACTTAGTGCGGCACACAAAAGGAAAATACCGATGATCATGCTCAAACTAGATTTCTTCAAAGCTTTCGACACAATCTCATGGGACTACATCCAAAACCTCCTCACGGCTCGGGGTTTTTCGGCAAAATGGTCAAGGTGGGTAAAGGAGTTGTTAAGCTCGGCAACATCAAAGGTGAAAATAAACGGAAAAATAGGGAAAAAATTTAAACACAAACGTGGAGTAAGACAAGGGGATCCCTTATCACCGATGCTTTTCGACTTGGTGGCCGACTCGCTACAAACTTTCCTCCAAAAAACAAACCACCTAATGGCATCACCGGTCAAGTTTGCAACAAGGGCTCTCCAATACGCCGACGACACTATCCTCTTCGTCGAGGCGCACCCGATCAACCTCAAGGTACTAACACACATTCTAATTCTCTTTCAACGGATTTCGGGACTTACAATAAATTGGGACAAAACCGTCTTTGTTCCAATAGCCATACCGGAGTCTCTATATGTGACATTAGAGAGAATACTACATTGCACGAGAACAACACTACCAATTTTTTACCTCGGCATGCCTTTGAACACAAAAAAAACCAAGGAAACTTTGCCAAAATAGTGATGGAATGTGGGCGACCACCATTAAAAATATTTACGGTATCGAACACGCTTCCGAATTGGAAAACGTAGCAAGCAAGCACCCCTCCTACTTCATCAAAGACCTCCGTGCACTTCTCTCACAATTTCGAATCGCATACGAATTCGACCCGACAACGAACCAACATGCATGGATGGGCAAACCGAATATTTTCTCCACGGCCGCAACATACAAGCTCCTAATAAATCCGGGAATGATAAGCGAGTGGAACACCACCGTATGGAAAACAAAAGCGCCCGTCAAAACAAGATTCTTTACATGGTTGGCTCTCAACGAAAGAATTTTAACGGGTGATATATTGAAAAAAAGGAATTGGCCACGGCGACGACGTGCAAAAATTGCAACAACAACGTCGAAGAATCGGCGACACACTTATTCATCAATTGCACATACGCAAAAAGTGTTTGGCGGGGAGTTGGTCGCATCCTAGGAGTCACTTTTAAGGCTCGCAACAACTTGCCGAAATTTTGGATACACAATCGGCAAAAATACTCCAAAGAAAAAGGGGACGAAATCGACACCTTCTTCGTCGCAACTCTTTGGACTATTTGGAAAGAGCGAAATGACCGGATTTTCAACCAAAACAACTCGCCACCATCCACGACGATAGCGAAGATTGTGTACGAGGCAAGAAAATGAAAGCTTCATTGCTAGTTTCCGACTTAAGAAATAGTTTTTCTTACTTCTCAATTTTTACATTTTTAGGTTCTCTTAAAGTTTTTTTTTACATTATCATGTAAAATCAAAATGATGTATTAAACTTGCGCTAATATATCAAAAAGAAGTTTCCCTTCTAATTTTTCAAAAAAAAAAAAAAAAATATCATTAAAACTGAATAACGAGATCCATCGTTTGACTGCCACAACGAAAACAAGCTGAAGAAGAAAAAAAACACTCCCAAATCAAAACTACCAATTCAAAATAAAACACCCAAATCAAAACCACCAATACAAAAACAGAAGTCACTTGAATATGGAACATCCAATTATTTATCACGAATTAGCCAATAATTACGAATGAAGCTCTTCTCGAGAGGCCACCTCATCCATCTTGCACCCAAGCTATCCATTCACCTTCAGTTCAGATAGTTTACCTGCCAGAGCCACGTGGGACGTACCTTGGTCATGACCTTGGACGTCCACGTCTTCGCTCTTCTGTGCCGGTTTTCTCGCGACGATCACGGAATTGATGACATCATCAGAAGGGTGATATTCCGACAACACATCGAATTTCAGACCTTCATTCCTCACCACCGGGTACAAAAACCCGCGTGCACCCTGAGCACTGCGTATCACAAGCACCGAATTGGGGGCCATGTACTTGAACAGATGATCGAGAACCTCCGCTTTCTTTTCTTCCTCTACCCCCACCAATGCAGCGAGAAAAACCACGTCGTACGATGCCAGCTCTTCTTTCAAATCCAGGACATCAGATGTAATGAACTCTATTCGTCCTGCCACATCAACGCCGGGTTTGACGAGCTTGCATGCACGGTCTGTGGCTGATTCGTCTATATCATACCCGTGAAGCGTAGCATATTTCATGTGATTCATGCAGAGGACTAACAGGCTGAGGGGAAGAGGACCGGAACCTATAAAGGCGACACGTTTCAGAGAGACTTGTACATCCCGTGGAAGGAGCTCGTACTCTACCTTGCTTAATTTGAGATAATTTCCATAGTATGGAAAGACCCATAAGTAGTCTAATGGGTTTTCAAATGTGGATAATATATCCGAGTAAAAGCTCTCCAACAGACCTTCAGCATCGCTGCAAATGGACATTAAATGTTTGCGCATTATTTTGTCATCAGGGGTGAGTTCCGAGACGTCAATGGAAGAAGGAGGGATGCATGCTTCGACGAGCTCGGTGAAGAGGGTGTTGACATGATGGGAAGGTTTCAGACAAGGAAGGGAGGATAATTGTTTATAGATATACCGGATTGTCTCAACTAATATGGCTTGTTCTTCTTGTTGGTTTAGATCTGCCATGAATGAGTAGTTTTGGAGGAATTGCAACTTAAGTTGAGTGAGGCAATTTGGAGATCTGTTGGAAGGAGGAGGATGAATTTATAAGGGTCTCGAAGTGAGGACTTTTCTTCTGTCTCACCATGATATTTTCTATTCATGCTGTCATATTGTCATACGAAATTATGCTATGTTAATTAATAATTATTAATAATTTAATTAATACGAAATTAACATCAAATTTACATGTAAACATGATTAATCAGTTTGTATCTTTTTTGGCTTGTTAATTATTCACTAATTGAAATACGCATTGAGAATGAAAGATAGGAGTTGCGGGGTCAAGAAATTTTTTCCCGAACCTATTTATTAGCTATTGTTGTTGTTTTTTAAATCCCCAAATGAGTAAATTCGTATGAAACTTAAAATTGTGTATTTCAATTAAAAAGGTTATAAATTTAATAAACATTAAAAAAATCAGTAAATGAAGAAGATACGATGGACTGGAATCGATAATCTTTCATAATATATGTTTTTTTTATGTCTCATATCCAACCAACTGGTTCATTGATTCATTGATAAAATTAAATAAGAATGAATATTGAATATATAATTTTTATTTGTAAAATAAAATTGAATTAGATATAACATTTCAAATTTGGATAATGAGTATTATATGATTAGGAATAGTGCACCTAAGTACACGGAAGGATTCAATTTGTCAATATCACAATAAGGGAGGAAATATATTACAATAAGGGAGGTGAGTTTTTCTTATGAAAGAGTAAGATATGTATATCCAACATTACTTTTCAAAGTCTATAATTAGTTCTAGTATTATTATTTCTTAATTTTTGTTGACAACTTATAAAAATATTCATTTAATTGTAAATTAAGAGGATATTCGTGCTCACAAATCGTGCAATTTTAAAACTTGGGTATGTAATCAAATTTTTCCAAATCAGCACTAAAATAATAAGCAATCTTTTTTTTTTTCTCTTTTAGAAGAATTCAAGTTTTTTCCATGATATTAAGTGCTAAAGAAAATACAGATTAAATGTTAAAATACAGATTAAATATTTTGATAATAAACGATGACAAGTTAAGCACCGTGCTACATATTTCTAAATATGTTGTTAATTATTAAACCTAATTATTATAACAAAAGGATTACACACACATATAATTAATCTACAGAAATAGTCCCAAATGAGTTTGTAATGAAAATTTTATGAGTAAATTTACTCATCAGACTGCTTCTTCTGTTGATTAATTATGAGTTGTAGACTTTTTGTCATCATAATATATTTTTAAAATCTAAATATGTAAGTATTTCATATTTTTCAGGAAAAAAATTCATATACCATATTATCCTATTTGCATTTATTATATTAGGTATATTCGTAAAAATACATTCTAAACATATTTTATTCTTCATATATCGTAATACATAATCCATATTCACATATTTAATCCAGAAAAATAGTTTGGAGAAACTGTGTTGATACAAAGTTCAATACGAAGAAAATTTTCAAACATTTATATGCGAATATTTTAACAAAATAAGTATTAATGTTCGCCGAAACTTCTCCCGAGACAAAACTTGATATAAAATTCGATCCCAAGTTGTCGGCTAAGTTCGAATACATACTTTCGTCATCGTGATCGAAACCAATGAACCAAAGTTAAATTTGAGATATAACTTGATATTGTCGGCCTATGTCAGGAAATTAAATCGTTTTTGCAATTCTTAAGAGATTTTTTTATACTTTTCTTAATTTCTTAGAAAATGTTTCTAAATACTTTTCTCAATTTAATAGAAAGAACATTTTTTAAATACTTTTCTCTATTTCTTAAAAAATGAATTTAAATACTTTACTAAATTTCATAGAAAATTATTTTGTAGTATTTTTTCCCAAATTTTGTTAATCAATATTATCTGTAAATCCCTTCCTGAAATTTGTTACAATTTTTTTAATAAATACTTCCCAAAAAAAATTTAGCACATTTTTGTACACAAAATTCTTAGAAATATATTTTTTTAAAACTTTTCATAAATTTCTTACAAAAATATTATTTAAATAATTTCCTCAATTTTTTAGAAAAATTTAAAATTATTTATGGGAATTTTTTTGCTTACAGGCTAATTTAGTTTGATATTAACCAAACTAGACTAACTAGTTTGAAAATACAAAAAAATAACATTCTCGACTTTGTCAAATTTACTTTTCTTTCATATTTTACCCCGTATTACACCATTATATGTACCTAACATTTATATTATTAAAAAAAAATCAAAAAAAATACTGTATTTCATTATTAAATCTTTGAAAATCATATTTTCTTTATAAAAATGTGTGCCTATTAAAAATATTCATACTTTATAAAATGTTTTATAGAATAAAAATCATATATTCAAAAATATTATGTAGAAGAATTATTACCAGTTAAGTATAAGATTATATTCTCACTTGTTAATTTGAAAAATCATATTATAATTTTTCTAATACTTTTTTTACAATATTTCTTAAATTTTCTAAAGCATAATTAATATTTTAAAATAATTTATATTATTTTTACAATTTTTGAAAATATTGCAAAAACGAATTATATTTTAAAAGAACAATATTTATTTATAATACTTGATCATTGATTGTTGTGCGTGTGTAGCACAATACTTTAATGTGGGTAGCACAAAAATTATTATTGGATATTGTCATTTGTGTGAAGCACGACAATCGATGTAAGTCGCCTAGGGGTGTCAATGGTGTGGATATTGCCCGAACCGACCCGAACCGTATCCGAAAAAATATCCGGATCCGAAAAAAAATAACCGGATCCATTCGGATCTGGGTCAAAACCATATCCATATTTTCGGATCCGGATTCGTATCTGGTACGTTATTTTCAGTCGGATCCGGATCCGAATAAATTTTGAAATACCATGCAAAAAAAATTAATTGGATTCTTGTTTTTATTGGATTCGGATCTTGTACGTTTTTTTTATTTAATTGGATTCTTGTTTTTACTTTGGATAAATATACCATGCAAAAAAAATTAAAATCTTTTTTATTTTCCTCTAATTAATAATTACCACTGTAATCTTAAAAATAAACTGTATCCGTTTTTTTATAGAATTTTTATTTTTTTATATTTCAATATCGTAATATCCGTTTTAATATCCGAATATAAACCGTATCCGTATCCGTATCCGACAATATCCGAACCGTATCCGTATCCGTTTAGTATCCGAACCGTATCCGGATCCGAGTAATTCCGTATCCCAAAAAAAATATGGATATGGATCTGGTTCAACCACTATCCGAACCATTGACACCCCTAAAGTCACCAAGATTGAAAAAAAAATCCACAAGAAAGATATATCACTTAGGTTTCTCGATGAGTCGATTAAGGAAATATATGAGGAGAGTCAATGATATTAAAAATTAATATCGATTATATTTGTTAATTCGATTTGGTATCGGGAATAAGTATAGTCAATCAAAATATAAAAATGACTATTATCGTGTTTTTTCGTTGACATATATCGCACACAAAAGAACTAGTAACCAATATTTGAGATGGATATTATGATAACACTTATTTTTCATTTTAACATTGGTAGTCTTGGGTCTCGCGGTTAGATATACAACGGAAATAATAAAAAGGAAAATATTATTTGTTATATTTTCGAATCACGTTTGATTCAGTGATGACAAAAACCGACACGACGTGTCTACTTCTTGCATTCCGTCTAGTCGTCAAACCCGATCACGTCTAACTCCGAAATTCGAAGTCTTTACTCGTATTCACAGCACTCGTCTTGAAAGAGAACGATCGTCTCGTACTATCGAAATGCCGGTCGACTCAAATCAACTTCTCTAATTAATCCCTCAAATAAAATGGATGTATGTGTTTTGCCTTAATTCCTTGGCGGCTCCGTATATTTCTTCACTTCACGCATACATATGTTTTCTCCAATTAAAATGGGCTCAGCCCAAATGAAAATCTTTAAAGTCCACGCTACATTTATATTTATTGAATTAAATGTGTATATCACATGGGTATACATGTGTGTGATATAAATGGAAATACGATGTGTATGTAATGTATACACATATTTATTTCACATTTCTCTCACACACACACACACACACACACACACACACACACACATATCAGTGTTTTAAATAGCGGCGTTTCAGCGGCGCTATAGCGGATTTTAGGAGGTAAATGCTGCATCGCTTCGGAATTTAGATCTATAGCATTTTGTTCCGCTGCAACGCTATAGCGGACTGCTATAACATAGAGCGTTCAAATATAGCGGCCGTAGCGGCGCTATAGCGTGCTTATTATTATTATTATTTTTGTTGTTGTTATTATTATTATTATTATTATTAAATCATAATAATGTTAAATCTAATAATAACAATAGTAATAATAAAAATATAATAAAATAATAATAGTAATAATAATAGTAATAGTACGAATAATAATAATAATAATAATAATAATAATAATTATTATTATTATTATTATTATTGATATTGTTATTAAATAATAATAACAATAATAATAATCATTATTATCATTACACAATAATAATAATTATTATTGTTATTATTATTATGTGTATTAAATAATAATAATTAATATTATTATTATACAATAATAATTATTGTTATTAAATAATAATAATTAATATTATTATTATACAATAATAATTATTGTTATTAAATAATAATAACAATTATTAATTATTATTATTATTATTATTATTATTGTTATTATTATTATTATTATTATTATTATAGGAAGAATAAGATCCACAACAACTATTATTAGCATTATTATAATTACAAACAACATGATAATAAAATAAAAATAAAAGTAATAATAATAATAATATATTTTTCTTAGAGATGAATTTTTAATTTATGTTAGTTTGTGAGGTCGATATAAATAAGCATTTGATATAATTTTGTTTATAATATTGGGCCGCTAAATTATATTTATATGCATATTTAGTATTATAAAAATAATAATTTTGATCAAACTCCGCTGCGATGGTGAAGCGGCGTTATATCGCCCGCTAACGCTAACCGCTAAATTAAATGTCAGAAACGCTGCGTGCCGCTACACGCTATTTAAAACATTGATATATATATATATATAATTTATTTCTTTTATGTATGTATTAAATAATATGTACATTATATATACATATTATTTATTGTTCATTATTTTCATATATTTTAATCCTTCAATCACTACAACATTTTAGACTTATTAGGACGGTCAAAACCGACCCAACCTAAACGCTATTGGAGAGAAAAGATGAAGAAGATGAACTCTCGGCACAAACTCACATTCGGAGAAAAAAGAACTCAACTCGCAGGAACAACACACTCGCAAGGGAAAAGAATTTGAGAGAGAGAAAGTGATGTGGGAGAGGGGAAAAGAGCTGAATTTGGGTGAGGGTTTGTGAAAAAGGGGGGGAAAAGAGCGTGGGGGATAGAGAGAATTCTTTTGGAGCGGGCTGTTACAATAGCCATGTTGGGGCGGTGTGGTGTGTAGGGGCGGGGAGATCATAGCGTTTGGGGCGGTGTCAGTAGTAGGGGCGGGCAGTTACAACAGCTATTGGGGCGGTGGGGACCGTTGGGGCGAGCTGTTACAAGATTGTTGGGTCAGTTAGAAGCTTTGGGGCGGGTCATCCCAAATATTAAATCTGACACGGGCAATTTTTGTAACGGGAAGACTCTAAACTGGCCGACCCAATGCGGGCCGACCCATCTTTTCTTGCCTTGTAGGGGCGGGCAGACCCTATTATGCCAACAATTTAGGGACGGACAGACCCTAAAAACCAATTATTTTGTAGTGAATATGTATATCACGTATACATTATTATTTAGAAAATGTTGATTCGTCCAACATGATTAACACGTTGGTGTGACCTAATAGGTTCGTTTAATCCAGTAACGAATTAACTTAGTTCGTAGATCATAAGCGATCTCTTGTAAGATGTTATGATCACTCAAATTAAAACGAATGACTTGTGATCATTTTCCTAACAAAATAGTTTATTTGACTTAATTCTTTTGTTATGCGATACTTGCTAATCACATATGAGCGTGGGCATGCATTTCCTCAGTCTCAATTCAACGGTGGTCAAAATCTCCCTCTGAGAAGGGAACAAATCTCATCTTGGTTGCTCACATCTCTCGTCGTGTTTTAATTTATGTCTTTCAACACCCCCATCAGCCATCAATTATGACATCATGAAATGTATCAAGGCATCAAGCTCCACACACATGAATCCATGACAGCCTCATATTAACAAGATTTACCAGACTATATATTATGGGAACCGCTGACGACAATAATGAAGGAAATACAGTTTCAGGATCAATCGTAAAAGTGTACACGTGGATGAACGAATGTAAGCGTACATTCGTGGCCATATCTGTCAGTGGAAAAATCCGATTTGAATGGTTCAAATTGGGTTAGATAGATAATTGGATTATCTATAACCTTCATGTAGAAATATATTTCATATGAACGAAGTATCAGTGTCATTTATGTGAAATACCGAAAGGGTGCAACAGTATGACATACAGTTAGTAAAACAGTCATAACTTTTGCATACAAACTCCAATTGGGCTGGGCCAAATTGGGTGGAGTAGATAATAAGATTATATACAACTGTCATGTTGGGTGATTTTCTGTCAGAGAAATTTATCAATTTCGTCTGGACAGAATACTGACCAGGTTCATGCAGTATTCTGTGTGAAAGGATGTATATTGGATATACATGCCTTTTGGCTAATCCTGATCCTATTAGATAATAAATAGGATATTTTCTCTCTTATCTAGACACTCTAATCTGTTGAAGCAACTGAATAGCAATTTCATTCCGAATATTAAAGAGAGACATATCTCTATTGAGTGAAAAGGTGCGAAAAGAGAGAAATCGAGAAAGGAGTTTCTCGAGTGGTAGAGAATCGATTAGATCGAGCAAGTTCGCCGGTGCATCGTCTAGGCAGGTGCATCCGCGACCGACGTCTTACAAATCACCGTGGATACAAGTAGAGGAGTGACGTTTGTGACTCTTCGATTGTGATCGACTCGAGTAAGAAAGACGGTGGAAACGCTTGGACGCACGAGGACGAAGTCGAGTGAACCGGCGTAGCAAACGATTGGTGAAGGACGCATGGTATGGGACGCACGGATTGTCACCAACGTGACAGGAAATAGAAGGCGGCAATCAACCCTTCGCGTGCCATCAATTTGGCACTGGTATAGATCTATCCTTCTATTCGCATCGTACCCTCGAAGTCGTGGCGTGATCTCGGAAATCGGGGAATCGGGGAATCACACCGGGTCTTCATTCCGCTGCGCGGGCCCGGAGTCGAGGATATTCCCATCAGTGGTATCAGAGCGATCGCCATCGATTCGAGGGTCGAATCATAGTCGTATATTCGATATACGCACGGGTTATCAAAGTTCGTACCCGTTTGCATTGTACCGATGAAAGAGTTCGAGATTTGAAAATGAACATTGTACCGATGAAAGTTGACATGGCTTCATCAAGAGTCGATGAACGCAAATCGAACACACAAATGAATTTTTCGTAGATCAAGTAGGCTATATCATAAGCCGGTAAATACGGATTTATCGTGGCTAATGATGATATATCGAAATCATATGATGATTCGATATCCTACAAGGATGCTATGAAAAGTTGATTCCACATGACATGGTGTCATGAAATCTGAGATTCGATCCATGTGAATTATCAAGTTTAGAACTTGATTTCATTACTTTCTGGGTTAGACCCGTGAAATGTGAGTGGGTTTTTCAAGATGAAGAACCGACATGGATAGGAATACGCATATATGTAAAGCGAGGCTTTTTGCGAAGAGTTTCATGCAATCCATAGTCGGACTATGAAGAAACGTTTTCGCTTGTTGCCATGCTTTCCCATTCTCGAAATTCTGCTTGCCTTGGTCGCGTATTATGACTATGTGATGTGGCAAAATGGATGTCAAAACCGAATTTCTTGACAGAAATTTTATGAAAGGATGTGTACTTGACACAACCTTACGGTTTTGTCGATTCATAAGAATCGGGGATAAGATATGCACGCTTTAACGATCCATATGATGGATTAGAGAAAGCTTCTCGGAATTGGAATATTCGTTTTGACAAAATTATAAACTGTTATAAAATTGTCGAAACGAATGGAAACTTTGTGTACACATGAAGGTTAGTGGGAGCTGCGTTACATTTCTTGTAACGACAAAGGATTTAGACGAGACCGCTTATGAATTAAGCGTGAAGATCTATAGGATAGATCTAAGAAGTTCCTCGTTCTATGTTATAGCACATATATCGACATATTGTTGAAAATGGTTTTCAACATGTAAACTCCTTGGAGGAGTTAAATCGAAATGTCGAATGGCAGAAATTTTCAACGGCTCGATGTGAGACATCAAGCAGCGCGAAAAGTAATAATATGATGCCTTACATTTGATGTTAGGATCTATTATATCTGTCATGATATGTATATGGCTATCTGTCATACAAATATAGCGTCTAGTTCACCGTCAATAAAATTCATGGGAATCACATGAGTTTGAATGTAATTCGATTACATGAGACTAACTCTTGTGAATGTATAATGGTTATACAAATATATACATAATGGTTATGTATATTTAAACCCATCGGGATTTGTATTGATAGAGGTGAAGTTTATCCTTGAATACTTTGCGAAAGAATTCAGGATTAATTATCTATAATGGTGTGGAGGACGTGTTGGTTATAAAGAGTTATAACAAACAACAGTTTCCAAAGATTAAGCACGTCCAAATATGTAGCACGACTTTCGATCACAAAGTGTGTACATGTTTTGCTTAAATGAAAACACGGTTATGTGGAAAGGTTCCACAAGACCAATAGTTTATGATTCTATTTACGGAGGCGAGTATATTGCGGTTATTAATCGCAAAAGGAAGTGGTATGGATCAAGGATACATGACCAAACTCTAGTAGTCACGAGTTATCGGATTTATGGTTGTTTATTGCGTGAGACGCAATAGTACAAGCCAAAAATGCCGAGGTCACAACCACTTCTAGCCAATACTCAGAAAATTTCATTTGATCCATGAAATTTTGTGAAAAGATGTGATCGTAGGTATTGGAAATGTTCCAATCCTGATGATGATTAACACTAGCGGGAACGTGCGGACCCGTTTACAAAACAACTCTCTCTAGTCGCGCGTGACTGTCATGCGATGACTATGGGTATGGAGATACCTAGAGGAGGAAGAAGAGAGTAGAGTGTAGTTATCTAATACGATAGTCTTCACAGGTTATGGGTATGGAGATACCCATAGGTAAACGTTGTATCACCCAAATACTTAGTCCATATGAATGCATCCCTTTTAAAAATTTTGTTTACTTAAATTAATATGCATTCACCTTATATGAAAACTGTGTGCTGGGTTGTGTAATATGATTGTTACATGAACCTTGATTTGAACTTGTGTGGACGTCGACACGGTTGAGGACCATGTGCAGCAAAACCGTCACACTTAAAGTGTCATTTCTAAACATCCCTAGTCGCGGATCAGCTTGCTTAAGAGAGAAGCATTTCTATTATTAGATAATAGACTGAACGCGTACACTAGTACGTTTGCCGAGGAGATGATTATGTTTTGCTAATCATGGGACAAGGTGCTTGTCGAATCGGGAACGTAGATATATGTTAGGTTACATGTATTGGATATGACCGAAGCCGCGAGTCCATGACATGGTTTAGTCATTATAGATGGACTTGCGACGGATGGGATTTTAGGTTCTTCATACTTGAGGGGATCATTGATTGCGTTACGTGCGTAACACAATGCTTTGATATGATCTTACGCTCACCGTAACAGGGAGTTAAAAGGGTCATCATTGGGTATTGTCCGAAACACGGAATTCAATGTGAGTCTCCAAGATAGGAATTGTTTATTCCGAAAGGAAGAGATATCTCTTAGGCGCCGCTCGATGAGTCGATTAACGAAATCTCTGGCCAGAGTCAATGATATTAATGGTTAATATCGATTGAAATTTGTTACATCAACTCGGAATCGGGGAATAAGTATAGTTAATCAAATTATAAGGATGACTATAACCATGCCTTTTGATTAACGGATATCGCAAACAAGAGAACTAGTAACCGCTATTCAAGATAGGCACAATGATCACAATCATTATTCGTTTAACATGGGTAGCTATGATGGAGTGACTAGATCCTGCTCATGAGTTTGTAGGCATTGGAAACAACCTACTGCCATCGTTAAGTCGAACCTACATGGTCACACAACGAGTCGTACTAAGTCGGGCTTGATCATAAAATCGGCACATTGGATGTGCATAGCTTGGTATTTGATACGCGAGCTATATTCTCTAAAATCGTGCGTATTGGATATGCATGAGTACCTTTTAGGTAGATCTGAAATTGAGTGGGAGACTGAAGAAAATACAGTTTCAGGATCAACCGTAAAAGTGTACACGTGGATGAACGAATGTAAGCGTACATTCGTGGCCATAACTGTCAGTGGGAAAATCCGATTTGAATGGTTCAAATTGGGTTAGATAGATAATTGGATTATCTATAACCTTCATGTAGAAATATATTTCATATGAACGAAGTATCAGTGTCGTTTATGTGAAATACCGAAAGGGTGCAACAGTATGACATACAGTTAGTAAAACAGTCATAACTTTTGCATACGAACTCCAATTGGGCTGGGCCAAATTGGATGGAGTAGATAATAAGATTATCTACAACTTTCATGTTGGGTGATTTTCTGTCAGAGAAATTTATCAATTTCGTCTGGACAGAATACTGACCAGGTTCATGCAGTATTCTGTGTGAAAGGATGTATATTGGATATACATGTCTTTTGGCTAATCCTGATCCTATTAGATAATAAATAGGATATTTTCTCTCTTATCTAGACACTCTAATCTGTTGAAGCAACTGAATAGCAATTTCATTCAGAATATTAAAGAGAGACATTTCTCTATTGAGTGAAAATGTGCGAAAAGAGAGAAATCGAGAAAGGAGTTTCTCGAGTGATAGAGAATCGATTAGATCGAGCAAGTTCGCCGGTGCATCGTCTAGGCAGGTGCATCCGCGACCGACGTCTTACGAATCACCGTGGATACAAGTAGAGGAGTGACGTTTGTGACTCTTCGATTGTGATCGACTCGAGTAAGAAAGACGGTGGAAACGCTTGGACGCACGAGGACGAAGTCGAGTGAACCGGCGTAGCAAACGATTGGTGAAGGACGCGTGGTATGGGACGCGCGGATTGTCACCAACGTGACAGGAAATAGAAGGCGGCAATCAACCCTTCGTGACCATCAGTTTGTATGTGGTGGTCAAATCAGTACGTAATCTCTATTAGAAGCATATGTTTCAAACTAGATAACCGATATCCATGATCAGTAAAACGTGACCATCAGTTTGCAAACATATTAGTGTGAGTACGTAACTTCCTAGACAAATATGCTCTTCTCCACATAGCATCTCATGTACTACTTGTAAGGAATAGTCCCGATCCCAGACACGCGCAGCGGATATGAATGCCCGGTCCTGCTCCCAAAACTCGAGATCGCGCTTCGATTTCGAGAGTACGATGCAAAGAAGGATATGCAATTACCGGTGCAAAATTGATTGCACTCGAAGGGTTGATCACTATTCTTCTTTCTCCTTGGCATGTTGGTGACAAAATGCGCGTCACACGCCCGCGCGTCTCCCACCTCTTCGTTGACGTTAATCGCGTCTCTGATTTGATCACGACGAAGAGCCACAAATTGTCGTTCTTCTACTCGTATCCACCGAGAGTCATAGCACCTTGGTCACGAGTGCAACTGCTTAGATGATGCACCGACGAACTTGCTTATTGCGTTCAATTCTCCAAATCGAGAAAACTCCTTTTCTCTTTCTCTTCACACCCACTCAATTTTGATGGTGTTGTTTCAAATTATTTACTTGAATTGTTCAGGACAGAGAGAATTATTCCATTTATATTTAATAGGATAAGGATACTCAAAAGACACATATTGGGCACACCAACCCGTGTGTTAAAACCTATCATAAAATAGATTTTATACATGATCCGTCATGACGCACCATATGGTCCGAATTGAAACGTGTCTCTCTTGCACCGACTCTATTAGGATTGTGTGAGTTCCAGGGACCAACTATAGTTTCCCTCGCCAAATATGCATGCATGCATGCATGGTATATAGCCTATAAGGTGAACTCAATTATATCATACCTAACAAAATAGTTTTCATAATCTTTCAAATCTTAGTTAACTATTTTAATTAACGTAATAATTAAAAATTGTTCGTAAAGATATAATATGTAACTAGAATCCCTTCAAATTAAAATTAATATATAATAACAAAATTTATTAAATATATATTAATCATTAATTATCATGTTAATTAAAAAGATTAATTAGGAATGAGATATTTTGGAAGATGTTGGTGAGGCACCATAAATGGCCGCTTATATTTGGATGATCAGTGAGTGAACGATACTACGATGAATAGCAAATTTGAATATGTTAACAACCGTAACACACTAACACACCAACACACTTCACTTATCATCTATGTTTGCTCGAATACATCAAAATCCTGGCCGTGTGCGTATCGGATACTAATACGCTTATGATACGCATCTGTTGTCAAGTGGGTTCAACAACATGGTGCTGATTTTTAATTTTTGATTTGACATTTCAATTTACGATTTGATAATCAGTTAATGTGTAAAATTATCAATTAACGTGTTAAAAATTAAAATTAATTAAAATATTAATGGTGTGAAAATAATAATATGGATGTCATAATTATATATGGTATTTAGTATAACATTAATTCTTGGTATTGTAATTTTTTTTCTTTGACCTAACACACACCCTTTACAATACAAAGAGGGTAGTGACCGCTGTATGAGGCTATCCATTTTGAATTGAATTCTTCCCTCTCTTGTCATTTTCTATTTTGTTTGTGTTTTATTTTACAACAATTAACGTCATAATTAACGTCATTCGAAAGAAACGGGGCGATTCCAACATTTTCCAATATTTCTTAGAGCTCATTTATTATGCTCGTGAGATTCCCCTCACTATCCTCTATATCATCAATTTATAGGGGTTAATCACCATGATAATTAACAAAAAAAACAATTCATTAATAGTCAATTAATATATAATTAAAATATGTTTGTATTAACAATTAATAATCAATATTAATGAATTATTAATGAATTATCATTTTGTTAATTATCATGATGATTAATTCCTAATCGGTGATATAGCCGTTTAACATTCAAGAATGTAATGGACAACAAAAAATTTAGTTCATTCCATTGTAATGGAATCACAAGTCACGAGAATAGTGTAATTTTTGTGATGTTTGACGCGCAAGAATTTGAATGACAAAACAATCTTCATACTATTAGTAAAATTGGACTTAATTTTTTCTTATACCAACCTAACAAATTAATATAAATAAAAATTCATCTTTGAGAAAATAATTGTTATTGTATATAATTATCTATTATTATTATTATTATTATTATTATTATTATTTAATACTTACTATTACTATTACTGTTTTATTGCTATATTATTATTATTATTTAATTATTAATATTGTTAGTATTACTGTTACTATTACTATTATTATTATTATTATTATTATTATTATTATTATTATTATTTTATTATTATTATAGTTTTGTTGTTGTTATTATTATTATTTTTTTATATTATTATGATTATTTTTATTTACTATTATTGTTACTATTACCATTACCATTATCATCATCATCATAATCATCATCATCACCATCATTACTAATATTATTCTATTGGTTTTGTTGTTGTTATTATTATTATTATTATTATTATTATTTTATTGTTATTATTATTATTATCATCATCATTACTATTATTATTTTATTGTTTTTGTTATTATTTGTATTTAATTGTTTTTGTTATATTATTATTATTATTATTATTATAGACCATTCAATATTTGTGTATAAAGATATATAAGAAATTATTTCACTTTTTTAATCAATACTTACTGTTGATGGAAATTGTTTTCTACTCATTTTGGTGGAAAACGTTTTCTTGCAAAAATAACTGGGGCCGTTTGATGTAAAAGATTTTGCATGATTTTGAAGGATTCTAGTATTGTACCGAGAAAGTGGAATGAGGGTAAATTGTTTGAGTGATATATGTTTCTCACATGTGTGTTTGATGTGCTAGAATGTTAGATATGGAAAATGAAAGTTATTGTTTAATGGGAAAGATAATTAATGAAATAGTTAGATTTGAACTATTAATTTATTCATAAAAATAATTTAATATTACTTAATAATTAATATAGTTTTTTATTAAAAAGTCTTACTTAATATAATTATTGAAAATGCATAGTATAATTATTTTTGCACTATTATTATTATTATTATTATTATTATTATTATTATTATTATTATTATTATTATTATTATTATTATTATTATTATTATTATTTAATAACAATAATTATTATTGTATAATAGTAATAATAATTATTATTAGTGTTATTATTATTTTTGCACTATTATTATTATTATTATTATTATTATTATTATTATTATTATTATTATTATTTAATAACAATAATTATTATATTATAGACATTCTAACAAAGGATGATGAAATGTATAATGATATGTTTAATCTTTCAAATAATTATTATATTATAGACATTATAGAAAGTAAAATTTATTGTTTAATATTTGAAAGATATTCAATTGAAAGATATATATAATAATTATATTATATTATACAGTATAATAATAAGTAATATAATATAATTTAAAATATTATATTATAATATAATATAATATAATATAATACAATTATATTATATTATACAACATAATACACAATATAATATAATATAATATAAAACAATATAATATAATATAATATAAAACAATATAATATAATATAATGTATTATAAAATAATATAATACAATATCATATCATATAATATAATATAATAATATATAATATATAATAATATTATATAACACAATAATATAATATAATATAATATATTATAATATGAAATGCTATTATAATATAGAATATATAGAATAATATAATACAATATTGTATTATATTAATATTATACATATAATTTATGTACGTAATTAATATTACATATATGATAATATTAATTATATATAATATGCACTGATTTATAAGTGTAATTAATTAATTAATATTATATGTACATGATAATATTCATTATTTATATTAAAATAAAAAAGAGATTAGGTTTAAATTATTAATGTTATATTTAATCTTGGAAAACATTGAGAGATTGTGTTTTTTCAACTTTTTTGATAGACACCAAATGCAAGACAATATGCATGAAGGACATGCATACAAGATTTTGGATTCTTGCTTTATCTCTCACATCAAACACAAGATTTACTTGGTTTCTTGGAAAGTTATCATTTTTCTTCCAAAGTCCTTCAAAATCATGTAGATCAAACAGGCCATCAAATGATGTCTCCAAGAAAATTGATTCTTACTGATTCTTGAACATCAAACAAAGAATATTCCATATTTTCCAGCAAGAAAATTGGTCATTTTCTCACACATTCTTGCGTATCAAACAATCCCAAGAGGATAAGAGGACCGAGAAATCTCCGGGAAAAAGTAAAGAATAGAATTCTGAACACAGGTCTTACTATGGCGTTGCAACTGTTCCTTATCTAGATAGAGAAAGAGACAACCCCATTTGGAATATAAAACAATATCTTTAAAACAGAACGACGAGATGCATCATTTGACTGCCACAACGAGAACAAGAAGAAAAAAACACTCCCAAATCAAAATAAAATCACCCAAACAAAAACAAAAGTTCCTTGAATATGGAAAACCCAATTATTTATGACGAATTAGCCAATAATTACGATTGAAGCTCTTCTCGAGCGGCCATCTCATCCATCTTGCACCCAACCTGTCCATTCACCTTCAGCTCACAGAATTTACACGTCAGAGCCATATGGGCCGCACCTTCAACATGACCTTGGACGTGCACGTCTTCGCTCTTCTGCGGCGTCTTTCTCGCAATGACCACGGAATTGATGACATCATCAGAAGGGTGATAAACCGACAACACTTCGAAATATTTCAGATCTTCTTTCCTCACCACCGGGTACAAAAACCCGCGTGCACCCTTAGCACTCCGTATCACGAGAATTGCATTGTCGGCCATGTACTTGTGCAGATGAGCCAGAACCTCCGCTTTCGTTTCTTCCTCTATCCCCACCAATGCAGCGAGAAAAACCACCTCGTACTCCTTCAGCTCGTCTGTCAAAGACATGACATCAGCTGTAATGAACTCTATTCGTTTTTCCACATCGACGCCGGGTTTGATGAGCTTGCATGCACGGTCTGTGGCTGATGGGTCGATATCATACCCGTGAAGCGTAGCAGATTTCATGTGATTCTTGTAAAGGACTAACAGGCTGAGTGGAAGAGGACCGGAACCTATAAAGGCGACTTTTTTTAGAGAGACTTGTACATCCTCGGGAAGGAGCTCGTACTCTACCTTGCTTAACTTGACATAATTCTCATAGTATGGGAAGTCCGATAAGTTGTTTAATGGATTTTTGTACTTGGATAATTTCTCCGAGTAATGGTCTTCCAACAGACCTTCAGCTTCGCTGCAAATGGACATTAAATGATTGCGCATTATTTTGTCATCGGGGGCGAGTTCCGAGACGTCAATGGAAGAAGGAGGGATGCATGCTTCTACGAGCTCGGTGAATAGTTTGTTGACTTCATCGCGAGGTTTGAGACATGAAAGGGAGGCTAATTGTTTATAGATATACCAGATTGTCTCAACTAATATGGCTTGTTCTTCTTGTTGGTTTAGATCTGCCATGAATGAGTAGTTTTGGAGGAATTGCAATTTAAGTTGAGTGATGCAATTTGGTGATTTGTTGGAAGGAGGAAGATGAATTTATAAGGGTCTCGAAGTGAGAACTTTTCTTCTCGAAGATGAATTGGGATTGAGAAAGCAACGGTCGTGTGTTAAAAAACCTATTTATTGGCTATTGCTGTGTCTTTTCTGACTCTGAGGGTCCCAAATGAGTAAATTCATATGAAACTTGAAAGAGGATAGATATGGAGTCTCGTACGTCATTGACGTATATTTTTGATGCGTCAATCGATATTGCTTTAATGAATTGATTGGATTGATTAATCATCAAATCAATACTTAATTTAATTGATTTAATTAAAAAAAAATCAATCTAATAAAATATCTTCGATTGACGCATCAAAAATGTTTTATTGAGTTTGGGCAGCTACATAGATTTTCCCAACTTGAAATTGTATATTTCAATTAAAAATAGTGTAAATTTAATAAAATTGGATAATGAGTATTATATGATGAAGGAATAGTGTGCACGTTAGTACATTTGTCAATATCACATACTCAGGAAAAAGAGTTTTTCTTATGAAAGAAGAGTAGGAATAGAGGTGGCAATCGGACGGGTCGGGTCGGATTCGGATCGGGTCATTTCGGATTCGGATCGTTTCGGGTTGCGGGTCATCGGGTCGTTCGGGTCGCGGGTCGTTCGGGTTTCGGGTCGTTCGGATTCGGGTCGTTTCGGGTTTCGGGTCGTTCGGGTCGTTTCGGTTTTCGGATCATCCGGATTCGGGTCGTTTCGGTTTTCGGGTCATTCGGGTTCGGGTCGTTTCGGTGTTCGGGTCATTCGGATTTGGGTCGTTTCGGTTTTCGAGTCATTCGGGTCGTGATTATTTTGATTTTCGAGTAATTCAAATTTCACAAAATTTGATTCGAATCATTCGCTTTTCAAAAATTTAGTTTTCGGGTAATTTCTGATTTATTTTATTGATTCCGAAATATTTTATCAATATTATATTGATTTTAACAATAATATTTTAATTTTCGGGTCATTCGGGTCGTAAATTTCGGATCATTCGGATCGTGAGTTTTGGATCATTCGGGTTTCGGGTTAGTTCGGATTTCGGATCGTTCGGGTTTCGGATCATTCGGTTTCGGGTCGGTTTCGGGTTCGGGTCATTCGGTTTCGGGTCGGTTTCGGGTTCGGGTCATTCGGTTTCGGGTCGGTTTCGGGTTCGGGTCATTCAGTTTCGGTTTCGGGTTCGGGTCGTTGACTTTTCAATATTTTCGGGTCGGGTCGGGTTCGGGTTCGGACGGGTCGGGTCATTTTTTCGGGTCGGGTCAGATTTTGCCAGCTCTAAGTAGGATATGTATATCCATAATTACTTTTCAAAGTCTATAATTAGTTTTAGTAAATATTATTTCTTATTTTTTGTCGACCACATATAAAAATGTTTATTTATTCGTAATTAGTGCGAATAATAAATAAAATACAGCGTGTTGTATTTTGATTGTATTATTGCTGTTTTAATGGTCAATTTCATGCCTTCTTGGTATGTACACAATCATGCCAATTTGAACATGGGAATATTTCCTTTCACACAACATGCACACTCAAACTTTGGTATACGTATATTAGCATGTGTCATCAAAGTCTTTAAATTAGTACTTAGCAATCTCAGCTTGTTAATTAGGAGGCTTGTGTCAAGCATTAGAAATAAAAAAGAAAGATTAGGTACCTAATAAATTAACAATGTCACTTTTAAGTGATTCATCAAGTAAATTTCCCGTATGAATCGATACCTAACAAAATCACATAATATGTGACCATGGCAAAACTAAATGGTGCTGATTGCTTAATTATAAATTAAGAGGATATTCGTGTTCACACACCATGCATTTTAAAACTTTGGTATGCAATAAAAAAAAATGAAACCATAACTTAAATAACAAGCAATTTTAACTTTTTTTTTTTTCTCTTCCGGAAGAATCAAAGTATTTTCCAAAAAAAAAATTCCATGATATTAATTGCTAAAGAAAATCCAGATTAAAGATTATGATAATAAAGGAGGACAAGCCAATTAACGTGCTGCATATTTGTAAATCTGTAGTTAATCAAACCTAATTATTATAACAAAAGGACTAGATATACATAATTAATCCACAGGAATAGTCGCCAATTATTTTGTTATGAAAATATTATGTGGAAATCATGTGCATGCTTATATTTTTCAGAAAAATATAAATATGCAAGTATTTCTTATTTTTCAGAAAAATATGCATATACCATATTATCATATTATCATATTTGCATTTTATTATAGAAGGTCTATTAGTATAGAAATACAATTTTAAATACAATTTTTTCTTCATATATCGTAATACATAATCCATATTCACATATTTAATCCAGAAATTTTTTGGAGAAACTCTGTTAAAATAAAGTTCGATACGAATAAAATTTTCAGACATTTATATGTGAATGTTTTAGCAAAATAAGTATTAAAGTTCGGTGAAACTTCTCCTGAGACAAAACTTGATATAAAATTCGATCCCAGGTTGTCGGCTAAGTTCAGATACATACTTTCGTAATCGTGATCGCAACCAATGAACCAAAGTTAGATCTGAGATATTACATGATATTGTATGCTTATATCAGGGAATTAAATCGTTTTTCCAATTTCTGAAGAGAATTGTTTGATATTTTTGTTAATTTCTTAGAAAAATGTTTCAAAATACTATTCTCAATTTAATAGAAAAACATTTTTTTAAATACTTTTCTCTATTACTTAGAAAGTGAGTTTTAAATACTTTACTCAATTTCATAGAAAAGTATTTTGTAATATTTTTTTTCCCAAATTTTGTTAAACAATATTATCTTTAAATCCCTTTCTCAAATTTCTTACATACATATTTTTTAAATACTTCCCAAAATTTGATAGCAAAATATTTGACAAAAAATTCTTAGAAACATATATTTTTTTTAAACTTTTCTTAATTTTCTTAGAAAAATATTATTTAAATACTTTTCTCAAATTTCTTAGAAATATTTAAAATTATTTAATTATTCTCAAATTGCTTAGGAATATATTATTTTAAATACTTTTCTAAAATTTCTTAGAAAATATTTTCTTAAACACTATTGATAAATTCTTTGAAAAAAAATTTTAAGTATTTTTCCTAAATTTGTAAGAATTTGATTTTATAAATATATCTCTCAAATCGCTTACAAAAATATTTTGTAAGTATTTTTCTCAAATTTCTTCGATTTTTTTTTAAATACCTATCTCATTTTTACAGAATATATTTTTTATACTTTTCTCAAATTTCTTGGAATTTTTTGTATATACTTTTTTTGAAAGTTCTTAGATTTCTTATTTATACTTCTCTCAATTTTTTTGAAAATGTTTTTCTCATATTTCTCAGAAATTAATTTTAAATACATTTTCGTAGAGTAAGAATACGACATGTTCTTTAAATTTATTATTACAAGTTTTTAACTAATATTTTGAAAAGTTCAAAATTTTCATGAACATTTCAAGATAATCTCTTTAAAAAATTAAAAATCTATTTCCCACGAAAAATACTTCCACAAAAATGTGTTAACAAAAAAATATTAACACGAAAAATATAAATAACTTTTTCAAAACCAAGTATCACATCCAAATATATGAACATGAAGAATTTCTTACAAAATTCTTAACTATTCAAGGAATCTCAATATTCGAATACGCCAAAAATATCCTACAAACAAATTTCATTTTCATTCATTCCCCTAGAGGGGTTGAAACTAACAATGAAAGGTGTTCATTTTTTTTTGCCAACATACTCATCTATTTCTGTAATTCTCTTAATTTTACTAAAACCCTCTTGATATTTTTATTAATCTAAATGACTCCATCATTATTAACATGTACAACTAAAAAATATTACATGTTATACTTATATAATTCATATATTTCATTCATTATATATTTCATAAAACTAGTAGAGGTGACAATCGGACGGGTCGGACTGGATTCGGGACGAGTCATTTAGGATCCGGGTCGTTTCCGTTTGCGGGTCGTACGGTTCAACGGATCATTCAGGTCATGGATCGTTCGGGTTGCGGGTCATTCGGATTCGGGTCGTTTTAGTATTCGGGTCACTCGGTTCCGGATCGTTTCGGTTTTCGGATCATTCGGTTCCGGATTGTTTCGGTTCCGGATCGTTTTGGTTTTCGGATCGTTTCGGCTCCGGTTCGTTTCGGTTTTCGAGTCATTCGATTCCAGATCGTTTTGTTTTCGGATAATTCGGTTCCAAATCATTTCAATTTTCGGATCATTCGGTCTTTGTTATTTCGATTTTCGGGTCATTCGGATTTCGTAAAATTTTATTTGGAATCACAGTTTTCCGAAAATTGCTTTCGGTCATTCGAGATTTATTTTTTGATTTCAAGACCTTTTAGCAATAATATATTGATTTTAACAATAATATATTTATTTTCGGGTCATTCGGGTCATGAGTTTCGGGTCATTCGGGTCATGAGGTTTTCGGGTCATTTCGATTTTCGGGTCATTCGGGTCATTGGTTTCGGATCGATTTTGGATTCGGGTGATTCGGTTTCGGTTCCATTTTGAATTCGGGTCATTCGATTTCGGATCGGTTTCGGATTGTTAACTTTTCAACATTTTTTGGTTCAGGTCGGGCTCGGATTCAAACGGGTCGGGTCACATTCTGCCAGCTCTAAAAACTAGCATACCAATTTCTCTTGATTAAAACCCTCTTGATATTTTCATTAATCTAAAAAACATCATCAATATATATGTACCAGTAAAAAAAAATAGATTACATGTTATATTTATATAATTCTTATATTTCATTTATTATAAATTTCATAAAACTAGCATAAAAATAAATAAATAAAACGATATCAAATACTTAATTACCTTGATATCATATTATCTAATTTTAACTAAAAGTAGTATTAAATCCTAAAGAGAGACATTTCTTTTTTCTTATGGAAAAATGTTTTTTCAAAGATTCTATCTATATCCATTTCTTATATACATATTGTTTAAAATATATAATTAAAACGAGATACTTAAAATATATGTTTTTGCTAAAATATTTTCAATGTGCTTAATTATTGTATATCGTTCTTTTATAAAAAATAATAATAAATGAAATAAAAAAATTATTAATATAACATATAATATGTTTTTTTATTTGTATATGCTTAAAATATTTACATACATTTTAGATTAATAAAAATACCAAAAGTAATTTAGGAAAATTAAATATGAAAACAAAGAGATATTTGGTTGGAAAAAAAAATTAACACCTTCCATTGTTAAGTTTGACCTCTTTAAGATGGTAAATGAAAATAAAATCTTATTTAGAATGATCTTTTAGGAGTAGCATGAAAGTGAGAATTTTTTTGGAATATCAAAAAGAAAAAAAAATGTAAAAAATCCTCGTATAAACATCTATATATGCATATGATGCCCACATTTTGAACCCAAATAGAAAGTGTAAAGGTCTATTGATAAAGTGAAAAGTTTAAATGAACTTTGATGCAAAGTTAAAGTATCAAAAGTATATATTTTACATACAAGTATTTTATACAAATTATTTTTTACATAGTTACTTAAATTAACATTTGTAAAAAAAAACGAGTAAATGGAGAAAACTCGGTAGTACTCCATCCATTAGTGTCAATGAGACTCGAACCCACAACCTCTCACAAACGTATGGTTTCTTGTACCTCACATTCAACCACTGGGTCACGAGTCCATTGGCTAAATTGATATTTGTATAGATCATCATTCTTAAAAAGTAAAACACGATTTTTATGTTATCACGGGCATGTAGCAATTTATGGTTTAAAATTAGGAGAAAAAAGAAATGACAGTTTGGGACTAGGTCAGATTAGAACAATATTAGAGCTAGAGTAAAATTAACCTATTAATAACACTCAAAACAAAATCTCCGGATCGAATACGCCTGGTATGGATAAGGTCATACTTGACCCGTGAGTATACCCGACCTATACTTACATATCTTTTTAATCCGATTGATTTTGTTCGAGTGTTCCTTCAAAAAAAACAATTTTGAGAAATGATAGTACATAAATTTTTAATTTTGTCATAAAATTCAATAGTATGTATCTATATATAGAGAGACACACGCACTTACAAAATTAGGGGGGGGGGGGGGGGAGGGAGGGGGGAGGGATTTTAATATGAGCTTAGGAGAGACAGCGGTTCCCAAAAATTTTTAGGGATAGTATATGTATAATTATATGATTGTGTGTGTGTGTATATATATATATATAATTCTTTCTTTTTTTTGCATTCCAACCAAGAGAGAACATTTGCGGTAAACAAAGGAAATGAAAGAAAACAGAAAAGAGTACTCTCTAAATAAATATGGCTTATAGAAAAGTGAGGAGGCAACAAAACAACAATGAGACAGCAAAATGTCGCCATATGATGTAATCGTTAGTTCTCTTTTGATGCAAATCGCAGAGTGAAAAACCTAACACTTTAACTTGATGTCCACACAATTTATTAAAAAAAAGGGCAAAATACAATAAAATTGTGAGTCTCGCAAATTTACTTCTTTTGAGAGTGATACATATTAGCATTCAGTGAACTTACATATTATATTATCCAATTTTAAAATAAATATTCAAATCTAACATGAACGATGATGTGTCGGGACATATTTATATAGCGGTCGGAGCTGGCCATAGCTCCTTTAATATTTTTTATTAATGTTGTATTGTATATTTTCGACGAACATTATATATTACTAATGATTCAGCATATTTTATCATAACACGAGGATAAAACTTAATTTTGGTATCAGATTTTTTATTTGCCCTCGAAATATCGCTTTAAGATTAGTGCTTTTTAAAGCAGAAATGTGAACATAATGTATCCATCCCTCTGGCACGATAAACAGTAAAATGGCATGACCCTCAATCCCCAATTTGGCCACTTGTATCCAATGAAAAGACCCAATAAATTAATGCGACTTCTCGGTTTGTACAATCAGCTAAATTATTCATTATTCGAACAACTTCATAGTCGCCCTTACAAAATTTAAAAAATACCAAGAAGTTATATTGTAACACGAGAGCATATTTATCTCTTGTTCATCAGCAATGATAATTTTGGGATTTTGCAAGGAAAAACAAAAAAAGAACTTAGCTCTCAATCAAAAAAAATTTATAAAAGTGATATTTTCTCTCATTGTGCTGTTTCGATTCTCCTCTTCCTCTCGTCCTTTGCTTCTTCTCTCCAACAACGATGTGTCATACGCCTTTCAATTTCGAATGAACAGACGTTTATTTTCTTTCCTCTTTGAAGATAATAATAATATTCATGAAAATGATATCACATGACAGTGCATTAAAAGAAGGAATAATTCCAAAAAAAAAAGCCGGTTCAAATCTCCTTGGGTTTTCAACGTGCCTTTGTGTGATTAGTGGTAAATAATAATATAGCGTGCCTTTGTGTGATTAGTGGTAAATAATCAGGGGCCATTCTTTTTGAGATATTTAGATATTCAAAAGTTCTACACTTTTTTGAGGGTCTACCAAAATAAGCTTCCACTTCAATAAAAATATAAATATCAAAACACTATATATGTCTCTATTAAGATTTTGTCATTATATATATTGTTTTATAAGAAATTAAGCATCTTTGTATAAGTAATTTTATTGTCATTTACGCTGCGAATAAAATTCATAACCCGAATCGGTCTGAACCCAACCATCCAATTGTCGTTCTCTGTTTTCTTTGGCATAACTGCTATAACATGTATGTACAACTTTAAAATTCAAAATTAGGTTAGGATTAAGAAAAATAATTAAATTCAAACTCAAGAGATATTGAATCTTATTAGAGAGAGATTACAGGTTTCCTAATGGCTAGTTTGTGCGCATATGTCTAAATACGATGTATCTCGAAATTCATCGGCTCGATGCACTAAATATAATTGGAAAAAGAAAGGTGATGAACAAATTAAGTGCATCCACTGTTCAACCTCTTTTGAGATAAAAAAAATTATCACACCACTCTTTGAAAAGGACATAAAAATATAAAACTTTATCAATCGAATGCTTAGTCGAATATGCTTTATTCAAAAATCTTTTTACCGTCTTTACCATATCAAACTCTTTTATTATGTTTTAGATCATTTACATCATACAAAAGTGTTCAAAATAATCTCACATTTTCATTATTCGAGATAATTTATTGCATAATCGATTCATATAATAAATTCATGATACAAGGTCAAGGGCAGAAATTCGCCAGAATTTTTATAATTTTATTATCAAAATCTTTTTATTTGTCTCGAATTCGAGCCAGACAGCTTCATAATTCATTGTTTCGAATTTTCGACCGCTTTATCTGCATCATAAACAATTATATATAAAAACAAGTTACCAAATAAATCAACCAATAATCAGATAAAAAATTACCAAAGTAAAGATCTCGGTGTAGAAGACCCGAATTCACCGTCCTCGATCCCTTCACTAGCCAGCGCGCCTCCACTAGCAGACAAAACCTTATCTTCGCTACCGACAGGTGTCTCGGTCTTCGAGGAATCCTCTTTATCAACAGATTTCTCCGAGTTACTTTCGCAGTATTTCTGGAGCCACCTGTCAGTCTCCCATAGGACATGCATTATGCTCTCTCTCGCATAATAACCGTGACTCTCATAAGGTAGAATCACCAATCTGCACAACGCACCGTGTCCTTTCAATGCAGTGAAAAACCTATCAGACTGTAAATGAAATGAAATATTAAATAAATAAATACGATTATTTTAATTTAGGGTTTAAATTGACCTGCATCGTGTGCGTTCCCGTATTATTGTCTTCTTCGCCGTGAATAAGCAAAATAGGTTTCTTTATTTTATTTGCAGACATGAATGGACTCATTTCCACATAAGTGCTCGTCGCCTCCCAAAGCGTCCTATCTTCATTCTACACCCAAAAATATTATATATTTATATGCGTATAAAATTATAAAAATGAATTAATGTTTGTGAGAGTACCTGAAAGCCAAAAGGAGTTAGGGTTCGATTGTACGCGCCAGATCGAGCAATTCCGCAAGAAAATAAATGCGGTGCGTGTGCCAATAAATTAGCCGTCATGAACGCACCGTACGAGTGACCGCCTACTGCAATTTTATTAGGGTCCGCGACCTATTTACAAAATTGCCATTATCCGTTAATTTCAAAGGTTAATCAAGGAATTAAGAAAGAGTAAGGACGGATTTACCCCTCTTCTTATGACTTCCTCAACTGCAGCCTCTGCGCTAGTAACCAATTGTTCCACATAACTATACAAATAAATTAAAAATATATCATTCATTCGGTATATTATATTGAGTCCATTAAAAAATACGAAAATATTTATACCTATCATTGGCCTCTACATCGCCTTCACCGATAATCGGGATAGTCGGACCAGACAAAATCGCAAACCTGTACAAACACAAAACATTAAATTCCGCTAATCCAAAAATAAATAATTAAAAAATAAATAAAGATAATTACTTTCGAGAGAGCCAAAGAAGAGGAGAAGAAGAGCTAATCCCAGAGAACACGTTAGGGGAGCCACGAACCTGACTAGCAGCGTTCTTACTCTTAAACTCGCCAGGATAAGCCCACAAAAGACAAGGCAACGGTCCGTCCTTGCTGACATCATAACCAGGTGGCAAATACAAATCCGCCGTTAATTGCACCCCGTCTTTTCTCTCGTATCTTATCATCTCCTTTTGCAACGACTTCATGTGCGGATACGGGTGTGGAAAGTCTGTTATTTGCACCCGTTTCTTTTCCGGCCATGTCTGCAGAAAATACTGCGTGTTCTCTGTTTTGGACTCTTTCGACGTGAGGATTTTTAATTCGTTTAAATGGATGTCTTTATCTGGCTTGTCTGACATTAACGCAACGACTCTTTCATAGTACTTTTCTTTATCGCTTTCCCATATCCTCTCTTTATTTCCCGTCTCACTAAAATAATAAAAAAAAATTAAAATATATATTATATTTAGCGAATAATATATACAGTTAAGAGAAGTATTTATACAGGTCGAAAAGGTCGAGGAAAGGGATGTTGCCTTCAGGAGTGGCGCCAGAGCCGTTGAATAATAAAAGCGTGCCTTGAGAATTACTATCTTTTTTTACTCGAGCAATTACATAGGTTGCATTTGCTGTTCTGCGCAACATGGGAGAGCCCGGATCGGAGTACACATCCTCTGACGAGCGGTCGAAGAGGACCCTTGGATCTACGCCTTTGAGATCTGGCGAAACAACCCATGTTCTCGTTTTGCGAGTTTTGTACCATGATTCGTATACCAATGCGAGCGATTCGTCGCACCACGAAACCCCTCTGTTAGGGAAATTTAATGAAATGCATCGTTAATAAGGTTGGTTTATTGGAATTTTTATGTTTTTGAAAATATATATACCCGTAACGAAGATCGAGTTTATGAAGAATTTCAGGGCTTTCACCGTTTATAGGTTCTGCGGGCTCCACGTAAACAATATCACGTGGAGAAACCTCCACTTTTGCATCGCCTCCGTCCTGTGTTTCCACCCTAGCAAACCAATCCAAAAATCAAAATCCATAAATAATTAAATAATTAAATACACAAATAGATAATAAATAAGAATAATTACCAGTACAAAACGGAAGGTTTATCAGGACGCCAATTAACCGAACGTTTACCCCTGCGAACACTATTAGTCGCGATCGGAATATCCTCGGCAAGTGCCAAGTCACAAATTTCTCGGACGAAATTACCCTTGCTCGTCCACAACTCGACTTTCTTAGGAAACCGGCCACAAGTCACCACGTACGAGTAAGGTCTATGAATACTCGTCACCAAAATGTACTTTTCGTCAGGAGAAGGATCGATCGAAGTGTACACAGCTGGCGATCCGATTGGGACGAACGAACCGTCCAAAGAGGCCAAAATAAGTTGCGAAGTCGAATAATAGTCGAATAAGTCCGAGTCGTGTTCGTCCTTTAGTAGGTCTTGGAATGTGGGCACTTGGATTATGGATTTTTGCTCGTTTGATTGAATCTTGGGACCCGAAGGGACGAATGGTTTTTTTGGAGGAGGCCCTCGTGATGATGGGATTGTGCAGAGCAATAACGTTGTGTCGTTCAACCACATGAAACTGCAAGCAAAAGTGTTAAAAATCGTGAGTATAAAAAAATGATAGTGGGCAAAATTACGAAAAGAACCCTTGCCTGTCGAAAATTGGGTTTAGGAATATATCGGGTGAATTCAAAAGGGGTCGAGATTTTCCTGTTTGGACGTCTGCGACCCATACTTTTAACTTGCTACTTGTGTTGTCCTCCTTCAAAATATGACATTATATTTTTTATATTTGAAAAAATAAATGAATAGACATAAATTTGAAATTTGAAATTTGAAATTTCATGAAATGATATACCTCATCGGATCGGATAGTGAATGAAAGATGCTTACCATCTCTTGACCTAGCTCAACGAAAATATCAAGATATGCAAAAAGTAAACAAAATAAGTCTGAAGTTTGAAAATGGCATTATATATTATTGAATATTGTACCAAGTGACGAAATTAAGTTTTGAGCCCTCAGGGAAGCCATGAACTTCAATTTCGGGTCCGAGACTCCCGTCATCTAATAGAGCGTGAATCCCTATTCCTATGTAGCAAGACCTAAACCATCAAATTAAGAAAATTCACATTTCAGCTCAATATACACAAAATTAAGAAAATTTGGAAACTCACATTCGACTCCTTGCATTCGAATTCACATCGATTCGAACACCAGCAAGCTTGACTTCTGGTTTTGCGAGGTCTGAAATTGGAGGCAGGGCAGTGCGTTTTAAGAACAAAATCTTATCTCTGTGTGGAGAAAACGAGAGTACTGGAAGAGGAGGTGCGTCTACTATATCTCTAATTTCCTTTGGAGGAATCCTGTATCCCGCCCCATCAGCCAAATTATCTACATCAACAAATACACTGTCATCACAATTCAAGAAATTGTATGAAATCTTCCTTCAGTGAAAGCATAAAAATAAATGTAAAGATCACCTTCGTTCTGTTGAGCTGCAGATGAAGCGGAAGCGGGAGAATCAGGAAAGCTACGCTCCGCCGCCGACGTAGAAGAAGAGAAGGGGACGAGCGTAGCAAGCCGGGATGATTTCATTCTTCTTCGAAACAATACCTTGTTACGAGCGGTGGAGAGAGAGAAATGGCGATCGAGATGGAGAATTCGTGGAGTGGAGAGAGAAAGGGAGAGGGAGTGAAGAGAGAGGCGATGAGAGACTTGCAAAAGAAGAGACATGATTAGATTGGTCTTAGAGACTAGATATTTGCTATCATCCCTTGTTAGTGCTACTTTATTCAATTTTTATTAATCAAATGTGACACATACGGATATGTAGTCTGTATAACAATTATATATACTATTGAATTTGACTCGTTACATGAATAACATATTATGTATGATTACCAGATACTAAGACTGCTTAATTATTTGTCGTTGTTATTCGTAGTATTTTAATTTTTATCCGCCAATCAGATGGTGGGGTTTTCTTGTGGGGTTTCAGTGTGGCCCAGTCGCTGCAACCCGAGTCCCCATCGAAGTGACTGTATTAAGATAAGTGTTATAAATATTAGTGATATGAATTGGTATGTCGTGTCATATCACCTATGTTGCACGGATACGAATACGGGTAGCGTATTCGATACGATACGGATACGGCGATACGGTAATTTTCAAAAAATCACGGATACGGAAATACGGCAATTTAATATATTTAGATTATATATAATTAATAAATAAGTAATAAATTAAATAATAAATTAATTATATTTTTAAATTAAATATGATGACAATAAATAATATCAAGCAAACAATACAAGTATCATAAAACTATCATAAACTTGTTCTAGAAATATTTTAGAACTAATCTAGAAGTATCCTAGAAGTATCATATATAATTTATTTAAAAATATTATGGGCCAAAATATATAATGGACCGAAGTATCCTAAATGGAGTATCCCAACCGTATCCTGGCGTATCCCCAGCCGTATCCTGCCGTATCCTGCCGTATCCCCGCCGTATCCGAAAAAAAAAATATTAAAATATTCGGATACGCCACGTGGCGTATCCGATACGTATCCGAGCCGTATCGCACCCGTATCCGTATCGGATACGCGTATCCTCAGGATACTTCTGCATTTTTGAAGTATCCGCGTAACATAGCATATCAATAATCAGAACATGTCTGTTTCGATATGTTTCATATATCGATTGATATATATCGATATAGATCGACATGAATTGATATGAACTTTATGAGTTTGAGTTACAATTTATTTTGATCTTTATTTTTTGATCGGTCCACTATTTGATTTTTTGCTCGAAATATTTTTTGTTTCTCTGTTGCGTGACTATTTTCTCATTTCTTCTTTCCACCAATTATGATTGCAACTTGCAAGATTCACCTTCCCGATTTGCTACATCCACGACTGCACCAATTGTACAACATAACTTCCAACAATTATGCACCACCTTCACGAGCACCCGCTCCACATCATAACTCGTTGTGCCAGTATAAATAATATATAATTTGAGTATTGTTAATTTAACTTGAAATTTAGTTTGTACTAGGATAATACTCGTGCAACATTGTGAGTATGATAATTGTGTTTTCATTTTAATTCGATGTAATAATTTTTATGTTGATAATGTCCATATCATGTCAAAGTAATACTGAGATAGTCGTTACATCTCTGCTCCGACATGACGGACCAACTTGTCCGTCGTGATGCAGCTCCGTCACGACGGACAAACATTCTGTCACGACGCTATACTCACAGACTGGCTTGACAGAAATACTCTTTGTTCCGTCATGACGGACCAACCAGTCCGTCAGACGGACTATGTATTTTATGTCAATTCTGCATAATTTTATTATGCATCCAATCGTTTCGATGAACGCGTACGTTCATCTATCCTCATGTGTACAATTTACAAGTTGATATGTAACTGTATTTCCTTCAGTCTCTCACTCAGTTTAAGATCCAACTAAAGAAAACACCAATGTACATCACATGTACACATATCTTAGAGATTGAAATCAAATCCGAAATAAGACAGATATATGTGTGACCGCGTAGGTTCGTATCAAATGGTGGCGCAACACCAAATCCATGGCGAGAGGAAAGAGAGAGGTGGAACTGTGGAGAGGAGATGCCAGGGCTCAGATGGCCAAAAAAGGAAGGAGGAAGCGCAGAGGGAGGGAAGACAGGTCGGACCAAGGCTTGATCGGATAGCCGGAGCCAGAAGATCTCTTCTGAATAGAAGATAGATCAGGAAGGACACGGAACTTAAATTTGAAACGGAGGCTAGGCTGAAAGGATTCAAAGTAAAGGGATTCATTTTTTTTTTCTTGAATTGCAAGAAGTTTGTTGAAGAAGACGATGTTCTATTTTTATGGGAGACATGAGAAAGAAAGATGTAATTCGGTACATAATCACAGCATAGCATCGATCAACCTTCTGTACCGACAGGAGGTTTGTTATAATTTGATGGCTAGTGCAATCAGATTAGTGATCTAAATTTAGTTAAACAAGACATGTCAACACAAACAAATCATCAGAGATCTTCTGCGCTTAATCTAAGTGAAAGTTGACATTAATTATATAACAGCCAAATTTGCATATCAATTAATTAAGAATAAGAATAAAATCAACAATTAAAGAACAATACAAATAAAAACATGACATCTTTATAAAATAAACTAATTGGATTCTTTGAATATTATCATATTTGCTAAAAATAATGCTTGTTTTGTTTAACATGGTTCGGTGATTTGGCCGAGATAAAAAAATTCAGCGGAGTCCGGACGTAATCGGCCATGGCCGAGGCGGATTTTGGTCGAGCCAAAAATATTGGCGAAGTCGGGATGGTCTCGGCCATGTTCGAGACGGATTTTGGCCGAATAAATCGCCGGCGAGTCTCCGGTTTATTTTTTATTTTTTGGAAGATGGTCTATGTATGGTGTAATTTGGATAAATATAAACTTTTTTTCGCCATTTATTCATAGTGTATTATCATTTGCTATAATGTTTGTGATAGGACACAGTGCAATCGCATGTTTAGGAAGCCACTATTATGGCATGTATAAACTTTTTCGCAAGAGGCAAAAGTTTACAAAATGGAGCCAATTATTTCACTAAATATATTTTTCTCAACATGCATGATTAACTATTATAGCATGTATTGAGAGTTACTATTACTTTCTGCATAAGGAAGCTAACCATTATTTTTATTAAAATAATCATCGCGCCACGTTGCGAGTATGTTAATTGTGTTTTCATTGTAATTTGATTTAATAATTTTTATGATGATATTGTCCATATCATGTCAAAATAAAATAATTGCAAATTATATTTCTCTAATTTCAGAACTCATTTATGTAGAATGATGTATAAATTTGCAATAATATAACAACTATGAGGTATAAAATAAAATACTTAAATATTCACATCGCAATTAGCTAATCAGTGCATTAAACAAAAATATTTTTCTAATTCTTCGAGTAGAGATAGATGGCCCCGATTCCCGTCAAAATAATCCCTCCGAAGCCTAAATATTTCAAACCTTTCTTTTTCAGGGCCATGCTCTTTTCCTCTTCTTCTTTGTCTACTTCCTTTCGTTCTTCCATAAATTTGATTTCATCCTCAATATTCTTCATTTCCTCTTGATAGCTTGACAAGATCTGTGCATACAACCTCTCTTTTTCAGCTCCCCTCAATTCCATCTCTTCGATGCGTCCAACGAGGGGCTGAACTATGGTTGCAACCGATGCACCCATCTTGTCTATCTTTGCATGCGTCTCATTTTTTACATTGACTAGACGGTTGAATAAACACATATTATTCTCTTCTATGCTCGTTATTTTATCACTCATTTCAATCTGGGAATTCAGAAGTCGTTGCTCCAGAGTATCGTTCAAGTTTGAAATTTCTGATAAAATAAAATCTCGTGTGAGTTCAAATAATCGCCAGATAATTATGAATGAAACATTTAAAAATTTAACTACTCCCAATTGAAAATAAACTCTGATGCACAAAAATAAAAACTATTGCTTGATCTGAGAGTTAGATTTTAGATAACAAACTTATTTGAGTGATTATATATGTATAAAAACATTATAAATTCACTAATTGTGCCTATTAAAAAATAAACAAAATCAAACTTTTAGAAAGAATTACTTACCGGATGAAATGTGGGTTAAGATGGAATTTTCATGGACCGGAAGGTGAATGTGTGCAATGCATGTGCCGTTAGTTAGAGGGTCAAACCCTGGCAGAATTGTTGGCCTGACATGAGCAGCTTGTGGAGAAGCCCGAGACCCGCCTGGAGCAAATCCGTTAGCAGGAAGTTTCTTTTCCGTCGCAGGTTTTGTCGTCGGGATCAGATCCATACCTGGGTTGTGAGAGAAGGATGCATAGGATGGAGAGAGTTGGTGGGCCAATGGTGGCTCAACTCCAAATCCATGGCGAGAGGAAAGAGAGAGGTGGAACTGTGGAGAGGAGGTGCCTGGGCTCGGATGGCCAGAAATGGAAGGAGGAAGAGCAGAGGGAGGGAAGACGGGTCGGATCAAGGCCTCATCATATGGCCCGCAGCCAGAAGACCTCTTTTGAATAGAAGATGGGTCAGGAAGGACGGGGGACTTGAATTTGAAACGAAGGCTGAAAGGATTCAAAGTTAGGGGATTCATTGTTCTTTTTTTTCTTGAATTGCAAGAAGTTTGTTAAAGAAGACGATGTTCTATTTTTATGGGAGACGTCAGAAGGAAGATGTAATTCGGTATATAATCATAGCGTAGCATCGAACAACCTTCTGCTCCGACGCAGGGTTTGTTATAATTTGATGGCTAGTGCAATCAGATTATTGATCTAAATTTAGTTAAAACAATACATGTCAACACAAACAAATCATGAGGGATATTCCGCGCCCCGATTAATCTAAGTAAAAGTGTGCATTAATTATATAACAACCGCTTAATTAAGAATAAGAATAAAATGAACTATTAAAGAACCATACAAATAAAAACATGACATCTTTATAAAATAAACTAATTGAATTATTTGAATATTATCATATTTGGTAAAAATAATGCTTGTTTCGTTTAACATGGTTCGTTGATTTGTCCGTGTTAAAAAAATTCAGGGTAGTTCGGACGTAGTCCGTCATGGCCGAGGCGGATTTTGGTCGGGCCAAAAATATTGGCGAAGTCGGGATGGTCTCGGCCATGTCCGAGACGGATTTTGGCAGAATAAATGGCCGGCGTGTCTCCGGTTTATTTTTTATTTTTTGAAGATGGTGTATATATGGTGTAATTTGGATAAATATAAACTTTTCTTTTCGCCTTTGGTTCATTGCATATTATAATCATACAATGGTTATAATTTTGAATATACTACAAAAAACTGCCACGTGTGTTTTTTTTTTACTTTGTTTTTTTAGTTTGTTTCTATTTAAACCCAAATTATACCCATATATCGATGGAAAATATACTTAACCTCCCAAACTCATCACAATATCCTCGTTGAGGTGACAAAGTGAATTAATTAGCATTTCTAATTGATTCAATTAAATATTAATTGACACGTTTAAATAACACATCAATAATTTATAATATGTTAATATTAGTAAATGTTAAGTGACGTGTCAATTCAATTAAATGGTCAATTGAATCGTCAATTGAGTCAATTAATAATACTAATAAACCTACTTAATACTCTCTTGCCGTCTCAACAAAAATGTTATTTTAGTGTTATTGGGGCTTCATATATAATATATGTATGAAATTATGACTCAAGGGTTCATTTCTTATGGTATAATTTAGAATTGTTTTATTTTATTAAAAAAATTGATATTTTGTACGTTAATGATTGACATCTCAAATATATATTTCGGATTTATGTGTATTATTCACGGTTTTCTTTTATTTGTTTTGAAACTTTAATTTTGTTCGAAGTATAACATATTGTAGTTTATTTATTTTGTGGGAATTTATAATTATGGACCAATTTCATGGATTCTTATTAAGCAAAGTGCATATATCAATGATAAGAAAATTTCATAAACATTTATTAATTATAACGTATTGATTGACATCAACATATTTGTAAACATATCATGATTATATTAATTGAGTTTAAACGCACCCGCGCGAATACTATTTAAGCGAATTTTGAAAAAAAAACATGTAAAAGGGGGTATGAAGCCCCGCGCAATTGCGCGGGATATTACTTGTTTTCTATAATGTTTGTGATAGGACACAGTGCAATCGCATGTTTAGGAAGCCACTATTATGGCATGTATAAACTTTTTCTCAAGAGGCAAAAGTTTACAAAAGGGAGCCAATTATTTCACTAAATATATTTTTCTCAACATGCATGATTAACTATTATAGCATGTATTGAGAGTTACTATTACTTTCTGCATAAGGAAGCTAACCATTATTTTTATTAAAATAATCATCGCGCCACGTTGCGAGTATGTTAATTGTGTTTTCATTGTAATTTGATTTAATAATTTTTATGATGATACTGTCCATATCATGTCAAAATAAAATAATTGCAAATTATATTTCTCTAATTTCAGAACTCATTTATGTAGAATGATGTATAAATTTGCAATAATATAACAACTATGAGGTATAAAATAAAATACTTAAATATTCACATCGCAATTAGCTAATCAGTGCATTAAACAAAAATATTTTTCTAATTCTTCGAGTAGAGATAGATGGCCCCGATTCCCGTCAAAATAATCCCTCCGAAGCCTAAATATTTCAAACCTTTCTTTTTCAGGGCCATGCTCTTTTCCTCTTCTTCTTTGTCTACTTCCTTTCGTTCTTCCATAAATTTGATTTCATCCTCAATATTCTTCATTTCCTCTTGATAGCTTGACAAGATCTGTGCATACAACCTCTCTTTTTCAGCTCCCCTCAATTCCATCTCTTCGATGCGTCCAACGAGGGGCTGAACTATGGTTGCAACCGATGCACCCATCTTGTCTATCTTTGCATGCGTCTCATTTTTTACATTGACTAGACGGTTGAATAAACACATATTATTCTCTTCTATGCTCGTTATTTTATCACTCATTTCAATCTGGGAATTCAGAAGTCGTTGCTCCAGAGTATCGTTCAAGTTTGAAATTTCTGATAAAATAAAATCTCGTGTGAGTTCAAATAATCGCCAGATAATTATGAATGAAACATTTAAAAATTTAACTACTCCCAATTGAAAATAAACTCTGATGCACAAAAATAAAAACTATTGCTTGATCTGAGAGTTAGATTTTAGATAACAAACTTATTTGAGTGATTATATATGTATAAAAACATTATAAATTCACTAATTGTGCCTATTAAAAAATAAACAAAATCAAACTTTTAGAAAGAATTACTTACCGGATGAAATGTGGGTTAAGATGGAATTTTCATGGACCGGAAGGTGAATGTGTGCAATGCATGTGCCGTTAGTTAGAGGGTCAAACCCTGGCAGAATTGTTGGCCTGACATGAGCAGCTTGTGGAGAAGCCCGAGACCCGCCTGGAGCAAATCCGTTAGCAGGAAGTTTCTTTTCCGTCGCAGGTTTTGTCGTCGGGATCAGATCCATACCTGGGTTGTGAGAGAAGGATGCATAGGATGGAGAGAGTTGGTGGGCCAATGGTGGCTCAACTCCAAATCCATGGCGAGAGGAAAGAGAGAGGTGGAACTGTGGAGAGGAGGTGCCTGGGCTCGGATGGCCAGAAATGGAAGGAGGAAGAGCAGAGGGAGGGAAGACGGGTCGGATCAAGGCCTCATCATATGGCCCGCAGCCAGAAGACCTCTTTTGAATAGAAGATGGGTCAGGAAGGACGGGGGACTTGAATTTGAAACGAAGGCTGAAAGGATTCAAAGTTAGGGGATTCATTGTTCTTTTTTTTCTTGAATTGCAAGAAGTTTGTTAAAGAAGACGATGTTCTATTTTTATGGGAGACGTCAGAAGGAAGATGTAATTCGGTATATAATCATAGCGTAGCATCGAACAACCTTCTGCTCCGACGCAGGGTTTGTTATAATTTGATGGCTAGTGCAATCAGATTATTGATCTAAATTTAGTTAAAACAATACATGTCAACACAAACAAATCATGAGGGATATTCCGCGCCCCGATTAATCTAAGTAAAAGTGTGCATTAATTATATAACAACCGCTTAATTAAGAATAAGAATAAAATGAACTATTAAAGAACCATACAAATAAAAACATGACATCTTTATAAAATAAACTAATTGAATTATTTGAATATTATCATATTTGGTAAAAATAATGCTTGTTTCGTTTAACATGGTTCGTTGATTTGTCCGTGTTAAAAAAATTCAGGGTAGTTCGGACGTAGTCCGTCATGGCCGAGGCGGATTTTGGTCGGGCCAAAAATATTGGCGAAGTCGGGATGGTCTCGGCCATGTCCGAGACGGATTTTGGCAGAATAAATGGCCGGCGTGTCTCCGGTTTATTTTTTATTTTTTGAAGATGGTGTATATATGGTGTAATTTGGATAAATATAAACTTTTCTTTTCGCCTTTGGTTCATTGCATATTATAATCATACAATGGTTATAATTTTGAATATACTACAAAAAACTGCCACGTGTGTTTTTTTTTTACTTTGTTTTTTTAGTTTGTTTCTATTTAAACCCAAATTATACCCATATATCGATGGAAAATATACTTAACCTCCCAAACTCATCACAATATCCTCGTTGAGGTGACAAAGTGAATTAATTAGCATTTCTAATTGATTCAATTAAATATTAATTGACACGTTTAAATAACACATCAATAATTTATAATATGTTAATATTAGTAAATGTTAAGTGACGTGTCAATTCAATTAAATGGTCAATTGAATCGTCAATTGAGTCAATTAATAATACTAATAAACCTACTTAATACTCTCTTGCCGTCTCAACAAAAATGTTATTTTAGTGTTATTGGGGCTTCATATATAATATATGTATGAAATTATGACTCAAGGGTTCATTTCTTATGGTATAATTTAGAATTGTTTTATTTTATTAAAAAAATTGATATTTTGTACGTTAATGATTGACATCTCAAATATATATTTCGGATTTATGTGTATTATTCACGGTTTTCTTTTATTTGTTTTGAAACTTTAATTTTGTTCGAAGTATAACAATATTGTAGTTTATTTATTTTGTGGGAATTTATAATTATGGACCAATTTCATGGATTCTTATTAAGCATAGTGCATATATCAATGATAAGAAAATTTCATAAACATTTATTAATTATAACGTATTGATTGACATCAACATATTTGTAAACATATCATGATTATATTAATTGAGTTTAAACGCACCCGCGCGAATACTATTTAAGCGAATTTTGAAAAAAAAACATGTAAAAGGGGGTATGAAGCCCCGCGCAATTGCGCGGGATATTACTTGTTTTCTATAATGTTTGTGATAGGACACAGTGCAATCGCATGTTTAGGAAGCCACTATTATGGCATGTATAAACTTTTTCTCAAGAGGCAAAAGTTTACAAAAGGGAGCCAATTATTTCACTAAATATATTTTTCTCAACATGCATGATTAACTATTATAGCATGTATTGAGAGTTACTATTACTTTCTGCATAAGGAAGCTAACCATTATTTTTATTAAAATAATCATCGCGCCACGTTGCGAGTATGTTAATTGTGTTTTCATTGTAATTTGATTTAATAATTTTTATGATGATACTGTCCATATCATGTCAAAATAAAATAATTGCAAATTATATTTCTCTAATTTCAGAACTCATTTATGTAGAATGATGTATAAATTTGCAATAATATAACAACTATGAGGTATAAAATAAAATACTTAAATATTCACATCGCAATTAGCTAATCAGTGCATTAAACAAAAATATTTTTCTAATTCTTCGAGTAGAGATAGATGGCCCCGATTCCCGTCAAAATAATCCCTCCGAAGCCTAAATATTTCAAACCTTTCTTTTTCAGGGCCATGCTCTTTTCCTCTTCTTCTTTGTCTACTTCCTTTCGTTCTTCCATAAATTTGATTTCATCCTCAATATTCTTCATTTCCTCTTGATAGCTTGACAAGATCTGTGCATACAACCTCTCTTTTTCAGCTCCCCTCAATTCCATCTCTTCGATGCGTCCAACGAGGGGCTGAACTATGGTTGCAACCGATGCACCCATCTTGTCTATCTTTGCATGCGTCTCATTTTTTACATTGACTAGACGGTTGAATAAACACATATTATTCTCTTCTATGCTCGTTATTTTATCACTCATTTCAATCTGGGAATTCAGAAGTCGTTGCTCCAGAGTATCGTTCAAGTTTGAAATTTCTGATAAAATAAAATCTCGTGTGAGTTCAAATAATCGCCAGATAATTATGAATGAAACATTTAAAAATTTAACTACTCCCAATTGAAAATAAACTCTGATGCACAAAAATAAAAACTATTGCTTGATCTGAGAGTTAGATTTTAGATAACAAACTTATTTGAGTGATTATATATGTATAAAAACATTATAAATTCACTAATTGTGCCTATTAAAAAATAAACAAAATCAAACTTTTAGAAAGAATTACTTACCGGATGAAATGTGGGTTAAGATGGAATTTTCATGGACCGGAAGGTGAATGTGTGCAATGCATGTGCCGTTAGTTAGAGGGTCAAACCCTGGCAGAATTGTTGGCCTGACATGAGCAGCTTGTGGAGAAGCCCGAGACCCGCCTGGAGCAAATCCGTTAGCAGGAAGTTTCTTTTCCGTCGCAGGTTTTGTCGTCGGGATCAGATCCATACCTGGGTTGTGAGAGAAGGATGCATAGGATGGAGAGAGTTGGTGGGCCAATGGTGGCTCAACTCCAAATCCATGGCGAGAGGAAAGAGAGAGGTGGAACTGTGGAGAGGAGGTGCCTGGGCTCGGATGGCCAGAAATGGAAGGAGGAAGAGCAGAGGGAGGGAAGACGGGTCGGATCAAGGCCTCATCATATGGCCCGCAGCCAGAAGACCTCTTTTGAATAGAAGATGGGTCAGGAAGGACGGGGGACTTGAATTTGAAACGAAGGCTGAAAGGATTCAAAGTTAGGGGATTCATTGTTCTTTTTTTTCTTGAATTGCAAGAAGTTTGTTAAAGAAGACGATGTTCTATTTTTATGGGAGACGTCAGAAGGAAGATGTAATTCGGTATATAATCATAGCGTAGCATCGAACAACCTTCTGCTCCGACGCAGGGTTTGTTATAATTTGATGGCTAGTGCAATCAGATTATTGATCTAAATTTAGTTAAAACAATACATGTCAACACAAACAAATCATGAGGGATATTCCGCGCCCCGATTAATCTAAGTAAAAGTGTGCATTAATTATATAACAACCGCTTAATTAAGAATAAGAATAAAATGAACTATTAAAGAACCATACAAATAAAAACATGACATCTTTATAAAATAAACTAATTGAATTATTTGAATATTATCATATTTGGTAAAAATAATGCTTGTTTCGTTTAACATGGTTCGTTGATTTGTCCGTGTTAAAAAAATTCAGGGTAGTTCGGACGTAGTCCGTCATGGCCGAGGCGGATTTTGGTCGGGCCAAAAATATTGGCGAAGTCGGGATGGTCTCGGCCATGTCCGAGACGGATTTTGGCAGAATAAATGGCCGGCGTGTCTCCGGTTTATTTTTTATTTTTTGAAGATGGTGTATATATGGTGTAATTTGGATAAATATAAACTTTTCTTTTCGCCTTTGGTTCATTGCATATTATAATCATACAATGGTTATAATTTTGAATATACTACAAAAAACTGCCACGTGTGTTTTTTTTTTACTTTGTTTTTTTAGTTTGTTTCTATTTAAACCCAAATTATACCCATATATCGATGGAAAATATACTTAACCTCCCAAACTCATCACAATATCCTCGTTGAGGTGACAAAGTGAATTAATTAGCATTTCTAATTGATTCAATTAAATATTAATTGACACGTTTAAATAACACATCAATAATTTATAATATGTTAATATTAGTAAATGTTAAGTGACGTGTCAATTCAATTAAATGGTCAATTGAATCGTCAATTGAGTCAATTAATAATACTAATAAACCTACTTAATACTCTCTTGCCGTGTCAACAAAAATGTTATTTTAGTGTTATTGGGGCTTCATATATAATATATGTATGAAATTATGACTCAAGGGTTCATTTCTTATGGTATAATTTAGAATTGTTTTATTTTATTAAAAAAATTGATATTTTGTACGTTAATGATTGACATCTCAAATATATATTTCGGATTTATGTGTATTATTCACGGTTTTCTTTTATTTGTTTTGAAACTTTAATTTTGTTCGAAGTATAACAATATTGTAGTTTATTTATTTTGTGGGAATTTATAATTATGGACCAATTTCATGGATTCTTATTAAGCATAGTGCATATATCAATGATAAGAAAATTTCATAAACATTTATTAATTATAACGTATTGATTGACATCAACATATTTGTAAACATATCATGATTATATTAATTGAGTTTAAACGCACCCGCGCGAATACTATTTAAGCGAATTTTGAAAAAAAAACATGTAAAAGGGGGTATGAAGCCCCGCGCAATTGCGCGGGATATTACTTGTTTTCTATAATGTTTGTGATAGGACACAGTGCAATCGCATGTTTAGGAAGCCACTATTATGGCATGTATAAACTTTTTCTCAAGAGGCAAAAGTTTACAAAAGGGAGCCAATTATTTCACTAAATATATTTTTCTCAACATGCATGATTAACTATTATAGCATGTATTGAGAGTTACTATTACTTTCTGCATAAGGAAGCTAACCATTATTTTTATTAAAATAATCATCGCGCCACGTTGCGAGTATGTTAATTGTGTTTTCATTGTAATTTGATTTAATAATTTTTATGATGATACTGTCCATATCATGTCAAAATAAAATAATTGCAAATTATATTTCTCTAATTTCAGAACTCATTTATGTAGAATGATGTATAAATTTGCAATAATATAACAACTATGAGGTATAAAATAAAATACTTAAATATTCACATCGCAATTAGCTAATCAGTGCATTAAACAAAAATATTTTTCTAATTCTTCGAGTAGAGATAGATGGCCCCGATTCCCGTCAAAATAATCCCTCCGAAGCCTAAATATTTCAAACCTTTCTTTTTCAGGGCCATGCTCTTTTCCTCTTCTTCTTTGTCTACTTCCTTTCGTTCTTCCATAAATTTGATTTCATCCTCAATATTCTTCATTTCCTCTTGATAGCTTGACAAGATCTGTGCATACAACCTCTCTTTTTCAGCTCCCCTCAATTCCATCTCTTCGATGCGTCCAACGAGGGGCTGAACTATGGTTGCAACCGATGCACCCATCTTGTCTATCTTTGCATGCGTCTCATTTTTTACATTGACTAGACGGTTGAATAAACACATATTATTCTCTTCTATGCTCGTTATTTTATCACTCATTTCAATCTGGGAATTCAGAAGTCGTTGCTCCAGAGTATCGTTCAAGTTTGAAATTTCTGATAAAATAAAATCTCGTGTGAGTTCAAATAATCGCCAGATAATTATGAATGAAACATTTAAAAATTTAACTACTCCCAATTGAAAATAAACTCTGATGCACAAAAATAAAAACTATTGCTTGATCTGAGAGTTAGATTTTAGATAACAAACTTATTTGAGTGATTATATATGTATAAAAACATTATAAATTCACTAATTGTGCCTATTAAAAAATAAACAAAATCAAACTTTTAGAAAGAATTACTTACCGGATGAAATGTGGGTTAAGATGGAATTTTCATGGACCGGAAGGTGAATGTGTGCAATGCATGTGCCGTTAGTTAGAGGGTCAAACCCTGGCAGAATTGTTGGCCTGACATGAGCAGCTTGTGGAGAAGCCCGAGACCCGCCTGGAGCAAATCCGTTAGCAGGAAGTTTCTTTTCCGTCGCAGGTTTTGTCGTCGGGATCAGATCCATACCTGGGTTGTGAGAGAAGGATGCATAGGATGGAGAGAGTTGGTGGGCCAATGGTGGCTCAACTCCAAATCCATGGCGAGAGGAAAGAGAGAGGTGGAACTGTGGAGAGGAGGTGCCTGGGCTCGGATGGCCAGAAATGGAAGGAGGAAGAGCAGAGGGAGGGAAGACGGGTCGGATCAAGGCCTCATCATATGGCCCGCAGCCAGAAGACCTCTTTTGAATAGAAGATGGGTCAGGAAGGACGGGGGACTTGAATTTGAAACGAAGGCTGAAAGGATTCAAAGTTAGGGGATTCATTGTTCTTTTTTTTCTTGAATTGCAAGAAGTTTGTTAAAGAAGACGATGTTCTATTTTTATGGGAGACGTCAGAAGGAAGATGTAATTCGGTATATAATCATAGCGTAGCATCGAACAACCTTCTGCTCCGACGCAGGGTTTGTTATAATTTGATGGCTAGTGCAATCAGATTATTGATCTAAATTTAGTTAAAACAATACATGTCAACACAAACAAATCATGAGGGATATTCCGCGCCCCGATTAATCTAAGTAAAAGTGTGCATTAATTATATAACAACCGCTTAATTAAGAATAAGAATAAAATGAACTATTAAAGAACCATACAAATAAAAACATGACATCTTTATAAAATAAACTAATTGAATTATTTGAATATTATCATATTTGGTAAAAATAATGCTTGTTTCGTTTAACATGGTTCGTTGATTTGTCCGTGTTAAAAAAATTCAGGGTAGTTCGGACGTAGTCCGTCATGGCCGAGGCGGATTTTGGTCGGGCCAAAAATATTGGCGAAGTCGGGATGGTCTCGGCCATGTCCGAGACGGATTTTGGCAGAATAAATGGCCGGCGTGTCTCCGGTTTATTTTTTATTTTTTGAAGATGGTGTATATATGGTGTAATTTGGATAAATATAAACTTTTCTTTTCGCCTTTGGTTCATTGCATATTATAATCATACAATGGTTATAATTTTGAATATACTACAAAAAACTGCCACGTGTGTTTTTTTTTTACTTTGTTTTTTTAGTTTGTTTCTATTTAAACCCAAATTATACCCATATATCGATGGAAAATATACTTAACCTCCCAAACTCATCACAATATCCTCGTTGAGGTGACAAAGTGAATTAATTAGCATTTCTAATTGATTCAATTAAATATTAATTGACACGTTTAAATAACACATCAATAATTTATAATATGTTAATATTAGTAAATGTTAAGTGACGTGTCAATTCAATTAAATGGTCAATTGAATCGTCAATTGAGTCAATTAATAATACTAATAAACCTACTTAATACTCTCTTGCCGTCTCAACAAAAATGTTATTTTAGTGTTATTGGGGCTTCATATATAATATATGTATGAAATTATGACTCAAGGGTTCATTTCTTATGGTATAATTTAGAATTGTTTTATTTTATTAAAAAAATTGATATTTTGTACGTTAATGATTGACATCTCAAATATATATTTCGGATTTATGTGTATTATTCACGGTTTTCTTTTATTTGTTTTGAAACTTTAATTTTGTTCGAAGTATAACATATTGTAGTTTATTTATTTTGTGGGAATTTATAATTATGGACCAATTTCATGGATTCTTATTAAGCATAGTGCATATATCAATGATAAGAAAATTTCATAAACATTTATTAATTATAACGTATTGATTGACATCAACATATTTGTAAACATATCATGATTATATTAATTGAGTTTAAACGCACCCGCGCGAATACTATTTAAGCGAATTTTGAAAAAAAAACATGTAAAAGGGGGTATGAAGCCCCGCGCAATTGCGCGGGATATTACTTGTTTTCTATAATGTTTGTGATAGGACACAGTGCAATCGCATGTTTAGGAAGCCACTATTATGGCATGTATAAACTTTTTCTCAAGAGGCAAAAGTTTACAAAAGGGAGCCAATTATTTCACTAAATATATTTTTCTCAACATGCATGATTAACTATTATAGCATGTATTGAGAGTTACTATTACTTTCTGCATAAGGAAGCTAACCATTATTTTTATTAAAATAATCATCGCGCCACGTTGCGAGTATGTTAATTGTGTTTTCATTGTAATTTGATTTAATAATTTTTATGATGATACTGTCCATATCATGTCAAAATAAAATAATTGCAAATTATATTTCTCTAATTTCAGAACTCATTTATGTAGAATGATGTATAAATTTGCAATAATATAACAACTATGAGGTATAAAATAAAATACTTAAATATTCACATCGCAATTAGCTAATCAGTGCATTAAACAAAAAAAAATTTCTAATTCTTCGAGTAGAGATAGATGGCCCCGATTCCCGTCAAAATAATCCCTCCGAAGCCTAAATATTTCAAACCTTTCTTTTTCAGGGCCATGCTCTTTTCCTCTTCTTCTTTGTCTACTTCCTTTCGTTCTTCCATAAATTTGATTTCATCCTCAATATTCTTCATTTCCTCTTGATAGCTTGACAAGATCTGTGCATACAACCTCTCTTTTTCAGCTCCCCTCAATTCCATCTCTTCGATGCGTCCAACGAGGGGCTGAACTATGGTTGCAACCGATGCACCCATCTTGTCTATCTTTGCATGCGTCTCATTTTTTACATTGACTAGACGGTTGAATAAACACATATTATTCTCTTCTATGCTCGTTATTTTATCACTCATTTCAATCTGGGAATTCAGAAGTCGTTGCTCCAGAGTATCGTTCAAGTTTGAAATTTCTGATAAAATAAAATCTCGTGTGAGTTCAAATAATCGCCAGATAATTATGAATGAAACATTTAAAAATTTAACTACTCCCAATTGAAAATAAACTCTGATGCACAAAAATAAAAACTATTGCTTGATCTGAGAGTTAGATTTTAGATAACAAACTTATTTGAGTGATTATATATGTATAAAAACATTATAAATTCACTAATTGTGCCTATTAAAAAATAAACAAAATCAAACTTTTAGAAAGAATTACTTACCGGATGAAATGTGGGTTAAGATGGAATTTTCATGGACCGGAAGGTGAATGTGTGCAATGCATGTGCCGTTAGTTAGAGGGTCAAACCCTGGCAGAATTGTTGGCCTGACATGAGCAGCTTGTGGAGAAGCCCGAGACCCGCCTGGAGCAAATCCGTTAGCAGGAAGTTTCTTTTCCGTCGCAGGTTTTGTCGTCGGGATCAGATCCATACCTGGGTTGTGAGAGAAGGATGCATAGGATGGAGAGAGTTGGTGGGCCAATGGTGGCTCAACTCCAAATCCATGGCGAGAGGAAAGAGAGAGGTGGAACTGTGGAGAGGAGGTGCCTGGGCTCGGATGGCCAGAAATGGAAGGAGGAAGAGCAGAGGGAGGGAAGACGGGTCGGATCAAGGCCTCATCATATGGCCCGCAGCCAGAAGACCTCTTTTGAATAGAAGATGGGTCAGGAAGGACGGGGGACTTGAATTTGAAACGAAGGCTGAAAGGATTCAAAGTTAGGGGATTCATTGTTCTTTTTTTTCTTGAATTGCAAGAAGTTTGTTAAAGAAGACGATGTTCTATTTTTATGGGAGACGTCAGAAGGAAGATGTAATTCGGTATATAATCATAGCGTAGCATCGAACAACCTTCTGCTCCGACGCAGGGTTTGTTATAATTTGATGGCTAGTGCAATCAGATTATTGATCTAAATTTAGTTAAAACAATACATGTCAACACAAACAAATCATGAGGGATATTCCGCGCCCCGATTAATCTAAGTAAAAGTGTGCATTAATTATATAACAACCGCTTAATTAAGAATAAGAATAAAATGAACTATTAAAGAACCATACAAATAAAAACATGACATCTTTATAAAATAAACTAATTGAATTATTTGAATATTATCATATTTGGTAAAAATAATGCTTGTTTCGTTTAACATGGTTCGTTGATTTGTCCGTGTTAAAAAAATTCAGGGTAGTTCGGACGTAGTCCGTCATGGCCGAGGCGGATTTTGGTCGGGCCAAAAATATTGGCGAAGTCGGGATGGTCTCGGCCATGTCCGAGACGGATTTTGGCAGAATAAATGGCCGGCGTGTCTCCGGTTTATTTTTTATTTTTTGAAGATGGTGTATATATGGTGTAATTTGGATAAATATAAACTTTTCTTTTCGCCTTTGGTTCATTGCATATTATAATCATACAATGGTTATAATTTTGAATATACTACAAAAAACTGCCACGTGTGTTTTTTTTTTACTTTGTTTTTTTAGTTTGTTTCTATTTAAACCCAAATTATACCCATATATCGATGGAAAATATACTTAACCTCCCAAACTCATCACAATATCCTCGTTGAGGTGACAAAGTGAATTAATTAGCATTTCTAATTGATTCAATTAAATATTAATTGACACGTTTAAATAACACATCAATAATTTATAATATGTTAATATTAGTAAATGTTAAGTGACGTGTCAATTCAATTAAATGGTCAATTGAATCGTCAATTGAGTCAATTAATAATACTAATAAACCTACTTAATACTCTCTTGCCGTCTCAACAAAAATGTTATTTTAGTGTTATTGGGGCTTCATATATAATATATGTATGAAATTATGACTCAAGGGTTCATTTCTTATGGTATAATTTAGAATTGTTTTATTTTATTAAAAAAATTGATATTTTGTACGTTAATGATTGACATCTCAAATATATATTTCGGATTTATGTGTATTATTCACGGTTTTCTTTTATTTGTTTTGAAACTTTAATTTTGTTCGAAGTATAACAATATTGTAGTTTATTTATTTTGTGGGAATTTATAATTATGGACCAATTTCATGGATTCTTATTAAGCATAGTGCATATATCAATGATAAGAAAATTTCATAAACATTTATTAATTATAACGTATTGATTGACATCAACATATTTGTAAACATATCATGATTATATTAATTGAGTTTAAACGCACCCGCGCGAATACTATTTAAGCGAATTTTGAAAAAAAAACATGTAAAAGGGGGTATGAAGCCCCGCGCAATTGCGCGGGATATTACTTGTTTTCTATAATGTTTGTGATAGGACACAGTGCAATCGCATGTTTAGGAAGCCACTATTATGGCATGTATAAACTTTTTCTCAAGAGGCAAAAGTTTACAAAAGGGAGCCAATTATTTCACTAAATATATTTTTCTCAACATGCATGATTAACTATTATAGCATGTATTGAGAGTTACTATTACTTTCTGCATAAGGAAGCTAACCATTATTTTTATTAAAATAATCATCGCGCCACGTTGCGAGTATGTTAATTGTGTTTTCATTGTAATTTGATTTAATAATTTTTATGATGATACTGTCCATATCATGTCAAAATAAAATAATTGCAAATTATATTTCTCTAATTTCAGAACTCATTTATGTAGAATGATGTATAAATTTGCAATAATATAACAACTATGAGGTATAAAATAAAATACTTAAATATTCACATCGCAATTAGCTAATCAGTGCATTAAACAAAAATATTTTTCTAATTCTTCGAGTAGAGATAGATGGCCCCGATTCCCGTCAAAATAATCCCTCCGAAGCCTAAATATTTCAAACCTTTCTTTTTCAGGGCCATGCTCTTTTCCTCTTCTTCTTTGTCTACTTCCTTTCGTTCTTCCATAAATTTGATTTCATCCTCAATATTCTTCATTTCCTCTTGATAGCTTGACAAGATCTGTGCATACAACCTCTCTTTTTCAGCTCCCCTCAATTCCATCTCTTCGATGCGTCCAACGAGGGGCTGAACTATGGTTGCAACCGATGCACCCATCTTGTCTATCTTTGCATGCGTCTCATTTTTTACATTGACTAGACGGTTGAATAAACACATATTATTCTCTTCTATGCTCGTTATTTTATCACTCATTTCAATCTGGGAATTCAGAAGTCGTTGCTCCAGAGTATCGTTCAAGTTTGAAATTTCTGATAAAATAAAATCTCGTGTGAGTTCAAATAATCGCCAGATAATTATGAATGAAACATTTAAAAATTTAACTACTCCCAATTGAAAATAAACTCTGATGCACAAAAATAAAAACTATTGCTTGATCTGAGAGTTAGATTTTAGATAACAAACTTATTTGAGTGATTATATATGTATAAAAACATTATAAATTCACTAATTGTGCCTATTAAAAAATAAACAAAATCAAACTTTTAGAAAGAATTACTTACCGGATGAAATGTGGGTTAAGATGGAATTTTCATGGACCGGAAGGTGAATGTGTGCAATGCATGTGCCGTTAGTTAGAGGGTCAAACCCTGGCAGAATTGTTGGCCTGACATGAGCAGCTTGTGGAGAAGCCCGAGACCCGCCTGGAGCAAATCCGTTAGCAGGAAGTTTCTTTTCCGTCGCAGGTTTTGTCGTCGGGATCAGATCCATACCTGGGTTGTGAGAGAAGGATGCATAGGATGGAGAGAGTTGGTGGGCCAATGGTGGCTCAACTCCAAATCCATGGCGAGAGGAAAGAGAGAGGTGGAACTGTGGAGAGGAGGTGCCTGGGCTCGGATGGCCAGAAATGGAAGGAGGAAGAGCAGAGGGAGGGAAGACGGGTCGGATCAAGGCCTCATCATATGGCCCGCAGCCAGAAGACCTCTTTTGAATAGAAGATGGGTCAGGAAGGACGGGGGACTTGAATTTGAAACGAAGGCTGAAAGGATTCAAAGTTAGGGGATTCATTGTTCTTTTTTTTCTTGAATTGCAAGAAGTTTGTTAAAGAAGACGATGTTCTATTTTTATGGGAGACGTCAGAAGGAAGATGTAATTCGGTATATAATCATAGCGTAGCATCGAACAACCTTCTGCTCCGACGCAGGGTTTGTTATAATTTGATGGCTAGTGCAATCAGATTATTGATCTAAATTTAGTTAAAACAATACATGTCAACACAAACAAATCATGAGGGATATTCCGCGCCCCGATTAATCTAAGTAAAAGTGTGCATTAATTATATAACAACCGCTTAATTAAGAATAAGAATAAAATGAACTATTAAAGAACCATACAAATAAAAACATGACATCTTTATAAAATAAACTAATTGAATTATTTGAATATTATCATATTTGGTAAAAATAATGCTTGTTTCGTTTAACATGGTTCGTTGATTTGTCCGTGTTAAAAAAATTCAGGGTAGTTCGGACGTAGTCCGTCATGGCCGAGGCGGATTTTGGTCGGGCCAAAAATATTGGCGAAGTCGGGATGGTCTCGGCCATGTCCGAGACGGATTTTGGCAGAATAAATGGCCGGCGTGTCTCCGGTTTATTTTTTATTTTTTGAAGATGGTGTATATATGGTGTAATTTGGATAAATATAAACTTTTCTTTTCGCCTTTGGTTCATTGCATATTATAATCATACAATGGTTATAATTTTGAATATACTACAAAAAACTGCCACGTGTGTTTTTTTTTTACTTTGTTTTTTTAGTTTGTTTCTATTTAAACCCAAATTATACCCATATATCGATGGAAAATATACTTAACCTCCCAAACTCATCACAATATCCTCGTTGAGGTGACAAAGTGAATTAATTAGCATTTCTAATTGATTCAATTAAATATTAATTGACACGTTTAAATAACACATCAATAATTTATAATATGTTAATATTAGTAAATGTTAAGTGACGTGTCAATTCAATTAAATGGTCAATTGAATCGTCAATTGAGTCAATTAATAATACTAATAAACCTACTTAATACTCTCTTGCCGTCTCAACAAAAATGTTATTTTAGTGTTATTGGGGCTTCATATATAATATATGTATGAAATTATGACTCAAGGGTTCATTTCTTATGGTATAATTTAGAATTGTTTTATTTTATTAAAAAAATTGATATTTTGTACGTTAATGATTGACATCTCAAATATATATTTCGGATTTATGTGTATTATTCACGGTTTTCTTTTATTTGTTTTGAAACTTTAATTTTGTTCGAAGTATAACATATTGTAGTTTATTTATTTTGTGGGAATTTATAATTATGGACCAATTTCATGGATTCTTATTAAGCATAGTGCATATATCAATGATAAGAAAATTTCATAAACATTTATTAATTATAACGTATTGATTGACATCAACATATTTGTAAACATATCATGATTATATTAATTGAGTTTAAACGCACCCGCGCGAATACTATTTAAGCGAATTTTGAAAAAAAAACATGTAAAAGGGGGTATGAAGCCCCGCGCAATTGCGCGGGATATTACTTGTTTTCTATAATGTTTGTGATAGGACACAGTGCAATCGCATGTTTAGGAAGCCACTATTATGGCATGTATAAACTTTTTCTCAAGAGGCAAAAGTTTACAAAAGGGAGCCAATTATTTCACTAAATATATTTTTCTCAACATGCATGATTAACTATTATAGCATGTATTGAGAGTTACTATTACTTTCTGCATAAGGAAGCTAACCATTATTTTTATTAAAATAATCATCGCGCCACGTTGCGAGTATGTTAATTGTGTTTTCATTGTAATTTGATTTAATAATTTTTATGATGATACTGTCCATATCATGTCAAAATAAAATAATTGCAAATTATATTTCTCTAATTTCAGAACTCATTTATGTAGAATGATGTATAAATTTGCAATAATATAACAACTATGAGGTATAAAATAAAATACTTAAATATTCACATCGCAATTAGCTAATCAGTGCATTAAACAAAAAAAAATTTCTAATTCTTCGAGTAGAGATAGATGGCCCCGATTCCCGTCAAAATAATCCCTCCGAAGCCTAAATATTTCAAACCTTTCTTTTTCAGGGCCATGCTCTTTTCCTCTTCTTCTTTGTCTACTTCCTTTCGTTCTTCCATAAATTTGATTTCATCCTCAATATTCTTCATTTCCTCTTGATAGCTTGACAAGATCTGTGCATACAACCTCTCTTTTTCAGCTCCCCTCAATTCCATCTCTTCGATGCGTCCAACGAGGGGCTGAACTATGGTTGCAACCGATGCACCCATCTTGTCTATCTTTGCATGCGTCTCATTTTTTACATTGACTAGACGGTTGAATAAACACATATTATTCTCTTCTATGCTCGTTATTTTATCACTCATTTCAATCTGGGAATTCAGAAGTCGTTGCTCCAGAGTATCGTTCAAGTTTGAAATTTCTGATAAAATAAAATCTCGTGTGAGTTCAAATAATCGCCAGATAATTATGAATGAAACATTTAAAAATTTAACTACTCCCAATTGAAAATAAACTCTGATGCACAAAAATAAAAACTATTGCTTGATCTGAGAGTTAGATTTTAGATAACAAACTTATTTGAGTGATTATATATGTATAAAAACATTATAAATTCACTAATTGTGCCTATTAAAAAATAAACAAAATCAAACTTTTAGAAAGAATTACTTACCGGATGAAATGTGGGTTAAGATGGAATTTTCATGGACCGGAAGGTGAATGTGTGCAATGCATGTGCCGTTAGTTAGAGGGTCAAACCCTGGCAGAATTGTTGGCCTGACATGAGCAGCTTGTGGAGAAGCCCGAGACCCGCCTGGAGCAAATCCGTTAGCAGGAAGTTTCTTTTCCGTCGCAGGTTTTGTCGTCGGGATCAGATCCATACCTGGGTTGTGAGAGAAGGATGCATAGGATGGAGAGAGTTGGTGGGCCAATGGTGGCTCAACTCCAAATCCATGGCGAGAGGAAAGAGAGAGGTGGAACTGTGGAGAGGAGGTGCCTGGGCTCGGATGGCCAGAAATGGAAGGAGGAAGAGCAGAGGGAGGGAAGACGGGTCGGATCAAGGCCTCATCATATGGCCCGCAGCCAGAAGACCTCTTTTGAATAGAAGATGGGTCAGGAAGGACGGGGGACTTGAATTTGAAACGAAGGCTGAAAGGATTCAAAGTTAGGGGATTCATTGTTCTTTTTTTTCTTGAATTGCAAGAAGTTTGTTAAAGAAGACGATGTTCTATTTTTATGGGAGACGTCAGAAGGAAGATGTAATTCGGTATATAATCATAGCGTAGCATCGAACAACCTTCTGCTCCGACGCAGGGTTTGTTATAATTTGATGGCTAGTGCAATCAGATTATTGATCTAAATTTAGTTAAAACAATACATGTCAACACAAACAAATCATGAGGGATATTCCGCGCCCCGATTAATCTAAGTAAAAGTGTGCATTAATTATATAACAACCGCTTAATTAAGAATAAGAATAAAATGAACTATTAAAGAACCATACAAATAAAAACATGACATCTTTATAAAATAAACTAATTGAATTATTTGAATATTATCATATTTGGTAAAAATAATGCTTGTTTCGTTTAACATGGTTCGTTGATTTGTCCGTGTTAAAAAAATTCAGGGTAGTTCGGACGTAGTCCGTCATGGCCGAGGCGGATTTTGGTCGGGCCAAAAATATTGGCGAAGTCGGGATGGTCTCGGCCATGTCCGAGACGGATTTTGGCAGAATAAATGGCCGGCGTGTCTCCGGTTTATTTTTTATTTTTTGAAGATGGTGTATATATGGTGTAATTTGGATAAATATAAACTTTTCTTTTCGCCTTTGGTTCATTGCATATTATAATCATACAATGGTTATAATTTTGAATATACTACAAAAAACTGCCACGTGTGTTTTTTTTTTACTTTGTTTTTTTAGTTTGTTTCTATTTAAACCCAAATTATACCCATATATCGATGGAAAATATACTTAACCTCCCAAACTCATCACAATATCCTCGTTGAGGTGACAAAGTGAATTAATTAGCATTTCTAATTGATTCAATTAAATATTAATTGACACGTTTAAATAACACATCAATAATTTATAATATGTTAATATTAGTAAATGTTAAGTGACGTGTCAATTCAATTAAATGGTCAATTGAATCGTCAATTGAGTCAATTAATAATACTAATAAACCTACTTAATACTCTCTTGCCGTCTCAACAAAAATGTTATTTTAGTGTTATTGGGGCTTCATATATAATATATGTATGAAATTATGACTCAAGGGTTCATTTCTTATGGTATAATTTAGAATTGTTTTATTTTATTAAAAAAATTGATATTTTGTACGTTAATGATTGACATCTCAAATATATATTTCGGATTTATGTGTATTATTCACGGTTTTCTTTTATTTGTTTTGAAACTTTAATTTTGTTCGAAGTATAACAATATTGTAGTTTATTTATTTTGTGGGAATTTATAATTATGGACCAATTTCATGGATTCTTATTAAGCATAGTGCATATATCAATGATAAGAAAATTTCATAAACATTTATTAATTATAACGTATTGATTGACATCAACATATTTGTAAACATATCATGATTATATTAATTGAGTTTAAACGCACCCGCGCGAATACTATTTAAGCGAATTTTGAAAAAAAAACATGTAAAAGGGGGTATGAAGCCCCGCGCAATTGCGCGGGATATTACTTGTTTTCTATAATGTTTGTGATAGGACACAGTGCAATCGCATGTTTAGGAAGCCACTATTATGGCATGTATAAACTTTTTCTCAAGAGGCAAAAGTTTACAAAAGGGAGCCAATTATTTCACTAAATATATTTTTCTCAACATGCATGATTAACTATTATAGCATGTATTGAGAGTTACTATTACTTTCTGCATAAGGAAGCTAACCATTATTTTTATTAAAATAATCATCGCGCCACGTTGCGAGTATGTTAATTGTGTTTTCATTGTAATTTGATTTAATAATTTTTATGATGATACTGTCCATATCATGTCAAAATAAAATAATTGCAAATTATATTTCTCTAATTTCAGAACTCATTTATGTAGAATGATGTATAAATTTGCAATAATATAACAACTATGAGGTATAAAATAAAATACTTAAATATTCACATCGCAATTAGCTAATCAGTGCATTAAACAAAAAAAAATTTCTAATTCTTCGAGTAGAGATAGATGGCCCCGATTCCCGTCAAAATAATCCCTCCGAAGCCTAAATATTTCAAACCTTTCTTTTTCAGGGCCATGCTCTTTTCCTCTTCTTCTTTGTCTACTTCCTTTCGTTCTTCCATAAATTTGATTTCATCCTCAATATTCTTCATTTCCTCTTGATAGCTTGACAAGATCTGTGCATACAACCTCTCTTTTTCAGCTCCCCTCAATTCCATCTCTTCGATGCGTCCAACGAGGGGCTGAACTATGGTTGCAACCGATGCACCCATCTTGTCTATCTTTGCATGCGTCTCATTTTTTACATTGACTAGACGGTTGAATAAACACATATTATTCTCTTCTATGCTCGTTATTTTATCACTCATTTCAATCTGGGAATTCAGAAGTCGTTGCTCCAGAGTATCGTTCAAGTTTGAAATTTCTGATAAAATAAAATCTCGTGTGAGTTCAAATAATCGCCAGATAATTATGAATGAAACATTTAAAAATTTAACTACTCCCAATTGAAAATAAACTCTGATGCACAAAAATAAAAACTATTGCTTGATCTGAGAGTTAGATTTTAGATAACAAACTTATTTGAGTGATTATATATGTATAAAAACATTATAAATTCACTAATTGTGCCTATTAAAAAATAAACAAAATCAAACTTTTAGAAAGAATTACTTACCGGATGAAATGTGGGTTAAGATGGAATTTTCATGGACCGGAAGGTGAATGTGTGCAATGCATGTGCCGTTAGTTAGAGGGTCAAACCCTGGCAGAATTGTTGGCCTGACATGAGCAGCTTGTGGAGAAGCCCGAGACCCGCCTGGAGCAAATCCGTTAGCAGGAAGTTTCTTTTCCGTCGCAGGTTTTGTCGTCGGGATCAGATCCATACCTGGGTTGTGAGAGAAGGATGCATAGGATGGAGAGAGTTGGTGGGCCAATGGTGGCTCAACTCCAAATCCATGGCGAGAGGAAAGAGAGAGGTGGAACTGTGGAGAGGAGGTGCCTGGGCTCGGATGGCCAGAAATGGAAGGAGGAAGAGCAGAGGGAGGGAAGACGGGTCGGATCAAGGCCTCATCATATGGCCCGCAGCCAGAAGACCTCTTTTGAATAGAAGATGGGTCAGGAAGGACGGGGGACTTGAATTTGAAACGAAGGCTGAAAGGATTCAAAGTTAGGGGATTCATTGTTCTTTTTTTTCTTGAATTGCAAGAAGTTTGTTAAAGAAGACGATGTTCTATTTTTATGGGAGACGTCAGAAGGAAGATGTAATTCGGTATATAATCATAGCGTAGCATCGAACAACCTTCTGCTCCGACGCAGGGTTTGTTATAATTTGATGGCTAGTGCAATCAGATTATTGATCTAAATTTAGTTAAAACAATACATGTCAACACAAACAAATCATGAGGGATATTCCGCGCCCCGATTAATCTAAGTAAAAGTGTGCATTAATTATATAACAACCGCTTAATTAAGAATAAGAATAAAATGAACTATTAAAGAACCATACAAATAAAAACATGACATCTTTATAAAATAAACTAATTGAATTATTTGAATATTATCATATTTGGTAAAAATAATGCTTGTTTCGTTTAACATGGTTCGTTGATTTGTCCGTGTTAAAAAAATTCAGGGTAGTTCGGACGTAGTCCGTCATGGCCGAGGCGGATTTTGGTCGGGCCAAAAATATTGGCGAAGTCGGGATGGTCTCGGCCATGTCCGAGACGGATTTTGGCAGAATAAATGGCCGGCGTGTCTCCGGTTTATTTTTTATTTTTTGAAGATGGTGTATATATGGTGTAATTTGGATAAATATAAACTTTTCTTTTCGCCTTTGGTTCATTGCATATTATAATCATACAATGGTTATAATTTTGAATATACTACAAAAAACTGCCACGTGTGTTTTTTTTTTACTTTGTTTTTTTAGTTTGTTTCTATTTAAACCCAAATTATACCCATATATCGATGGAAAATATACTTAACCTCCCAAACTCATCACAATATCCTCGTTGAGGTGACAAAGTGAATTAATTAGCATTTCTAATTGATTCAATTAAATATTAATTGACACGTTTAAATAACACATCAATAATTTATAATATGTTAATATTAGTAAATGTTAAGTGACGTGTCAATTCAATTAAATGGTCAATTGAATCGTCAATTGAGTCAATTAATAATACTAATAAACCTACTTAATACTCTCTTGCCGTCTCAACAAAAATGTTATTTTAGTGTTATTGGGGCTTCATATATAATATATGTATGAAATTATGACTCAAGGGTTCATTTCTTATGGTATAATTTAGAATTGTTTTATTTTATTAAAAAAATTGATATTTTGTACGTTAATGATTGACATCTCAAATATATATTTCGGATTTATGTGTATTATTCACGGTTTTCTTTTATTTGTTTTGAAACTTTAATTTTGTTCGAAGTATAACATATTGTATTTTATTTATTTTGTGGGAATTTATAATTATGGACCAATTTCATGGATTCTTATTAAGCATAGTGCATATATCAATGATAAGAAAATTTCATAAACATTTATTAATTATAACGTATTGATTGACATCAACATATTTGTAAACATATCATGATTATATTAATTGAGTTTAAACGCACCCGCGCGAATACTATTTAAGCGAATTTTGAAAAAAAAACATGTAAAAGGGGGTATGAAGCCCCGCGCAATTGCGCGGGATATTACTTGTTTTCTATAATGTTTGTGATAGGACACAGTGCAATCGCATGTTTAGGAAGCCACTATTATGGCATGTATAAACTTTTTCTCAAGAGGCAAAAGTTTACAAAAGGGAGCCAATTATTTCACTAAATATATTTTTCTCAACATGCATGATTAACTATTATAGCATGTATTGAGAGTTACTATTACTTTCTGCATAAGGAAGCTAACCATTATTTTTATTAAAATAATCATCGCGCCACGTTGCGAGTATGTTAATTGTGTTTTCATTGTAATTTGATTTAATAATTTTTATGATGATATTGTCCATATCATGTCAAAATAAAATAATTGCAAATTATATTTCTCTAATTTCAGAACTCATTTATGTAGAATGATGTATAAATTTGCAATAATATAACAACTATGAGGTATAAAATAAAATACTTAAATATTCACATCGCAATTAGCTAATCAGTGCATTAAACAAAAATATTTTTCTAATTCTTCGAGTAGAGATAGATGGCCCCGATTCCCGTCAAAATAATCCCTCCGAAGCCTAAATATTTCAAACCTTTCTTTTTCAGGGCCATGCTCTTTTCCTCTTCTTCTTTGTCTACTTCCTTTCGTTCTTCCATAAATTTGATTTCATCCTCAATATTCTTCATTTCCTCTTGATAGCTTGACAAGATCTGTGCATACAACCTCTCTTTTTCAGCTCCCCTCAATTCCATCTCTTCGATGCGTCCAACGAGGGGCTGAACTATGGTTGCAACCGATGCACCCATCTTGTCTATCTTTGCATGCGTCTCATTTTTTACATTGACTAGACGGTTGAATAAACACATATTATTCTCTTCTATGCTCGTTATTTTATCACTCATTTCAATCTGGGAATTCAGAAGTCGTTGCTCCAGAGTATCGTTCAAGTTTGAAATTTCTGATAAAATAAAATCTCGTGTGAGTTCAAATAATCGCCAGATAATTATGAATGAAACATTTAAAAATTTAACTACTCCCAATTGAAAATAAACTCTGATGCACAAAAATAAAAACTATTGCTTGATCTGAGAGTTAGATTTTAGATAACAAACTTATTTGAGTGATTATATATGTATAAAAACATTATAAATTCACTAATTGTGCCTATTAAAAAATAAACAAAATCAAACTTTTAGAAAGAATTACTTACCGGATGAAATGTGGGTTAAGATGGAATTTTCATGGACCGGAAGGTGAATGTGTGCAATGCATGTGCCGTTAGTTAGAGGGTCAAACCCTGGCAGAATTGTTGGCCTGACATGAGCAGCTTGTGGAGAAGCCCGAGACCCGCCTGGAGCAAATCCGTTAGCAGGAAGTTTCTTTTCCGTCGCAGGTTTTGTCGTCGGGATCAGATCCATACCTGGGTTGTGAGAGAAGGATGCATAGGATGGAGAGAGTTGGTGGGCCAATGGTGGCTCAACTCCAAATCCATGGCGAGAGGAAAGAGAGAGGTGGAACTGTGGAGAGGAGGTGCCTGGGCTCGGATGGCCAGAAATGGAAGGAGGAAGAGCATGTTGGATAATAATGGCTATATTTCTATGGAGAAGAGGGAAGAGGAAGAAGAGGAAGGGATACCTTACAAGCTTTTCTTTCTTATTTCTCTTACTTGCTTACTAACTTGAATGATACAATAATGAACACCATGGAGGTGTTTATATAGCATGAACAACTCACATGCATACTAACACTTGTCACTACCCTAATAACACTTGTCACTATCCTAATAACATTTGTCCACTCTTTTGCATGCATCTAACACTTGTCCACTCTCTTTCATGCATACTAACACATGTCATGACTTTGACTCATTGACCCAATTTACATGCATGTGGACACTTGTCACTCTAATTATTCTATTACTACTAATTAATTTCTATTACTACTAATTAAGTTTAATTATTCAACACCCCCTCTTAAACTTAATTCCTTGCGACTCCAAGCATCATCCGCAACTTGATAAAAACATCATGCTTGAGCGCCTTAGTGAAGATATCCGCAGCTTGATCTTGAGTCTTCACATATTTCACCTTGACTTCATCATTTGCAACACAATCTCGAATAAAATGATACCTCGTATCGATGTGCTTGCTTCGATCATGAAACACCGGATTTTTCGCAAGTGCAATAGCTGACATGTTGTCAACATAAATCTCTGTAGCTTCATCTTTCTTGATCTTCAACTCCTTCAATAAATCTTTAAGCCATATGGCATGGCAGACACATGATGCGGCAGCGACGTACTCGGCTTCACACGTCGAAAGTGTCACGATTGACTGTTTCTTCGATCTCCATGTGAATGCAGTATCTCCCATAAAGAAAACAAAACCGGTTGTGCTTTTCCGGTCATCCATATCGCCTGCCCAATCGCTATCGCTATATCCCACAAGCTTGAATTCATTCGAAGAAGAATAATTTAATCCATAATCACTTGTACCCTTGATATAACGAAAAATTCGCTTCACCGCCTTGAAATGCGTCTCGGTTGGTTTCTCCATGAATCGGCTTACAAGACCGACTCCAAACAGAATATCTGGTCTCGTACAGGTTAAGTACCTCAAGCTACCAACTGCACTTTTGTAGGTAGATGGGTCCACAAGATCTCCTTCTTCTTGCTTGGACAATTTTAATCCGGTTTCGACCGGAGTAGCCACCGATTGGCAATTGTCCATCTTGAACTTCTTAAGAATCTCATTAGCAAATCCTTCTTGGGAAATGAATATCCCTTCTTCCGTTTGCTTGACTTCGATCCCAAGATAGTATGACATGAGACCAATATCGGTCATCTCAAATTCTCTAGCCATTGCTCCCTTGAATTCTTCAAACATGCGGTGATTGTTACCTGTAAATATCAAATCATCCACATAGAGACAAACAATCAAAATATCTCCTTCTTTGTTTGTCTTCACATAGAGAGCATGCTCATGTGGGCATTTTTCAAACCCATTCTTCAAAAAATATTTGTCGATTCGACTATTCCATGCTCTAGGTGCTTGCTTCAAGCCGTACAACGCTTTCTTCAATTTCAACACCTTATCTTCATGACCTTTAATCGCGTATCCACGAGGTTGTTCAATGAACACCTCTTCTTCAATTGTTCCATTCAAGAAAGCTGACTTGACATCTAATTGGTGAATGCTCCACTTGTTTTGCGCCGCCAACGCAATTATCATTCGTATCGTCTCGAGTCGAACAACAGGGGCAAAGACTTCGTCATAGTCTATCCCAGCTCGTTGACTATATCCTTTTGCTACCAATCTAGCTTTGTATCTCTCGACTTCTCCTTTCGCATTCTTCTTTTCTTTAAAGACCCACTTTACACCGATAGGTCTCTTTCCTTGGGGTATAGTCGCCAACTCCCAAGTATTATTCTTCTCTATGGACTTCATTTCTTCGTCCATAGCTTTCCTCCATCTCTCGTCTTTCACGGCTTCTTCAAAGAGTATGACACCACAATCTGCGAAATTACAATAAAGATTCATGTCTTCATTTAAATCGCGCGTCACGTCATAAAGTTCCTGGATACTTCTCGTCTTTTGTGGAATTTCGCTCGAACTATCACTTGAAGATGATGATGAAGGTATATTCGGATTAATTGGAGAATGAGGAGGCGTGACCGGTTCTTGAGGAACTTCATCTCTTTCCTCATCATCGCCTTGAAATGGTAGAAAATCATACCTCTCTTTGTCTTCATTACTCCACCTCCACTCATCTTCTTCATCAAACTCCACATCTCGACTAACAATCACTTTACCGTTATTTGGATTGTAGAGCTTGTATCCTTTCGAGCATTGAGAGTACCCAACAAATATGTGCTTCTTGCTCTTGTAGTCGAGTTTCGATCGTTCTTGATCCGGTACATGGACATATCCGATGCACCCAAACACTCTCAAATGCGAAACATTCGGCTTTATTCCATTCCAAGCTTCTTGAGGAGTTTGCTCGACTAAACTCTTCGTCGAACATCGATTCGATAGATACACCGCGCAAGTGACTGCTTCGGCCCAAAACTCTTTCGGCATGTTCTTCGTCTTCAACATGCTTCTCGCCATGTTGAGAATGCTTCGATTCTTCCTTTCAACTACGCCATTTTGTTGAGGAGACCTCGGAACGGTCAAGAATCGTTTGATGCCTTTTTCTTCACAAAACTTGTTAAACTCGTTGGAGCAAAACTCGCCACCTCTATCGGTTCTCAACGACTTAATATGGCATCCACTTTCATTTTCCACAAGGGCCTTGAAGTTCTTGAAAGAATTAAACGCTTCCGATTTTTCTTTCAAAAAATAGACCCAAGTCTTTCTACTAAAATCGTCGATAAAGAGTAGAAAGTACCGATTTTTACCAAATGAAGATGGCTTGATCGGACCGCACACGTCGGCGTGAATGAGGTCAAGTGGTCCGCGTGCTCTTGAAGTGGCTTCCTTTGGAAAACTCTTGCGGGACTGTTTTCCCATGAGACATCCTTCGCAAACTTGATTCGGCTCTTCGATAGCCGGTAATCCCTTTAACATCCTCTTTTGTGCCATCAACTTCAAGCCTTCAAAATTTGCATGTCCAAGTCTCAAGTGCCAAATCCAAGAAGTTTCTTTCACGCATGCCTTGAGACACTTCGCAACATCGGTTTGAATTTCGAGGTAGAACATCCTGTTCTTCGTCATTGGTACCTTCGCAATTACCTTTCCTCGATCATCTTGAAGGATGAGAGCACGATTCTTCATGTGAACTTCATAATTCTTCTCGAGGAGTTGTCCCAAACTCAAAATGTTGGTCTTCATGTTCGGTATGTAATACACGTTACTCATGTATTCGTGACCGCCATTCTTCGTACGAATCAAAATCGTTCCTTTTCCTTCGATTTGCACTTTTGAGTGGTCTCCAAAAGTAACGTGACCCATTACCGAATTATCAAGCTCGACGAATTTACTTTTGTCTCCACACATATGGTTACTCGCTCCATTGTCGAGACACCACAAATCCTTCTTTCCTTCTCCTTCATGGTAAGCTACCAATAAAGTGGCATCGACTTCTTTATTTTCGGCATAATTTGCCTTTTCTTTACCATCGTTTGATGTATTCCAACAATCTCGAGCATAATGTCCAGTTTTGTGACAATTATAGCACTCGAAATTTTGTCTCGGGTAGCTTCCTCTACCGCGACCTCGAAATGATTTACCTTCATTATTGAAAGTTTGCTTTTGTTCTCCCCTTCCACTTCCTCGGCCTCGTCCTCCGCGTCCTCGTCCTCTGCCACGTTGGCTTGTTTCGCGAGCTCCTTCTTTCTCCTTTAAAGAGAGCTTCGCGGCGAAGACTTGCTCGGCCGGTTCTTCCTTCTTCTTGTTCATGCGTTCTTCATGGGCTTGTAACGAGCCCATAAGCTCGTCAATGGCCATAGCGTCCAAGTCTTTGGACTCCTCGATTGCTACTACAATGTGCTCGAACTTTGCATGCAACGAGCGAAGTACTTTCTCTATGACCCGAACATCCTCCAAAACTTCTCCATATCGTTTCATTTGATTCACTATAGCCAATATTCTCGAAAAGAAATCCGCAATAGATTCGGACTCTTTCATCCGCAATCCTTCAAATTCACCTCTTAACGTTTGAAGACGTACCTTTTTTACTTTAGTTGCCCCTTGGTTGGATTTTTGTAGGATCTCCCATGCTTCCTTAGCACTCGTCGCATTAGCTACTCTTTCGAACATCGATTCATCCAAACATTGATGAATGAGAGTGAGCGCTTGTCGATCCTTCTTTCGACTTTTAAGCAACGTGTCCTTTTCGGCAGCGGTTAACCGATTTACGTTTTCCGACTCGGTGTAGCCACTTTCGACGACATCCCAACATTCATGACAACCAAGTAAAGCTTTCAAACGTATACACCAATTCTCGTAATTTTCTTTCGTAAGACGAGGGAATTGAAACGGAAAATTCGAACTCGCCATTGCAATATTGCTCTCGCTCGCTCTGATACCAGTTTGTTGGATAATAATGGCTATATTTCTATGGAGAAGAGGGAAGAGGAAGAAGAGGAAGGGATACCTTACAAGCTTTTCTTTCTTATTTCTCTTACTTGCTTACTAACTTGAATGATACAATAATGAACACCATGGAGGTGTTTATATAGCATGAACAACTCACATGCATACTAACACTTGTCACTACCCTAATAACACTTGTCACTATCCTAATAACATTTGTCCACTCTTTTGCATGCATCTAACACTTGTCCACTCTCTTTCATGCATACTAACACATGTCATGACTTTGACTCATTGACCCAATTTACATGCATGTGGACACTTGTCACTCTAATTATTCTATTACTACTAATTAATTTCTATTACTACTAATTAAGTTTAATTATTCAACAGAGCAGAGGGAGGGAAGACGGGTCGGATCAAGGCCTCATCATATGGCCCGCAGCCAGAAGACCTCTTTTGAATAGAAGATGGGTCAGGAAGGACGGGGGACTTGAATTTGAAACGAAGGCTGAAAGGATTCAAAGTTAGGGGATTCATTGTTCTTTTTTTTCTTGAATTGCAAGAAGTTTGTTAAAGAAGACGATGTTCTATTTTTATGGGAGACGTCAGAAGGAAGATGTAATTCGGTATATAATCATAGCGTAGCATCGAACAACCTTCTTCTCCGACGCGGGGTTTGTTATAATTTGATGGCTAGTGCAATCAGATTATTGATATAAATTTAGTTAAACAATACATGTCAACACAAACAAATTATGAGAGATATTCTGCGCCCCGCTTAATCTAAGTAAAAGTGTGCATTAATTATATAACAGCCAGTTAATTAAGAATAAGAATAAAATGAACTATTAAAGAACCATACAAATAAAAACATGACATCTTTATAAAATAAACTAATTGAATTACTTTAATATTATCATAGTTGGTAAAAATAATGCTTGTTTCGTTTAACATGGTTCGTTGATTTGTCCGTGTTAAAAATATTCAGGGTAGTTCGGATGTAGTCCGTCATGGCCGAGGCGGATTTTGGTCGGGCCAAAAATATTGGCGAAGTTGGGATGGTCTCGGCCATGTCCGAGACGGATTTTGGCCGAATAAATGGCCGGCGTTTCTCAGGTTTATTTTTTATTTTTTGAAGATGGTGTATATATGGTGTAATTTGGATAAATATAAACTTTTCTTTTCGCCTTTTGTTCATTGCGTATTATAATCATACAATGGTCATAATTTTGAATATATTACAAAAAACTGCCACATGTGTTTTTTTTTATTTTATTTTTTTAGTTTGTTTCTATTTAAATCCAAATTATACCCATATATCGATGGAAAATATACTTAACCTCCCAAACTCATCACAATATCCTCGTTGAGGTGACAAAGTGAATTAATTAGCATTTCTAATTGATTCAGTTAAATATTAATTGACACGTTTAAATAACACATCAATAATTTATAATATGTTAATATTAGTAAATGTTAAGTGACGTGTCAATTCAATTAAATGGTCAATTGAATCGTTAATTGAGTCAATTAATAATACTAATAAACCTACTTAATACTCTCTTGCCGTCTCAACAAAAATGTTATTTTAGTGTTATTGGGGCTTCATATATAATCCATGTATGAAATTATGACTCAAGGGTTCATTTCTTATGGTATAATTTAGAATTGTTTTATTTTATTAAAAAAATTGATATTTTGTACGTTAATGATTGACATTTCAAATATATATTTCGGATTTATGTGTGTTATTCACGGTTTTCTTTTATTTGTTTTGAAACTTTAATTTTGTTCGAAGTATAACATATTGTATTTTATTTATTTTGTGGGAATTTATAATTATGGACCAATTTCATGGATTCTTATTAAGCATAGTGCATATATCAATGATAAGAAAATTTCATAAATATTTATTAATTATAATGTATTGATTGACATCAATATATTTGTAAACATATCATGATTATATTAATTGAGTTTAAACGCACCCGCGCGAATACTATTTAAGCGAATTTTGAAAAAAAACATGTAAAAGGGGGTATGAAGTCTCGCGCAATTGCGCCGGATATTGCTAGTTTTCTATAATGTTTGTGATAGGACACAGTGCAATCGCATGAATAGGAAGCCACTATTATGGCATGTATAAACCTTTTTCTCAAGAGGCAAAAGTTTATAAAAGGGAGCCAATTATTTTCAATAATATTAGGCACCACCCATAATTTATCCCGCACCTTGCCCGCATTGACTGATTAGGAAACTTAATGCATTAATTACATTCCTAATTAATATAAGCGGGGTAGATTGCGGGTTTAATTAGCGTGGTGTATAGTATATTTCAATTATTTTACTAAATATATTTCTCTCAATCTGCATGATTAACTATTATAGCATGTATTGAGATTTACTATTATTTTCTACAATAGGAAGCTACCCATTATTTTTATTAGGATAATCCTGGCGCCGTTAATTGTGTTTTCATTGTAATTTTATTTAATAATTTTTATGATGATATTGTCCATATCATGTCAAAATAAAATAATTGCAAATTATAATTCTCTAATTTTAGAACTCATTTATGTAGAATCATGTACAAATTTGCAATAATATAACAACTATGAGGTATAAAATAAAATACTTAAATATTCACATCGCAATTAGCTAATCAGTGCATTAAACAAAAATATTTTTCTAATTCTTCGAGTAGAGATAGATGGCCCCGATTCCCGTCAAAATAATCCCTCCGAAGCCTAAATATTTCAAATCTTTCTTTTTCAGGAACATGCTTTTTTCCTCTTCTTCTTTTTCTACTTCCTTTTGTTCTTCCATAAATTTGATTTCATCCTCAATATTCTTCATCTCCTCTTGATAGCTTGACAAGATCTGTGCATACAACCTCTCTTTTTCAGCTCCCCTCAATTCCATCTCTTCGATGCGTCCAACGAGGGGCTGAACTATGGTTGCAACCGATGCACCCATCTTGTCTATCTTTGCATGCGTCTCATTTTTTACATTGACTAGACGGTTGAATAAACACATATTATTCTCTTCTATGCTCGTTATTTTATCACTCATTTCAATCTGGGAATTCAGAAGTCGTTGCTCCAGAGTATCGTTCAAGTTTGAAATTTCTGATAAAATAAAATCTCGTGTGAGTTCAAATAATCGCCAGATAATTATGAATGAAACATTTAAAAATTTAACTACTCCCAATTGAAAATAAACTCTGATGCACAAAAATAAAAGCTATTGCTTGATCTGAGAGTTAGATTTTAGATAACAAACTTATTTGAGTGATTATATATGTATAAAAACATTATAAATTCACTAATTGTGCCTATTAAAAAATAAACAAAATCAAACTTTTAGAAAGAATTACTTACCGGATGAAATGTGGGTTAAGATGGAATTTTCATGGACCGGAAGGTGAATGTGTGCAATGCATGTGCCGTTAGTTAGAGGGTCAAACCCTGGCAGAATTGTTGGCCTGACATGAGCAGCTTGTGGAGAAGCCCGAGACCCGCCTGGAGCAAATCCGTTAGCAGGAAGTTTCTTTTCCGTCGCAGGTTTTGTCGTCGGGATCAGATCCATACCTGGGTTGTGAGAGAAGGATGCATAGGATGGAGAGAGTTGGTGGGCCAATGGTGGCTCAACTCCAAATCCATGGCGAGAGGAAAGAGAGAGGTGGAACTGTGGAGAGGACGTGCCTGGGCTCGGATGGCCAGAAATGGAAGGAGGAAGAGCAGAGGGAGGGAAGACGGGTCGGATCAAGGCCTCATCATATGGCCCGCAGCCAGAAGACCTCTTTTGAATAGAAGATGGGTCAGGAAGGACGGGGGACTTGAATTTGAAACGAAGGCTGAAAGGATTCAAAGTTAGGGGATTCATTGTTCTTTTTTTTCTTGAATTGCAAGAAGTTTGTTAAAGAAGACGATGTTCTATTTTTATGGGAGACGTCAGAAGGAAGATGTAATTCGGTATATAATCATAGCGTAGCATCGAACAACCTTCTGCTCCGACGCAGGGTTTGTTATAATTTGATGGCTAGTGCAATCAGATTATTGATCTAAATTTAGTTAAAACAATACATGTCAACACAAACAAATCATGAGGGATATTCCGCGCCCCGCTTAATCTAAGTAAAAGTGTGCATTAATTATATAACAACCGCTTAATTAAGAATAAGAATAAAATGAACTATTAAAGAACCATACAAATAAAAACATGACATCTTTATAAAATAAACTAATTGAATTATTTGAATATTATCATATTTGGTAAAAATAATGCTTGTTTCGTTTAACATGGTTCGTTGATTTGTCCGTGTTAAAAAAATTCAGGGTAGTTCGGACGTAGTCCGTCATGGCCGAGGCGGATTTTGGTCGGGCCAAAAATATTGGCGAAGTCGGGATGGTCTCGGCCATGTCCGAGACGGATTTTGGCAGAATAAATGGCCGGCGTGTCTCCGGTTTATTTTTTATTTTTTGAAGATGGTGTATATATGGTGTAATTTGGATAAATATAAACTTTTCTTTTCGCCTTTGGTTCATTGCATATTATAATCATACAATGGTTATAATTTTGAATATACTACAAAAAACTGCCACGTGTGTTTTTTTTTTACTTTGTTTTTTTAGTTTGTTTCTATTTAAACCCAAATTATACCCATATATCGATGGAAAATATACTTAACCTCCCAAACTCATCACAATATCCTCGTTGAGGTGACAAAGTGAATTAATTAGCATTTCTAATTGATTCAATTAAATATTAATTGACACGTTTAAATAACACATCAATAATTTATAATATGTTAATATTAGTAAATGTTAAGTGACGTGTCAATTCAATTAAATGGTCAAATTTAGAGTCCTTTTGATTTTCTCTAATGGATCTCTCTTTTATCTTAATGGGACAAATTTAAGAGTTGAACAATATCATATGTATTTGAGACCAAATTGCTTATATAGCCACAAGACATCTTTTCAAAAAGACATACATTTTGGGCCACATAATATGGATCTTCTAATTCAGCCCATCATAGATAATAGAACCACCCACAATATTCTACATATCAAAAGCCCACAACATAATTGACACATTTAATGCTTGATTTTATAACTAAAATTGATCACTATATTATAAACATTTAATTGACAATATTACAACACATAATATTTTACATATAAGTCCAATGTCGGAATAATGTTCCAACAAGACGTCGGCGATTGCCGAGCTCAATGCATGGAATTAAAAGAAAAGAAAGAGAATTAAAATGAAGTGTGGTATTAAGTCTCCGGTAAGTATCCCCTGGCGTTGTCCTAGCTGCAGCGTTTTATCACAGCAAGAAGGATGTTAAGTGTACTCCTGTTGCGTTGTTAGGTGGCTGCTCGGAGCCAAGCCACCGATTCCATGTTCGCCTTGTTGGATGTTATATATCGCGGGGTATTTTGGTTCTTGAATATCCTTGAGTTTCACTCCTTCCACACGTTCCATGCTATCACAAAGAATCTTGCATCCCATTGCCGCCTTTTATCCTTGTTTAGAGAATTTCTTGTATCTCTCCACATATTGATTGAGTACGATAGGCTACTGGATCGGGTTTGTCCAAAATCCGAGAGCAATTTGACCCACATAGTCGATACGTACCGGCAACTGCCTAGAAGGTGTTTTGACGTCTCCGTAAATCCCGTGCAAGTGGCAGTAATTATTATGGAGGGTAAATTGTATGGTTCGATTTATTTTGACATAGTATTTTCTTGTGCGAACGTTGTTATGTTGGTTATGTGTTTGATCAAATTTGTGTGTTAGTGTTTCTTTGGTTCAAAATTATTTTGTGATTGTGTTAAATGAATTAATGTTAGTCAACGAAATATCAAAATATTTATATGTACTTTTCAATCAAAAAATATTAATAACTACCTTTGTATTTATAATAACAAATTTCATAATTCCAAAAACAACAAACAAAAATTATATTTTCCAGTATCTTATAACCACTTAACCATATACTCAATCTGGATGTTTTAATAACTACCTTTGTTTACATATCAATAACCAATGACAGAATTGTCATCTGATATTTTCAATCTGAATGTTTTCACAAAACCACTTGACGATATACTCAAGAGTGTCATTCAACATGATCGGCGATGTTTCGGAGACCCCTGGAGATCTCATGGAGCTCCGAAGAGTGTATTCCTCTAAACATTTACGATTGTTTGAGTTTCTGTATATATTTCTTGATTGATTTATCCGGAAACATTAAAACTATACAATAGAGTTAGTTGTTTTCCATTTCTGCAATTAAAACATGTGCATACATTTTGGATGTTGTGTGAATTCTTCTAGTTTTACTAAGATTACGTTGAAGCATGCCCGGCCCATGTGTAAAGCCCAAGAAGCATGGGTTCGGATTCATTTTTTTTTTTTTGTCCATTTTTTTTTTTTAGTATATAGGTATATACATGGAATCCGGGTCCAAATCCAAATCCGCTCAGCTAAACCTCAGACCCAAACCCGAGCCCCTCTTCTCTCTCTCTCTCTCTCTCTCTCTCTCTCTCTCTCTCTGGCGACGATTCGACTCGATTCGATCTAGGGTTTGGCGATTCGAGCGGCTTCGTTTTTTTGCGGTTTGGCGACGATTTGGTGTGGCTTTCTTCGAGTTTCGGTGGTTATTTTCGAATTTCAGCGATTTTCTTCGAGTGTGTGCGATTTTCTTCGAGTGTATGGGGTTTTCTTCGAATTTCTGTTGAATTGCTTGACTGAATCTCTAGGGTTTGGCTGCGGCTCTATCTGGACTGCGTTTTCTCTATCTGAATTTCTAGACTGCGTTTTCTGGACTGCATTTTCAATTGAATTTGCTGCGGCTCTATCTGTGTATATTTTCTCTCTCTCTTAGTTAATTTTTCAATTGAATTTGGGAATAAATCGATTAGGGTTTACATTGAATTTTTTCCCTGACCCTGAGTTCTGTGACTTCTGACTTCTGTCGAGTTCTAAATTGATGTGATTTTAAATCGATTAGGGTTTAGATTGTGTTGAATTATGTATTTTGACATTTTTAAGGATAAAATTAATGTAATGTTTTTTGAATTTTATATTTGATATTTTTTAGTATGTTAATGAATTTGCGGGTCCAATTTTCAATTTGGCTTCGGGTATTTCAAAACCCCGGACCGGCCCTGCGTCGAAGGTCATTGCTTGGGCACGACAGTCATGTCAGAATGGCGAAGCCGAGTTTGCACTGACGAGTCTGCACTGAGTTTCCTTGAACGACCCGTAACTGTTGGAAACGTCAAAGCCTCGTATGTCGCAGGAATGATATATTGAATAAATTGTACAACTTCCATAACACGTATTCTTCCAATACAAACAATTAAATATGAACCGCGATTGTGGTTTAACCGCGGTTAACTTCTACTGCTCGAGGGATGTTAACAGAGGGATTATTAGCATGCTCAAAACTCGTTTAATTTACCATTGAATTTTTTTTTTAACCAAATTAGTACATGTTTAAACTCGTTTAATTAAATGGTGATTCAACTGTAAAATATATTAACTTGATTAATATCATGTTATGATTTCCTCAAATTAATGACAAAAGTTTGACAGAGTAAATTAATCTGGACAAATAAGAAATTCACTAACAACATGTAAACAATTAAAACTTAATTGAACGATGAACAAAATTTACTGACCTATAGTGATATTTACCCGACTTGTTCATCTTTCAAAACAAACTAAACCCCTCGGAATCCCTTGCCACCTCGTCCTCCATATTCTCACTATAACCCCTCTCCTCCGCACTAATCCCCTCTCTCATAGAATCGCTTGCCACCTCATCCTCAATATTCTCACTATAGACGGTTACGTAAAAGAAATAACGAACCACGAAAGAATCCGATAAAAAAAATAAAGAAAATAATAAAATAAAAAATACAATTAAGGTCAAGTAAATAACGTAACTTTGTGTGTAATAATCCGGGTTACGAATGATTACGTAACTTATGGAACAACTTAAGAAACTATAGATGTCGTGGTTTAGATTCACACACAAATATAGAAGGAGTACGAGGAAAATTCAAGTTCCTCAAAAATAAAATAAACAGAAAATAAACCCGAATAATTGAAATAATAAAAAATAGATGTGACACCGAATATGATAACGGAGTTTTTGACGAAATGGTGCCTACGTCTCCAGGAATAGCCTCGCCGTCACCAAAACATAATGAACCTCTTATAATAGTTTCTAGGGGCAATTTCTTATATGTCATTCCTAGATATCAAAATATCATATTTGACCCTTTAAAACAACAAATATCAAATTTGTCCTCCTGAAATTTTACTTTTATCAAATTTATCCATCTAACACTTAAAAATATCATATTTGTACAAATCACTAACATCCCCGTTAAGTTTGTCAATTTAATCTTCAAAACAACTAGCTTTTTCCCCACGCAATTGCGCGAGAGTCTTCGAGTTTGTTATGATTTAATTTTTCCTAATATGTAATTGGATTCTATGTTTTTTGCCTGATTGTTCACGCATTTGTGTTTTGGTGTATGTTTAACCCCGTAACTTTTTTGGATATTGTAAAAAATCTCTATCTTTTTGGAAACTCCAAAAAAAAACTCTCTACCAAACTTTTATTTCCAAATATCCCCCCTCCCCCTATGGATGATATTAAATTTCTTTTTTTTATCAAATCCCTTCAATCTTCATATGTAATGAGGATTAACTTTTTTTATTATTTATTATTAATTTTAAGAAAATTTATAAATATTTTTTTAACATGTAGTGATTTAAAAAAATGAAATTATTACATTGTGTGTTCATATAATTTTAATATTTCTTTTATTATTCAAGAAAAACTAACATAAGAGAATAATAATAAAATAAACAATAATAAATAAACACATTGAAAATATATTGTAGAAGAATATCTATTTAAACATCAAGTTTTTTATTTTCGTTGTATTTTATTTTTGTAATAGTTTCATGATTTTCTATTTTTTAAATGTTTGCAACGTGTTCTTTTAGTATTGTGTTCATATTATTATTATTTGTTGTGTTAGTTTTCAAGAAAAAATATATAAGTCATGTAGTGATTTAAAAAAAATGAAATTATTACATAGTGTGTACATATAATTTTAATATTTTCTTTATTATTCAAGAAAAATTAACATAAGATAATAATAATAAAATAAACAATAATAAATAAACACATTGAAAATATATTGTAGAAGAATATATATTTAAACATCAAGTTTTTTTATTTTCGTTGTCCTTTTATTTTTGTAATAGTTTCATGATTTTCTATTTTTTAAATATTTGCAATGTGTTCTTTTAGTATTGTGTTCATCTTATAATTATTAGTTTTTCAAGAAAAAATATAAAAGTCAAATATATATAATGTATGACTTATTAAAATTATATAACATATGACATATAATATTTTTTGTAATTATTATATGCTACAAAAAAAAATTAGGATTTTTTTTTAAATTAATAAAAAATAATATTTTTTTTTAATTACTACATATGTAAATTTAAGGGGTTTTACAATATCCAAAAATTTAAGGAGTATTTTGAAAATTTCATATTTAATTGAGACAAAAAAAATATGAATTAATTTGGTCCGGAATGGGCCAAGGTTCATGTAATTTTTGAATTAGTTGTTATATATAGACCATGTTCAAATGAAAAATCAAATATTTTATACTTTTTGATCTAGATCATATGGTCCATATTAAAGTGATGGTGTGGCCTCTTATGAGGGCTTCAATTTCTCTGATATTAATATTATTAATTATCAGTGTTTTAAATAGCGGCGCTGTAGCGCCGCTATAGCGCGCTATAGCGGGTTTTGGGAGGCAAACGCTGCATCGCTTCGGAATATAGCACTGTAGCGTTTTGTTCCGCTGCAACGCTATAGTGGACCGCTATAGCGTTGAAGCGTTCAATTGTAGCGTCCGTAGCGGCGCTATAGCGTGATGATGATGATGATTATTATTATTGTTGTTGTTGTTGTTGTTGTTGTTGTTGTTGTTGTTGTTGTTGTTAAATAATAATCACTATTATCATTACACAATAATAATAATTGTTATTAAATAATAGTAATAATATTAATAATTATTATTATTATAATTATTATTGTTATTATTATTATTGGTACTAAATAATAATAACAATAATAATAATAATTAATATTATTAGTATAAAATAATAATTATTGTTATTTAATAATAATAATAATAATAATGACAACGATAATAATAATAATAATAATAATAATAATAATAATAATAATAATAAAAATAATAATAAAAATAATAATAATAATAGTGATAATAATAAGCATACTTACTATTATTATTATTATTATTATTATTATTATTATTATTATTATAGGAAAAATAAGATAATAACAACATCAACAACAACTATTAATAGTCTTATTATAATTACAATAATTACAATAATAAAAAGAAAAACAAAAGTAATAATAATAATAATAATAATATATTTTTCTTAGAGATGAATTTTAATTTATGTTAGTTTGCGAGGTTAATATAAATATGCATTCAACATAATTTTATTTATAATATTGGACCGCTAATTTATATTTATATTTGTATTGTAGTATTATAAAAATAATAATTTCGATCAAAAATCCGCTGTGATGGTGAAGCGGCGCTATATCGCCCGCTAACGCTAAACGCTAAATTAAACGTCAAAACGCTGCATGCCGCTGCACGCTATTTAAAACATTGTTAATTATTAATAATAATTAAGCTAATAAATATAATTACAATGGACTAAAATACCCTCTTTCATTTTTGTACTGGAACAATGTCACTCTTTCTTCCCGACAAAATTGCTCTTCCTTTATCTCCTGCTCCCTTGCTAGTATAACTCTAAAATCCAAAAAAGTGATTCTCCTAATTACTTTAAACAACATTTTAAGAGATGAACAAGATTAAAACTAAAATACCCATCTTAAATGGGGAACTTAAATGGAATATAAAGTATCTTTTTCAGATGAAGTAGTACCCATCTTTTCATTTTATGGGTCATTTCTGAATTTATTTAAATAAAACATGACTGGGACACTCAAATAGAAAATCAAAATTCAAAAATCCATCTTCAAGACAAGATTAAGAGAATTGGCCTTTTACAAATGCTGGACATTGAAATAGGACCAATGTATTTTGAAATTGAGGGCTCGACATTCAAATAGCACCAATGTATTTTGAAATTGGGTGGTCAAATAGTTTTGTAGCTCTTGGTCTTATTTCAGATCGTTTAGATTTAGTGTAAAAAACTAACCCTTATTAAATATGTACCTCAGATATCTAGTATTTATGTGAATAATTTTAAATTCGTATAATCAAGCTCAAATCTATGCGTACACATCATCACACCAAAACACAAACTTATAATCATTGGATCCGTACAGTGACAAATACCCATACAAACAAACACCCTTTACGTCTAAAGTATATGTCTATCAACCTCGCCCAATTGAAATTCTTCACCATCTCTGATTTATAGAAGGACCTGAAAACACGAATTACTAGAATTTCACCACTTATTCTAGAAATATGACAAATAATTAAGGGGAATTCTTCAAAAACCCCTCCATTTTTCTGAAAATTCTGAAAAACTTTCTCTACTTTTATAAAACTCCCTATCTTTTTTAGATTCTTTCAAAAATCCCCTAACTTTTTTAGATTCTCTCAAAAACCCCCTATCTTTTTATTATGTTTTTTAAAAAATAATCATTATACCCTTTAGTTTTATTTTTTTAATTTCTATAATTTAATAAATAATGAATATATATTAAACTATTATAAAAAAATTAAAAATAAATAATACATGATATTATAATATTATAATAAATAATATATAGTATTAAAATATTATAATAAATAATATATTGATATTAAAATATCATTTTCAACAATTATTATAATATTTTAATATCAATATATTATTTATTATAATAATTTAATATATATGTATTATTTATTATAATATTTTAATATCATGCATTATTTATTTTTTATAATTTTATTGATATTAAAATATCAATAAAAATGTTATAATAATATAATATCATGCATTATTTAATTTTTATAATTTTATTGATATTAAAATATCAATAAAAATGTTATAATAATTTAATATCATATATTATTTATTGATATTAAAATATTATAATAAATAATACATAGATATTAAATTATTATAATAAATAATATATTGATATTAAAATATTATAATAATTGTTGAAAATGATATTTTAATACTATATATTATTTATTATAATATTTTAATATCATGTATTATTTATTTTTAATTTTTTAATAATAGTTTAATATATATTCATTATTTATTAAATTATAGAAATTTAAAAAATAAAACTAAATGGTATAATGGTTATTTTTTAAAAAACATAATAAAAAGATAGGGGGTTTTTGAGAGAATCTAAAAAAGTTAGGGAGTTTTTGAAGAAACAAAAAATATAGGGGTTTTTTAAGGAATCTAAAAAAGATAGGGGGTTTTCTAAGAGTAGAGGGGGTTTTTCAGAATTTTCAGAAAAGTTGGGGGGTTTTTGAAGAATTCCCCTAATTAAACATAATAACTTTAATGGCCTTAAAATTTAGGCTTAACATCCTTAATAATCTTAATAATTTTAATATTTTATTTACCCCTCAATATCCAGACATCAGTACACTACTTTTCATGTACCAGTGGAACTCAGCTAGTTCAATCAAGGACAATTATACTTATCCCCTCCATTTCCCTCACAATTCCCCCACACTAATTAATCTCATAATTAACAAAGTGGATAAATAACTAATTCATGATACTAAAAATTTAATATGGAATTAAGGTCCATACTAATTAATGATTAATTCTAAGTATTTAAAAATAAATAATTATGAATTAATCGTTAATCCAAAGCACTAATTATTGGATTAACCGTGAATTACTATTCTGGGGGAATTGTGGGGGAATTTGAGGGGCATCATATATGGCCTCTTCAATCAATACACCTTCGGTTAACAAACAACCAACTAGTTTGAACAAAATATAGCACTAATTTTAAGAAATGAAGAAGTATCAGTCTTTCTAAAACTTATTTGGGAGGAAAGACCAATACTTTTTTGTTGAGGTTGAAGAAAAGACAAAAACATTCAAAATTGGATCTACTCTTGGAACGTTAAAACTTCACTAACAACATAAAAAATAAAAAAATGGGATCTCTCAAGAACGTTATACAGAGTAAAGTAATCTGGACAAATAAAAATTTCACTAACAACATGTAAACAATTAAAACTTAATTGAACGATGAACAAAGTTTACTGACCTATAGTGATATTTACCCGACGTATTCATCTTTCAAAACAAACTAAACCCCTCGGAATCCCTTGCCACCTCGTCCTCGATATTCTCACTATAACCCCTCTCGTCCTCACTCATCTCCTCTCTCTCAGAATCGCTTGCCACCTCATCCTCAATATCCTCACTATACACCGGCCTCTCGTCTTCACTAACGTCCTCTCTCACAGAATCGATTGCCACCTCATCCTCGACATTCTCTCCATACACCCTTTCCTCCGCCTCATATCCCGATTCAACACCCTCTACAGTCGGCACGAAATTCGCCAAATAACTCACCCCATTAACCACATCATAAACCATAAGCCCCATTCTCCCTCCTATCCAACTCCCGAAATGGCTCCCCACAAGATACCCCACCCTCCCCATCCTCTCTTCTCCGTGATAGCCAAAAACGTACGTCCCCAAAAGCGTACCAGAACCTCTCAAAAACCCTTCGACGACAGTCCCTCCAAAATACATAGCTTCGAAGAAATCCCAACCAGAGGAGACAATCGGGCCGAGAATTCTCTTCGCCTGACGAGTTGCCACCTTGGCAGCCTTGGTACCGATCATTTGTGCCTGTTTCGCTGCGTCTGACGGTGTCAGGCCTTCGGTTACTGCGTCAGAGAGGGCTTTTTCAACGGCTCTTTGGCGGATTTGTTCTACGTGAGCCGAACGAAGGTTGTATATGTAGAGTTTTACGCCTTCTTTTACTCCGCATGCGAGAGAGCCCGAGCCTAAGTCGAAGCAATTGAGGAATGTGAATTGCCCACTTTTTGATGCCGCTTCTTCTCCCACTAGTTCTCTGAATTTCTCGGCTGTGTCGTAGTAAAAAATGAATCGAGTTAAAGAGAACGAATAATGTTAAGAAAGAGATGATAATATATTTCGAATTCTATGAAGTTTAGTCGATGCATCCCAGATAATCATTTTTTTATTGAGGTCAAATTTGATAGAATTAGTTAATAAATTATGTTTTCCAACTTGAAATTAAGGTATAATAGAGTAACTATAGGGAATTATTAGCTCACACTGCCAATTTTGACTTTTAATTGCTAAATTTTCAGATTGATTTAGCCACTTGAATTCGAATTTACTTATAAATTCAAACAGAAAACTCAAAATTCAACGGAATTCAATACAAAAAGAAAAGTAGAACAAATCAAGAGAAAAAAATACCAGTCATGCTGAGAGCGATGAGACTGATAACAAAGACTAGCAGCTGAACTCGCCTCTTCTGCAGATCAAGCATCTTCACGGTAATTCAAAGAAAAAAAAACTCACAAATCTCGATCGTCAATCGGCAAAACGTAATCTTTGCTTGCTTCGTTTATTCCCCTTCCTTTTCTCCCTTCAGAGGACTTGGTATCAGTAAGACAGTGGAAACACTATTCATTGAAGAATTTCAGCATCCGGGATTTTCATTCCCGTGTTAACTAGGACTTCCCGATCTAACTTTTCGGATTCCAATTCTCGGTTTGTGTTAGAGATTTCTGGGTTTCTCGGATTCTCAATATCGGAGTTTCTAAAATCCTAGAATTGGTTTCTTGAGGTCGTTGAAGCCTAAATTGGAAAATCGTTTCCATGATTTGACTTTGACGGAAGAATAGAACCTGGTGGGAGCTTCGTGGTGGCAGATTTGAGATTGATCGATGGACGCCGACAAGAGCCCGACTGCCGCGTGGCAGATCAAGCACCGGAGCATCTACGAACAGGCGACGCGCCACCCATTCATCCGATCTATCCGCGACGGCACCGTCGAGTTCTCCTCTTTCAAGCGTTGGCTCGTAATATTTTTGTTTTCTATATATTCCTTTTCATTTCAATTTACCTTCTTCATATGTCATTATGTGCTGGATAATTCTATAATTTGATAAATTACCATTTGGAATGAACACTTTCATTTCAATTTACCTTCTTCATATGTCATTATGTGCTGGATAATTCTATAATTTGATCAATTCAACATTAATTTGATTTTACCAGTTATTATTTTGGTCAATACTTCAGATTAAACACAAATTAAACAAAATTACGGTGGTACCATTTGGAATGAACACTGAATCCATTATAGTACGTAGCTATACTTTTGAAGATTGAATAAATGACTAAAATTTATATTTTTGTGAAATGCACAGGGTCAGGACTATATATTCGTGAAGGAATTTGTACCATTCGTCGCAAGTTTATTGCTAAAATCATGCAAAAATTCTGACGAAAGCTCAGACATGGAGATAATTTTAAGCGGTCTCAGTGCGCTAAGCGACGAGCTTTCATGGTTCAAGAACGAAGCTTCAAAATGGGAAGTCGATCTTACTACCGTAACTCCACTTACATCGAACACTGAATACTGCGGGTTTCTGCAAAGTTTCACCGATGCAGAAACGGACTACACGGTGGCGATGACTGCATTTTACGCAATAGAAACGGTTTATCAAGAGAGCTTTTCGTTTTGCATAGACGCGGATCACCGTACACCAAAAGAGCTTTTGGACACGTGTCGAAGGTGGGGCAATTCTGATTTCGGCGAGTATTGCAAAACTCTTCGGAAAATTGCAGATAGGTGTCTTGAAAATGCTACGCCTGATTTAGTCGCGAAGGCTGAAGAGGTGTTTTTGAAAGTTCTCGAGCATGAAATTCAGTTTTGGAATATGAGCTATCAAGATTGAATTGAAATTCGTGTTCTGAAATTAACTTCGAATAAATGGTGTTTGTTTTGAAAATATGAATTTCTTGTAGCGTTTATTAAATCTTATCGAATACCCTAACCAACCAAAACTAATAAAAAAATATACAAATGACCCATTCAAGCACACGAATTTCATTACAAATATATTAATTTAATATAATTTAATTAGAAATTTGCCAAATTTGTATTTTAACTTCCTAAAGATAATAAACTTCCAGATTGATTTTAGCCCCTTTAAATTCGACTAAACTATAAATTCAAACTGAAAAAACCAAAAATTCAACCAGGAAAACAAAGCAAAAAAAAAACAAAACAAAAAACAACACAATTCAAGAGAAAAACAATTCAAGTCATGCTGAGAGCGATGAGACTAATAACAGAGAGACTAGAAGCTGAACTCGCCTCTTCTGTAAATCTAACTACTCATTGCAGATTTTCAATATCCGGGATTTCTATTCCAGTGATATCTAAGAATTCCAGATTTAATTTCCCGGGATTCCCAGATAACCGAAAAACCGAGATTTTAATATCGGATTTTTGAAAATCCGAGAATTGGTTTCTTGAGGTCCTCGAAGCCTAAATTTAGAAAAAAAAAATCTCATTCGGAAGTGGTTCCCTTCATTTGATGGTGAAGAACAAAAGAACCGAGTGGGAGCTTCGTGTGGGCAGACTTGAGATTGATCGATGGACGTCGACGAAAGCCCGACTGCCACGTGGAGGCAGGTCAAGTACCGGAGCGCCTACGAGCAGGCGAAGAGCCATCCGTTTATCGAGACTATCCGCGAACGCGCCGTTGATCACTCCAGTTTCTTGCGTTGGCTCGTAATATCTTTCTCTCTGCTCCTTTTCATTTCAATTTGAGAAATTCAACATTTATTTGATTTCTCCAGTGATAATTTTGGTTAATACTTCATATTAAACACAAATTAAACTAAAGAAAGTTTCAGTACCGATCCAGTACCAGTCAAACCATACAAGAAACCCTAAACAGTGGTACCATTTGGATATGAACACTGAATCCGGTATTAGCTTATACTTTCGAAGATTGAACAAACAAGTAAAATTTTTATTTTTGTGAAATGCACAGGGTCAGAACTATATATTCATGAAGGAATTCATACCGTTCGTCGCAAGCGTATTATTAAAATCTCACCAAGATTCTGACGAAAGCTCGGATATGGAGACAATTTTGGGCGGGCTCGGTGCGCTTAGTCACAATCTTTGTTGGTTCAAGAAAGAAGCTTCGAAATGGGAAATCGATCTCGCTACTGTAACTCCACTCACCGCAACCACTGACTACTGCAGTTTTCTGCAAAGACTAACCGATGCGGAAACGAACTACACGGTGGCCGTGACTGCACTTTGGGCAATGGAGACGATGTTTTCGTTTTGCTTAGACGTGGACGAACGCACGCCAATCGAAGCTTCGGAGACGAGTCGAAGGTGGGGCGATTCTGATTTCGGCCAGTACAGTAAGTCTCTTCAGAAAATCGCAGATAGGTGTCTTAAAAACGCTTCGTCCGATTTAGCCTCAAAGGCCGAAGTGATTTTCTTGACCGCTCTCCAGCACCAACTTCAATTTTGGAATATGAGCTATTACGATGAATCGAATCTAAATTCGTGTTTTGGAAATATATGAATTGAAATTTGCGTTTATGAAAATATGATTTTCTGGTACACCAAGCAAAACCAATATAAACGATACAAATGACCCATTACAAACATATTAATTTGATTTAATTAATCTTCGTAAATGCGGCACTCATCGGTCTCGGGGTTATCCTTGCAATATTCGTCGAGCGGGTCCTGGGTCTTGGTCTTGTCTCTTGCATGGCTCGCAGCTGCGCTAAGCTCCTCCACTTCGTCCCACGCGGCAACGCACTCTCCGGCTACTGGGTCTTCCGCGCAGGTCTGTTGAGCTTGCTTTATGCTCTCGCTTACCTTCTCTTGTATATCTTTTGGTGTCGACGAAGCCTTCATGACGAGTCGTGTCGAATGAGTGTTCGCGAAAGAGATGAATTGTACTCGAGATGGCGTGGAGTATGATTTGGGGATGTTTAGCAGCTTGGTTTGTGCTGGGGAAGAAAGAGTTGTCATGCTTGAAGCCATTGTTTGAGAAGAGATTTTTGGATGAGAGATGGAGGTGAGGTTTTTAAGAGGAGTGTTATCTTATCTTCTTGTGGCCTTGTGTGTGTGTTTGTGTGGTTACAAATTAGCCTCGAGAGATTTTGGAACCTTTTCACATACGTTACTTGCAAAACCAAAATTTGGATATTCCATCAGGATTATCTTTAGGTTGAGGAAACCACCGAGTCCAGAGTAATGAGGCTCTGTTTTTGTCCAATGGGCTATATATATTAGGCCTATGAACTAACCACGTCGATTTAAATTACGGATCACAGGTTATAATTCGATTTATATATCGTCCATGTGTCCGATTGTTTGGGTTACGTTTCAATTGAGCGACTCATAAGATATTTTCAAGTCTTCACATGTTTTGCCCTATGTTACGCGGATACTTCAAAAATACAGAAGTATCCTGAGGATATGCGTATCCGATACGGATACGGATGCGATACGGCTCGGATACGTATCGGATACGCCACGTGGCGTATCCGAATATTTTAATATATTTTTTTCGGATACGACGGGGATATGGAAGGATACGGTTGGGATACGTCCAGGATACGGCTGGGATACTCCATTTATGAAATTTCGGCCCGTTATATATTTTGGCCCATAATATTTTTAAATAAATTATATATGATACTTCTATGATACTTCTAGATTAGTTCTAAAATATTTCTAGAACAAGTTTATGATAATCTTATGATATTTGTATTGTTTGGTTGACATTATTTATTGTCTTGATATTTAATTTAAAAATATTATTAATTTATTATTTAACTTATTACTTATTTATTAATTATATATAATATAAATATATTAAACTAATAATTATATCGTCGTATCCGTATCTGTGATTTTTTGAAAATTGCCGTATCGCCGTATCCGTATCGTATCGGATACGCTATCCGTATATGTATCCGTACAACATAGGTTTTGTCATATCTAATAAATATCTAATAAAACGAGACATTAACTAAAAAAATATGCAAATTTTATGTGACTTTTAAGTTGATTTTCTATCGAATTAATGTGCAGATTCATGTTTTTCGTAAAAAAAAAAAAAATTATAACATGTGATTTTTTTTGTCTCACACTCAACCAACTAGATTATGATTTCATTAACGTGTTTTTCATAATAAACACCAATTTTCAAGGATTTGTGTTTGACAGGAAAAACCTAATTTCAAAATAAATTTGATGGTTCAAAAGTTACAAACAAAAATTAAATTAAATAAATTTTATAAAGTCCATCGAAAATTGTCGTATCGTAACTATCCTATAAATCTCGAATAACACAACATTGTCAGGACTATCCTATAAATCATGAATAACATAACAAAACAAGACTCGTAGGGATATACATAGAGTGTACATGGATCAGATATTATTGGATATTATTAGACCGAAACCGAATTGTATTCGGAAAATATTTGTATCCGAACGGATAATCGATATGGATTTTTATTTTTTCGAATATGGATATTTTGTATTCGGATATGGATACATGTATCAGATTGGGATATTGATAGATTTGAATATTAAGATTATTTGTATATGTTTTATTGTTGTTTATAAAGATAATACTTAAATATCTCGATTAAGAAAAATATTATCATATTTAATGGTTTAAGTTTTTAACATGGCAATATTTTGCATATCTTTATATTTTTATAAATTAATATTAATGATAAAATTTAATATTTACAATAGATTTGTATTTTTTGTATTGGATAGTTTTTTTAGTAAATATTAAATAATATGATTTGGATATAATAGCCGTTTGAGTATTTAAAAATAATTTTCATTTCTATTTATAATATCATGGTATCATAACCGTATCCAAGTCCGATTACTATTCTTATTCGTATTTGTACCCGAAAAAAATAAATAAATACGTGTACAATGTAAACATCATCCGTCTGTAAGCTCCGTTTATACCCTTTAGAGGTGGCAATCGAGCGGGTCGGGATCAGATCGTTTCGGTTTGCGGGGTGTTCGGGTCATCGGATCTTTCGGTTCTGGTTCGTTTCGATTTTCGGATCATTCGGTTTCGGATCGTTTCGATTTTCGGGTCATTTGGTTCCGGACCGTTTCGGTTTTCGGGCCACTCGGTTCTTGGTTATTTTGATTTTCGATTCATTCGGATTTCGCAAAATTTAATTTTGAATCATTCGGTTTTTCGAAAAATTAATTTTCGGATCATTCGAAATTTATGTTATTGATTCCGAGATATTTTAGCAATAATATATTAATTTTCGGGTCATGAATTTCGGATCATTCGGGTTGTGAGTTTCGGTATTCGGGTTACTTCGGGTTTCGAATATTCGGGTTTCGGATCATTTGGTTTCGAGTCGATTTCCGGTTCGGGTCGATTTCGGGTTCGGGTCATTCGGTTTCGGTTCCATTTCAAATTCGGATCATTCGGTATTGTTTCGGGCCGTTGACTTTTCAACATTTTACGGTTCGGGTCGGTTTCGAATTCGGACGGGTCGGGTCACATTTTGTCTTCTCTAATTTCACTTATGTAGGGGTCTAAATGATATTATTACATTTTGCATGGGAAGACCGTAGACGTCATATTTAATGTTTAGTGGGTATATAAAATGCAAAAAAAGAAAAAAACGTTTAGTGGGTATACACCGTACACATGAAATTATAAGCACATGTAAACAGAAATTATTATAAATACATGTAAAAGCACAAAAAATAAATATAAACGCTTGGACATGCTTCCTTTCAAAATTCATAAATAAACATTTATGGTGGCTCCACATTTCACCAAAAATATGCACTATATTATATACCAATTAACATGATTAATCGACATATTGATCAACATATGACAAATAATTAGTATATAAATTATATTGATATAACATTGTTAATTACTCCCCCTGATGATTATGTGATACTTGTTAGTTAATTATATTATATATGCTAATTAACATGGTAATTATTATATAAAGAATGTTTTAGTGAAATGTAGGGGCAAAGTAAAATTTCTCATAAAAATATTATAGCTAAGATATACCTTTTTTTGATATGGAAATGTCAATGTGTACTGGTATTCCTTTGTGCTTTGCACATTCAATTAAGATTCGATTCCTTTGTGCTTTGCACATTTAATTGTACTGGTATTCCTCAATTATCAAAAAATAAATAAATAAATCGACTAAATTAAGCATAGTCAATTGATTATCGCGAGATTCAATTATCAGACTTTTTCTTTTTATTCGAATAAAGTAATTAATTTGTTCAAATTTAGATCTTTCAGTGCCAATGGGTCATAGCCTAGTTGGTTGAGTGTGAATCACAAAAAATCATGTGTTGTGAGAGGTTGTGGGTTCGATCCCCATTGGCATCAAAAATATTAGGTATCAGTAACGAAAGCGATCGCTTGTCGGATACCATTCAAAAAAAAAAATTTAGATCTTTCAAACATGAATTTTCGAACAATCGAACTGACCAAATGCATTCCTAATAAATAAAAGTGATGTTTTTTATTTATTTTGCGACCTTGGTATAAACTATGACATCTAAACTGGTACATGGATTATACCGAGAGACAAGCTAAAAAAGAGAAAGTTTTCAGAAAACCCCCAACTTTTGAGTATTTAAAAAAATAATTTCCCCTTTTTAAATTGCTTCTTTACTATCTGTAAAGTCAGAGTTTCTTTGAATATTCACGAAATTTAGGCGGCTTATGAAAAAACTTCCGAATACAAATTTCTGAATAATAATACTTTCTAGTCGTACCTGTCGTTCTCTAATTTGCAGTCCAAAAAGGTTAAAAAATTATGGAAAAAACAAATTTGATGATCAGAATAATAGATAAATGAAATTAGGTAGAATGTTTATACCAATTGACTTATAAATGAAACAATTAGTCTTTGATTTGTGTTTTCTAAAAAACATGAAAGAAAAGGACTTCTGAAATTGTAATGTTTGTTTTCTACTGTTTGTAAGAAAAATCCTGAGAAATTTTATCTAACATAAATAATTTAATCGTTGAAAGATCCATTAATGTATTTTAAAAGAGGATTAGTTCTTTCGCTTATTAGTACCATATTTTTCTATCTTTTTCTCAATTAGGCGACAAATTTGTAATCGCATTTTTTAACAGACCAAATTTATTTTTCTTCTTATTTTTGAACCTTTCAGATAACAATTATTATATTTGAATATACCAATCGATCCGTATTATTTACGGAACAAATTGCAAGAAAATACACAGTAAAAAGAAGATACATAAAATAGCCCACTTAAAATATTAATATATTGGGTTCATTACATATTGCAAACATCACAAACCAACCAACGACGAAGCAAAACACCATTATTAATCCAAGCACATACCTAATCAAACACAAGAACCGACAAATACCTAATTTACAATCATGCCCGAAAGATCAATCTTTTCGCATTTCAACCCAAAAAACAGTCAAAATACTATTTCGAGTACAACATGAACGAAAAAGATTGATCTATTACGGACTGATATATAAATAGCCTTAAACCCTAATTAGAACATAAACAAACCACACAGCAATACAGATAGTAGAATAATTCCTCTACGATTCATAGTAATTGCATGGATACATAAAACCTGAATTGTACCGGCATGCAATTACCGAATAATTGCAGAGGATACGCGTCTTCATCTTCAGAAAGGGACCAAATTGGAGGCAGCCATGACAGGCTGCACATTGGTAACATGCCAGGACTTCATAAACGGGTCTGCAAATAGCGGGTAATCATGTTCAAAACCCGTTAAAATAGGATCCATACCGTGGAAAGGCAAAGTCTTCATTGGAGGCACGGACTCGGGCATGGAAGGTATATCCAAAGGGAAACTTGTGAATTCCTGATAAATCCTTAAAATCGAATTTGCAGTTTGGAGTCTCAGTGCCAGCTCATCATGCTTGGCCTGAAGGATATTGTTTTCTTTCTCGACCATCATGTATTGCCGACTCTGCAGATTGATTGTTGCTTTGAGTTCCGTGTTTTCGGCCTTGAACCTGGAAATTTCACCAATTAGGATTTCTAAACGGTGCTGTTTCTTCATGCGAGACCGCCTTGCAGATTCGCGGTTCGATTGCATCCTCTTGCGTTTTCGGTCATCGACGGTTTGAGAATCTTGCTCCGGGCTTGAGGATTGACCAATTGGAGACGAAGACATGATTTTTTTTTTAACTAATTGGGTTATTGGGCTATTCAATTCGTACTTAATATGACTGGAATTGGAGGAAAGTTAAAAATCGACACTAATTTTGGGTTTATTATGTAGTAATTAGCCTAATTCAGGAGATAATTATGAGACAGCATAGAACCAGTAAAGGAAAGCAACTGAGAAGGAGTGAAGAAAGACGAACCGGCGCAACGAGGATATTTTCATAACAATTCAACTAATATTTGAATTCAGGAATAAATACATGGAGTTACGAGAAATTAAACTAGAACAAAGGTTGAATCTTCGAGTATTTTGGCGTTTCGATCTCTGCAAATAAGCAAAGTAGTGATTTAAGGATTTGGGTCGATTCAAACTGAAGATTGGGGCAGATATAGAGGATTAGGAGCAGGTGAACAATATCTAATTTAGGGACTTGGTTAGAAATCAAGATAAAACCAAACCAAAACAAGAACCAAATCTAGAAAAGATGAGATATCTATACTCCAAATTCGCTTAAACAAACTTCTTTTCTCAAACAGAGAAAAATAGAGCGAGATTACTGTTACCAGAAAGGTAAGACTTCAACGAACAAGGCAAGGAAAGGCTTACTTCGCTGTAGAAGATAGAGAGAGAGAGAGAGAGCAGGTGGAAGGAAGAAGGGAAAATGAAGGTTTTAAAAAGAAATCCCATGTTTTTGCAGGGGTATTTCGGGTATTTCACATTGGATACATGGTGCGCAGTGTCAGCCAATCAGCTTCACGCACAAAGACATACCAGGGAAAGAATCTTTCTATATCTACCGGAAATCTATACGTTCTTTTACTTCTATATGTACGTTTCGATAATATTATTGGGTGTATCCGTGTAGGTGAAATGGTGTATAAAATATAGAGTGAGAATTGGTTGTATAAGGGAATAAGTGGATATTGTACATGGAAGGCAAAGAAAAGGTTTGATTGCGCAACGTGGTGTTTGGGAGAGTTAGGAAAAGCGCATAGAAGTTTCCAGCTGTATTTTATTTTTATTTTTTAAAAATATTCTCTTTTTCTATGGGTTAATTAAAGAAATTTTAAAAAAGGAGGATGTTATATTTAATTTTGCGTCATGCAATCAAATAAAGGTGCTTTTTAGTTGAAGAAGGAACGAATCGATCTCTTTTCTTCTAGTTGAAGGAAGGTTCTCTTGATCTTGTTGGTACCACATTTAGTCATTTAAACTATGCGGTACAATTACAGCTATGAGTAATATCTATAATATAAAGGGAAATTAAAAAAAAAAAAAAAACTTTTTTGGATACCGTAAAAAACCATCTATATTTTAATTATTACATAGGCAAATAAAAAAAAAATTAACATCGGTCACGGTAAGTTTTAACCCATAAGAAAGTATTTTAAAATAAAAATTTGGTACAATTTTTTTTTTTTTGAGTTTTCAAAAAGATAGGAGATTTTTTACTATATCAAAAAAAATTAGATTTTCTTTTGAAAAATTCCCTAATATAAATATAATAAATAAAAAATAATTAATATTTTTAAATTTAATATAGTAACGTGTAAATAAAATTTATCAGACAAATATAAGTATCATGATAATAACACAAAAATATTCTATAATTGAAAAAGAATTTATCGAACTATTAACTATATTTGGAATCGTATCGTATCTATACTTGTATTCGATATAAGTATCATTGTACAACCTAAGAAATATTCTACACAAACTCCGTAAACATTTCTTATTATTTAAAAACATTTATTGTATATTTCAAGGCATTTGCGTTTTTTTTCTAAATCCACAATGTTACATGGGTGTTTTAGGACGTTCCAGAGATATGTTTTTCGGGATTTCTTTACCACTACGACTAATTTTATTCAATCAATTGACTTACGACAATACCTGAACTATGGAATAGTTTCAGAAAAAGTGTTTCATTTATTCAATAATGTCCGGCGAGACGGATTATTAGAAAAAAATGGAAGAGAAAACTAAATTAATATATTTTTTAATTTGAAAAAACGAGAAATGGTGAGAGAAACGTTTTCCCATTACATTCTCTTCCGCTTTTCCACCAGTCATATGAAATAGAATTAAATCATTCTTTTCGTTTGTTTATTTTGTTTTTTCATTTTTGTTCGACGGATATATTCTTTTTCAATTTCTTTCATCATTTTATTTTTTTATTTTATCATTCCTAACAAGTCTCTTCGACCCAAAATACTCATGTTTTAAATGAAATTTGCATGGAATAATGTACGGTGTTCTGAAACTCATTTCCATATCCATGATGTGAATTGATTTCATTACGAATTTTTAATTGACACCTCAATTATTTCAATATATTAATATTAATATTATATACTAATTGACGTGTCAATTAAATTAATTAAAAATATTAATTAACTTATATAACTGAATGTTGATGTCACTGATAATAATATGAGCCTTTCTACCATGCCTCCTCATTTCCCCCACAAAATCATGATACAAATTCCAAGACAATTAATTCCTAATTATCTCCCTCTCAATTAACGGTTAATCCATATTTATTAATAATTTAATATTTCTAATTAATCTTTAATCTATATCGATCTTAATTATGCATTAAATTTTTAATAATCATGAATTAATTATTAATTAACTTTGTTAATAATAAATTAATTGGAAATAGTGATGTCATAGTGATACAATCATGATTTTGTGTGTGTGTGGTGGTGGTGGCCGGTGGGTGGGGGGGGGGGGGGGGGGAGGGGAGGGGGAGGACATAATTTTCCTAATAATATCATCCCTATTTTTTCACAGAATATCACGTGAAATGATGGAACTCCAATTTGCATACAGAAGGTATGGTTATTAGGCACGTGGCCTTTGGACAACAGCATAGAAGGATCCAGCTGTATTTCTTTTTCTGTAATATTTTCTTTTCTTATTTTTATTTTTGGATTATTTTAAAACAATTAACGAAAGAATATTTGATATTTCTATTTTGCGTCATGCAATGAAATAAAGGAGCTTTTAGTTGAAGGAACGTTCTCGACTTCTCATTAGTCATTAGTCCCCCAGATTTAGTTTTAGAAAATGGTTTTACTGTGAAGTGTGAACTATGTAGTGGTATAACTTTATATAGCGATTATTTTATATGTATATGGAAAATCAGGGCAATAAAGTTGTAGCTATTAAATATTCAGAAATCATTTCCACTCCCAACCCATTATCTAAGGGGCCGTTTGGCAAGCGGAATTAGTAGAGTGGAATCGGATTATAAGGTGGAGGAGTAAAAAGTTCTGGAATTTGTAATTTCACAGTTTGTTTAGATGTCCGAATTATAAGATGCTGAAAAGTATAATTTTTTGTTTGGTTGATTGGAAAAAATCTGGAATTTTGTTATTGAAAAAGTAAAAATAGTGTTTAATTAAAATTAGTAAAAAAATCGATACCGGTTGAACTCTTTTTTTTTTTAAAACTGAGTTAACATAATATAGAATGTAAAAGTTTATGATCTCATTCTTTTATTATCTTTCCAATTGATTTTGAAAATTTTTCTTTACCCAAAAACATCCAAATATCCAATGCTATTGAGCTTCTGAATGCAATCTCGTAGTGATTGCAGTATATACAATTCATAAATTTTCAAAGAAATTTCCAAACAAATATACTTCGAAGCAATTTTAGAAATCAAACCAAACCCTACATAATTATCTAAATATACATAATTAATATAAGTTTATCTAAATCATACAAATATTGTATACACTATACACACTACAATATTCGAAATCAAACCAAACACTACGTAACAACATATAAACTAAATCCTAAAGTTCTCAAAGCCTGAAGTTGAACGAGTATCGACAAAGTCTTCTGTAACCATATTTGAATCGAATTTCACTGCAGCTTTGCCAGTTCATATACCAGTTCGACACGAAGCATCCACAGCCCGTTCTTTTGCCCCATTAATTAAATATCCTCATTTTTGTAGAAAGTTATTCAATGGATAAAGCATGGAAATTCACAAATTATCTTCTGAAAACAGAAAAAATCCAACTATATAGATCCTAGATCATCAAAAAAATCAAGAAGAAATCGAAACAATTACAGAGTAAAGAATGCAACAATAATGAAAATTACAAACAGAAAACTGCAGAAATATTCCAAAATAAACCAGCTGAAATTTACAAAATAACCCTTAAAATTGATGAAATATTCAAAAAAAAAAACCCAGATATTGTTAAAAATTACAAACCCACAAAACTGCCCAGCAAAATCTAAAACGAAATTACAAATCAGAGAACTACCAATTATCGTCGTCAATTTAGCAAAAGAGACCTAGCAAATATGATAAATAACCCAAAAGAATCCACGGAATACTATTCTCACAACAACGACAAAAAAGAGGAAGGGGGTTGAATGGAGCAAAACAAGGCAAGAGAGACCTATATATGCATAATAACTTAACAAGGCAAGAGGGAGGCATAATATAGCAGGAGGGGTTGAATTGAGCGATAATTTTTTGCCGGAATTTGGCGTTCCTACTTTTTTTTGGAATTGAACTTTGCGGGTAAAGATAGAAGGAACACAATACCCGCAAATCATTATTCTCTTCTAACGTGGCTGCCAAACACCAAATACTAGTTTGCTGGATTTTGTAATTCTAATTCCACTCAATATTCTGCAGTCCAAACAGCCCCTAAATGCTACTTAGGTGCTGTTTGGCAAGCAAAATTAGTAGAGTGGAATCGGATTATAAGGTGGAGTAGTAAAAAGTTTTGGAATTAGTAATTCCACAGTTTGTTTGGATGCTCGAATTATAAGATTATGGAAAATATAATTTTTTGTTTGGTTGTTTACAAAATTCTGGAATTTCGTTATTGAAAATGTAAAACTAATGTTTCATTAAAATTAATACAATATAATAGTATTATCATAAAATTAAATTATTATAATATTATTATTATTATGTTATTATTATTATTATTATTCTTCTTCTTATTATTATTATGTTATTATAATATTATTATTATTATTATTATTATTATTATTGTTATTATTATATTATATTATTATTATAATAAAATTAGTTAGAAAAAATTAAAATTAATATTATGATTATAATATAACATTATTGCAATATAAAATTGTCATAATATTATTAATTTATTATTTTATTATTATTATTATATATATATATATATATATATATATATATATATATATATATATATATATATATATATATATATATATATATATATATATATATATATATATATATATATATGATCAATGGCCAACACTCTCGTTTGGCCAACGTCGGCCAACACCACTTATTTCACTAAATCTAAACATGAGAATCGAATTTTAACCGTATAGATATGATTTATATTATTTGAGAATGTTGTAGATTCAATTTCATGAAAAATAAAAATTTCTATCATACTTATCATAATACTTAAAAAAAAATAACGGTCGAAAATAGTTACAACATGAATCATCATTAAATAAATTTTGAAATTCGATTTTTTTGGTTTGGATGTATTTTAAATCTTATAGATAGGCTAAGGATGAATTTTTACTAGGTTTCGAATTTTTCATCATGGAAATCTATAAATTTACCGAAATTGACGGTTATGAAAATATGTTATCGATTTTGTTAGATACAAAAATCAAAATTGTACAAAATTTATTCTACATCATATCTAAATGATATAAAACATATCTATACGGTTAAAATTCGATTATAATATTATAATCGAAATATTATAATCGAAATATACGGTTAAAACATATCAATACGTTGGCCAAACAAGAGTGTTGGCCATTGATCATATCCCATATATAATCGAATCTTAACCGTATAGATATGTTTTATATCATTTAGATATGATGCAGAATAAATTTTATACAATTTCGATTTTTGTATCTAACAAAACCGATATTTTCACAATCGTCTATTTCGGTAAATTTATAGATTTCCATGAAGGAAAACTCGAAACTTAGTAAAAATTTATCTTGAGCCTATCTATATGAAGGAAATACAGTTTCAGATCAACCGTAAAAGTGTACACAAGGATAAACGAAAGTAAGCGTACATTCGTGGCCATATCTTTCAGTAGGAAAATCTAATTTGAATGGTTCAAATTGGGTTAGATAGATAATAAGATTATCTACAACCTTCATGTAGAAATATATTTCAAATGAACGAAGTATAAGTGTCGTTTCTATGAAATATCGAAAGGGTGCAACAGTATGACATACAGTTAGTACAACAGTCATAACTTTTGCATACGAACTCTAATTGGGCCAGGACAAATTGGGTTGGGTAGATAATAAGATTATCTACAACGTTCGTGTAGGTTGATTTTCTGTCAAAGGAATTTACCAATTTCGTATGGACAGAATACTGAACAGGTTCATGCAACTTTCTGTGTGAAAGAGTGTATATTGGATATACATGTCTTTTGAACCAATCATAATCCTATATGATATAAATAGGATAATTATCTCTCATCAGATAATGCTTCATTCAGTCCAATCATTCAGATTATTCAGAATATTCCAGAATTATAGAGAGACATCTTTCTAGAGAGTGAAAGGGTGTAAAGAGAGAGAACCGAGAAAAGTAGTTTTCCGGTAAGAGAATCAATCGATCAAGCAAGTTCGCCGGTGCATCGTCTAGGCAGTTGCACCCGCGACCGACGAACTCCGACTCACGGTGGATACAAGTAGAGGAGCGACACTTGTGGCTCTTCGGTTGTGATCAACCCGAAGGAGAAAGAGAACGGTCAACGAGCGGTGAGAGACGCGTGTTGTGGGACGCACGGATTGTCGCCAACGTGACAGGAGAAAAAAGACTAATAATCAACCCGTCGTGTGCAATCAATTTTGCACTGGTATTAATCTAATCTTCTTATTTGCATCGTACCATTCGAAGTCATGGCGTGATCTTGGATTAAGGGAACCGGACCGGGCCTACATATCCGCTGCGCGGGCCCGGGGACGGATAGAATCCCCAACAATGGTATCAGAGCGATCGCCATCGATTCGAGGGTCGAATCATAGTCGTATATATGATATACGCATGGGTTATCAAAGTTCGTACCCGTTTGCATGATGTTACATATAGAGAAATTCAAATTCCGTTAAAATCACAAGTAGAATTCGCTAGAGATCGATCAAAAGTTGATTGAGAGTATCTAGGAATGATCGTGAAAAAGTTTCATGATTAATCGTTTTGGAAACGAGCGAAAAACAGACGAAACAGCAGAAAAATCGCATAGTCCGTTATAACGGACTGGTTGATCCGTTGTAACGGACACTGTATGAGATACAGGAAATTGGGAATTTCTGCCAAAATTACATAGTCCGTTATAACGGACTTGTTAATCCGTTGTAACGGACACTGTATAAGATACATAAATTGGGGAAAATCTGCGAAAATCACATAGTCCGTTGTAACGGACTGGTTGATCCGTTGTAACAGACCATGTATAGGAAACATGGATGTGAGGAGGACTGTGAATAAACGCATAGTCCGTTGTAACGGACATTGGTCCGTTGTAACGGACCTTATATGTGATACAAAGATGCGGGGATGCCTTTGGCTTCCCTTGAAGTCTATAAGATAAGTACGCAACGTTAGTAATCAATATTTTATTTCATTTGTATAATATTTCTTCTAGTAACACCAACACCATGTCGATTAGATCAACGTTAGAAAAGGATAAGCTAGTGGGTCGGAACTACTTGGACTGGCACCGAAACCTGAGAATAGTTCTCAGGCAAGAGGGCAAAAGTCACGTATTGGATACGGAACTAATGGAACCGGTCCCCGATGCTACGGCCGATGAAAAGGCCGCGTTTGAGAAACTTAAGAAGGACTCAAATAACGTTACGTACCTCATGTTGGCATGTATGGACTCTAGTCTTTCAAAAGCAGTTTGAGAACTCGGATGCGCACATAATAGACGTTATGCTCAAGGAAATGTTCCAAAAGCAGGAACGTATTGAACGGTTCAGTACACTCAAAGAGTTGGTAAACTGTAAGATGCCTTATGGGTCTTCGGTGAGCACTCACTTTTGAAAGTGCAAGCTCTCATACACCGTCTAGAGAAGTTAGGAGAGAAATTGTCGAAGATTATGCAACAAGATTTGATCTTGTATGCACTTCCTCCAATGTTTTCTCCGTTTGTGACTAACTATAGGATTTCGGTGATGGATCGTATCATATACTATCCCATTTCCGTGTGTGCATCCTATCTATGCCCCGAACTTCCAATCAAGTCGGGTTTGGCCTTAACCCTTACTGGTTTGAACGGTTAAGTCACATCCATACTCAACGTATCGTTCAAATAAACTACTAATAAGTCGGCTTTGGCCTTAACCCTTATCAGTCCCTATTTAACGCTTGCCACCCCGTCGATGACTACAATAACCCATGTCGGATTTGGCCTTAACCCATGTGAGACGTAGTACCGAACATAGTGGTTGTGAATATGGAAGTCATTTTCATGACTTAAATATTATGAGGGATCATGACATTCATGTTTCTAAATTCGTGACATAATCATATTATATCACTATCACATGATTTCTAAATGCATATGATTTATTTAGGGAGACTAATTATTCTAAATAATTAATTATCTAATATGCTAGTATGATTGAATTAATTGATTATAGATAAAGATAGGCCAAAAGGTATGTATATCTAATATACACATTTTCAAACAGAAAACTGCTCGCACCCCTTCAGTATTTGTTGAAACGAAAATCTAAAATCGTTCCAACCTACTTTGAACGTGAACGAAAGTTCTAGATAATCTTATTATCTTTCCATCCCCAGTGGATTAGACCCGATTGGAATTCAGATGCGAAAATTACGGATGTTTTACTAACTGTATGTCAAACAGTCCCAACCTTTCGGTATTTCATTCAAACGACATTGATAATTCGTCCAAATGAAAAAACTTTCTATATAAAAGTCATAGATAATCTAATTATCTAACTAACCCAATTTGATCCAATCCATTTGGAGTACCCCACTGAAAATTAGGCCAATTTTAATAAAATACGGACAAACGAAAATGTAAGTATATCCAATAGACACCTTTTCAAACAGAAAACTACATACACATTTTCAGTATTCTGTTGAAACGAAAATATTAAATTGTTCCAACCGACTTTCAACGTGAACGAAAGTTCTATATAATCTTATTATCTAACTAACCCAATTGGATTGGACTCAAGGACAGTGATATTGACAGGAAAAATAAATACTAGATACAGGAAATTTTATTCAAATTTGGAATGAATTAAAAGTAAAATTACCATTTCAAGTTTAAATTTCCTGTTCCAGTAATTTTATTTCCTGTCAATATCATTACCCTGGACTCAATTGGAGTTTCGATGCGACATATACGGACGTTTTAGTCTCTGTATGTCAAACAGTCGCACCCTTTCGGTATTCCATAAAAACGACACTGATAATTCGTTCAACTGAAAAAACTTTCTGTATCAAAGTCATAGATAATCTCATTATCTAACTACGACAATTTGATCTAATTAAATTGGAGTTTCCCACTGAAAATTATCTTAGTTTTACTCACTGTTTTGTATTCTAATTTTCTGCAGATTTTGCCGTTTCTTCCGTTTTCGCTCGTTTATGAAACGATAAATCATGATTTTTTTTCACAATAATTCCTAGATACTCTCAATCAACTTTTGATCGATCTCTAGTGAATTCTACTTGTGATTTTTAACGAAATTGGAATCTCTATATCTATTATCATGCAAACGGGTACGAATTTTGATAACCCGTGCGTATATCGAATATACGACTATGATTCGACCATCGAATCGATGGAGATCGCTCTGATACCACTGTTGGGAATTCACCCGATCCCGAGCCCGCGCAGCGGATATGAAGGCCCGGTCCGGTTCCCTTAATCCAAGATCACGCCATGACTTCGAAGGGTACGATGCAAATAAGAAGATTAGATTCATACCAGTGCAAAATTGATTGCACACGAATGGTTGATTGCTAGTCTTCTCGTGTCACGTTGGTGACAATCCACGCGTCCCACACCACGCGTCTTTCACCGTTCGTTGACCGTCCTCCTTCTCCTTCGGGTTGATCACAACCGTAGAGCCACAAGTGTCGCTCCTCTACTTGTATCCATCTTGAGTCGGAGTTCGTCGGTCGCGGATGCACCTGCCTAGACGATGCACCGGCGAACTTGCTTGATCGATTGATTCTCTATGCCGGAAAACTCCTTTTCTCGGTTTTTCTCTCTTTACACCTTTTCACTCAATAGAAAGATGTCTCTCAAATTATCTGAAATATTCTGAATATTCTGAATGAATTCTTAATTAATCTTAACTGAAGAGAGAGAGAAATATCATATTTATATCATATATGATTAGGATTGGCCAAAAGACATGTATAACCAATATACACTCTTTCACACAGAAAGTTGCATGAATCTGTCCAGTATTCTGTCCATACGAAATTGGTAAATTCCTCTGACAGAAACTCAACTAACACGAAAGTTGTAGATAATCTTATTATATACACGACCCAATTTGGCCTGGCTCAATTGGAGTTCGTATGCAAAAGTTATGACTGTTTTACTAACTGTATGTCATACTGTTACATACTTTCGGTATTTCATAGAAACAACACTGATACTTCGTTCATATGAAATATATTTCTACATGAAGGTTGTAGATAATCTTATTATCTATCTGACCCAATTTGAACCATTCAAATTGGATTTTCCTACTGAAAGATATGATCACGAATGTACGCCTACATTCGTTTATCCTTGTATACACTTTTACGGTTGATCCTGAAACTGTATTTCCTTCATGGATTGTCACCAACGTGACAGGAGAAAGATGACTAGTAATCAACCCGTCGTGTGCAATCAATTTTGCACTGGTATGAATCTAATCTTCTTATTTGCATCGTATCATTCGAAGTCATGGCGTGATCTTGGATTAAAGGAACCGGACCGGGCCTACATATCCGATGCGCGGGCCCGGGGACGGATAGAATCCCCAACACTATATGATTTAAAATAGATCCAAACCAAAAAAATCGAATTTCAAAATTTATTTAATGATGATTCATGTTGTAACTATTTCCTACCGTTCAATTTTTTAAAGTATTATGATAAGTATGATAGAAGTTTTTATTTTTCATGAAATTGAATCTACAACATTCTCAAATGATATAAATCATATATATGCGGTTAAAATTCGATTTTAATATTTAGATTTAGTGAAATAAGTGTTGTTGGCCGACGTTGGCCAAACAAGAGTGTTGGCCATTGATCATATCCCATATATATATATATATATATATATATGATCTAATATCCATATAATTAATAAAATATGATATATATTTTTAATAATATAATATAATAATTATATTATTATAACAATATAATAAGAATTATATTATTATATCATATAAGATTATATCAATTATATATAATATAATTATTATGTATGATAATTATTGTATATTAATTTATTATAATAAAAGATCTAATATAAGTATTATAAAATTATTTCGTTTATTAATTATTATATTATAGATATAATATTATATTATTACATATTACTACAATATGTAATACTATATCAATTATATGTATATAATGATTATTATTATGATAATACATATAATATAATATTAATTGTATGAATGTAATTATTATATATTATTACAATAATTATTATAATATTATGTTAATAAAATAATTATAATATTGTTATTATATAATTATATTATATATTAGTTACATAGATATGATATAATATAACTTGGCAATAGTTAGAAATTTCTTTCTTTAATATTTGGAACAATAAATCAGAGAGGAGAGAGAGAGGAGTGATAGCCTTGATAGTTTACCGCATCTTGATTCTTGTGATTCCAACTTTTTTTGGAATAATTTTTTTGCTGGCATTGGAGGCTATATAACAAGCACCTGCACTTTATAATTCCATTTACCAAGATGCACCAAACAAGAAATTTGTTTAATGTTCCATCTTAAAATTCATGTCCTAATTCCAGTCGGCCAAACATGCCATACATTTAATGTTTTTTAATATAACCATTATGTCAATATTTTTTTAATATTATATTTTCAATGTTGGTCGTATATATTGGAATGATAATATGCATTAAAGTACCGTTATTTTTAAGGCTAATATTTATTAATTTAGAGCGATTATTTAAATTTTTAAGAAAAATTCCAAAATACTCTTTTTAATTATAGTATGTGTTTTAATAATTAATTTTAAAAATATATGTTTCGTCAATTAATAAATTATTTGTTTATAATAAATATCATAGTTAAGGACATGTCTTTTGATGATATTAATAAAAATATATGTTCGGTAACGTGGAATTAGGTGGAATTAGAGTGGAATAATGGAAGATAGTGGAATAAATCATTTTATTCCGCCGAACAAGATTGGAAGAAAATGGAATAGAGTGGTTTAACTCTGTTCCATGGGGGAGGTGGAAGAGTGGAAGAAGATGGAATGATTTTTTTTCTCTTCCTCTCTCTCATCATTTTCAATAAAAAATATTAATTTAACTTTTACTTCCACTCTTCCAATATTTAATCTCCCGAACACTCTTGGAATAAAATAGAATTAGTTTTCTTCCACTCTTCCACTCTTCCGCTATTCCATGTTTTGCCGAACAGGTACTAGAAGAAATAATAACTCTAGAAATAACCTCATCATATACATTATTATTATTTATATATGAATGAGATGAGACCAACCTACTTAATTAACTATCAAAACTTTGGTACTTAATGTTTTTCATCATTGAATTTGCATTGAGATTTGTGTTTTTTCGTGATGATCATGAAAATTTGTGCACATCATTAAATACACAACTCTCAATACAAATTCAATGATGAAAAAAAACATTAAGTTCCAAAATTTTGATTTAATTAAATAGTTTAGCCTCTCTCTTTATATATTTTTTTTGTACTTTTAGTATCTATGTCAGTTATATTGGTTGATTATTCATTTGAACATGCTCCATATAAACCAACTAAATTAAAAATTACATGAAATTTGGTCTATTGTGGACCTTGTTCATTCATATTTTTTTTGGTCTCAATTAAATATAGAAAATTAAAAAAAAAGATACTAATTTTTTTTAATATTGTAAAACCACCTAAATTTACATACGTAGTAATTAATTTTTTTTTTTTAATTTTTAAAAAATCCTAATTTTTTTGTAGCATATAATAATTTAAAAATAATTATTATTACATGTTATATTTCTATAATTTTAATTTTTCATACATTATATTTTGACTTTTATATTTTTTCCACAAAAACTAACATAATTTCATAATAAGATGAACAACAATATTAAAATATTACCTTGTAAATATTTAAAAAATAAAATATCATGAAACTATTAAAAAATATATGGAAGGAGAATGAAAATAAAAACTAGATGTTTGAACATATATTTTTTCTATCAACATATTTTCAAGATATTTTATTATTATCTGATGTTATTTTTCATGAATAATAAATAAAAATATTAAAATTATATAAACACGACATCTAATAATTTTTTTTTTTAAATCACATGTTAACAAATGTTATGAATTTTCTTAAAATTAACAAAAAATAACAAAAATATTTTTTTTATTATTACATATGAAAATAGAAGGTTATTTTGGTCAAAAAAATTAATATCATCCATAGAGGGGTATTTGGAAATTAAAAGTTTAGTAGAGGGGGTTTGTTGGAGTTTACAAAAAGATAGGAGTTTTTTTTAATATCCAAAAAAGTTTGGGGGTTAAAAATATACCAAAACACATAAATGTGAACAAGACAAAAAACGTAGAATCAAATTACATATTATAAAAATTTGAAACATGACAGACTCGAAAGCTTCCGCGCAATTGCGGAAAAAAGCTAGTTTATTATAAAATTGGCAACGAGCAACACTCTCAAATATTTTACTATTCTTGTAAAAATTTTATGACCCTTGGGTTTTGCATGATTTGTATAATTGAAGGGCCAAATGATCGACAAAAGATTAATGAATTAACTAATGAGGAATTTAGTGTTATATTTTTATTAAGCTCAACATTTTTTGGATTTGCTATTGGTGACTTTCTTTTACTGTGTAGTTTTATTCAAAACATGTATTTGAAAAATATAAATAATATTAAAAGTTATATGATATTGAAATTTGAATATAAATATATCGATATTAAAAAATATGTTAAAAAACACACTCATACATTCATAAATATATACTAATATCCAAACATATTACTATTACTATTTATTCAAAAACATATACCATACATCTACATCTACATTTACCATACATCTACAAGTATTATAATAAAGAAATAATGTAGCGCATAATCAATTTTATGCGTCAATCGAAAAAGTTCAAGTGGATCGATTAGATTTTTTAATTGAATCAATCCAAATAAATATTAATCAGAGGGCTAATCAATTTATTTAATCCTTCTCGATTTACGCATCAATGATGATTTTCGAAGTTGTGAGATGTCATATATACCCCCTTTAAAAATGTACATCACATATATAAAATGTGTCTGACACAACAAAAAATGTATATCAAATATTGAAAAATAATATTTAAAAATGTATATGTCAAGATATAAGTAAAAGAAACTTTAGTACTTAAAAAATATTTCTTATAATTAAAAAAAAAATACTGAAGAAAATATGAGGATGGCCAAAATCCTTGATTCCTTTCTGAATTATTTTTTTATAAAATTAATTTATATATATATATTGTTGATTTACTAATTAGACACGATTAACAAAAGAACTGACATAATCATAAACAAGGTACCCCCCAAAAGAAGAAAATAATATTTTTTTTTTGTTGAGTAAATTCGGACAGGGCTCAAAGTCCCCCTTCCAAACACAATTTCCTTTTTTTTTTTTTTAATTTTTTTTTATTACAAACCCGTAGGCCACACACTCTATTCACTCATTTAACATTTAATCTATAATCCAGTGTCCCCGTCGGGAATCGAACTCCACACATCTCGCTCTCTAGCCAAGAGGTGTGACCAATTAGGCTAACTCTAGTTGGCAAGAAGAAAATAATATTGTTATCTCCAGAACGAAGTTTCGTATAGAATTTACGAAAATGAATATTCATAATCATGGATCCATCATCTATGTCATTAGTCACGTTGCATTAGTGGAAACAAGGATGTTAACACTTGTTTAAGCTCAAGTGGAAAGATTTAACTTTCGTGCAAAGCAATAAAAAGGAAAATATGAGTTTTGAACAATAAAACACATATCATACTCCTTAATCATCGTTTGGTTTTTATGAAATTTGATTGTCTTTCTTTATGAAATTTGGAACATGTTTAAATCGAATATTTATATGTCGAACACGAATTTTGAATAAAACATTTGTTTTGAGAAAAATTAGTTGGTTTGAAGATAGTTCTAAAATTAGTTGAAAATTTTATTAATATGTCGGTTGAATATAAAAGAAAATCTTATTGTTTAAATGCATTATTGTAACCCCCCAACATGGTTTACGCGTGTACATTTTCTGATGGCCCGATGTATACAATAACAAAATATACTTTTTTAAAAATATTGGAGAGCTTTGACTAATCGTATAATTTTTATGTTGTGGAGTTTATTTAAACTCGCATGATTCACAATTAAATAAACAATAATGATTGTCATTTGGATTCCCAATTTTAATTTGTAATTGAATACATGCATGAATACATGCATGATAAATCATCATAGCTATATTAATTAACAATCAAAAGAAAGACAATTTTTTTTTATAATAAATAAATAAGACTAATTTGTCTTTTTTTTCATTGATGTCAATAAAAATTAAATCAACAATCTCTCACAATATATGATTTTTTGTTTTTCACAGTCAACCAACTGAACTATGAGCCAATTGACATGTTAGAAAAGCGAAAATAATATATATATATATATATATATATATATATATATATATATATATATATATATATATATATATATATATATAATAAATTTCAGACTTCTTATTAAGATGAAAAAAATAATTAAACTAATTACGTGACGTCACATTAGTTACGTATTTAAGGAAAAAATTATCGTACCCCCACGATTCATCAAAGGACAATGTCATTTCAAAAATTATTTTGTCCGTGTCTAGAATTTTATCAAAATACCACCCTTCATTTATTACAGTGGGTATTTAAGCAATTAATTTATAATTTATAATTTATAATGTGTTTCTCGTAAAAAAATTTAATTTTTTTTTATCAACAATGCAAATAAACAAAATCAATAATAATACTTTAAGATCATTTCATGAACAAAAATAATATGTATCTAAATAAAATTACTAATTTTTAAATACTATTAATATTATTCAAATATAATATGCATTTCGAATTATCATGTACTAATTTAAGAAAAAATATTATAAACAAATTCATCAATGAATATTTTCTAAATACACACTATAATTAAAAAAGACATCGTGTATATTTTAGTAAAAATATAAATGAATGATTTAGAAAGAAAAACAATTATGATGATTTGACACAAGAAAATTGTCCAATACGAATGAAAAATAAAGTATTGAGATTTAATACTTGTGGTCGTGGGGAAGAACTTGACATGATAGACCACATACACACTGCCACCTATTTTGCGCGGATACTTCAAAAATCAAGCCGTGTCGTATCGGATACCGTATCGGATACCGATACTCATTGGATACTTGTCGGATACGTATCGGATATTCCACGTGACGTATCCGAATATTTTATTTCAAAAGTTATTAAAATTATATTTCTCGGATACTTGTCGGATACTTCTAACGTATAAAAAAATATATTTGAAAAACAAAAACAAAAATTTATTATCGAAATAAATGAATAATACATATAACTAAAATTACTAAATAAAATAAGCATTTAGGTCCTAAGAAGTTGTTCGTGCAAAACAAAATTTTAGTATATTTTATGTCAAATATATAATATATAAAAATATAAATTATAATATTAAAATAACAAAATATTATATATAATAGACGCACCGTATCCAATATTATTTTAAAAATTATCGTATCGTCATATCCGTATCGTGTCGGATACGATATTCGTATCCGTATCCGTGCAACGTAGACTACCACAGAAGATTAAAAAAACCTGCAGACTTGGACAGCAAGCAAGGACCTTTTCCCATAATAAAAGCCCAATAATAATTAAGGCCCATTAGCCTTGTGAAGGGTATATTTGTAATTTTTTCACCCGCATAACAAAAAGGGTTTTAGCATGTTTTTTTTTTTTTCATTTTCCACTGTCTTCTCCGGGTAAGCATTACATCAAACAGGTATCGCGCAATTTCATCAAACAGGTCTCGCGCAATTCACCTCCATGCTTCGGGCTCTCACGTCCACCTCTCTCAAGCCCCAGCTGAAGCACTACCCATCCAAACACTACAACAATGGTGTAGACACATCCCTTTGCTCTCCGTTACGGAGGGTTTTGGGCGCTTTAAGGAGCGGCAATGGAGTGGTTAGCTGGAGAAGAGTCTTCTATTGCTCTGAATCCGAGTCTGAAATTGCGGCCGAAATGGAGACGAAGGGATCAGAGGACGAGGCAAAGGAGGTCGACTCAAAAGAGACCGGAGCCATTGTTTCCACCCAGCCACGACCCGAAGATTGCCTCAGTGTGAGTACATACTGTATAATTGTTACTCAATTTTGGGTATTCTTGCATATTCAAAATCGAACCTTTTTATGCCATTATAAGTCTTATCATATGTACAAATGCCCTATAAAGCTTGTTACTTTGTGTATAAAACACATAATTTTCTATGATTTTAATATAATTTCAGTATGTAACTATGTATACCTAATTTGAACACTAACTTGGTTAATTTTTTGCAGGTCATAGCGTTGCCATTACTGCACAGACCATTATTCCCTGGTTTCTACAGACCCATCACCATAACGGTACCCCTATACTAAATTTCCATAAAATAGAGACCCCGTTAATTAATATTAATATTATATTCAATAACTCGTTTTATTTTTCAGAACCCTAAGGTATTGGACGCCCTAAAAGAAACTCGCAAACACCAAAAACCCTATGCGGGCGCCTTTCTGGTCAAAGACGAGCTCGGTACCGATCCAAATATGAGCACGGATTCCGAGAAAAATATTTACGATCTCAAGGGCAAGGATTTACTAAGCCGACTCCATGAAGTCGGTACACTCGCTCAGGTACTTTTTTACATTTTCACCCCTGCAAAATTCGAAATTTCGTATATACCCTGAATTTCGATGGTTGTGGTGTAGATTACAAGTATTGCAGGGGATCAAGTGATGCTTCTTGGTCATGGGCGGTTGAAATTTACCGAAATGGTACGCTTTTTGTACCAATGTTTGTACTTTCTTTGTGTACTGATTTTTTTTTTTCATATTGTTAATGTTTCGCTCAGGTTGAAGAGTATCCCATGACTGTGAAAGTGGACCATCTCAAGGTAATTTTGCACTTTAGACCTTCCTCCTTTTGATAATTAATCTAATTCTCCTCTAGCTTAACAATTTATATTTTTTTTCAGGAAATGCCTTATAATAAAGATGATGATGTCATAAAAGCGACCTCATTCGAAGTCATATCAACATTAAGAGACGTTCTCAAAACAAGTAATCTCTGGAAGGATCACGTTCAAAGTTACACTCAGGTCCCCGAATTTGTTTTATCTTATTATTTGAAAATAATATCATCTTAATTATTTAAAAGAAATTATAAAGTTTATAAGTACTAATTTTTATATTTTTTTATGATAATTTAGTATGTGGGAGACTTTACTTATCCAAGGCTCGCAGATTTTGGCGCTGCTATTTCTGGCGAAAACAAGTTGCTTCTTCAACAAGTGCTCGAAGAACTCGATGTAAGAAAATAAGTTCCAATTCAGGGGTATAAATGATATATCGAGGTTTGTATTTTTTTTAATCGCATAATTAAGTATCTCTTGACAGGTGTACAAACGCTTGAAGTATACTCTTGAGTTACTAAAGAAAGAGATGGAGATTAGTAAACTACAGGTATAATTTTTTATTTTTTTATTATTTAAATCTCTTTGAAAATTTATATTTACTTTTTGTCTTTTTACGTTTCTAGCAATCAATTGCAAAAGCAATCGAAGAAAAGATAAGTGGAGAGCAACGCCGTTACTTATTAAACGAGCAACTCAAGGCTATTAAAAAGGTATATTAAAAAATTTAATTCATATTTTTCTTTTTTAATATTCCCTTACAATTTGGTCCTCGCAATTTCTAGGAATTGGGTTTGGAGACCGACGATAAAACCGCTCTCTCAGGTTAGCTCTTCAATTCTCCGTTCATATTTTTATTCAATCATTTGGTCTTGCAATTTATTTATTTATTTTTTAAAATTTGCAGAGAAATTTAGAGAGAGACTCGAAGAAAAAAAGGACAAGTGTCCACCACATGTGTTACAAGTAATCGAAGAAGAGCTCACAAAATTACAATTACTCGAAGCGAGCTCTAGCGAGTTCAACGTGACGAGAAATTATTTAGATTGGCTCACCATTTTACCATGGGGAAATTACAGGTAAAACTTTATTTAATATTTAACATTTATTTATCGACATATTAATATATTTAATTTTTCAGCGACGAGAATTTTGACGTGAATCACGCTCAGAAAATTCTCGACGAGGATCACTATGGTTTATCTGACGTGAAAGAGAGAATTCTCGAATTCATTGCTGTTGGTAAACTTAGAGGAACTTCTCAAGGTATATTACTCTTTACAATAACTAAAAAATAAAATAAAATAATTAATTAATTTGGATGAATTATTGGTAATTAATTATAGGTAAAATAATATGTTTATCTGGGCCACCTGGCGTTGGTAAAACCAGTATTGGACGGTCAATTGCACGGGCATTAAATCGTCAATTTTATAGATTTTCTGTTGGTGGTTTGGCCGATGTTGCTGAAATTAAGGTAAAATATTAAAAAAGCAAAATTACCTAAAAACCCCTAGGGCCTATACTTTCTCGTATTTGTAACATTTCAAAAGATATGAAATTATGAATGCGTGTATAATGTTAGGGTCATCGTCGTACTTATGTGGGGGCCATGCCTGGCAAAATGGTACAATGCTTGAAATCTGTGGGGACCGCTAATCCTTTGGTTTTGATTGATGAAATTGACAAGGTATTGCAAAAATTTAAAATTTCTGTTATTTTATTGTATTTAATTTAAATGATATTATTTATTTTTGGAAAAAATATAGTTGGGGAGAGGTCATTCTGGGGATCCAGCGAGTGCATTGTTGGAGCTTTTGGATCCCGAACAAAATGCGAATTTTCTCGATCATTATCTCGACGTTCCCATTGATTTATCCAAGGTTTACTTTTCATTTTAATGAATATTCATGACGAATTAGTTTATTTATACATTTATTTAATGTTTTGGATTTGTGTAATTATTTAAATAGGTATTGTTTGTTTGCACGGCAAATGTGGTTGAGATGATTCCGAACCCGTTATTGGATAGAATGGAAGTAATTGCAATTGCGGGTTATATAACTGACGAGAAAATGCATATTGCGAGGGACTATTTGGAAAAATCCACTCGGGAGGCTTGCGGTATCAAACCTGAACAGGTACTTTCTTAAACCCTAAACCCTAAACCCTAAAGAGGTATGTTTGATATGAATTGGGAATTTAATTTTGAAATTTTTGGGCAGGTTGAAGTGACCGATGCGGCTCTTCTGAATTTAGTTGAAAATTATTGCAGAGAAGCTGGCGTTCGTAATCTTCAAAAACAGATCGAAAAAATATATCGCAAGGTTTCATTTTTATTGTTTTCATATTTTCGAATTAGGTTTGAGAGTTAATAGTTTGATTTTTTGGTTTTGTAGATAGCTTTGCAACTCGTTCGTTCAGGGGTCTCGAATGAACCAGAACCGGAACCGGTGAAAGAAATCCAAGATGGTGAATTAGATAAAACCGAGGGTCAAAATGAAAAAATCGAGGAGGAAAAAGTTGAAGATGAACCGCTTCTTTCAGACTGCAGTGTGACTGAAGAAATATCCAACGAAGAAAAGGTAATTAAAATAATCTTAATTAAAGTTAGCAAATTCACAATTGTGTTTTATTTTATTCAGGAAAAATCTGAAGAGAACGCGTCAGAACCGAAACTCGTAGAACCAGCCGAGATGGTAAAAGTGGACTTAAAAAACCTAACCGACTACGTAGGCAAGCCAGTATTCCAAGCGGAGCGAATTTACAAAACTACCCCTATAGGCGTAGTAATGGGTTTAGCCTGGACCGCAATGGGCGGTTCCACTCTCTACATCGAAACCACCAAAGTAGAACAAGGCGAGAACAAAGGGGCTCTCGTGTTGACCGGTCAACTCGGCGATGTCATGAAAGAAAGCGCCCAAATTGCCCATACCGTCGCGAGGGCCATTTTGCAAGAGAAGAACAAAGAGAGTGATTTTTTTTCGAGGACTAAATTGCATTTACACGTCCCCGCGGGGGCCACGCCGAAAGACGGGCCCAGTGCTGGGTGTACTATGATTACTTCGATTCTTTCTTCGGCTATGGAGAAGAGTGTGAAGAAGGATCTTGCCATGACCGGTGAAGTGACCCTAACGGGTCGAATACTCCCTATTGGCGGAGTAAGTTTCTTTGATTTAATTATTTGATGTTTTTTTTTTGTGTATTATTTGATTATTATTTTTGTAATAGGTGAAGGAGAAGGCGATAGCAGCGAGGAGAAGTGGGGTGAAAACGATAATTTTCCCAGAAGCGAATAGGAGGGATTTTGACGAACTTGCCCCTAATGTTAAAGAAGGTCTCGATGTGCACTTTGTCGAATATTACGAGCAAATATATGATCTAGCTTTTGATTCTGAGTCCTGAAATAAAAGAAAGCTAAAAATGTAGAATTCCATTTTTTTTGTTGTTTTCTGATTTTATGAAATGAAAATAAATTTTTTTGTAAGAGAATACTGAGGATATTGAATAGTATTTTTTTTCGAGGCATGTAAACTAAAATGCAAAGTGAGGAGTTCAGTAAAATCTCCATTGTTTTCTTGTTGTAGTCATGGACTCAAAAGGTTTTTTCTTGCAACTTTTTTGTTTTGAATTTTTTAATAGATTAGTTTTTTTAAGTATAAAATATTTCATTATTTATAGTGCAAAAACAATGCTAAAACGTAAATTGGTAACTATACTTGAATAACATGAGAATTGGAAATTGAGAGAGGTACTTGGGCCTAGATATGGGAAGCCCTAATGACACTTGATCAAAATGGGTTAAACATGTTGGATCCGTTTGAAGATTTACTATTAACGGGTCAGGATTAACTTTACCCAATATCTAACAAACGAGTTTCTAATTTCTATATACGCGAGTCGAGGTCGGGTTATATAACCGAATCCGCAACCTGACCGTGCTTAAAAAGTCACTATTGGCAATTTCAACCCGTTAACCCGATATCTCCCGTGCTCCAGCATCTCCCAAGCAATTCGCCTTCTCGGCTTCTTCTCCTTCTTCCTCTCTCTCTCGCGCGCACTTCGACGGCAATTAGAACGATTGCTCCTCCTCGTACCATCCGATTTGTCTACCGGACCGGTATCTGTAACTGTTCGACGCACGGCTTCATATCGGAACCCTAATTTTCTGCTTTGTCGACTCCGTGAGCTGAGATCAAGGCTGGTTAAAGGTCAGCCAATTAACCATATGTTTTATCTCAATTTCTCCTTGTTTGTTGGATGTTATTATCAAATTGCATTTTTCTTTAATGCCAAATTCGAATCAATTTGATGAATGGATGGAATCTGAATTGGTTTAAGAATTTAGACCGTGCAACTTCTTAATTAAGTGAACTTCGAGAGTGGGAGTAAACTTATGATGCAATTATGGTCAATTTAGGATGGTTTGGGAAACAATCTATTAGGGTTTCTTTTTTATTTGCATTCATGCCCTTATAATGGTAAAATCACATCGACTTTTATCGAAGAGGAAAAGATTCTGCTATAATTTGTTTTGAATTTCACAAGAATGCAGGCAAATCCATGTCGCATGGCTCTCAGAAAGCACAACTCAGAACTCGATGGGAAACAACCCTCAAAATCTTCTCCCAACATGGCTCCATTGAACTTCAAAATTCCTATCCGGGTTCCGGGTCGAGAACAAAACCCGAAACCAATCCCCGAACCCGAACCAGATATAGACATGAGGGAAGTCTACTTCCTGATCATGCAATTCCTCTCTTCAGGTCTGTGCAAACAAACACACACTCAATTGTGGAACGAATTGTTAGAGAATCAAGTTTTGCCTAGACGGTACCATGCCTGGTATTCAAGATCCGGTATGCCAAGTGGGGTCGAAGATGATGACGGTGTTTCCCTTCCTTTATGTCATGCCAACTTGGCCGAGAGGTAATAAATAATAAACTAATAATAATTAAGAAACGTTAATTATCATGATAATCAATCCGTTTCTACAATAGGTACCCGCATGTAGGAAAGGACCATTTGGTAAAATTACTAAAACAATTGCTTCAGAGTTCGTCCCCACAATTAAACAACTCGTTAACGGGGCCCACTTGTCACGCCGCAGACGTACCCACTCTTCTTGGATCCGGATCCTTCTCTCTTCTTTCTTGTACGTTTAATCTACTCTCCCTTCTTACATTGATGTTAAATTACAAAAATACCCCTCGTACTAAGACAAGAGAACGAATTCTTGACAGCTGATAGGTACAAGGAAGGGAAAGAAGGGGCGAAATTGCCGAGTCATTTGCGGTGGCCTCACATGCACGCGGACCAGGTGCGTGGACTCAGTCTACGAGAAATTGGCGGTGGGTTCGGTAAACATCACCGTGCACCATCTGTTCGTGCGGCGTGTTATGCAATCGCCAAGCCGTCTACTCTGGTGCAAAAAATGCAGATCATTAAGAAATTACGCGGCCATCAAAACGCTGTCTATTGCGGTCCGTTTTTAAATTTCAATTGATAAAATTAAATAAATTAGTTGTGATTTTTTTGTTTTTCAGCGACATTTGATAAGTCGGGGAGGTTTGTGATAACTGGGTCTGACGATCGGTTGGTCAAAATCTGGTCAATGGAGACGGCTTTTTGTCTTGCGAGTTGTAGAGGTCATGAAGTAAGTATCACTTATTTTTTTTTCTTAATTATTTAAACTTGTTAAATTAATGCTTTTTTGAAGGGTGACATCACCGATCTAGCAGTGAGCTCAAATAATGCTCTGGTTGCTTCGTCTTCGAATGATTGCATTATCAGAGTCGTAAGTTCCTTACTTTTTTAATCCATTATGGTAATTTTGATATTTTTTATTTATTTATTTTGCGAAATTTTTGTTATTTGTTTAGTGGCGTATACCTGATGGACTACCAATTTCGGTACTCAAGGGGCACACATTGGCCGTGACAGCTATCACGTTTAGTCCAAGGCCAAGTGCTATTTACCAGCTTTTATCGTGAGTTTTACACTTTAACCCCTCATTTTAAATATTTCATTCTAATTAATTTTCTATAACATTATTTCTTTAAATTTGAGCAGGAGTTCTGACGATGGAACGTGCCGTATTTGGGACGCGAGGCATTCTCAGCAGAGTTTGCGTGTTTATGTTCCAAAACCTCCTGAAAATCAAACCGGTTCATTCTCTAAAATAAATCAATTTTTTATCGTTTTTTTTAATTCTATAATGTAAAGATAAGAGCATTAACAGGGAGAACTGGAGAGCCTGCTACTACTACTACAGGTGCTCCTGCTTTACAGCAACCGAGTATCTTGTGTTGCGCATTTAATGCGAACGGTACCGTCTTCGTCACTGGTAGCTCCGACACTTTAGCGAGGGTACATTTATTTATTTTATTTAGTTATTTAAATTAAATATGATATTTCGAATTTTAATATGAGCATGTTTCCTTGTTGCAGGTGTGGAATGCTTGTCGATTTCCTGCGGAAGAAACAAACGAACCGATTCATGAAATGGATCTGCTGTCTGGTCATGAAAACGATGTCAACTATGTTCAATTCAGGTTCGTTTATCAATGCATTGCTCTGTTATTTCCTTTTTTTTTTTAAAATATGGTAATTAATAATATAATATTTGGACTTATTTGTGTTATGGTGCAGTGGTTGTGCGGTACCGTCTAGATCTTCTCTGGGGGATATCTACAAGGAAGATAATATACCAAAATTCAAAAACTCATGGTTACTCTCTAAAAAATAAATTATTCCTTTTTTATTACCAATTTGCCATTGTAATCACACCTTGGTCATTAAATTTTTTATAGGTTCACTCATGACAACATAGTAACATGCTCACGCGATGGAAGCGCAATCATCTGGGTCCCGCGTTCTCGTCGTTCTCATGTTTGCCACTCTCTCTCTCTCTCTAAAATATCCATTAGGCGATGAGATGCTTAATTCAATATTGTCAATTTGTTATTGCAGGGAAAAGCGGGGAGGTGGACACGTGCGTACCATCTAAAAGTGCCGCCTCCACCAGTGGCCCCACAACCGACACGTGGCGGTCCGCGTCAGAGACACCAACCGACTCCTCGTGGAGTCAACATGATCGTTTGGAGCCTTGATAACCGTTTCGTCCTTGCTACTATCATGGGTATTTTATTTATAGCAAACTCGTAACTCCCACATTTCTATAACGTATCGAACCTTAATTTTGCAATTTAATGAACCATTGCAACGATATTTTTTTTTTTTTTTTTTTGCTGTAGATTGCAGGATATGTGTGTGGAATGCTTCTGATGGTAGCTTAGTGCATTCATTGATTGGCCACAAAGCATCGGTAAGCATACTGTTCATGTGTATACACCCTAGAAAATCTCAAATTATCGTATATACCCTTTATTTTTCAGGCATTTGTTTTGGATGTGCATCCATTCAATCCGAGAATAGCTATGAGTGCTGGATATGATGGACAGACAATCATTTGGGATGTGAGTTTTCAAAATCTTTATTAGTAGTTCAAATTGATTATAGATTGATCTAATCTTTGTCAAAAATATATAAATGAATTAAATCATATAGCTCTTGGAGCTTGAAATTTCCTTAATAATTGATTTTGTCTAATAATGGTATTTTATATATCTAGATATGGGAGGGAAAGCCGGTACAAAATTATGAAACTGGGCAGTTTAAGCTGGTCGATGGCAAGTTCTCCCCGTAAGTTACTTTCATATTTTTATTTCTTAAATGTATCGAAATCAAAACTTTGATGATTTTTTATACTAATTTATAAAATGTATTTTTTTACAATTTAGTGATGGGACGTCGATTATTCTTTCTGACGAAGTGGGACAAATATTTATTTTAGCCACTGGACAGGGCGAGTCACAAAAGGATGCTAGATATGATCAGGTAAATAAACTATTTTATTCGCCAAAATATTTTACAATTAAATCTCCTTATAATATATTTTATTCTCCGACTCGTAGTTCTTCCTTGGAGACTATCGCCCCCTTGCCCGCGATGCTAATGGAACTGTTCTCGATCAGGTTTCTGAAAATTCCTCTTTCCTAACTGGAGCCTCCAGTTATTTTTATTTCACTCAGTCAGGATGTTAAACATTAATTTCTAATATATCGCTGTGCAGGAGACTCAGCTTCAGCCTTACCGAAGAAATATGCAAGATTTCTTGTGTGATTCAAGTGAGTTTCTTTTTCTTAATGTTTAGACCTATAAAACATAAATAAAATATTTTTCATCTTTATTTGTCCTTTATCAGCTATGATACCATACCCCGAGCCGTACCAGACCATGTACCAGAGGCGGCGACTAGGAACCCTCGGCATCGAATGGCGTCCCCCTGCAGTCAATTTTGCAGTGGGGCCCACATACAATTCCACCACCGGAGAGTTCCAGAACCTTCCGATTATCGACCTGGACATCTGGGCCGAGCCTTTACCCGAAATCGCTGATGTCATCGACTGGGACCAGCAGGACAACAACGACGCCCAAACTGACGAGGACTTGAGCGACTCCGAGTTTGAACTAACTGACGAGTGTTCCAGCGATGGGGAGGAACAGGAGATTGCCAGCATGAGCTCTTCCGGCGAATCAGAGCGCGACGATGATGTCAGCATGATGGAGGCGAATAATCTGAGACGGTCCAAGAGGAAGAAACGCAAGTCCGAGATCGTGACTTCTTCTGGCAGGCGAGTTAAGAGAAGAAACGTGGACGAACATAACGGGCCAGGGACGGTGGGTTCGTCCAGGTTACACAAGGCACGGAAATCAAAGCACTCTGTCCGTGCCGGTTCGAGGAAAAAATCACTTAAATCTAAAGCGGGGGCGCGTCCCCAGAGACGTGCTGCGCGCAATGCTCTCAGTTTTTTCTCCAAGATAAATGGAGCCTCCAGTGACGGGGAAGAGGAAGAGGAACTGGAGGAGGAGGAAGAAGAAGAAGAAGAGGAATATGATTACAGCTCTTCTGAAGAAGATGATGATGATTCCTTGATTCTTGTATCGAAGGAAGCTCATAGTAATTCAATGCCTAATGGCGAATTGAAGATACAAGAGAGAGGTGGTTCCTCTCAATTTGGTTCTCCTTCTATGCCTTCTCAGACTGAAAGGAGAAAATTGATTCTTAAGCTACCTCGCCGCGATCCAACGGCTCTCGTTGCCTCGGAAACCGTGAAAGCCGAATCCTCAAGACGTGACGAACAACCTGTTTCAGCTGCTACTACCTCGCCCAAACCTGAACCTGAATATAAATTAGAAGTGGAACCGAAACCCGAAATGGGACCCGAACCGGTTTCGAGTGGTACGGAAAAGAAGGATGAGCATGACATGCCTGTCTCTACTCCGAGCAGTACGATTAAATGGGGCGAGGTCAAGCAGAGATCTGCCAAGAGACCGAAATTGTTTGACGAAGCGGGACCCAGCGGCGAATTCAAGCCTCTTATTAACAATAGAGTAATTTCTGAAGAAACAATATCTCCCGAGCTTGAAGGTACCACCACCAGGGTGATAAACGTAGAGGAATCAAGAAATATCGTTGAATGTACTGAGCCAAATGACGTACCAAATGCTGAAACTGGTACAACTCAGAGTAGATACATACACGTCGAAACCGGTACAAGCGTTACTCAGAAGCCAAACAATATACCAAATGCCGAAACTGGTACGAGCATTATACATAAGCCAACCAATGTACCAAATGCCGAAACCGGTATGACCGTTACACGAAATCCAAATAACGTATCAAATGCCGAAAACGGTACGACCGTTTCACGAAAAGCCGAGCCTGTTATGTACAAGAGGCTTCGAATCAAATCGAGCGGGTCCGCAACCGAAAAACCCAAGCCCGAAAACGAAATAGCCGGTTCTAGTCAACGTACCACTATCCCCGACAATACCACGTTCAATAACGGGTCGGAGCACGAAACGGGTTCGCAGAAGAAGTCACGAGTGGTCTACACTCGATCCAAACCCGGCAGGAAAAGAAAAGAAATCGATAGCGATACTAACTACAACGAAGAGAGCACTTCCAATAGCAAAGACATCGACGCGGATTACGATGCAGCTGCTGACGAGGACAATTCCAATCTAGGCTTCAATAGGAGAATGAGAGAGCGCAGTTCGAGATCGAGGCACAATGCTTTCGAGGCTTCGACTAGTGGGAGGAGATCTAGCAGGAAAGAGAGTTCGATTTATGGGGAAGCGAGACAGATCGAGAGGAGGAGAAGTCAACCGGTACGGAAACTCTCTTGGTTGATGCTTCTAGAACACGAGGAGAGTTACCGGTACATTCCTCAGATGGGCGATGAGGTTGCCTATTTAAGACAGGTAATCTTTGAATTAAATTATAAATTTATAATGAGTAAATAAACTGAGGGAATTTGTGTTTGAAGGGGCATGAGGAGTACATAAAGGGGTCGCCGAGAACGAACGAGCCGGTACCGTGGAGAATGGTACGGAACTTAAAAGCAGTAGAATTCTGCAAAGTTTCATCTCTAAACTACTCGACTTTTAGCGGGTCGGGCGAGGGATGTTGCAAAATGACCCTCGAATTCTCCGACCCGTCATCGCCGGGATTCGGCAGGGATTTTAACATCACCCTGCCTGAACTGGTAGCGTTTCCAGATTTCTTAGTGGAGAGAGCGAGATACGAGGCCTCACTGGAGAGGAACTGGACGCATCGGGACAAGTGTCAGGTCTGGTGGCGAAGCGAGGATGGCGAGGGCGGTAGTTGGTGGGAAGGCAGGATTATGGCCGTCAAGCCCAAATCTAACGATTTCCCTGATAGCCCTTGGGAAAGGTAACAAAAATCTCAAAATATCATGTATACCCTACAAAAATTAAGTGCTTTTTTAAAAAAAAAATTGTGTGGTGATGGTACTGCACAGGTTTGTGATACAGTACAAAAATGATGCGTCGGGACAACACTCGCATAGTCCGTGGGAATTGCACGATGCGGATGGGCAGTGGTACCATCCTCGTATCGACGATGGGACCCGCGATAATTTATTGTCCTCCATTTCCAAATTGGAGCGCGTGTCCATGAGAAACGAGGTGAAATTAGAATGTCGATTTTGCCCTTCATTAGAAACCAGTTATTGATTTTTGCTTTTTATTTTTTATTTTGAAGGATGTTTATGGAATTCAGAAAGTTAACGTGGCGGCTCAGAAGCCCGATTTTACTAACAGGTAATGTTTATGATTTGAGAGGTTAAATTTGATATTTCGAGCTTTTAGAAGGATAAATTATGTTGCTTTGTGATATTTATGTAGGTTTCCAGTTCAGTTCTCGATTGAGGTAATAAAGAGGAGACTGGAGAATAATTATTACCGAACCGTGGAAGCGGTTAAACACGACATGTCGGTAATGCTGTCGAATGCTGAGTCATACTTTGCGAAACATGTAGATATGGCAAGTAAAATGCGCCGATTTGGTGATTGGATCGAGAGGACTTTCTCCTCGTTATAGCGAGAGCCTTTTCTTTACCATTTTGGGGAGGAGGGGGAGTTGTTTTGAATTTTTTTATGCGAGCAAGTCGACAATCATACTTGTTTGCTTCATTGTGAGAGAAATTTGAGTTAGAATAGATAAAAAAGGTTAGTAATGGTTCGGAAGAATTCATTTTTTGTATTTATTGCTTCTTGGTGATTTTGTTATTTATTAAGAAAGAGAAAAATTTCCTTTATGAAACTATTTTTTTGTATTGTTCAAATAAATAAACAAATAAGATCATCAATCATTATCTTTGGGAGGAATTCATCATTCATCAACATCCTTGCAAAATAGGAGAAATATCAGTAATGCCCCTCTTCTGTTGGCTTTTGTACTTAAATTATCCATTCTTGTTTCTCACTTAATACGCATATAATAAAAAGACAATGAGTCAATAGGCCTATAAATTACAATAATGTTTTCTGGATGTTTAAAATATCTCTCACTTTTGGATACTTAGAAAAAGAACTCTTTAAACAAAACTAGATGGTAGCCTCGCTCCGCTTCAGAGTATATTATGTTATTGTTTGATATTTTTTTGACGTATACGATGCTCAATTTTTTTTTTCTAAATGTTATTTTTTTGACTAAAATATATATTTTAAATTATAATATACTTTTTGGTTATTTTCTACAATATGTAAATATAATTTTGGAAAAACATCATAAGATATTTTCATTGCATTGTAATTAATATATCACGGTATAATTTTTTGATTGATGTTTTTTGATTGATTTTTTCTGATTTTATATTCTAGAGACATATAGCATATCTGGCACGTTCATTACCACTCCATAAATCTAGTTTGATGATACATATTTTGTTTATACCTTAATTATATACATATATTATTAAACATATGATATACTTTGTAAGAACAAATATCAAATATTAATAGATTTTTTACAACTATAACTTTAAAAGTGTATAAAATGTATAATATTCAATTTTCTCTTTTGTTAGACATTCATATTAAATAGCTACAGCATAACTTTTATCATGCTTAAATTTATGAAAAAAAATCATGAAAAAATTATATAAGAGAATACAATTAAGAGTAAGGTATTTTTACATAATTTAATTCAAAATATCATGCCCGTATTTTTGTTAAGAAAACTTTTATATTAAAATTTGCAAAAAATGAATTAAAATGAAAAATAATTATTTTGCTATAATAACACAATTAATATTTTGAACTTAGAAAACATAAATCAAATATGACGGTTAGTTTGGAAATAATAAATTAAAAAGTATCGTATGGTCTCAAATAATTAGCAATTATGTTTTGTCTCAATTAAGTTATGGTATTTTTTTTTTTTTTTTTTTTCAATCAATGTGCATCATATCATTACAATTTTTCAAAAAATAAAAAAAAGTACCTAAACTACCTAATATACTTGTTTGATTACTTATTAAAATATCACTTGAAGATAATTCAAAAATAATCCACTCAAACTTCAGTAATTAAATGATACACTGATCGGATATATAACCATAAGATGTCAATTATATTAAAAAACCAATAGTTAATTAGTTTAAAAGAACATATATATTAATGATCATTATTATCTATTTTTTATATTTATAAAAATTAAATTAGCTAGTATATTATATATATATTTGCTTTAAATTAGTTAATACTATTTATAAATTAAATTACCTAATAGTTATTTTTATTGTATTGACAAAAATTAAATTAGCCTTGGCTCAATATGAATATTTGAATATTTCGGTCCCACACTAATAAAACTACAATGTTTAAATACTTATCCTAATTATGGTTTATTGAACCATTTGATCTCTACTTTATTTTCATTGTGACACAGGTGAGAAGTGGATCTAGTGTGATTTTTTGATAGAAGTTTAATTATGTGCCTATCTGTGTGGGGACTATAGCTTTATTTTACAAAGCATATAGATAATGAGTCATTTCTTGCTTTGTCACAAAATGTTTTTTACAAAAAATCATAAAAATAGACAGGTGTCAGCGCAAGATACATTTGAATTTTTTTAATACTGCACATTATAATAGTATAGTATTAAGTTTAAAAGAAAACTATTTTTTATTTGAAATTTTTTGTTTTGATTTTAATGTGCATAACTGATTACCCAAAAGATATACACAAATTATGTTCGTTACACCAATGTGCAACAAATAATCCCAAATCAGTCATGACCCGATATTTTATAAAGCAATTAAAAACTGACCCGTTATACAATTTGTTACAGAAATGATATTTCAACAAATCTAAAATTTGGACAGGTGTCAAGCTCTTATCCATTTGGAAATTTTTGATAACTATAGTATAATATAATAAAAAATAAAATAATAATAATAATAATAATAATAATAATTTGATTTTCGTTTAATAATTTTACTAAACTCATTTTAATATTTTTTTACTTCGTAAAAAAGGTCACAATTTCAAAAGAGAATCGAACTTGACACAATAAGATGAATATAATTATTTGAACGTATATTAGTATAATCAGTACCAACTAATAAAGATATAACTAATAATAAATTCATTCATTATTATGTTAATGTTATATTATTTTTGATATTTATTATTTTGCCCGAAGATGAAATTTAACAGAACGAACTAATTTAGACATCGCGGAAACATATAATTAATATATATTAACATAATAATTAAAGATAAATTATATTATAATATTGGTTCATATAAAAAATATAAAGATCTTGAAGATATATATATATATATATATATATATATATATATATATATATATATATATATATATATATATATATATATATAAAGAGAATGGACATTAAAAACAAGATGTTAAATATATTTTTTTATCAAGATATTTTCAAGGTATTTTTGTAATATCATTGTTTATTTTTTTTTATCAAGACATATAGTCTCTTTTTTATTTTATTTTTAAATTATTACAAGTTAAAAAATATTTGTTGGAGATTTTTTATATTTAATAATTAAAAAGATACCGAGAAGAATTTACTAAAATTAAATATGGAAACAAAGGGGGCATTTTTGTCCGGATTTTTTTAACATCAATCAAAGTTAGTTTTAAGCTATGTTGTGCGGATTCTTCAAAAAATCAAGACGTATCGTATTGGGATAGCCATACTCGGCCAATACTCCACATGGAATATCAGATTCTTTTATTAATATCAATACTTCTCAGATACTCCCACCGATATTTGTTTTATACTTCTAACTTGTGAAAAAACAAAACCGAAATATAAAATTAAAATTTAAAATCGAAATAAAAATTGATACATACGCATAATAACTAAATATACAAATTATTTTATTTTACGACTCGGTGTTTCAAATTTCAATTATATTGACCTTTACGTATTTATTACGACATATATATAATATGTGATACATTAAATAATAATTATAAAATAATAAAAAGAGTGTACCGAATAAGATACAGTGAGCTTTTGGCTCGGATCTATTCTTTGTATTAATCAAGAGAATTATTTGCAAAGAGTTTTTAAAAAATTATCGAATTACATAAATCTTTTAGGAGTCTACCAATTAACGCTCATACACAATCCTCGTCTACTAACAATATTTCTCCTTTCGTCTGCGAGGTCCGAGATCTTCATTTGTAGGTGTCTGAGATATATCGTAAGTTTTATAGGCGTACACATGATATTTTCTCCGGTTATATGTTCGATTTTTCGGACCATACATGATATTTTGAGAATTTGCAGGGGTACACATGAAATTGCTCATTATGGAACAGTGCAGACGTCCCAGCTTTATTTTTTTTAGAAATTACGAAAATTTGAAAAACAAATCTCATCACACCACAAACATGCAACCATGAGATAAGGACACGAAGTGATTTATTTATGCTAATTCATAAACGAAACAAAGAGAGTCCCTATGCACAACAACATGCCAAGTAATTATCTATCTCAATTTTCACCTCGAAACACTTAAACAAACATATAAAGGAAAAATAGTCACTAGTTAAAACCTCAATAAAGTACATCTTGATCCCCTCTCATTACATCCATTAAATATGAATGTTACTGAGGGCAAAGGCCGTCACCCCCCTCGAACCTTCTTCGCCGGAGGCAAACTCGTACTTCTCGTGTTCTTCTTCCTCACCGCCACCTTTCTTTGCACTAGCCTTTTCGGTGATTTCAATACGAAATCGAGTTACGTACCACAACCACAAGTAGTTAACCCGCAAAATCCGAAAGGTCAAGAGGAGGAAGAAAAAGACCCCCCTCTTCGTTCTCTAACCGACCCGCCATACAATCTCGGACAGAAAATAACCAATTGGGATTCGAAACGTGCCGAGTGGTTGAAACTCAATGTAAATTTTCCAAATTTCTTCAAGCCATCTAAACCGCGTGTGCTACTTGTGACCGGGTCTTCCCCTAAACCTTGCGTAAAACCGATTGGAGATTATTATCAATTGAAGGCGATCAAGAATAAGATCGATTATTGTCGGATTCATGGGATTGATATATTTTATAATACGGCTTTGCTCGATGCCGAGCTGGCTGGATTCTGGGCCAAGCTTCCTCTTCTTCGTGCTCTTCTCCTCTCCCACCCTGAGGTATCTCAAAACTTAACATGACATTTTAATTTTGTATTATGTCAAAATTATGGAAATTTTAATTTATAGGTAGAGTTCTTTTGGTGGATGGACTCAGATGTGTTCTTCACGGACATGGCATTCGAGATACCGTGGGAGAAGTACGAACCCTACAACCTTGTTTTTCACGGATGGGACGAAATGGTATACAAAGATAAAGATTGGGTCGGACTCAACACGGGCAGTTTCTTCATTCGTAACTGCCAATGGACATTTGATTTGCTCGATGCGTGGGCCCCGATGGGACCCACCGGACCCGTCAGAGAAGAGGCTGGAAAACGCTTCGCTGCCTCTTTGAAAGGCCGCCCGGTATAAATTCATACAACAAATCAATAAATTATTATTTAAGATTACCAATTTATTAATTAAATTTAATACTTATAACAGGTATTTGAGGCGGATGACCAATCGGCCATTGTGTATCTCCTTGTAACGCAAAGGGAGACGTGGAGTGACAAGATTTATCTCGAGAGTAGCTATTATCTTCATGGGTATTGGGTGATTCTCGTTAACAAGTACGAGGAGATGATGGAGAAGTACCGTCCTGGATTGGGCGATGACAGGTAATTCTTAACTTCTAGATAACTAGTATCGAAATTATCGTACTAGTAGATTCTGGTTTTCATGATTTGATCACAATATCTTATGACAATACATTCTTCTACATTTGACAATTTTAGGTGGCCATTGGTGACGCATTTTGTCGGGTGCAAACCATGCGTGACGACAGATTCATCTTACCCAATCGACGAGTGCATGAAGCAAATGGACAGGGCTTTCAACTTCGCAGATAACCAGATTTTACAAATGTACGGGTTCACACACGAGTCGCTCAACACTAGTAATGTACGACGGGTCAGGAATCAGATAGTGGGACCCGCTAATCCAAGTGATCCAGTCGCTAAAATTTTCTATCCATCGCTTAAAGATGCAAATGACATGTAAATTGCATGTATGGAAGAGTTCTGTTGCAAGGATATTCACAATAGCTAGGGTTTTATGGATAGTTTCATCTTCTAGTTGGGTTTATGCTAGGTTAGTAGTAGAATAGAGGGATTCGTGATGAACAAAACATGAATAATGATTTCGACATGCCAATTTATTAATTATTTCATCTCGGCCGTACCACTTAAAATTAATTAAAATAAAATTAACAAAACTCAAATGATTTAAAACCCAACCCAGTACATTTCCTCTCATTCTTTACTCACCAAGTATGGCCGTACTCACTAAGCGCAAGGCCCAGCAACTCCGTCGAACCTTCTATGCCGAAGAAAAATGCGTAACTATTTACTTCCTCTTTCTAATCATCGCCACCTTTATTTGCACTGCCTATTTCACTACGGAAGTCAACTCAAACTCCAGCTATTCACCAAAAATTGACCCGCTTAAATTTCAAAACAAGAGAAAATTTCAAACATAAATCTCTTTGCAAATGTATGCATTCAAATGTATACATTCAAACATAAATCTCTCATGAATCAGATCGCTGCACCAGCGGATCCAAATGATCTAGTCGCCAATGTGTTATATCCATCATTAAAAGATGTAATTGACGAGTAAACTACGCGTCTAGATCACTATTTTTTTTTGGTAAAGGCGTACTAGTAGTTAGGGTTTAAGAATAGTTTCACGCTGTTACCTTAAATTTGTCAGTAAGGAGTGCCAAAGCCTATCAAATTGTTCAAATTCTATAATGATTTGGATTTTTGTTCTCTCCTTTTATGATTGATTACATGAAAAAAATAAATAAACGTACCACTAGTGACTACACTGATTATTTTCCCCTGAATGCTAGAAAAAAGAATGCTCATTCTATATTAGTTACAAGTTAACTAAATTAAATTTTCTTGGAGATATGCGACCGCAATTTGAAGATCTTCTCATTTTGGTTCTTGAATTTCGTACTATATCTCAAAAAAATTATTCGTTTCAAAACTAACCTTCATTTTGATCAATCCTCCTTATCCAACAACGCGGACAAATAATTCAAAATAAACCCATCAAGGTCCCCATCCAGCACCGAATCTGGGTCCGAAACTTCATAATTCGTCCTTAAATCCTTCACCATCCTATATGGCTACACACACACAAACAAAACCTCATTAAAATTTGTTAAATTTGATAATTAAAGATTAAGGAGAGATTAAAGGAAAGATAAATTGAAGACAAAATAAATCGTTTGATTAATATTTTGCTTGAATTACATGGAGAGATTACATCTCTATTTATACTAGTCTAAACTTTAATCTAAACCACACACACAAACTAATCTAATCAATCTTAGCCATCCATTCTAAACCCACTAACAACACTATTAACACTAACTAATTTTAGTTAACTATCTCCATTGCATTATCAATGGACACCTCCATTTAATCTTCAAACAAAATTCAACCAATAAACCAAGTAAAAAAAAAAACACTTACATGAAGAACATAGGATCGAATCTGATTGCCCCAACTAATCTCTGAAAGGGACTGCGTGTGCTCCGCGTTCATCTGAGCCTGACGCGCCATTTCCAGCTGGTCCAATCTAGACTGGAGCACTGCCATCGCCGAAGCCTTGTTCTGATGTTGCGATCTATAAAAAGGGTTTAAGGTTTTAAGGGCATATACGAAAATGATCACTTCTATATATGAACTTGCCTTTCGTTCTGACAGGTGGCAGTTATGCCGGTCGGCACGTGAACGATCCTAACGGCACTGTCAGTAGTATTGGCATGCTGGCCACCGGCCCCGCCGGAACGAAACCTCTCGATTCTCAAATCGGAGTCTTTGATTTGAAAACGGGTCGATAAATCGCCAGCTAGGATGGGAATAACGGCCACGGCTGCAAATGAGGTGTGGCGTCTTTTTGAGCTGTCGAATGGGGAGATTCTGACGAGTCTGTGGACTCCCACTTCGGATTTCGCGTAGCCAAATGCGTAGTCTCCTTCTACTTTCAATGTCCCCCTCTAATGAAACACAAAATATCATGTATATCCCTGAAAAACGAGAATATAAGAAAAGAAAAGAATAACAACCTTGATTCCAGCAATTTCACCAGGCATTTCTTCGATGAGAGTGACATTAAATCCTCGGTTGTGGGCCCACGATTTGTACATGTTGAGCACCATTGATGCCCAATCCATGCTTTCTGTTCCTCCCGCTCCTGATTGAACCTATTCACCAAAAAAAAAATTAAGAGTGAAAATATTAACGAAGGATTATTTGATATTGTACCTCGACGAAGCAAGAGCACGAATCGTTATCTCCAGAGAGAAGAGCTTCGAGCTCTTTTTCCTTTGATCTCTCTCTCATCTCCATTAAAGCTCGCATAGATTCCTGCACCAAATTAAATATAGAACATTAGATCGAGATAGAATTTCGTCAACCAAAATGAAATATCGAGGATAGTTAGAGCTTAGAGGCAATTACTGCTTCTAAGTCTTGATCGTTCTCTTCGCGAGCAAGTCTTAACATGTCAACATGCTCGAGCAACTCTTGCTCGAACCGGTTCACCTCTTTTATCTTTCCCATTATTTCCCCATGCTCTCGGCTTATTCTCCCAGCATAAACAGCATCCTCCCATAGGTCTGGTTTGTTCAACGCCACAGCTAGTTGTTTTGACCTCACAATTAGTTTTCCCCACTACAAGAACAGAAATTTCACAAAGATAAAGAGATTTTCAACATATCAAATAGCTACTTTAAGCTGAATCGATAATGATTTGAGTAATTTTGAAAAATATGTACCTGAGATCGTTTCTTAATTAGCTGAATCGACTGTGCAATAGCAGCAGCATGACTTCTCCAATCGCTCCCGCTCTCATCCAGTATATTCCATCCCTTTCCTACAATTCCATCGACCGTCAATCCATCCGACGTAGATGGCACTTCAATCTCCGGTGGCGCCGCCACAGGTAGCGACGAGCAATACCATCTACGCTCAGTGTTGTTGCCGCATGGGATAAAGCATTTGCTCGCCGCACTGGAGCAGCCGTAGAGAAGTCTGACAGGGGATAGAGGGGATTTGGGTGGTGGGTGGAGAGCGAAGTAACGGGAAAGAATGGAGCTTGATCGCTTTAGAAGAGACGATGCCGGCGACATCGGCGCGGGCAGCAGAGTGCGGGTTTTTTTCACAGACAACCCTGAAACTCTTAAAATGACAATGTAATCCTCTGTGTAACGGTACTGTAATTCCCGACTTCTAAAAAACCGAGAATACAATTCTGGTTTAATCTGAAATTGACTTTTGTACATATTTCATTTCCAGGCCCGCAAAAATTAGGGCGCCAAGACCAAGAATATTGCTAAGCCTCATCGTCACTGTTTCTTCACTCTATCAGAAAAATAGTCTCTCTCTCCTTTCTCTTGCGTCCAAGCATCGGTGAAAGGGAGGATCGAGTTTTCAGCTTGGATTTACTACCATCTTGCCGATTTGGACAAATCACTAGACAATTTCTCTTGCGTTTGCATCTCCATTCATCGTTACCTCTCTTTTGCCTTGCTGCAACTCTATTGAATGCTTGTGCATCATTGATTGAAAAAACCTATATGGGCAGTGCGGATGGGAGGACGGATGGAAATGGATTATGTAGGTCTAAGAGTATAACCCCTTATGAAGCCCATATTTGCACGGCTCATATCTTAGGTATGTTTGTGTGAATTTTCAATTCTCTGACACACAAATTTTGGCATGAATCTTTTGTTCTTTCATTGAATTGGATTTCTTTAGTTATGCAAATTTGCAAATTGACATTCTAAAAGTTATTAATTATGCATTTGAGACAAATCCTGAAATTCTTATACAGTATTGGCTTTTCAATTTTCGATGCAATATTGACTCTTAATTGTATTTGCATACATGAGAAAGACTTGGAACTTTTGATGTAAATTGGATTTCTTTTTGTAATAGTGGTACCTTAGCATGCAAATTGACCTCTCGTATCAATTATTCATCGTTCCATGCATTAATTTTCTCAATTATTTTAATTTTCTCAAATAATTGGAGGATAAGATGGTGAGTACCTGTATTGGTCTGATGAACTATTTAATTAGAATTGAACAAAATTGGAAAATATGTTGATTTAGCCAAATGATATATCTGAATGCTCTTAAACAATTATCCCTATCCATTAATTTTTTTTTTTTATTAATCCTAATTAGACCTTCATGTCTAATGGAGTAATTATATCATTAAAATCCTAATTATGTATTTTTTATACGTTTGTAGATGAATGGAGAATTTAATTCAAGATGACTATAATGTGGCTATTTTTGCAATTATTCGGCAACGAGGAAAAATGATTTTATATTTAAAGTTTTAATTATGTTTGGCATTAATTCAAAGTTTTAATTATGTTTGGCATTAATTCTAAGTTTTAATTATGTTTGCAATTATTCTTGCAATTAATTCAAGATGACTAACATGTTATGTATTTTTTATACTTAAAGTTTTAATTATGTTTGGATTATATTGTTTGATCTCTTATCTTGACATATAATATGTGATTTATATTGTGTGATTTATGACTATGCTATTGTGATTTATTGATACCCTGTGGATCATAAAATGATTTTATTTGGTGATTTAATGATACTTAATCATTTTTACTAATTTTAATTAAATATTATTTTTGTACATTCTCAATAACAAATTCTAAAAAAATTTCAACAACCAAACAAAAAATTATATTTTCTAGCATCTTATAATTTATACATCCAAACAAACTGTGGAATTACTAATTCCAGAATATTTTTCCCTCCACCTTATAATCCAATTCCGTTCTACTAATTCCACTTGCCAAACAGCCCCAGAAGTCTGTTAATATTCAAATTTGCATATTGCATCTTAAATGGAGAAAATTGTATATGATCAATAATATATTAGCACTCAGATTTTTCATTAACACACAAAAGTACACAAATATAACATTAATGATCAATAAAGATCTATCAATCTGTCCATCTATGACCGCAGTCGGCATTGCAACAAACGAAGAAAAGAGTCATTCCTTCTTCGCCCCTCGACGCACCCTGCAATTTCATGATATTAAACATGGTTCGTAATATCGGCCGAGTTAAAAAAAATCAAATAAATACTAATATATATTTTTCCAACTCATTTCCCCCACAAATAAAATCTATATTTATACTTTATTCTCATAAAATATTAAAATCTGTACATGAATTTATTTATATTTAATTAATTCATTTATTTTTTCAACTATTTTGTCATAAATTTATTCTTATAATGTTTGTCAATTTTTAAATATTTTTTTTATATTTTTTTCATTTTATAATATTTTTTATCAACCGTCCGATTTTTTTTCCAACTCGGCCGAGTCTGGTCCGAGTCGACGGAGCCGGCCGAGTCCGATATTCAGAACCATGATATAAATCACCAAAAATAAGTTAAGAATTTAGCTTCATTGACTCGTTGTATGTATCAAGCTAGATTCGTGTTTATTAAAATTATTACATAACAAAATTTTTGATATTTCTAATCGACAATAAGTTTTTACTGTGAGAAGCTAAACACTAAGTATTTCAACAAAAAAATCTTTCAGGTAGAAAATTGAGTAGAAGAAATACCTGGAAAAAGACGGCTTCGGGGTGGCCGCACAAAACACACTTGACAGACTTGGTGCGAGGCAAAGTTGGGTCCGTGGTCACGTCTTGTAAAACTTGTGTAAATTCGGTCGCAGAATGGTGCACCTCATTGCGATATACACAGTAATTATCTGCCACTTCCTGAAATTAAAGGGAAAAACATATGTTTTGTATGCGCACAAAAAATCGAAGATTTTTACTCGATGAAGGGATATAAAATCAGGGATTGAAATCAGATAATTATTAATTATCCGGTGCTCGCAATTTCTGCAAGCATAAACTAGAACTTTATGTTCTCTGTCTTCTCTTGGATACAATATGTTGTTGCTACAATAATTCAATAAGGCTAAATGATACAATACAGTTCATAAGGAATTTGAATCTAGTTTTCGATAATTATTCGTACCAATCGCCGCAAAATTTCATGGCACTCATGACTGCTGTTCTGCTCTGTTCTGGAACTTTTCTTTTTGAGCCTCCTTTGCAATTAAGCAGCCTATATATGAAAGGGAAATTTTACTCTTTCGCCCATATGCACCACCACATCCTAATTAGCACACTTAATTAATTGGTAATTAACTAAATACACTCGATTAATAGTTCATTAATATTAATTATTAATTGTTAATTCATGTATATGTTAAATATATATTAATTAATTGTTAATCGAGTGTATTTTGTCAATTACTAGTTGATTAAGTGTGTTAATTAGGGATATAGAGATGTGGTGATGCATTTGGGGATAGGGTAAATAGCTTCTATATGAAATATTCCAAATAGTAGTACTAGATCTAGATGTTACTTATGTTTACTAGGAAGGTCCACATTGTTGTATATCCTATGTTAATGAATACACATTTAAACAATAATATTTAAATTTAATATTTAATACCTATTTTCGAATTATCTGCTAACTCTATTATAATTAATAAAATAAAATAAAAACACAATTATTCTAATATTTTTCTTTAAATCATAATTGTTTTCTTGAAAACTTATCGTAGTCTCATTATTTATTAAAAAAATTATTTAAAATTACGAAAAAATATTGTGCACTTCTTGGGCGTGCACATCATGTGCACGCCACCAATAGAAAACGACCCACGACAGTTGTTTTTTTTTTTTTTTTTTTTTTCATTTTGACCGCATTTTGTGTTGTTTAGGTTTTATATTTTTTTATGGGCAATTGTTCCATACCCCTCAAACCCACTCAATCATCCACGATCCGTACAAAAACCCATATTTGCACCAATAAATCTCCTCAATTTGCACCCCACATTTTCGATTGTTTGTTAATTCAAATTTCAATTAATAGTTAATTCAAAGTTCATTACCGGTTAATGCAATTGCATCAAAATTAACAATTTTAATTAACGGTTAATACATTTTTGGGTGCAAATTTGGGAGATGGGAATTGGCCCCCCCACATCGTTGATGGTGTGGTGGATCTGGGGGGTTCCATATATGGGCTCTTTTTTTATATGTACAATATATCTTTATGTGTTATTTTTTTTTCAAATGTATTTTATATTTTTTAAATGTGTATTATATTTTTATTGAACACAATATTATAATTTTTATATGTATGTCTTATCTTTATTTGTTATTTTTTAGATATACATCATGTATCTTTCAGCTATATATATATATTACCATATATTACCATATATATTTATATAAATATAATATATTTTAAAATACAATAATTTGTTGACATTAATATAATAAATATTATGTACAATTTATATTTTTGTAAAACATGCGTCTGAAAACACAAAATACGATTAAAATTAAACAAATACGAGTAAAATAAAAAATATTTACTGAAATATGATCAAAATTAAACAAATACAATATAAAAAAATATACATCACATATTTGAATCGATAATATGCACATGAAAATACACTCATAAAATGAACAAAATTGAACAAATACAATTTTGATTGTATTGATAACATGCACACGGAAATACACTCATAAAATAAAAAATGCATTATAACATGCACATGAAAATGTACTCATAAAAATGCATTAATCCATCCCTAATATTATTTGGAAAAACATATCTGCTCACAAACTATTACAACATTAAAAATTTAATCACAACAAAATACGAAATCAAAATATTTGGATCAATACAACAGACAAATTAGATAACTTCAATCCAAATTTCAAAACATTAAAGAAGTTTCAAAGATGCATCATTTACAAAATAACAGTACACGAACATACCGAAATTTTCAAATTATTTCATAAACTCCTTAACAACCAAGCTTACAATAACTCCACCGGCACAACCATTTCCCCGAATACAACCCTCAAAATATTCCAGAGAGTAAATTAGCTGCGGAAGACAATGCAGCACCAGTTATGGCAGCTTGTACGATTTGCTCATGCGAAGCACGTTCCGAAGTCAAAGCAACCGCTGCACCCGTTACCGCGCCAGCCATTGCACTGCTTTTCTGCATAATGTGTATAATGTCAAATATATTGAACAAAAAGGGAAATGTGAGGAGGGCAAAATGGTAATTCTAGGGACATACCCAGTCATGAGTTCCTCGAACCTCCTTAAGACCGTAAGTCAAACCTGAATACACGCCAGCTGCGAGTCCTGCGACCAAAATTTTGTTACGTTATTAGGTGCACATATATCGACACGAGTTAGGGTATAAACAAATAATTAAGGGTAATTATAAAGGTAGGATCTCTTCAAAAGGGTATTTTGGGAATTTGTAATTAATTAGATCTTCTCAATTAAATTAGTTTCTTGTTTGAACACTGCATTAATTATTATTTACATTAGGATATTGAAAAATACCCAAAATACCATTGTTAATTTGTAGAATTACAAAAAAAAGTCCTAGAATCACCCAATAATTAATACTTCAAGGTCTTACCCCATTGTAACGATTCCTTCCCAACATCTTTTATCTGAAAAGGAAAATAAGAAAGGCTCGCAATTAGTTTGAAATCTATTTTTTCGAGGAAACAAAAATCTTGAAATTTGAAATAATGAGCATGCCATTAATTACCGTTACTTCCATTGTCTTCTTGCCATATTCCCCTGTATAAATTAAACAAAATAATTTTCAAAATTTAATATAGAATCGATAGCAATGATTAAATGAAGAAACAAATCAAAATTTCGAACCTGACGGTCTGTGCCTCTTGCCGACCTCCGGAATGCCCGTGCCAGAACCATCAACTTGGTATTTCATTTGCAGAAATTAATACAAAAAAAAGATTATTACAAGTTTAATCTAAAATAAACATTAAAAAAAATGCATATCATATTCTCTACTTTCGACAGCAGTGAAGTACGCCTCTCGAGAAACCGCCTGAAGAGCACCAATCTGCAATAAAACAAATCAAATCATTTCTTTTTGAAACTTCGAATTGAAAGACACAATGAGAAATTATGTTGTAGACAACTCATACCCCAGCAGCTTTAACAAAGCTTTCGGCAATGCGATTCAGAAGGGGATGGCCGAAGTCGAAGAGGGTGCCTTTCTCCAGCCCCTTGAGCTCATCGGTGAAGGTCCTCGTCTCCATGTCTCTGTTACTCACGTTTCTTCTCTCTTTCAGTTCAACTCTTTATCTTCTTTGATTATCACTTGTAGAAGGAGAAAGTAGATGGATGCTTCGAGAAACCGCTGGAAAGCTCTGTGAAGGAAGTGACACGTAGAAGAGAGACAGTGAACACGTGTCCTCCCATGGAGACAAGGTCGGTTGGAAACTTTGGGCCATGACCCATGGGCTTACAGGCTTCGGGCCTATTACTTGGAAATAGAAAAAATCAAGCAGAAGAAGGTCCTTCTTCCTCTTCGCTGGTCTCGCTGACCTAAAGCTAAGATTGAATCGCGTGTGCAATTTCAGAAGAAATCGAGATGAAGAATAGGTGACTAATTCTAATTCCGAACAAACCAATGTTTTTTTTTTGGAAATTTTTGAAAAACCTCTTGACTTTTTTTAAAATTATCAAAACACCTTTAATTTTTGAGATTCTTTCAGAAATTCTTTATAGGATTATTTGAATTATTTTTTAACCTCCTTTGATGTGAAGTTTACTTTTTCCATCCAACAATAATTATATTTTTTCAACATATTTTTTATGATATTATTCGAACGATATTTTATGTTAGCAATGCATTGATATTTGAACGAGTTCCGAAATAACTTCATTCTGTTAGAGGTCAGTCGAGTTTACGATTCTTCGATCTATGCATATGATTATTAAAAAACGTATAACAAACATCTATAAAAGAATTATAATTCAAATATATATATTTTAGTTAAAAATGTATTGATCACAATTTGTCTTATTTCAATAATTGATTTTATGTATTTACTTCTAATTAAATAATTTTGTTTTTTTTTAACAATTTTGCCAACCCATTTTTCTTTAGCTTAACAGACTTATCAATTGGATGATCCAGTAATTCAGGCCGAATTGTACATATTTAATTTGTTTCTAGTTCCAACTAATTTCAGACTTATACATGTTTTGTCCTTACAATCGAAACTGGCATATCTAAAAAAACATACTAATCGTTTTCTCTTTTGCACTATAAATAGAACTGGTGTTATGAAGAATCAATTGACCCATAAATCATACATTAGCAGACCAATTAGAGACCAATTAGAGATCACTCAATATCTTTTTTACCGTGAGTTTCTCATTTCTAAATTTTTGTTTCAAATTTTTTTTGTTGAATATTGTTGTTGTTTCACTAATTAGAGATCACAGATCCAACTTTTACTGAAAAATGTGAATTGATATATTAAGTCATGCTATTTTTTATTTTTATTTTTTCTTCGAAAGTATTTTTCAAATGAGAAAGTTAAAAAAAATAGCGTCCCTATTGTTGTTGAATCCTTTGAAATATGTAACATTACATGTGTTCGCAGATATTCGTTACGGAATTTCCGGACTGAAGGAAGACCTTTTTTTTTCCGAGTAAATACACAAAACAATAAGGATTCTATTTGAAAGGTGACACAATAATATCCTTTTTAGAAGGAAAATTTTGTAATATTTCTAACCAAGCAATTTTTTCTGTACGTAGGCTTTAATCCCCATCGTTCTTCTAATGACACCTACAAAGTTAGAGGAGTTAGGCTCGTTTTTGAAGAAATTGATTATCGGTAAGCACATAATTATTTAAGGGAAACTTTTTAAACCCCCCCCCCTAATTTTTTCTAATGTTGTAAAAAAACCCCTAACTTTTGAGAAACTCCAAAAACACTCCTAAAAAACAAATTTTTCTTTCAAAAAAACCTCTATAGGTGTTAAAAAAAATTTGGACCAAAATATCCTTGTAGTTTTATAAAATACAATTTTGCTAAATAATGTTTAGTATTATTTATTTTAAAATTCATAACAAATTTAATAAATCAATTTTGCTAGTTTTCTATTTTAAAATACAATATTGGACCAAAATACCCCATTAGTTTTCTAATAACAAATTTATTAAATCATTTTTGCTCTTTTTTGTTATTAAAAAAAATCCACAATATTCATTTGATTATATATAATATTTTCATTTGATTTCAGTATTTGAGTTATCATATATATTTTTAAAAGCTAACATCAACTGATAAAAAATAAACAACGATACAAAACATTTCAGCACCTAGAAAATATCGTGAAAAGAAGATTTAGCGTTTGTTTTAATGTACATTCACTTTTTATACATTTTTTTTTAAGTATAGCATCCAAAAAAAGCCCATTCGCAAAACTAGCACTAATATGCTTCAATTGCAGATCTAGCACTTTCGCCAAGCAGTTTGACAAATTTGTTTTACTTTCGTCTCACATATTGACGAAAGTGCTTAAATACAATTTATTTCGCCCCAAAACAAGTGCATGTATCTGCAAAAAATCCCATTCGAAATATATGATCTAATATATCATTCATATAAAAGTAAAGTAATTTGTTATTATTTATATTTGTTATTATTTGTTACTCGTTAAATAAATTATTTGTCAAACGATGTATGCTATTGCAAATATATAAACTGATATATAATTATACGAGTTAATATATAATTAATTAATTATGAAATATTTATGAATTTTTAAAATAAAAAATACTAAACATTATGTAGCAAAATTGTATTTTATAAAACTAGAGGGGTATTTTGGTCCAATTTTTTTTAACACCAAAAGAGTTAACTTTAACACCTATCAGGGATTTTTCAAAAAAAATCTGCTTTTAGGGTTTTTTTTGGAGTTTCTCAAAAGTGAGAGGTTTTTTTACAATATTGAAAAAAGTTAGGGATTTTTTCTAAAATTTCCAATTATTTAATTATTTTTTGGGAGTCTTTCCAAATCTCTTTCCTTTTCGGTATATATATATATAGGGATAGGATCAATGACCAACACTCTTGTTTGGCCAACGTCGGCCAACACCACTTATTTCACTAAATCTAAATATTATAATCGAATTTTAACCGTATAGATATGTTTTATATCATTTAGATATGTTGTAGAATAAATTTTGTACAATTTTGATTTTTGTATCTAACAAAATCGATAACATATTTTCACAACCGTCCATTTTGGTAAATTTATAGATTTCCATGAAGAGAAATTCGAAACCTAGTAAAAATTCATCATTAGCCTATCTATATGATTTAAAATACATCCAAACCAAAAAAATCGAATTTCAAAATTTATTTAATGATGATTCATGTTATAATTATTTTCGACCGTTAATTTTTTTTAAGTATTATGATAAGTATGATAGAAATTTTTATTTTTCATGAAATTGAATCTACAACATTCTCAAATAATATAAATCATATATATACAGTTAAAGTTCGATTATAATATTTAGATTTAGTGAAATAAGTGGTGTTGGCCGATGTTGGCCAAACAAGAGTGTTGGCCATTGATCCTATCCCATATATATATATATATATATATATAAATATAAGCAAAATAAAGAACTTTGTTTTATAAAAAACCAACCTCAACTGTAAAAAGTGTTTTTTTGGAACGAAGTCATGAAAGCATTTTTAAATTCATTTTTATTTTTAAAGATTTGATTTCAAAAGATTCAGGGCAATTTTTACAAGAACCCTAACTTTTTGGGATATTTTAAAAGGGGGAATTCTTCAAAAACCCCCCAACTTTTCTGAAAATTCTAAAAAAACCCCTCTACTTTTAGAAAACCCCCTATCTTTTTTAGATTTCCTCAAAAACCCCCTATATTTTTTTGCTTCTTCAAAAACCCCCTAACTTTTTTAGATTCTCTCAAAAACCCCCTATCTTTTTATTATGTTTTTAAAAAAATAACCATTATACCCTTTAGTTTTATTTTTTAAATTTCTATAATTTAATAAATAATGAATATATATTAAACTATTATAAAAAAATTAAAAATAAATAATACATGATATTATAATATAATAATAAATAATATATAGTATTAAAATATTATAATAAATAATATATTGATATTAAAATATCATTTTCAACAATTATTATAATATTTTAATATCAATATATTATTTATTATAATAATTTAATATCTATGTATTATTTATTATAATATTTTAATATCATTAAATAATATATGATATTAAATTATTATAACATTTTTATTGATATTTTAATATCAATAAAATTATAAAAAATAAATAATGCATGATATTATATTATTATAACATTTTTATTGATATTTTAATATCAATAAAATTATAAATAATAAATAATGCATGATATTAAAATATTATAATAAATAATACATATATATTAAATTATTATAATAAATAATATATTGATATTAAAATATTATAATAATTGTTGAAAATGATAATTTAATATCGATATATTATTTATTATAATATTATAATATCATGTATTATTTATTTTTAATTTTTTTATAATAGTTTAATATATATTCATTATTTATTAAATTATAGAAATTTAAAAAATAAAACTAAAGGGTATAATGGTTATTTTTTAAAAAACATAATAAAAAGATAGGAGGTTTTTGAGAGAATCTAAAAAAGTTAGGGGGTTTTTGAAGAAGCAAAAAATATAAGGGGTTTTTGTGAGAATCTAAAAAAGATAGGAGATTTTTTAAAAGTAGAGGAGGTTTTTCAGAATTTTCAGAAAAGTTGGAGGGTTTTTGAAGAATTCCCCTTTTAAAAGTTCTCACTTTTTGGATACTCCAGAAAAACCCTTCTAATCAAATTTTGTTTTGAAATATCCTTATAGGGGCCAAAATTTAAGTTTGGATGATTTCAATATATTTTGGACTAAAATGACCTTCTATTTCATATTTGATGATTAAAAAAATATTTTTGTTTTTCTTTCATTAATTTAAAAATTTTGATAATTTTTTTTAACATATAATAATTGCAAAAACATAATTATTATATGTTATATATACATAATTTAATATTCATTTATTTTTTTTCACGAAAAACTAACATCTTATAATAATAAAATAAATAACAATATTAAAAGAACTAACTCATTTTTTCATTTATTATTATCTTTTCAACAACTAGTTTTTATTAATATATAATTATACATTAACATGATAACTAATGATAAATTAATACATAATTATCATATTACTTAATATAAAAAATAAAAGATTATGAAAATATGACACAAAAAAACATAAAAACAGAATGAAAATTAAAAGCTAGTTATTTTGAAGATACTTTTCTACCAATATATTTTCAAGGTGTCTATTTTTAATATTTTTGTTTATTTTATTATAATTTTATGTTAGATTTTAATGAAAAATATATAATAGATGGAATATTGTTATTATTATTTATAAATTAGTGCATTTTAACAAATATTTATGAAATTTGAAAAATTAAAAAAAGTACCAAAATTGTTTTTTTTTTCATTATTAAATATGAAAATAAAAGGTTATTTTTGGGCCAAAAAATATTTTACATCATGCAAAGTTAAATTTGACCCCTATAGGGAGGGAATATTTGAAAATTTGGAGTATCCAACATGTAACTATTTTTTTTAAATATCCAAAATAATTAGGTGTTTCTAAAATTTTCCCTAGGCATTACGGTAAATATTACAAAGTTTCAAAAAACACATATTGGACTGCTTCTGGAAATTATATTGAAATCTCAAATTCGAAATTTGATTTGAATTACTTTTGGAATATTATACATGTGCAAAAATACTCCTTGAGAATCTCTCTCTCTCTCTCTCTCTCTCTCTCTCTCTCTCTCTCTCTATATATATATATATATATATATATATATATATATATATATATATACCCCTTATCCTCCCCCCTCCCACACTCTTGATGTGTCATCATAACATTTAACACCTCAAATTTAACATCTTAATTATATGTTCAATCATAAAATAATACAATTAAACTATAAATTAAGATGTTAAATCACGAATTAAGATGTTAAATTTACACATACCCCTTATCCCCCCCACCCCCCACCCACACATACACACACTATTGCTATGTCACCATTGAAGGGGAATATCCCCGGCCCCGGGCCCGCGCAGCGGATATGTAGGCCCGGTCCGGTTCCCCGATTCCCGAGATCACGCCACGAATTCGAGGGTACGATGCAAATAGAAGGTTAGATCTTTACCGGTGCAAAATTGATTGCACACGAAGGGTTGATCGCTGCCTTCTTTCTCCTGTCACGTTGGTGACAATACGCGCGTCCCACACCACGCGTCTTTCACCGCTCGTTGACTTCGCCGATTCGCTTGATTTCGTCTCCGACTCAATCTACTCGTCCGAATCGATCACAATCGTGAGAGCCTCAGTTGTTGGTCCTCTACGTGTATCCACCTTGAATCGCAAGACGTCTGTCACGGATGCACCTGCCTAGACGATGCACCGGTGAACTTGCTTAATCGAATTGATTCTCTAAACCGTAAAACACCTTTTCACGGTTTCTCTCTTTTACACCTTTTCACTCTCTAGAAATTTGTCTCACAATTTTCTGGATAATTCTGAATGAATTGCTTTGTTAAGATGAGAGAGAAAATCCTATTTATATATAATAGGATCAGGATTAGCCAAAAGGCATGTATATCCAATATACACCCTCTCACACAGAAAACTGCATGAACCTGGTCAGTATTCTGTCCAGACGAAATTGATAAATTTCTCTGACAGAAAATCAACCAACACGAAAGTTGTAGATAATCTCATTATCTACACGACCCAATTTGGCCCAGCCCAATTGGAGTTCGTATACAAAAGTTATGACTGTTTTACTAACTGTATGTCATACTGTTGCACCCTTTCGGTATTTCACAGAAACGACACTTATACTTCGTTCATATGAAATATATTTCTGCATGAAGGTTATAGATAATCTAATTATCTATCTTATCCAATTTGAACCATTCAAATCGGATTTTCCTACTGAAAGATATGGCTACGAATGTACGACTACATTCGTTTATCCTTGTGTACACTTTTACGGTTGATCCTGAAACTGTATTTCCTTCAGTCTCCCACTCAATTTCAGATCTACCTAAAAGGTACTCATGCATATCCAATACGCACGATTTTAGAGATTATAGCTCGCGTATCAAATACCAAGCTATGCACATCCTATGTGCCAATTTTATGATCAAGCCCGACTTAGTACGACTCGTTGTGTGACCATGTAGGTTCGACTTAACGATGGCAGTAGGTTGTTTCCAATACCTACAAGCTCATGAGCGGGATCTAGTCACTCCATCATAGCTACCCATGTTAAACGAATAATGATTGTGATCATTGTGCCTATCTCGAATAGCGGTTACTAGTTCTCTTGTTAGCGATATCCGTTAATCAAAAGGCATGGTAATAGTCATCCTTATAATTTGATTAACTACACTTATTCCCCGATTCCGAGTTGAGTTAACAAATTTCAATCGATATTAACCATTAATATCATTGACTGCGGCCGCAGATTTCGTTAATCGACTCATCGAGCGGCGCCTAAGAGATATCTCTTCCTTTCGGAATAAACAATTCCTATCTTGGAGACTCACATTGAATTCCGTGTTTCGGACAATACCCAATGATGACCCTTTTAACTCCCTATTACGGTGAGCGTAAGATCATATCAAAGCATTGTGTTACACACGAAACGCAATCAATGATCCCCTCAAGTATGAAGAATCTAAAACCCCATCCGTCGCAAGTCCATCTATAATGACTAAACCATGTCATGGTCTCGCGGCTTCGGTCATATCCAATACATGTAACCTAACATATATCTACGTTCCCGATTCGACAAACACCTTTGTCCCATGATTAGCAAAACATAATCATCTCCTCGGCAAACGTACTAGTGTACGCGTTCAGTCTATTATCTAATAATAGAAATGCTTCTCTCTTAAGCAAGCTGATCCGCGACTAGGGATATTTAGAAATGACACTTTAAGTGTGACGGTTTCGCTGCACATGGTCCTCAACCATGTCGACGTCCACACAAGTTCAAATCAAGGTTAATGTAACAATCATATTACACAACCCAGCACACAGTTTTCATATAAGATAGATGCAAAAATGAAAAATTTTAAAATTTCTGAAATTGCATTACTATAAGATAAGTTTGGGATGATACAACGTTTACTAATCTATTAGACTAATCTCGTCCTACGAAACTATCGTTTTAGATAACTAACTACTCTCTTCCTCCTCTAGGTATCTCAAACCTATAGCTTTCGCATGATAATCGTGCTTAGCTTGCGAGAGTGGCTTAGTAAACGGGTCCGCAACATTCCTGTCAGTATCAATCTTCTCAATGATCACATCCTTCCTTTGCAAAATCTCACGGATCAAGTGAAATTTTCTGAGTATGTGCTTGGAGCGGTGATGTGCCCTCGGTTCCTTGGATTGTGCTATTGCGCCCGTATTGTCGCAATACACAACTACAGGTTCCGAGATGCTCGGGACTACACCAAGCTCCGACACAAACTTCTTGATCCAAACCGCCTCCTTTGCTGCTTCGGAAGCCGCAATATACTCCGATTCAGTTGTAGAGTCTGCTATCGTGGGTTGTTTGGAACTCTTCCAAACTACCGCTCCACCATTTAGACAAAACACGTATCCGCTTTGTGATCGAAAGTCATCGACACATGTTTGGAAACTGGCGTCGGTATATCCATTGATGACCAACCCGGATGTCTTTCCACCATAAATTAGAAATTGATCCTTAGTTCTTCGTAAGTACTTAAGGATGTTCTTAACCGCGATCCAATGCATATCCCCTGGATTAGATTGGTAACGCGAAACGACGCTCAATGCATACGACACATCGGGGCGCGTACAAATCATGGCATACATAATTGATCCAACTGCCGAAGCGTATGGAACAATACTCATCGCATTCTTATCTTCGCTCGATGTCGGACATTGAGCTTTAGAATACGATATGCCACTCGACATTGGAAGAAGTCCTTTCTTCGAATTTTGCATTGAAAACCGTTTCAACACTTTGTCGATGTACGTGCTTTGACTCAAGCCGAGTAACTTCTTGGATCTATCTCTATAAATCCTCACGCCTAATATATAAGCGGCCTCGCCCAAATCTTTCATAGCGAAACGAGTATTTAAATACTTCTTAACATCCGTAAGCATCGGAATGTCGTTTCCTATGATCAAGATGTCGTCTACATATAGTACAAGAAATACTACGCGGCTCCCACTAACCTTCTTGTATACACAAGGTTCTTCTACGTTTTTCACGAAATTATATTCTCGTATAACTTCATCAAAACGTATGTTCCAACTCCGAGAAGCTTGCTTCAATCCATAAATGGATCGTTGCAACTTGCACACTTTATCTGGACTCTTTGAATCGACAAAACCCTCGGGTTGTGTCATGTACACATCCTCCTCTAAATTCTCGTTAAGGAATGCGGTTTTGACATCCATTTGCCAAATCTCGTAATCATAATACGCAGAGATAGCAAGTAAGATCCGTATGGATTTAAGCATTGCCACGGGAGAAAACGTTTCTTCATAGTCTACACCATGAATTTGTTTGAAACCTTTCGCCACAAGCCGTGCTTTATAAGTGTTCACATTCCCATCCATGTCGGTCTTCTTCTTGAAGACCCACTTACATCCCACTGGTTTAACCCCGGGAGGTGGATCAATCAAGTTCCAAACTTGATTATCGTACATGGATTGAATCTCGGATTTCATGGCAGATTGCCACTTATCGGAATCCTCGCTTTTCATAGCCTCGCGATAAGATGTTGGTTCATCATCTATGAATTCGACTTCATCATCATTTGCCACGATAAAACCATATCGTATAGGCTCTTGACGAATCCTACCCGATCTACGAACTGCGCCTTGTGCACTTGACTCCGGATCCTCAACATTTGAGGAAATCGGATCAACGTTCATCGGTTCAACATTCGTTTGCGGGTCTCGAATTTCTTCGAGATCTATTTCAGTCCCATTCACTCGCTTAGAGATAAAGTCCTCCTCAAGGAAGACTCCTCTTCGAGCTACGAAAACTTTATTTTCGACGGGATTATAGAAATAATACCCCATTGTTTCCTTGGGATACCCTACAAATAAACATTTTTCAGACTTGGGATCGAGCTTGTCCGATAATAATTTTCGAACATAAGCCGCACATCCCCAAATCTTAACATAAGACAACTTCGGAACTGTTCCGGTCCATATCTCATACGGCGTCTTAGGTACCGATTTAGAAGGTATGCGGTTTAATAAGTAAGCCGCTGTCTCTAGGGCATATCCCCAAAACGATTTTGGAAGGGAAGTTTGACTCATCATGGATCGAACCATGTCCAACAAAGTTCGATTCCTTCTCTCGGACACGCCATTCCATTGTGGCGTTCCTGCCGGAGTCCATTGTGGAACTATTCCACAATCTTTCAGATGATCTTCAAACTCATAGCTCAAATATTCGCCACCTCGATCCGATCGAATGGCTTTAATTTTCTTGCCAAGCTGATTTTCAACTTCGTTTTGAAACTCTTTGAACTTTTCAAAGGTCTCCGCTTTAGTACGCATCAAATAGATATATCCATATCTACTATGATCATCCGTAAACGTAACAAAGTATCGATAGCCTCCTCTTGCCTCGATGCTCATCGGTCCACACACATCGGAATGTATGAGTTCCAATAGATCGTTGGACCGTTCTCCAACCTTGGAGAACGGCGCCTTAGTCATCTTGCCAAGCAAACAAGATTCGCAATTCCCAAATGAATCCAATTCAAATGAGTCTAGTAGTCCATCTTTATGGAGTCTAGCAATGCGTTTCTCATTCACATGACCGAGACGACAATGCCAAAAGAAAGTCCGATTATCAACTTTAGATTTAATCCTTTTTGCATTAACGTTATATATGGACTTATTATTTCCGTGATCGAAATCCAACACATAAAGACCATTTTCTAACAGAACATTTCCATAGATAATAGAATCCTTACATATCGAAAACTCATTATTCCTAATAACGAATTCATAGCCATCATTGGCCAGTTTCGACACACTTATTATGTTCTTACATAACGTTGGTACATAATAACAATTATTTAGTACTAAAATAAGTCCACTAGGCAAAGTCAAATTAACTACTCCTACGGCAAATGCAGCAACTCTTGCTCCATTCCCGACGCGTAGATCGACTTCACCCTTTTCCAACCTTCGACTATTTTGAAGAACCTGCATATTTCGACAAATATGAGTCCCACAACCGGTATCCAATACCCAATTAGTCATAGTTGAAATATTAACTTCAATAACGTTAATACCTGATAGGCCGGTCGCTGAAACCGCCTTGCCCTTCTTCACCTCCTCGAGGTAAGACTTGCAATCGCGCTTCCAATGTCCAGCCTTGTGACAATGAAAGCACGTCTCATCCTTGGATTTCTCCTTTCCCCTTTTATTCGGCTTCGAACGTTTCTTAGCCGAACCGCCCTTGGACTTTGATCTCTTACGATCCTTATTCTGAATTGTGAGAACATTTCCGGCAACTCTTGCCCTGTTCTCTCCGGACGACTTTAACGTCTCCGATTCAAAATTCTTGAGCATTCCGTGAAGCTCCGGGATCGTCTTATCCATCGAATGCATGTGATAGTTAGTCACGAACGGAGAAAACATTGGAGGAAGTGCACACAAGATCAAATCTTGTTGCATAATCTTCGACAATTTCTCTCCTAGCTTCTCAAGACGGTCTATGAGAGCTTGCACCTTCAAAACGTGAGTACTCATTGAAGACCCCGAAGGCATCTTGCAGTTTACTAACTCCTTGAGCGTACTGAACCGTTCAATACGCTCCTGCTCTTGGAACATTTCCTTGAGCACAACGTCTATGATGTGCGCATCCGAGTCCTCAAACTGCTTTTGAAGACTAGCGTCCATACATGCCAACATGAGGCACGTAACATCATTTGAGTCCTTCTTAAGTTTCTCAAACGCGGCCTTTTCTTCGGCCGTAGCATCGGGGCCCGGTTCTACTAGTTCCGTATCCAATACATGACTCTTGCCCTCTTGCCTGAGAACTATTCTCAGGTTTCGGTGCCAGTCAAAATAGTTCCGACCCACTAGCTTATCCTTTTCTAACGTCGATCTAATCGACATGGTGTTGGTGTTACTAGAAGACATATTCTACAAATGAAGTGAAAGATTGATTACTAACGTTGCGTACTTATCTTATAGGGCTTATATGATGATTATATGATATTGTTATTTTATCGAATCGATAACCCTCATACCGATACGGGACTCCAAGTCCATAACACTCAAGACCCATATTTCCGTTCCTCCCACAAGTGACTTTAGCCTATCGGGTGGGATCCCGTTATTTAGGTAGGATTATATCCAATCGCATCCAATGCGACTCTTGAACCTTTATAGGATTTCGGTGATGGATTGTATCTAATACAATCCCAGTTCCGTGTGTGCATCATATCTATGCCCCGAACTCCAATCTGATTGGCCTGGACGGTTAAGTCACAACCATCTCCATCGTATCGTTCAAATAGGCTACTAGTGAGTCGACTTTAGCCTGTGCCTCACTAGCCCCGATTTAACGCTTGCCACCCTTTCGATTGTTTCAATATCACGTGCCCGACTTTAGCCTGAACCCACGTGAAACGTAACACCGAACTCGGTAGTTGTGGATATGGAAGGCATTTTCATGACTTAAATATTATGAGGGATCATGCCATTGCATGTTTCTAAATTCGTGACATAATCCAATTATATCACTATCACAAGATTTTCATAAATGCATATGTTTTTATTTGGGAGTCTAATTATTCTAAATAATTATCTAACTATATGCTAGTATGATTGATGCCGATCAAATCGATATAAAGAACTCAAAATTCCAAGTTGTGTAGCCAAAGTTATCACGAAAACAAAATCAGCAACCAGAAACCAGTCCGTTGTAACGCAACATAGTCCGTTACAACGGACCTCCAGTATACTTGGTACTCCGTTACAACGGAATACCAGTTCGTTACAACGCTATTAATTCCGGAGTTTGGCCAAAATTTTCAGAAACATGTCCGTTGCAACGCAACCTTGGTCCGTTACAACGCTATTTTCTGCATACCTTTGTCCAAATTTCCAGAAACCTGTCCGTTACAACGCAACATATAGTCCGTTGCAACGGACAAAACTGCGTAGACATCCGTTATAACGGACCCAGTCCGTTACCACGGACTCCAATAGACACCATTGGCATCCCCGCTACCCCGTATCTGATACAGGTTTCGTTACAACGGACTCCAAGTCCGTTGCAACGGAATATGCGTTTTTCACAGTTCTCTTCACACCCCCGCATCCTATACAGGGTCCGTTGCAACGGACTCCAAGTCCGTTACAACGGAATATGTGTTTTTCGCAAAAAATTCCCAATTTTCTGTATCTGCTACAGTGTCCGTTGCGATTTTTGCACTGCTGTTTTCGCTCGTTTCCAAAACGATCAATCATGAAATCTTTTCACGATTATTCCTAGATACTCTCAATCAACTATTGATCGAACTCTAGCGAATTTCACTTGTGATTTTAATGGAATTTGACATTCTAAATATGTAACATCATGCAAACGGGTACGAACTTTGATAACCCGTGCGTATATCTAATATACGACTATGATTCGACCCTCGAATCGATGGCGATCGCTCTGATACCACTGAAGGGGAATATCCCCGGCCCCGGGCCCGCGCAGCGGATATGTAGGCCCGGTCCGGTTCCCCGATTCCCGAGATCACGCCACGAATTCGAGGGTACGATGCAAATAGAAGGTTAGATCTTTACCGGTGCAAAATTGATTGCACACGAAGGGTTGATCGCTGCCTTCTTTCTCCTGTCACGTTGGTGACAATACGCGCGTCCCACACCACGCGTCTTTCACCGCTCGTTGACTTCGCCGATTCGCTTGATTTCGTCTCCGACTCAATCTACTCGTCCGAATCGATCACAATCGTGAGAGCCTCAGTTGTTGCTCCTCTACGTGTATCCACCTTGAATCGCAAGACGTCGGTCACGGATGCACCTGTCTAGACGATGCACCGGTGAACTTGCTTAATCGAATTGATTCTCTAAACCGTAAAACACCTTTTCACGGTTTCTCTCTTTTACACCTTTTCACTCTCTAGAAATTTGTCTCACAATTTTCTGGATAATTCTGAATGAATTGCTTTGTTAAGATGAGAGAGAAAATCCTATTTATATATAATAGGATCAGGATTAGCCAAAAGGCATGTATATCCAATATACACCCTCTCACACAGAAAACTGCATGAACCTGGTCAGTATTCTGTCCAGACGAAATTGATAAATTTCTCTGACAGAAAATCAACCAACACGAAAGTTGTAGATAATCTCATTATCTACACGACCCAATTTGGCCCAGCCCAATTGGAGTTCGTATACAAAAGTTATGACTGTTTTACTAACTGTATGTCATACTGTTGCACCCTTTCGGTATTTCACAGAAACGACACTTATACTTCGTTCATATGAAATATATTTCTGCATGAAGGTTATAGATAATCTAATTATCTATCTTATCCAATTTGAACCATTCAAATCGGATTTTCCTACTGAAAGATATGGATACGAATGTACGACTACATTCGTTTATCCTTGTGTATACTTTTACGGTTGATCCTGAAACTGTATTTCCTTCAACCATAACATTTAACACCTCACATTTAACATCTTAATTCATGATTTAACATCTTAACTATATGTTCAATCATAAAATAATACAATTAAACTGTAAATTAAGATGTTAAACCATGAATTATATATATATGTTAAAGAAAACACTATTTTTTATTTTTTCACAGTTTTTTCTTTTGGCACTTCGGAACGAACAAAAGACGACTCTGACATTCATGTCAGTGACAAAGTTCCCGAATCTTTTCAGTTTCAAGGAGACGATATACAGGTAAAATCATTAAGAGTATGATAATATTTTTCTTAACACAATTCATGATATATATGTTCTCTAATAGTTTTTTTTAACTCGTGTTTCGATAGAAAAATATGACGTTGTCGTGGTCCGAACTTCCAGAAGATATTTTAGGAGAAATTCTTGATAAAATAGATTGTTATAGAGATTATCTAAATTTCAGTGTTGTTTGCAAATTATGGAGCTTCATTACTCAAAAAATGGACTCTTCTCTTCCTTGCAACCTCCCAAGATATCATTTCTTACCGAGAAAGAATCCTCTTCCCATGATCTTCCAAGCTTGTGGAGAAGGTGAGGACATGCACTATTTGTACAGTATCACTGATCAAAAGATACATGGCGGAGTCCGTATACCTGAATTAACTAACAAATGGATATACGGCACGGCGAATGGTTGGTTAGTCACCATTGATATTAATGATTTGCAAGTAAACTTGACGAATCCTATAAACAGAATGCAACTATATTTGCCGTCCGTAAAAACTTTTCCCAAACCGTACATTTATGGTTATGATTCTTGTAGAAATTCATATGATTTTATGTATGTCCAGAAGTTTTTTATATCTTCCGATACATTGGTCGATCGAGGGAGTTGCGTCGTTTTTGCATTCGTTGCAAGCAACAGAGCATTGTTTTATTGTAGAATTGGAGATGAGAGGTGGACAAAGTTTGAGCCCCCGATATTCCACGTGGATGACATGATAATGTACAAAGGTGTATTGTACGCTATACATCGTCTTGGCGTACTTTTCTCAATTGAAATAGATCCGAGTGTAAAGGTGACCATTGTTGCTAGGATTTTATCTCATCCGAGAGCAACGGATTATATCGCGGGTTATTATAATAACGTGGGGTATTTTCTCGTGGAATCGAACGGAAATTTATTGCTTGTTCTTAGAATGTATAAAAGTTATCGAACTAAAAAATTTCACGTATATAAATTAGTCGATTCTCAAATTGATTGTCATGGAGAGTATCAGACAGAAGATCGAGTTGATCACTGCCGAGAAGACATTATCCGGAGCACTTGGAAAAAAATCAAAAGTTTGGATGGACAAATGTTTTTTATTGACTATAATGGATGTTCGTCTAAGGACCCAAATTTATATCCTAGAATGAAGGAAAATTGCATTTATTTTGCGGATAATTACATGCTTATTGATGGCGGCAGGCAGAAAGACAAATTTGATGAACCTCATGACACTGGTATGTATCACATGGAAAGTGGAGAAGTAGATTTTTTCGCCGGTCTAAGTGAATCGTCTTCCCGAATGCCGGCCACTTGGCTTTCTCCCCGTAAATGGTAAAAAAGTACCAACATAAATTTTTGTAAAAAATATATATGTTTTTTTAATGTTACTAAAATAATAAAATAATATAGTTGAAAATTAAAAAAAAAAAATTGTTATAATTTGTATGGTTCGCATTAATATGGATGTGTGGGGTAGGCTCTTTTTAAGTTGACAATTGGTTTTATTTTCATTGAACACTAGAGACACCTACGATATGCGTAATGACTATCCAAATAAAAACGATATATGAGTGATCATATCTTGTCACAAATAATAGTAACTAATTTTCTTGTTACACGATATTCATCAATTAAAAGCATGTTAAGCCATGCTTATTGTTGACTTAACTCTTTCTTAATTCGGAATAATACTTGACCAAACGATTCATTAGTCCAATTAATCCAATCGAGTATACACATACCTAACAATACGAAGGATTAAAAAATAAAACGAGATACACTTAACAATAATAATGATAAATTTTTTTAAAATAAATAATGTTTCATTACATAATTATTCCTAATTATTAAACAGACCTAGGATATTACACTTTCACAGTGTTGATCTAGCCAGGTTTTTGGAGGAGCGTTTTGGAGACGCTCCTTCCTATTTGGGAGGCGTGTTTTTTTAGCAAATTTTGGGTTTTGGGGGATGGGAGTGTCCCCTCTCCCAAGAATGTAACCGTTTTTTCTTAGCATCACATTTGCCAAGTTTTGGCTTCTTTTATAAAACTTTTTGCTATGTTTATTGGCGGTGATTCCTTCTCTTGGAATATGCACTTGTTTCGTTCTTTTCATATGTTCCATAACATAGCTGCCTATCTCGAAGTACATTATATCCTCTCACTCGATACTTGTTTTTCCTATTTGACATGTATATTAAGTAGGTCTCCTTGTATCAAGGATGGTGGTTGTTTATTGGTCAATCCATCGTCAATTTTCATGCTGCTTGGTTGTATGTGCATGAGACTAGAAGGTCATGTCTTGATTTCGGCGACCCCTCACAAAGCACACATTTTTCTATGTGTGGTCATCCTCTCTTGGATAATCTATCCGCGGTACTAAACTTGTTTTGCATTGTTGGCTACACGAAATTTTCACTTTTGTTGGTGTCTTAATATTCCATAGTATTCTTTATCAAGGGTTATCTATCCCGGCATTCCTGATGACGTAGTCAGCCGATTTGACCGAGAATATACTTGTGGAATCCCATTTTCATTTTGTTGTTCTGTCAATATAATTTTTTGTTGTCGTAACTAGGATATTATTATGCGCACCAAGTTATGTTTTACTTTATCGTGTTTGTATTTCTGTAATTTACTTTTCCTTACTTACTTTATGTTATTTACTTTATCGTATTTACATTCTCGTACTTCTAATTTCTTTATCGTACTTATATTTTTGTATCTTTGTTTTCTTTATTTACTTTACTTATTATCATTGCATATTATTTACTTCAAGTACTTAATAAGCACAACATCTATTTAAAAACACCAAGACTAAAAATAATTATAAATAATTCATATAATTACATATTTTAAATTAGTTTAGAAATTTTGCATATGAGACTATCCCCGCTCCCTGTAGGTCATCTCGGAACAACATTCATTATGTCACGAACACTAAGAATTGATAGGTCTTTGGTTTCTTTGAAATTGAGATCATGTTATTACATTTTTGGAGAAAGGTTTATACGAATTTTTTTCTCAAACCGATCTATCGGTCAAATTCTCAACAAAACTTTTTATTTGATTTACAACTTCTAAAATATTAGAGAATTTTTTTTCAAGCGGCAGTTTATCATGTATATCGCAAAGTCATTTAGAGTTGTCCCGTATGTGAAGATTTGTTATAGTGAACACTATTGACGACCGAACAAAATCTTCACTCGAATGCACCATTTCTCGTAATTCTCTTTCGTAAGACAAGAAAATTGAAAAGAAAAACTTGTATTATCACTCTGATTGTTGAATTATATAAATATAATTGTATGGAGAATAGAAAAGAGTAGACAATATTTTAATACTAGTTTTTTTTTAAAAAAATTCTCTTATCTTCTACAAAACAAAATTGGTCTCTATTTATATACTATCAATTAACTTACACAATTATCAAGTACGTAATTCATAATTTAGATAATAAATACAATGTATTACAATAATCAAGGTAAACTTAACCTTTCCCACATACAAAGCATGCATGTTATATAATAATTAATTCAAGTTTACTATTTTTTCAACACGTAACATGTACGTGTAATCCATTTTAAATTTTTCTCATGCATATTTTCGGTTTTCGACGAAAACATCATTTTTCTAGTGTTTTCATGTGCTAGAACATGAAAAGAAAGGAAAGTATTTGTAAAAACTAACAAATCATGATAGTAACGTACGAGTTTAAACACCAGAATAACAATATCTCAATTTAAAATGTAGGTACCGACATTTCAAATTTGGAATCACCGTAAGAGATTGATAGTGGATTAATAAAATACAAAAATAATCCAAAAAGAAGTCACAAGCCAAGCTCTTGGTTTAATTTTAAATTGCTAAACACCACATGGGTCCACCAGTAAACAAATCAAACAAAATAAACACAAATAATGCAAAAAAGAATGAACTAAAATCATCATCAAAAGACAAAATGAAGACACCAATTATACAAACCCTGCACCCCTTGGCGATTTGGGAATTTCTTGCTTCTCATTTTTCTTGAGTTCGAGTTTATCGACCCAAAAATCGAGTTGTTTAGCGACCTCTTCAGGCCCAGTAGATCCATGCGAGATGAACTTCGCCATTGCATTTTCTACTCCAAGATACTCGTACACGTCCTCTTCAAAAACTGGATTTATTCTGCGCAACTCATCAAGTTTAAGTTCGTTGAGTTTGCACTTTTTTGTTATGCCAACGGCTACTGTCCGTCCGACTATCTCATGAGCGGTCCTGAACGGAGTACCCTAACAAAGAAAAAGAAAATCCAAAAATATTATTTCATTCTGCAATCATCGTCTTCTTTTTTCTGATTGATTTACCTTTTTGACGAGATAATCAACAAGAGTGGTTGCATCCAGATAACCGTCAGGCAAAGAGCTGTTAATCTTCTCGCGATTGAACGAAATATTTTTCGCGAACTCGGTAGATACTTCAAGCATGGCCATCACAGTCCTTGCACTGTCGAATAAAGGCTCTTTATCCTCCTGTGTCACACAAAAAAACGAGATTTTGGTATCGTAGTTGCAGAATATTATACAAATTAACATAAAAATGTGGACAAATATGTACCCGCAAACATGATTTTTAACATTTCAAGCTCTAATTAGCTAAGCGTAAATAGTTATATCGAATATTTGTATTAGTACAAAATTTACGATATAATAGTGGAATTTTTGTTTTGTTTTAGTAACTAACCTGAAGATCGCGATTATAGGCATGTGGGAGTCCTTTGCAAAGTACAAGAAGGGTTACAAGATCTCCAACAACCCTAGCGGTTTTACCCCGTACCATTTCCATTGGATCAGGATTCTTAATGGTATTTCCAATCGAGACCTTGTCGTTTGTACTTAAAAACCCGAATTCCTCTGAAGACCAGAGGACCCACTCTTCACCGAGTCGCGACAAGTGGATGGCTGTGATAGCATTGGTCGATAAGAACTCGAGAATGAAATCACGATCTGATACTGCGTCTATGCTGTATGTTGGAGAAAAAAAAATGAAAAATTAGGTTCAAACGAAAGAAATTATATATTGTTTAATGGAATTAATTATACCTGTTTCTCAGCGGTTCGGTAAATTTCAACTCTTCAGAAGTTGCAAACCTGTCAATAGGAAGACCGGTTCCAGCCAAAGCACCGGCACCAAGTGGGCAATAGTTCAAACGGTCCTTGCAATTAACCAGACGTCCAGCATCACGCTCAAACTGAAAACATAAAAAAGAAAATTAAAGGTAAATAACAGTATTATTATATACTATTATATTTATTGTTATGATTTTACTACAAGCAGTTCGAACTGAGACTGAAATCAGTGAAAATCGATTCAAATAAAACATTAAAAACAGAATAAAGTACATAATATAACCAGTTATTATAAGTAGTTATACCTCTTCAACATAAGATAATAAAAGATGCGGAAGCAACACAGGTTGCGATCTCTGAAGATGTGTATAGCCTGGAATTATTAAGCCCTTGTTGCTCATAGCAAGTGAAACCAAAGCGACCTAAAATTTGCAAAATTGCCAATTCCAAAATTTTGATTAATATATTTCATAGAAAACAAAAAAGGGAAAATGGCATGGCCCTTGAACCGTTCCAAACCCGAAAATATGTTACTGGTACCAACATACTGTATATTATCGTATATTTTTTACAAGAATATGTTTTCTCATCGAAAATGAGTAGTTTCAGAATTATATATTATGCTGTTATATGGACTCAGTAAGTTTTAATTTAACTTTTATAAATATTACACGGAAATAATGATATTCACCTGGAGATTTCTGAGATGAGTGAGAATCTTGCCGACGGCATCACGGCACCAGAGCCTGAGATCGGTGGCAACCTGATCACTGCGACCACGTGCAGTATGGAGTTTCTTGGCCGGTTCACCAACCATTTCGATCAAGGTGGCCTCGATGTTCATCTGAACATCTTCCTTATCATCCCTCCACTCAAATTTACCGTCTTGGATCAGCCTCTTTATCTCCTCGAGCCCATTCAGAATAATATCTCTATCGTCGATCGTTATAAGACCCTGTCAATGGATTCAAATCATGATTTTTTTGGCATTAGATTGACTTCAAAAATTACACAAAATGAAAGAACAAACTAACCATAGCTGCGAGCATCTTTACATGTGCTCGACTACCAACAATGTCGTGCATATAGAGTTCGTCTGCCTCGTAGGAGACCGACTCGACGAACTTTGGAGTAACATCATCACTTCCTTCATTTATTTTTGCTCCCCATAATTTTCTATCCTTCCTCTCTTTTCTCTCCTTCTTGATTTCCATCTCCTTTTTCTCCTTCTTGACCTCCATCTCTTTTTTCTCTTCTTCAATAATCTCCAACATATCGTCGTAGCCATTGTCGAACCGCCCTGCCATTTTCCTCACCTCCTTTTTCTCCTTCTCCTTTCTTTCGATGTCCTTTCTTTCTTTCTCCTTTCTCTCTATTTCTTTTCTCTCTTTCTCTTTTTTCTCCGTTTCCTTTCTCTCCTTCTCCAGTCTCTCGATGTCCTTCCGCTCCTTCTCCAGTCTCTCCATTTCCTTTCGCTCCCTCTCCAGTCTCTCCATTTCCTTTCGCTCCTTCTCCAGCCTCTCCATTTCCCTTCTCTCTTCCTCTCTCTCTTGTGCCAGCACCTCCAGTTCTATCTCCTCTTCATCTTCTTCCTCCTCATCATCCTCCTCGTCTTCGGTATCATGTCTGTCTATTATCTCCACATAATCAGAGGAGTCGCGTAGGTCGCTCTCATCTGTCTCGGCAACTTCTTTGCTTGACCGCACACTTGTCCGCACACTTGTTCTCACACTGGTCCGCACGCTGGTCCTCACACTTTTCCTCGCCGTTCCTCTCTGCTCTTCCTCTTGTGGCTGCTCCTAGTAGCAAGAATTCATATACAGTATCATGTGTTAAATGTTATTAATGTATCTACTATCTAAATAGGTCATATACTATGTCCCTACGGTTCATGATTTTTATTCTTGATGTTGTCACATGACATTAATTGGTAACTTAATTAACACAAAATTTATATGTAAAAATGAATTAATGACATCATGATTGGTACGTCGAAATAAGCATAGAGGATGAGGAGAGAGGAGTTGTGAGGGCAAAGTAAAATTTCCCCTATCTGAATATGTATCATGTGTTACCTGTTCGTGCTGGTGGGGCACGAGCTCGATATGTATTGACTCCATGGAAGCACCTGAATCAGCTTGGTGCTCCACCACAACTCCGTTAGTCTGGGTATTTCGGCCAGACATGGTCTCCATGGAGGCATTTCTAACGGTTTGTCTAAGCGCCGTTGTGGTGGGCCCTGTTGTTCCGGTTGTCAGACTGTGGCGTCCAACTGTGGACGCTCGAGAAGGCTGAGGCACGCAGCATGTCGTACAACAAGCTATCTTTTTTGGCCAGTGCGGCTTTGATGGTTTTAAGAACCTGAACTTGCTTTTCTTCTTCTTCTTCTCTTTTCCTTTGCGGTAATTATTTCCCGAAGCGTCTCTTTCGGGGACATTGCTTCCCGAGGGAGGCACGGAGTAACCCATGAAGGAAAGCTCTTCTTGGTTTTCCTCTTGTTGTGGTTGCTGGTTTTTCTGATCTTGCAATGTTTTCCTCGGTTGAGTTTTTTTGTTACGCATGATACAACATAATTGCCATTTTATGTTACCGAAACAAACACATTTAGGTTTGTGGATGTGTAATTTGTTCTTCTGGTGGTGGTTGCGTTGATGATGGTGCTGGCGGAAGTTGTTAGCCCCGCTCGACATTTGTGGATATCGAGAGGGGTTAAGAGGAGGAGGAGGAAGATGATAGATGGAGGAAGAGGAGGAGGCTTTGGGGGCTTCAACTTCACTGATCTCCATTGCTTGGTCTCACTAATTTCTTAAGCATAATTAGCCGCCTCCTCCAGAGTAAAATAATATTAGACCATGATTGTTACAAGTTGTGGATTTCCACTAAAATCAAGAAAATTATTAGGTTGGTTTACTCTCTCTCCAGTCATAACATATGTTAATTAGCATGGTTTACTATCATTATCATGACAAGATGAATACATTTTGCAGGTCAATGAGGCATTCTTTCTTGCTCGGAATGGAGAAAGAGTTTGAGAGAGTTGAATTTATTTGAATATATTTGAAGTGCAAAGTTATGGTCCATGAAGCCTTGATTATATAACGTGTATACAACTCTTGTTTTGCTAAGTTGCTAAGCACGACACAAGTATGGGCTGGTCTTCGATATCACCTGGCCTCAGCTGGAAATTTCAACCAATTGCACAGTGGGAAGAAAAACTGTATTAAATATGAATATACCTTTTTTTTATCGATAATGTACTATTTTTAGTGGTATTATATTATTTTTATTACGGTATTTGGTGATAATGTTCATTTGCAGTGTAAATATATCATTTTTAGTGATATGAATATACCTTTTTTATTTGTATTATTGTGATCTATGTGATACGACTAAAATTTAGAATGTTATTATTTTTCATAATATACTATTTTTATAGATCTTTGTTTGTTTTTATTTGTGACATACATACTGTGGACTGTGGAGGATCTATTTTTCAAAGGAGAATGTTGCATCTTCCCCTTAACCTCCCCCCACACTTTTGATTTGTCACCATAATATTTAACATCTTCAAATTTAACATCTTAATTCATGTTAAATCATGAATTAAGATGTTAAATCATAAATTAAGATGTTAAATCATGAATCAAGATATTAAATTTGAAGGCGTTAAATGTTACGGTGACACATCAAGAATGTGGGGAGAGGCTAAGGGGGAGGTGCATCAGTGCTCTTTTTCAAAATCTAGGGTTGTGTTTGTGGTGTTTATGCATAGTTAGATTTTGATGTATTTTGTGGTGTATTTTGCATGTGTACCTAGCATATTTAGTATTGTATTTTGTTTAAAGATTGAGATCGGATATCAAGTGTATTGTTTGAGTTATGTTATTGTATTGACTAGTTAGTATATGTGATATTATTAAAAGAAAAGGTATTCTTGTTCTCTCCTGTATCTCCTTAATTTATGAATGGATTGGAAATATTTAATAATTGCATTAAATATTAAATTATTTTAGATAACAAATCATAGATGAAATTGTATTAATTAAATGATAAATCACAATGATTATGTGATAAATCAAATTATTAGAAAATAATTTGATTTAATAATTTTTTATTTTACACATGACAAGTCACATTTATTTGAATATTTTTTTTATCATTTTATCTTCAATTATTTAAAAGAAAAGTCGTTTCATTTGTATTTTGCAGATTTTTGCTAAATTATTATTTTTATTTGAAGGATATACAGTTTCAGGATCAACCGTAAAAGTGTACACAAGGATAAACGAATGTAGTCGTACATTCGTGGCCATCACTTTCAGTGGGAACATCCGATTTGAATGATTCAAATTGGGTTAGATAGATAATAAGATTATCTACAACCTTCATGAAGAAATATATTTCATATGAACGAAGTATCAGTGTCGTTTCTGTGAAATACCGAAAGGGTGCAACAGTATGACATACAGTTAGTAAAACAGTCATAACTTTTGCATACGAACTCCAATTGGGCTGGGCCAAATTGGGTTGTGTAGATAATAAGATTATCTACAACTTTCATGTTGGTTGATTTTCTGTCAGAGAAATTTATCAATTTCGTCTGGACAGAATACTGAACAGGTTCATGCATTTTTTTGTGTGAAATGGTGTATATTGGATATACATGTCTCTTGGCTAATCCTAATCCTATTAGATATAAATAGGATATTTTCTCTCTCATCCTAACTAAGGAATTAAGTTATCATTCTGCCAAAGACACAAAAAAGATAGAATTCAGATTTGATCTTTCTCAAAGTGAAAAGGTGCGAAGAGAGAGAAATCGAGGAAAGAGTTTCTCGAGAGATAGAGAACGATCGAGCAAGTTCACCGGCGCATCGTCTAGGCAGGTGCATCCGTGACCGACGTCTTACGAGTCAAGGTGGATACACGTAGAGGAGCAACGTTTGGGGCTCTTACGGTTGTGATCGATTCGGACGAGTAGATTGAGTCGGAGACGAAATCAAGCGAATCGGCGAAGTCAACGAGCGGTGAAAGACGCGTGGTGTGGGACGCGCGGATTGTCACCAACGTGACAGGAAAAAGAAGACAGCGATCAACCCTTCGTGTGCAATCAATTTTGCACCGGTATGAATCTGTCCTTCTATTTGCATCGTACCCTCGAAGTCATGGCGTGATCTCGGGAATCGGGGAACCGGACCGGGCCTTCATTCCGCTGCGCGGGCCCGGGGTCGGGGATATTCCCCAACATTATTTTCTATGATAGTTTTTTTTAATTTATGTGTATCATATCCTTTTAACACATGTTAAACGATACATTAATTCAAGCAGCAACATATTTTCCAAATTTATAAATTTGAATTTGATTAATTATGAACGGTGATAAACAAATTTATTAGACGATAGACATTTTTTCTCTTCTTATAATATATAGGAGGACACAAAATAAATGATCATGACTTACCACTAACATTTAATTCGGATGTCAACATATCAATTATACTGGTGAAATTTTAAGAAGATGTACATCATCACTCTTAATAAAATTACTATTCTTGTTCTGAAATTAGTCAATTTTGACTGTGATTTCTAGTGCGGTAATTGCTCGTATATGTTTTCAGAGGTCTGGATTTTCATTATATGTCTTGTCGAAATGAGATTGTATAAACCGTGAGATTTATATGTGATGTACCAACAAGCTGCTAATTAAATTAAGTGTGGCATTTACAAATTTACCCATTCCTTATTTTGCACCTATCTTTGAGCCTCCTCATGAAACCACATCATCATTTTTATCATAATTATTAACCATTAGATTGTGTGATATGACTTCACCTCGTACATTAATTATATCTGATTATTTAAGACATGCATTTTGTATGACTATTTTTAAGTATTACATGTGGTGATGTGCTTTAATCTCAATCATTAATTTTTTGTTAGATTTCTTGAAGATCATATTTTGTGTAGTAATTTATATGTCATTATTTTACACTATGTTTTAAACATTCTTAGAAAATCACATAATCATACATTAATGATGTATCATATTATTATCGGTTAGGATCACATTAGACGAAGTCTACTCAATTGTTTAACATTTCATGTAAGATTACATGATCAAATGTGAATACAGTGGAATATGAAAAGTTTATATATGAAATACTAATAATTTAATATGTAATATTATAAAAAAATACAACATATATTAGTATTATATTGGAAATTTAATTTTATAAACCCATCAAATATATTCATTTTATTTTTGTATTTATTTTGACATCCAAATTAGCATAGTTCATACATACCATTTTTCATAATTTCAATTTGTAAAGATATTATTTAAGAAAATACAATGCAAAAAATACACATTTACATAATGTATTTTTAAGAATTTTATTTGCATAATAGAATTTTTAAGTATTATTATTTATTTTTAAAAAAATTATAACAATAAGAATCTCATATATTACTAAGTAGATTATATTTGTGTTTTTAAGCAAACAAAACTTTTTCAAAAAATAATAGAATTAAAGAAAGTTTGTCCATCTAAATAACTTTTTTAACTTATAATCACCTATCAAACTGTATTGTTATCTTACAAAATGTAAAATTAAAAAAATCATATGATATGAAATAATTTGTATTTATGTTTATTATAAATTAAATTTTGATATTATTTATTAAATTAATTCCACTTTTAAGTTTTATATTATTTTATATTTTCCATGGCATTTGAATCAATAAAAATTATTACTATATATAATTAATAATGTGTTACTACATATGTTGTATGATTCATTATTTTAATATTTAATATTGTATGAAATATTGTGAACAATGATGTAATATTTGTTGTTACGTTTTTCGTAAAATTATATTATATCTTATTCTTATATATTATTATATAATTACACTAATATGGATATTATTATTTGATTAAAGAAATGAGATTTTTTGTTATTATAATGTGAAATAATTGTAAAACATATGAATAATCATAAATAAATGAATTCAAATAATTTTATTTTAAGATGATATATTTTTTTTTTTTGATTAACTTTTAGATGATATTATTAATATTATCATACAAATATATAATTGTATTACAATGAAAAACATAATTTACGTGCTCGCCGCGTAGCGCGAGTATTCTCCTAGTTAGTATTATAATGAAAAATATAATTTACATACTCGCCGCGTAATGCGAATATTCTCCTAGTGCTACTAATTTTAATATATGCATCATATCAGCCACCGCATACATATATTTTGTGCACACAAAAAAGGGGGTATGGCATATACACCACATTTTTGTGGTGTCGTACACAAATTGTATTGCCAATAAGCTGTTTTTAGTGTTAAATTATATTTTAGAATTAATATATCATTTTTAATGTCGATACATCATTTGTGTGTCAATATAACTAGTCAGTGCATAATTTTAATGCTAATATATATTTCCAATATTACTCAAAAAACTACTGTACTTTTCAATATATTATTTTAATGGCCACGTAGCATTTTCGATGTTAATATAGCGTTCTTAGTTCTTACTGGTAGCACTCTCAGTTTAAAATATTATTTCGTCTTCAATATACTTTTTTCCAAGGGGTAATATAATGTTTTGGATGCTAATATATTATTTTATGTTAATACAACATTTTATAGCAATATATTATTTTCAATATTCATTATATGCTATGTTGCGCGGATACTTTAAAAAGTAGAAGTTATTCGTCTTGCCGTATCCGTATCGCATCATAAATCATATGTTAAAATATCAAATTTTCGTATACGATACGTCGTATCGATGTATCCGTGCAACACAGATTATATGTTATTATTATTTTATTTTATTGAGAAAAAAACAAATCGCTCACCGTGGGGCTCGAACCCACGACCACAAGGTTAAGAGCCTTGCGCTTGTTTTTCCTATATTATATCAAATGCAAATGTATTATGTTTTTTTTCATTCGTACCAATATATTATTTTCAATAATAATATTTTAGTTCAAAATTAGTATATTGCATCTATACAAACATATATACATCTTGAAACTTTTTTCCAATATTTTCCTTGAATATCACTTAGGATAGATTGAAATTGAAATAGATATGAATATGGATATGAGTTGCAAAAATGGATGAAACATTTTAAAATCTCATTTTCTCTTTATTTGCTATTTGATTTAAAAAAAATCTAATGATTCTAAACTAATCCTCACTTTTGCAACATTAAAGAACCAAACAAAAAACCGGGCCTAATTGAGCCTCAACTCCAAATTGAACAAAGCCCATTTAAAAATTTCCAAAACAGCTAAACTAAAAAATCTACTAGATTTCAAAACCGCAACGCAGACATTGAACAGCGGTTATCCAAAACCATTTCCTATGAAAACCAAGTCCTCTCAGTCGGTCGCCCACTATATAATCATACTTACAATACCAATCCAAATCCCCAATATCCTTTGTTTGTTTGTTCATAAAAACCCAACTCAATTTTTATCCCAATCCGAAACCTTTTTGTCTTGAGAGATGACTGAAGTTGATGGGAGGACGGGAGGGAGGACGATCATGGTGGCGGTGGACGGAGGAGAAGAGAGCACCTTTGCTCTTCAGTGGTGTCTAAAGAATCTCTACTTTACCGATTCGGATCGTCTCGTGCTTGCGTATGCTCGGACTGCGCCTCCGGTGTACTCGGCCTTGGATGGATCCGGTACGACTCTCTTTTCTTTTCGTCACTTGAATTCCCAATAATATAATTTTAATACCCAATTGGCCAATTCATTAATTCAATTGTCAGGTTATATGTTTTCGGGAGATGTTACGGCTTCTCTAGAGAAGTACAGCAGAGACCTCGCAGACTCGGTCATAGAGAAAGCTCGAAATATTTGCAAAGATTATGACAATGTAAGAAAGAGACAAATAAATTGTTAGTTAAATAACCTTTTTAATTTGTGGTATTTTGAAATTTAGGTGAAATTGGATGTGAAGGTGGCGGTCGGAGATGCGAGAGATGTGATTTGTGAAATAGTCGAAAAAATAAATGCTGATATTCTCGTAATGGGAACTCATGGTTATGGATTTATTCAAAGGTAATGAGTTTTATTTCTGATTTATATACATTACTACTTAGATTTTATTTTCTTAATTTTATTAAAGGTAATGAGTTTTGAATGATGGGTATTTTCTTCAGGGCTTTGATTGGTAGTGTTAGTGATCATTGTGCTCGGCACGCGAAGTGTCCCGTTCTAATCGTGAAACGCCCTCCTGCTTGAGCTTGAGGTTGAAAAAATGATGCGTAACTTTGCTTCAATTTTCAGGTTTACTTTGTGCTAAACGATAATTATTAACAGTCCTTTGATGGATTTGTAAAATGTCGTGTACATTGTACAGTTTTATGTTCTGTAATTTATTTATACATTTTAAATTTACTCGAGCCTTTGCAACCTTTTAATTTGGTATTATATATTAGAGTAAAGTTATTATTTATTATTTACTGGGATAATACTCGCGCGATACTCGAGTTACGAGGCGAGGATGATAATTATGTTTCATTTTAATACAGATATATGATTAAATACGATATCATTTCAAAATAAAATTATATCACATTATATTGAGATCAATGTTTTTATAACTCATTCATCTATGAAATTCATGATTAATACAAATATTAGTATCGGGATATTACAATTTTACAAAAAAAACGTTTGTTATTTAAAATAGTTCAAGTAATAATAAACCTAGAAATAATATATCATACAACATGTATTTAGGCTTTGCGCGTCATTGATCGTATAATACTAATAAAAAATTCTATCATAAAAATTTAATTAATTTGTACATGATATTACATTAAATATTTAGAATTGTCAACAAAATTGTCCTGAACGATTGTCAACAACATTAACACAAAAGAATTGAAAACTAATATTTTTGTAACTAAATATTAAAAAATATTTAATATTATATGATATTTTTTAATTCACGTAACTAAAAATAAAAATAGCAACATTTGAAAAAGTAGTTTGCGTTAGGTAAATTTTATTTTTCATGTTTATTATTAAAAACATATATTATAAGTTATATATAAAGTTGGATAAATTCAAGCTCCCACATGAGGCCACGTCATCAGGGACCTTTTTTTGAAAAAAAAATATATTTTTTATATTTTGGTCCTTTTTTATTTATATTTTGGTCTTTTTTTTTTAAAAAAAATTACATTTTGGTCTTTTTGGTCCTTCAAGTTTAAAGAATTACATTATGGTCCAGGGGCCTCTTTGTAAAAAAAATTTTAATTTACATTTTGGTCCTTTCTTAATTACATTTTGATCCTTTTTAGTTGAAAAAACTATATTTTGGTCCTTTTAAGTTTAAAAACTTACATTTTGGTCCTTCATATTTATATCTTGATCCTCTTTTATTTACATGTCGGTCCTTTTTCACATTTTCGAATTTATATTTTGGTCCTTTTTATTTATATTTTGGTCCTTTTTAGTTTTAGTTTACACTTTGGTCTTTTTTTTTTAACATTTAGGTCCTTTTTAATTTAAATTTCGGTCCTTTCAAACATTTGAATTTATATTTTTGTCCTTTTTATTTATATGTTGGTCCTTTTTAGTTCTAATTTACATTTTTTGATATTTATAAAGTTAAGAAAATTGCTCTTCTATGTTTGCTCCACGTCAACCTTTACAAAAAAAATTAATTTACATTTCGGTCCTTTCTTAATTACATTTTGATCCTTTTTAGTTAAAAAAACTATATTTTGGTCCTTTTTATTTACATTTTGGCCCTTTTAAGTTTAAAAACTTACATTTTGGTCCTTCATATTTACATCTTGATCCTCTTTTATTTACATTTCGGTCCTTTTTCACATTTCCGAATTTATATTTTGGTCCTTTTTATTTATATTTTGGTCCTTTTTAGTTTTAGTTTACACTTTGGTCTTTTTTTTTTAAATTTCGGTCATTTTAAACATTTGAATTTATATTTTTGTCCTTTTTATTTATATGTTTGTCCTTTTTAGTTCTAATTTACATTTTTTTATATTTATAAAGTTAAGAAAATTGCTCTTCTATGTATGCTCCACGTCATCCTTTACTTTTTCACTTTTTTATATTTGAATTTCTCACTTTAATTATGATTGATTTCTTATCATTATCATATATATCAACTATATACAATTAATATTATTAGTAATTAATGATATCATTAATAATTTATTTTTAGCCTTTTGGTCTTCTTACCGGTTTCAGTTAATGCGATATTTACCCTTTTTTTTTTTTTTTTTTAGAGAAACTAAAGTCCTCACAAAAGGTCACATCATCCTTTTAATGTGGACCACTTGATCTTGTTCAAAAAGATCTATAATATATGATTTTTTTATTTTAACATGATCTATATAAACCCACTAATTAAAAAATTACATGAATTTTGGTCCATCGTGGATCAAGTTCATTCATATTTTTTTGTATAAATTATAAACGGAAAAATTTCAAAAAAACTCCTTAAATTATTGGATATTATAAAAACTCCTAAATTTATATATGTAGTAATTAAAAAAAATTAATTTCTATTAATTTAAAAAAATCTTCATATTTTTGGAGCATATAATAATTAAAAAAATTATTATATATTATATTTATACAATTTTAATATTTCATACATTATATATATTTGACTTTTATATTTTTTCCTTGAAAAACTAACACAAAATAATGATAAAAAGAACACAACATAGATATTCTTTTACAATATATTATTTTACAATAGATAAAAATATAAAATCATGAAATTATTACTAAAATAAACGGACAACGAAAAAAAAAATTGATGTTTAAATAGATATTCTTTTACGATATGTTTTCAATGTGTTTACTTATTATTGCATATTTTATTATTATTGTTTACGAATTTGGTTAAAATTAATAATAAATAAAAATAATCATTACGTAAGATTAAAAAGTATTTGGCAAAAGGAAAAGTGAATATCATCTATAAGAGAAACAAAAGTTTGGTAGAGGTTTTTTTTTTTTGAAATATACAAAAACATAAATTTTTTTTACAATATCTAAAAAAGATAGGGAGTTAAAAATACACCAAAATATGGATGTGTGAACAATCAGGCAACAAAACGTAGAATACAATAACATATTAGGAAAAATTACATCATAACAAACTCGAAGACTCCCGCGCAATCGCGCGGGGGAAAAAGCTATTGTTTTATAATTTTAAGAAGTTATTTGTATTTGGTAAATTAATCATTCAAGTTTTTTGACTAAAATTACAAATATAACCTACTTAATAGTATGTATACTTTTTTAAAATTGTAGTTGTTGTTTAATTTAGACCTAGAGGGGGTGAATAGGAAGTCCTAAGGTCCAATTTTCGCGGTAATGGAATACAATTACAATTTGATGCGGAAGCGTAAATAAATTAAAGGAAGAATACAATACCAAAATAAATAACACAAGATATTTGTTTACAGAATTCGGTAGGTGGTTGCTTTGTAGCTTTAACTCACCGGCTACTTGCTTAATCAACCGACTCGATTGATTGCAAGTACCTACGTCTCCGGGGTTGCCTTGCGCCTTTTCGGATTTCGATTGAATACCCAAATCAAGCAATTACAAGGTTTGCCTAGATCGATTTACACGCTTCTATCGATCTATGGCGGGCTTTACAATCTTTGCACTAGCCTATTACAATTGTCTAATACGAACTAAAACGTGATTGGTCACGCAAGTTGAGAATCGCATTTTGTGGAATGAAGAGGGGTCTAATAATCTCTAAAAATATTTTAGAAGATTAAGCTCAAGGTGTAAAGCTAGGATTCTCTCTTTTGATTGGGAAAATATGTTTCTTCAGATCAGGAGAGAGAATGAGGGAAGGGTTCTATTTATATAACACATAGACCCTTCCCAGAATTTGCTTTTTCTGCATAGTCCGTTACAACGGACTTGTAGTTCGTTATAACGGACCATAAGTCAAACTAGCCGTTACGGCTGATATATTCGAATTATCACACAGTCCGTTACAACGGAACATATGTCCGTTATAACGGAAGTCTGTGTTCAGTAGTTCGTTGTAATGAACTAAAGAGTCCGTTACAACGGACATCCTTCTAAGAACTTCACTTCAGTTTGGTTTTACTGTCCGGTATAACGGAGAATATTCCATTACAACGGTAAGAGGTATTCCGTTATAACGGATTGGTTAATCCGTTACACCGGACATGGAGGAAAGGTAGTTAACTGAAGTGAGTTCAATGTCCGTTACAACGGACACCATTCTGTGACTTCCTTCAAGTTTGGATTTAATTAGCGTTATAACGGTACGAATTCCGTTACAACGCTTTGATGGAGTCCGTTACAACGGACTGGTTGATCCGTTAGTCCGTTGTAACGGACTATACTGTGTTTTCCAATCTTGAATAGGACGAGCATGTCCGTTATAACGGATGTACTTCTGTCAGCCTTATTTTTTTATTTCATCATTTCGATGAATTTCGAATATATTTATTTGACTTATTTTGAGCTTAAATATTCATAAACAAGTTTAGGGATACCTATAAGTTGTTTTGGTGATTTGTATGATATCTCAACTTGCGAAATCTTCGACTTGATCTTCGATGTCTTGATTCTTTATCGCCTTTGATATTCCTTGTGAGTCTTGCTTCATCATTTGATCCTTTTGCGGGCTATGTCTTTTATCTCTATAATTGTCACTTGCGCAAATTGGTTAGTAGTATCGACATTATTTTGAGATAATCAAACCCTAGGAAATTTGAACCAACAGTAGTTTCTAAAACATTAATAATTAGGGTTAAAAGGCACTAATGTAATTATACTTATTTTTGTATGCTATTATTTACATAATTATTTTCATAACTTAAAGATAAAAAAAATGTTGAAAATATGATAATATAGAACTCAAAATAAGAATAAAATTCAAGTGAATATATTTCATAATTTTTAAAAATATTTATAATATTTGATGTATGTTTCATAATGTTATATATTAATATATTAGTGTGGGATATTCAAATTTTTCACGTTCCATTTTTATTCACATTTGATCATATAACATAATTTGAAATGATACAAAATTAAATACAGTCGGTCCAACATGAACCTAACAATAATTTGACACGTCATCAATGTAAAACGATGTTGCCTTCTAAAATTTCTCAAAACTAAGTATAAAATAATTGGCAAATAAATATCTACGAATAAAACATAGTCATAAAAAATCATAGGTTAATTAATGGTTCAAATTTTATCACATATCATAATTTAATAGTTGAAATTATTATTGTGATGACATGGCATAAAAAAATTATTTAAAGATAGATCTAAAATAAGGGGTGAGTAAATTGTTGGATATGAATCGAGATCTGTGTTATATAGATATACTTCACAAAATTCAAATTTGATTTTTACCCAACGTTATTGTGCAAGATTGTTTAGGTTCACGTGATTCTTGTAGTTTGATGAACTGGTTTGGTTGCTTCGATTTTTGTTTGGGGCTTATTTTTTCCTTTGTGATTATCGGCAATTGCGCGGGAATTTCTATTATTTGTTGTATTGTTTTCGAAAGGAGATTGTGTTTCTTTGAATATTCGTATTCATATGTTTTGTCTATTATAGCTGTGTTATGTAATTTGACCCTTTTTTTCTTGTGTCGAAGAAGTGAGGTTTCACTGTTGCGTTAGTTCGTTATTTCAAGTTTTGCTTAGTTTGTTGTATTTTGTTTAGTGCTTGTTTGAACAATGTCTGTTTAAACGAAGTCACCAATGATTTGTCTGATTTTTTTTGGAAAATAATGGTTTAATGAAGAAGTATTGTTGCTTCAGATAAATGCATATTTCTACTAATTTCAAAATGTTCGCAACTTCATCAAGATATATCAAAAGGCAACTATAAGTTCACTATGCATACAAAATGTATGTACGCATTGTTATATAATTTTTTTAAATTATAAGTTTCATCAAAATTGCTACATATTAACATTTCATGAGCTCGAACATGTATTGTATTATATCTTGGCTCGAAATGTGAAAATTTGAATACTCATAAACATATTATTTTAGTTTCTAACAAACTAAGAAATTATAGATATATTGTAACATATAAAAACAAGATACACAAAATATGATTATTTAACAACGAAACAACATATAATTTTACATGACATTTAACAATAAGAACAATTATAAGAATTAGTACAATACATAGTCTTGATTAATTTAGTTATTAATAAATTATGCATTCAAATGCATTTAGAACAATGAACATTTTCATTAAGACATAAATGATAATTTTTATAAATTTTAGAGCAAGTATCACTTGAATTGTTGGAGAACCGACTTTCTTGAACAAATCAGATGGTTTTTGTTTTAAAATTTGTTTATTTTTGTATACATCATCGACAATTACGAAAATAAACAAATAAATCGTCATAAAATTTATTAAGAACGAAATCGCTAATTATGAGGCAAATTTTTAGTGTAGAGTTTAGGGTTTATGATTTAGGTTTTGGATATTGAATTTTAGGTCAATGGTTTGGGCTCCCGGGTCGGGTTTCAGTGTTAAGTCTGAGGTTTAGGATGTAGGGTGTAGGATGCTCAAGAAAAACTCTTGAAATGACAAAATACTTTAACAACTTACCAGCGCCGGCGCGTAATGGAGCGGCTTTAGTCGACGCAAATGGGAAGAGAGGACATCAAAAGAATAGAGAGGACGCCGCTTCCATCGCACGCCGAGGCATGAAGCGGCTAGGTTTTGATGGTAAAGAAAATGAGAGACGAAAGATAAAGGGGAGAAACATTGCATAAATGTGTTTGATCAATTCTATCGGACGGCTGTTAATTCTCAACATAAAAAGAAATTGGACGGCAGCAAGGAACAAAACGTGGAAGCACGGAATGCAACCAAAACTGGTTGCATTAGTATTCTGCTTAGATGTGTGCATGAAAAACTCCTGATTGTAGAATAATATTGTAGCGTGATTTTTTTAACTATTAATTTTTGTTTGAACCATCGAAATAATGGATCTATTAATTTATTTCGAAAATCGTACAAACATAGCAGAAAACAATATTGTAGCATTGATTTTTTTTCTCAACATTCAACAATATTGTAGCCTTAATTTCGAGATTGCATGATTTATTTTTTATTTCAATTTGAATCTATGTCTCTTACAAAAATATTCAGCCTCAAAGTTTGATTTTCATTAATGATTTGTGTCCAAATAGCACTCCTCGTCTTATTTAGGACAAACGATAAGTTGGTACCGTTCGAATAAAAATCTCAAGGAGCACGCTTAATGTTCGTTTTATAATGACAATACATCACAATTAGAGAAATACACTAAGGGGGTGTTTGATTAGAACTTTGGATATAGAATGTCTTGGCATACTTTCTTATGAATTCCATTCTCATATTTGGTTTGCACGTTATGTAATAAAATAATGACATATTTCATTTCCTAGGGATAATTGATGCGAATATGATTAGCACCAAAATTGGTGATTTTTTTCTATTTCCATGAAAAGAGAATACATTTTATTTTTATTTTTATTTTCAAAAATAAATAGTTCAAGTTTTTTATAAATAAACTCATTTTTATATTTTTAGAGTATGTCATGGAATAAATAAGTTTACCAACCAAACAAGATAATATAATGTGTCATGGAATGATATGGCTTGACATGAGATTCCTTGATATACTTTAGCCAAGATATTTTTCAAAACACGAACCAAACGGCCCTAACACAATATTAAAGTTGAGAAACCTAAAAGACTAGAGCGATGCGACATTAAAATTTAATAATTATAAAAATTGATTTTTGCCATGAATAATTCGATAAAATATCAAAAGTATAATATGTTGAAACGGAACGATGTACTCACTAATTATTAATAGACCTAATCGAGAACATTGGGCCGTAATATCATGCTTCCACGCCGTCTCGAATTCTTTTCTTCTTTTTCGCTCTTTCCCTTCCCTCTCTTCGTTCGTGCTCAAGAGAAGTCGAGAGAAGGAAGAACCGGGAAAAGAAACAACTCGCAACGAAACCCTAGCCAGGACGTGACAAGTGCTGGCGACGATCGTGAATGAAGCTTACGGCCGTGGCGGCTGCCTCACGCCCCCGTGGTTCTATCTCTTGCTCTGCAAACCGCAAGTCCTAGCTTCTCTGCAATATTGCAAGGTCCTTCGATTTTGTCCCTTTTCTTCTTCATTCCTTTGATGATTTCGTTATTTTCTTTTCTTTTCGGTGATATCATTACGATTTATATCCGATTTCGGCCTAAACTTCTCCTCAAATGAATCTAGGGTGAGGTTCTTCGTTTTTCCTCCTCACTTCTCTCTATTTTTTGACTGATTTTGTTATTTCCCATTTGTTTTCAATGATTTCATCACATTTCATATTTCGATTTACAAAAAAATTCATGTTGATTTGGTATTATTAGTTTGATTTTTCGCTGGTTTAAAGAAATAAGTCATATTTTCTTAATTAATTGTGTTTTTTACTATTTGTGCTAACTGTTGTACATGATTGGTGGTTTTTTGTACCTTTTCTTCTCGATTCTTTGATGATTTGGTTATTTTCTTTCCTTTTCAATGATATCATTACGATTTAGATCCGATTTCGGCCTAAATTCCTCTTCAAATGAATCTAGGGTGAGGTTCTTCGTTTTTCCTCCTCACTTTTCTCTATTTTTTGAATGATTTTGTTAATTCCCATTTGTTTCCAATGATTTCATCAGACTTTGTATCTCCATTTACAAAAAAATCCATGCTGATTTGGTACTATTAATTACATTTTTCACTGGTTTAACAATTGATAGTTTCGATAATTCAAGCACAATGCATTTTATCGGAAAATAAATAGTTTTGGTAATTATGTTAATATCATTTGTATTTTTGACATTTTGAAATTTTGGAGGGTTAGATTTAATATTTCAATTTTAAGCAATATAGTTCACATTTGGCTAAAGTTATTACCGAAAATTCACAATTTACAGATATACCCTTTTTAAGTTCAAAATGTTTCATACATGTTAATGTGGGTACGCTCCATAAAGGGTCTATTTGATATTTCACATTTTAAGCAATATATTTACATATTTGGATTGATTTTTTTTTAAGCTTTGTTGCTCTGTTTTTTGTAGTTATATTATGAAGATAGCGAAGATCGGATTCTCGGCGATTAATTTGGTGTCTTCCTTTACTGGTGGCCTTAACAAGGTATTGTTTTGTGCTATTCTACTTAAAATTTCATCTACTGATACATTAAAAGTATTAATTTAATCTAACTTTATTATTTTTCGTCGAAATCAGACAAACTAGAACCAGCATCAGTGGAGAAAATTCAAGCAATTCGTCGCGAAATAGACTTCACGAGTCAGAACTACATGCCTGTTCCAAAGTTACTCGAGTGGAGATCCAGGGGTAATTTTGTAATTTCCCTGCTTTATTGTAATTTATTTAATGAATTTATGGTGATTAATTTCTTTTAGGTTTCCATGGGGTACTTTTTTACATACCTTGGAATGATGTTATGGCTTTGTCCCAAACTCGACGGAATAGAATATGTTAGTTCCGTGTCTTTATAATTGATATAATATCATCTAGGGGTATTTTCATAAATTTATATTTTATTCTATTTTATTTCAGATTTGCATCATGTTCTTTTGATTGTATTGTTAGCAGATTTGAAGTTATCACGAGAACGTTAATTTTGTCATTTCAGAAACTACAGTCGGAATTAATATTTGATGGTGATTTTTTATATTTTTAGGGACCAAAATGAAAAGTTGCCACATATTCGTAATTTCAGAAGCTTAATATTACGAGTAATTATTTTTTATCATTTCGCTTTGAGATTATTCATCACCTTATTTTGTTCGGATCCTAATTGATTTTTGTGTGTCTTCTCATTTCAGCCTTCGTGTCGAGAGTTAAGGGGCGCCATCAAGATTAAGACTTTATGCGATTTTGGCGATGCGTGCGACTGGAGGTATTATCGATGTGATGTGCCATTCGTCCGTACTTCGAAACCGATTGTATTGTTTGCGATACTTGATGGAAGGCATCATGCTTCTCTAACTAACAAATACATTTGAATAAAACAATACAAACAGCGAAAGAAAACGAAAACAAACAAATAACTTTAACAACCAAAAAAATGATTAAAAAATAAAAAATAAAAACAGACCCGCGCAATTGCGCGGGTAAAACGCTAGTTTAATATTAAAAATTATGCCGACATGAATAACATTCGTCGGTGTCAACACAATTATTAAAAAAAAAAATGTGTTGACACAACTAAAATACGTTTGAAATAAAATAAAATATAGTAACATTTAAAATGAATTTAGTTACGTTGTGTTTGTGGGCTTGTTGGGGGCTTAAAATAGGGGGCTTAAAATAAACCGTGGGATTGCAAATTAAACGCCGTGACCGAACAAACAGCCGAAATTCAATGACCGTGTTCTAACGCCATCTACTACAACCAAAGAGCATCAAATCAAACGGTTCAAAACCAACTATTTATTAATCCAACGGTTCACAATTTACATTACAGCCGATCAACATAATAATAATCACAGATCTAATCGCCGAAACAAACTTATGCATCCAAATATATAACGAGTCGTATGATAGTCGTTACGTGCGTAATAAACGGGTCAGTTTCGTGATCCTTTCGAGGGTCGGTTATCTTGATTTATATCGAGCGTATTCGATGGGAACACGGTAGTAATAAACTCGATACCAAAGGAAGTAGGTGTAGGTGGCTTCTTTCTTTCAACGAAGAATCCTCTCTGCTGCCTTCAGATCTCTCTCTTCTTCTTCTTCTCTCTGTGAGTTTTCTCTTAGGTCTTGTCGAGGCGGTGTGGATCGAGATCCGATCGGCGGTAATTGGATCGGATCTGAGTAGAGATGTTTCTCGTGGATTGGTTCTATGGCGTACTCGCCTCGCTAGGTCTATGGCAGAAGGAAGCCAAGATCTTGTTTCTTGGTCTTGATAACGCTGGAAAAACTACTCTTCTTCACATGCTTAAAGATGAGGTTTGTGTTTCAAACTTTTCTCTTAGTTTTTTTTTCCTTTTTCTTTCGAATCTGAGCTTTACAGCGGTTCATCATTAGATCTACTTCCCTGACTTGTTTTTTATTCACCGAGCTTTCAAAATTGTTTAAAATTCACGTTAGGAATATCGGCCAAGTTAATCTTCGATCTCTATATGCTAAATCTGTTTTCTGAATTGCAAATTAAAATTTCTTGTTAATTTTGGTAGAATTCTCTTGCAAAAAGCACCAGTAACGTGTTCATTAATGTAATTGTTAGAAAATCTGATCTGTATTTCATAATTCCTTCGTTTTTTTTTGGTGTGTAGAGATTGGTTCAGCACCAGCCAACACAGCACCCAACTTCAGAAGAGCTGAGCATTGGCAAGATCAAGTTCAAGGCTTTTGATCTCGGAGGCCATCAGATTGCTCGCCGTGTCTGGAAAGATTACTACGCTAAGGTCTTGTCCATTTAATTCTGTATATTTCGAACAACACAAGTTAATTCTGTTTGATCTCCAACAGGTTGATGCGGTGGTGTACCTAGTGGATGCATACGACAAGGAGCGTTTCGCAGAATCGAAAAAAGAACTAGACGCGCTCTTATCTGACGAGTCTCTCGCAACCGTGCCGTTCCTGATATTGGGTAACAAGATTGACATTCCATACGCGGCCTCGGAGGAGGAGCTACGGTACTACCTCGGACTCAGCAGCTTCACCACCGGCAAGGGCAAGGTCAATCTCACCGACTCGAACGTTCGCCCCATGGAGGTCTTCATGTGCAGTGTCGTCAGGAAGATGGGGTACGGCGAGGGATTCAAGTGGATGTCTCAGTATATTAAGTGAGAATGTCGAGTTTTTTCGTGGTTAATGAATGAATGATTTGGTACTTGGTAGACTTTTTTGGGGGGTTTTAAGAGATATTTCTATAGGGTTCTTTTTTGTTTTTAATGGTTTATTAATGTTATTGTTATGTTTGTTTGCACTATGTGATTTGTCCGTAGTGTCTTTGATGATGATACTAAGGTAATATTGTTTTTTTTTTTTGTTCGAAGATTTTATTAAGTTCGTAAAATATTCTTTTGAGTCGTGCTATTTTTTGTGCGATGATGGTCTCGGTACGGTGGTTTTTTAAGGTTTTGAATTTGTGCTAACGAGCTTGCTTTTTTCAAGATATGAAATTGAGAATATTTGGGATAAATAAATATTTTTGTTTTTTTTTTAAATAGTTGTATCGACTATCAACGCCAAATAATTTTATTTGTTTGCATTGTCTTCGCGTGTAATCTTTGGTAAGAGGATCTCGGGTATATATTCTATTAATTATGTCTTATTATATAAGATATGTTTGTTAATCGAGTGACAAAATTGACAATTATTCATGAATCATGAATGATTAATTTTTAAATGTGATGTTATCAACTCTAATATTTTAGAAGTTGTGTACTAATTATTTAATTCGCAAGTTATAATATGGTATGCGTTATTTGGAGAGTTAATATTTCTTTGTCGATATCAATAACATGTATCTTTTTACTAAAATTTTCCTCTCCTTGATGGTGATTACATTTTTTATTTTTGTGATGTTATTTTAAGAAAGATACGAAATACAAATAATAAAAGATTATGTATCATTATACACAATAACTATGAAGAGCTATTTTCAACATTTTAGTGAGACGACGGGTGATCAGATTGTCGCGCTAAGGTGAAGTTCCTCGATAACATTCCCAATGCAAAAGATGTCGAAAATTTGCATATATTGCGTAAACAATTTCGTATCGGTTAAAAAGGCCGAAGTGACTATAATATTTCCGTTTCGGTTAAAAATATAATGTGTAAAAAAATTGCATGTTGTGCGAAACATTTGAATGATTTTGAGGCTTAAACATATTAATTCGTCTTCAAGGAATATGTTATCTCATGAACTATTTTGAATCATTCTTATTATATGAAGTGTTTTATCTGAATATTTTGACTCTATGATAGTTAATCATATTTTGTACGAGGATTAATACAAGAGTTAATTAATATCTCTGTAAAACAGACTACATCTTCTCAAGCTGATCCTTAATCACATTGTACTGTAAAATGAAATTTATTACAAACTAAATTACAATATTCTTTTATAAAACAAATTTAGGCGCTTCCGAAAATATTACACCTTAATTATCATAGTATAATTAAATTAAAGAAAGTGTATTGTATTCGCGAGTACTGATTTTCAAAGTAAGAAACGAAACTTGAACGTTGTCAATCCTAATATTATGTGATGTTTTAAAATTATGTGATGTCGGCCCGTCGTAAAACCCTCCTATTACCGTCGGTTTATTTTTATTTAAATGCGAACCTATCGTACGTTGGTTTTATTTTTCCTTACGAGCTCGTCGCTATTGCCCACACTTATACCAACAGTTTGTCGGTAAAATAAGACCACCGTCGATAATGCGCAGATATGTATTCTCACTCTTGCCCATACATACCGTTTTGAGAATTTTTTTGGGAGAGGACGAACGACTTTTTCGTACTACCTGTGAATTGGAAAATACTTGAACCGAATCGGAACTATATTCGAACCCGAATAAAATTATTTAGATTTGGAATTATATCCGCTTTTTCGAATACGAATTCAAATATGATTTTGAATTATTAACGGGTCTGGATATGGATCCTGATATCATTTGGATCGAATCATTATCAAAGTATGGAAATTCGTTGATATATACTTGAGGTGTTAATATATCGTAAATACAATACATAAATGTTTTATATATTATAAATCATAAAATTATATACAAAAATTCCGGGCGACACCTAATTACTACATGCAAGAGTTCACTTTACCAATAGGGGTACTTGACGAGACTAACAAAATTACATGGGCATTTTTTTGGAAAGGACAAAATAAAATTTCGGGCCGACATTGTCTTGCAAGTTGGCAAAGAGTTTGCCTACCTAAAAGAAATGGTGGAGCCGGAGACTAACAAGATTCACAATGATCTATGACAATGAATACACTTTTCAATATATATGGAGCCGGAGAATTAACAAATATCGCACCAAGTAAATCATTTTTTTTTATCCGTGAACTACAAAAACTAATCTCTCTATACTACTCCTTGGGATATTCACTACAAACAATGACAATCCACCCCATTTCAGATCGGCGTTGATATATGCGCGTATCACTAACCCGGACATCGAATGATCATGGACCGAGCTAATCTTCAAAATTAAAGCACCGTTAAAAGTTCGCCTATTCAGTTGGCTAGTGTTAAATAACCGTATACTAACGGCCGACAACTTACTCAAAAGAGGTTGGCCAAATGATCCGACTTGCGCTTTGTGCGTCCAAGACCCCGAATCGTCAACCATCTCCTCTTCACATGTCTTTTCTCGAGAACTTTATGGGCGATGGTAAATCACAATGCATACCCAACCGCCACTTCACTAGAAGAATTATGGATCCAAACAAGAAAAAGATTGACGGATGCCGAGGTCAAGAAATGGGACACGCAATGGCTATCAACGATTTTGACTCTTTGGCGAGAAAGAAATCAAAGAATATTTCGAAGGTGAGCTAGGATGCAAGGCCTTATCCTAACCATCACGATTTGACCTACAAATGGGAATCATTTTGTTAAAACTCATATATCCATTGTGAATGCACTAGACAGGAAATGATGATGAATCTTTATTTTTATTTTCTTAAAATTCTCTGGTAATCTTGGTTCTGTTATTGAGGAGCATTTGTAAATATATACAAACATTTTATTTTTATTATTTATAAAAACGAATTGTCCGAGCGCGCATCTCGCTTGCTAATCATTAAAAAAGAATTATATAGAATATATGTTCAATTTATGAATGGAAAATATACTTGGTCCCCCAATCTCAAAAATTGTATCAAAAATTTCGTATCCGGATTCTTAATAGACATAAGTCTAGTATGAATAGACACGATCCGATCCGTTGACATCCTAAGTCTAAATACATCCAAAATGGAGAGATGTAGCGTTGAACAGCCATTGTTTTGAGACATTAATTAAGGAGACTCTCTCGAGGAGAAGCTACAAACTAAATAAAAATTACTGAAAAAATGAAAAAAAAATATCAAAGAAAAATGAGTTTGCTCAATACTGTTATAGAGGGACATTTAATCATTGAATGGCATCCGAAGAGAATACTTTCTTTGTCCTAGGTGTTGACCAACAGTAATTTTGAATGCATGTATATGTTATGGGGAGTTCTATCATACACCTCTTTTACTTATGATACACCCATTTCAAGGGTATTTTGTGTAATTGTCAATTAATTGAGTATTTAAAGTAATTTTTCAAGTGTATTTATTAATAAATGATATGCTAAATAGGAAATTTGAATTGTTTATGAAAGAAAAAATATCTATAAAAAGTATAATTTATGATACACCCTTCTAAATACCCAAAATACCCTTTTGAAAGGGTGTATGATAGAACTCCCCATATGTTATATGTATGATTTTCATCAATAAATAATTATAGAAAAATATTGGGCGTTCCCTCGTATTGTTCAATTGGTTTCTAAAACAGGAAACTAGTAGTTGCAGGAAACCAATATATGAATATCATGAAATTATGATAGCAGGAAACCAATATATGAATACCAATAAAAGACTCGCGCTACGTTGCGAGTAAGTACATTTTTATTTTAATAATATAATCTGAAAGTAAAAAAATATTATAATGTATTTACTTCAACATACTTCCATAATTCATCTAAATATAATCACCATGTTTAGGTTCTCTATTAAAAGACTCGTCATAATTTTTCAAAGGAGAATGTTGGATATACCACCACCTGTCCCCCAAAAATATTTTGATGACGTGGATATGATTTAACACGCCTTAAAAATTAACACTTTAATACATGATTTAACATCTTAATTGAATGTTCAATTATAAATTAAGATAATTAAACTATAAATTAAGATATTAAATCATATATTTATATGTTAATTTTTAAAATATTAAATCATATCCACGTCATCAAGATTCTTAAAGGAGAGTACTATCCGTACATCACTACTCTTTTTCAAATAACTCGTGCAATATCAAACAAAACTAGTCACTTAAATATGAATTGTAAATATTCTGACATCTTTGATTATATATTATTAATAAATTGTTCATTTGGTACGAAGCACAAATAAAATTATATATGATATCATATTAATAGATAATATAACTTAAAATATTTAATACAAAAAAATACTTAAAAATATTTATCATTGTATGGTGTCTTCATATCTAGAAACTAAAATAACAATAATATTTGATATATATTATAAGTTAAAGAATGTTTTTGATAGGTAAAAATTAAAACACAACTTTTTCGTTTTTATTATTTTTGCATAATACAATTTCAAAGGTTTTTTGAGCAAAATAGTATAATAATAATAATTATTATTATTATTATTATTATTATTATTATTATTATTATTATTATTATTATTATTATTATTATTATTATATAATATTAACAATTAGTTACCATCTTAGAGAATTAATCCATGCATATCACATATGCATTAATCAGAGAATCAAGCACGAAATAAAACAACTCTTCGTGTGATCGTGTATGTTCGTTTAAGGATGGTAGTAAGTGTATGCCTAAACTTACAAGCTCATGAACGGGACCTAGGAAAACATCCATCATAGCCATCCGTGTTAAAACGGAAAAAATGATTGTGATCATTTATTCCCATCTCAAATAGTGATAACTAGTTCTTTTGTTTGCAATATCCGTCAATCAAAAAACTCAGTAATAGTCATTCTTATATTATGATTGACTATATTTATTTCCGATACTGAATCGAATTAACAAACACAATCAATATTAATTTTTAATATCATTAACTCTGGACAGAGATTTCGTTAATCGATTCATCGAGAGAACTAATATTATTGTGCAATATCCGTCAATCAAAAAGCACAGTAATAGTCATCCTTATATTATGATTGACTATACTTATTTTCGATACTGAATCGAATTAACAAACACAATCAATATTAACTTTTAATATCATTGGCTATGGCCAGAGATTTCGTTAATCGATTCATCGAGAGACCTTAGGAATATCACTTTCTCGCGAAATAAACAATTTATATCTTGGTGACTCACATCAATTTTTCATGTTTCAGATAATATCCGATGATGATCATTTTGACCGTTATGTTACAAATATCAGAAGATCAAATCTAAGTATTGTGCTACGCACGCAAAATAATTCATGATCACCTGAAGTATGAAGAATTAAAACACTACTTGTTATGAGTATATCTATAATGACTAAACAATGTCATATTCTCGCATTTTTGGTCAAGTCTAATATGTATAATCTATCTAATACATATCAATTTTCACGATTCGACAAACATCTTTTCGTATGATTAACAAAACATAATCATCACTTCGGCGAATATACTATTGTACACGTTAGTCTATATCTTATAATAGATATGTTTCTCACTTAAACATCATAATCGTGACTAGGGACGAATTTGAAATATAAAAAAATAAATTTAACTATGAATGTTTTTAGCATGAGATATACAATATAACTAAAATCGCTATTTTTTCAAGAAAAAGAGATAAAATAAAATAAATAAAAATTTGAAGAAACTAATTTAATCATCGTAATGCCAAAATTCATTGAATTATTCGATTTTGTAGAGAATAATGATATTTTAGTTAATCTCTTTTTTATATTATTTTTTATCATTATGGATTTTTTTTTAATCTAATATTCAATCGTATGGAAGTGATATAAAAACTATGATGGTAAGGGTGACATAAATAACTTGCAAAAAATAATGGCACGGTAGATATCAAATCTAAATTATGTCTTAAAAAGATTTGTTTTGTTTTGTTTTTCCAAAGTTTAGTATATCTAGATAGAATAATTTTTTCAACTCAACTCAACTTAAAATAAAAAAAAATTCAATAAAAATAAGAATAAGCATGAATCATGACACTAACACTAATCATTAATCATCAATACAAATTACAAAGCATTCTCTGCAACTAAATGATAATTTAACCTATTTTGCATACTACTTTTCTAGGAAATAGATGAACACAATTTCAAAGCTAACACACCCCAACTTGGCCAGCCTGGTCCCTGGTCAACTCTTTAGTGTGCCAAATTTCGGACTGGTTCAACTTTTCAAGACCAACCCTAACCATGAAAATCAAATTGCAAGCAAATTGCAAATTGCAAATACATTAATTAACATTAGTAGTTTAGTACCAAATTGATATTTATATGTATCTACACGATTACAAAAAGACTTAAAAATCATAGTGGACCCTATAAGCTTGTCGACTTGTTGTAAGCCAAATCAGAATAGCCAATGAGGAACTTTCTTGACCAACCTGGTCTCGACAATTGTCCCTAAACTCGGCTTCCACCCTTTGCAGGATAGTTGTTGACTCATCGGCACGAACTCAGGCCGTTCAGCCAAAATGGCTCCGAGAGTCAAATGAACACTCGTACTCGTACTCTCCGTTTCGTCACTAACTGGAGTCATCGCCATCGGTGCAGAGACAGACCGTTTCAACCGCTTCGAAGAACGTGCAGAGGCCAACACTCGTCTGGCCTCTTCCGCCGAGAGCTTGCCACGCGTCACGGGAAGAAGGAGGTACACTTTGCCGGTGTCCAACACATGGTCTGCAGGCAATCGCGTGACTTTCGTACCATTGTTCGGTACGAGGTTAGAATCAATCACGTAATGGTTTGGGTGATCGAGCATTAGTTCGGCAACGGTTATTGGTTCGGAGAGGCTCTGGGCGGTGCCGTCCGAGAAAATGAGCTTTCCTCCCGTACCGACGGACGACTTGGACGATACCATGTTTCCCATTGGTCACAAATTTACTCTTGGCCTTTGTGTATGTTAGAGAGAGAGAGAGAGAGAAAGAGAAAGAGAGATAGAGAGAACAATGCGTGGATGGAACAATAGGGAGGGTTTAATATATGAGCTAAAAAGTCAAGTTTTTTTTTTTGATTAATCTAAAAACTCCAGTTATTACTAATTAAAAAAAAGTTAGGAAGGGTTCAATGAAGATTGTATTGACTTTATCTAAATCGAAACACAAAGCAGCAAAATTAACCAATAATATTCTGCCAACTCAGCAGGTTGGACTAATTAAATGAGAGAAATAAAGAAGCATGTTTAATGAAGGGGTTAAGACTTAATCAAAAGAATGAATATATGTGGGTTCGTTCAAACTACTCCAAGCCAGCCAAGTCATAACGATGCGGGTTTCATAGTTAGGTGGGTAAGAACTAAGAGGAAAGTTCAGACCCGGATCCGATCCGTGTGTATTAGGTGTATTCACACGATTACGCGAAGGAAACGTGTGGACCGTGGATCGACCGCAATTGTGTGTTGTAGTCGGTGGATTTTCATGTGTGCGCGTGATTTTTGTGGCCATTTTGGGAAATTTCATGTGAAAATTACTTTCTATTTTTATATTGAGAAAATTAAAAAGTTTAATTGACTATTTATATAAAGAGATTTTTGCCGGAGCTTTTTTTGGGGGGAGTTGCCGGTCTAATTTGTTTAGTATCTTTCTTTAAGAAATTTGGAGAGGGTTTAAAAAATATCTTCCATATATTTTGTATATAAAAGTATTTTCAAAATTTATAAAATATTTGTATTGTTATATTATAATTACTATTTTATCAAGTAATATTGAAAATACAAATAAATTATTAAAAAATCTTTAAAACAAAGTCAAAACTAACTAGCCGGTTCTTGACTTTACGACCAACGAAGACATAATTAAATTATCTATCACTTGTGTTGCGTTATATTTATGATTGTATTCAAAATATAGTGTACGTACTAAATCTTAAAATGGTATCCTAGTCTGTGGACTTATCTTAGGACCCCCTCTGATCATATTTTCTGAAATGTATATTTTTAAATTAATTATGTACAATTTGTAGTAGTTGTGTTAGGTTTAAAATTGATCGACTAATGCATTTCATGAATGTGCATTTTGTATGCACGACATCAATAAAAACACGATACGTGAGAGTGGGAGGTTGATTTTTTCCAATTTTGATCGTATTTGTTCGGTTTTGATTTTTTGTGCACTCGAAATGCACGCCTCAAAAATATAGGTATAAATATGGTCAATTTCACCGTAAAAAATATCATATGCATAACAGTATATCATACATATAAAAAATGAATAACATGTATTTGTATTAAAAAAAAAATATCATACATATAAAAGGTATATAATACATCTAAGAAGATATAACTAACAAAGATATAAAAAAACTATAGCATGTATTGTATTTTTAGAAAAGTATATCTTACATCTAAAACGTGTAAAATACGTCGAAAAATATAACAATAAAGATATATCACACATCTAAATAAGATAGAAAACCAGGACAAGCGAATGTATGCATTTTGGAGAGCTCTGAAGTGCACAAAATTCGGATAAATTGAAAAAATCAACTGCGACATATCGCTCTCCTATTTATGGCGTGCACATGTAAATGCACGTCCATGGAATGCACTGTTGTCATGTAATCAGTTACATGACGTTTTAGAATAGTTTTGTTCTGGATTTTCTAATATTTTTTGTTGAATTTTTTAGTCTAGAATATTTTTGGATAAGTTATCGATTATGAGATATGTTATAATATTTTAATAAATTTTGAATGTTTTAGATCATTGAACTTGTTAAAAAATGGTATTTGTATTAGTAAATACTAGAGTTTTTGTAGAATATATATTTAATTATATTAAGATACATTAATCTTCATAATTATGTATTGGACATGTGTCAAATTAAGATACATTAATATTCGTAAGTCTATATTGGACATATGTGAAAATAGTACTACGTAAACAAACAAAATTATATTAAGATATTAAGAAATTTATATGTGTACAAAAAAATATGTGCTAAATAAATAAATGAATAAATAAATATCTATCTTAATATTTTCAAAACATATATATTACACAGACAAAAAATAACATTGTGTAAATAAAATATAAAATATAAAATATATCATTCAATAGTATTAATCTTGAATGTGTCACCCACACGTGTCAAGTTTTTTTATTTTTTTATTTCTATTGCAATCCAAATTATACACATATATAGAAGAAAAATATAATTTGTCCACAAACTCATCATAATATCATTGTATATAAGATAGTATGTCATATTAAATCAATGGTCGTCCGCATTCATGTATATCCAGACGTGTAAATCTTGAAAATCAATGTTCCGAAACCCCAAAACATACAACCCGAACGATACAAAATCCGATTGATCCATAACCCAAATCTGCCGAACTCGTTATAAATGTCTCATTGAGTGATCCGATATTATAGAACAAAATCGACTTTCAATCCGTCCGAAACTTGAACGAGTCGAAACCTGAAGAATCTAAAACTCGAACAATCATCGGAACGACTCAAAACCGAAACAACCCCTCAAATAACCCGAACAACTCTCGATCTAGGATAACCCGATTCTAGAACTTTGTGATAATTTTTAATCGAAGGGTATGGATGAAAATATGAATAGTCATTGTTTTGGGGCTTAACATTAGCAATTTTCCGAACTACTTAATGTTCAGTTGAGACGGAGCAGAATTTGGGCATTTGTGAAATTGACGTGCTACCACTTTTCAGTTCGGAAAACATTTTGATGTCCTTTGTCCTACGCTTACCTGGTAAAAACCTTGGATTGTTCTAGATTTAATCGAGCTTTCAAAATTAATGTCTCTGAAAATTGAAACCTCTCTGACCTCCGTAGAAATTAAAATCACCATCCTACCCATGTTTGAATTTTCAATAATTCTATGCTTTCTCATTTCTAACCACTGATAAATAACTTATAAATCAACATGAAACATTGATTTCAAAAATATTCACCGAGTCAATGTATAATATTGGACTCACTCCCAATTTGTACAAACATGAATTACACAGACCGATATCTTTTGATGAATGGGAAATTTTTTAAAATCCTCCTATTTTTTGTGGATATTCTAAAAAAATCCCTATTTTTTTTTTGGAAACTCCAAAAAAACTTCTTTACCAAATTTTTATTTCCAAATATCTCCTATGGGATTAAAACTAATTATGAATGTTGTTAGATTTTTTTATGGCCAAAATACCCTTTTTTTACAAATGTAGTAATTAAAAAAAATTGTAATTTTTTATTAATTTTAAAAAAATCCTAAATTTTTTTCGTTTATAATAATTTAAAAATAATAATTATCATATGTTATATGTCTATAATTTTAATATTTCACACATTATATATATTTAAATTATATATTTTTTTTTCTGAAAAACTAACATAAAATAATAATAAGACGAACAATAATATCAAAAGAACACTTTGCAATATATTAAAAATTAAAATATCACGAAAATATTAAAAAATAACATAAAAGAAGAATGAAACTACAAAAACTAGATGCTTAAAAAAATATTTTTCTATCAATATATTTTCAAGATGTTTATTTTATTATTATCTAATGTTAGTTTTTCATGAATAATAAATGAAATATTTAAATTATACAAACACAACATTTAATAATTGTATTTTTCTGAAATTGCAATATGTTAAAAAATATTTATGAATTTTTGTAAACCTAATAAAATTAACTAAAAAATAACAAAAAATATTTTTAACTACTACATATGAAAATAGAAGGGTATTTTGATAAAAAAAAAAACCATATATGGTTAGTTTTAATTCCTATATATAGAGATATTTGAAAATAAAAATTTGGTAGAAAGATTTTTTGGAGTTTTCAAAAAGATAAGGATTTTTTAAAATATCCAAAAAAAGATAAGATTCTTTTGAAAATTTCGCTTGATGAATTTGTACATCACGTGCACTCGTAAAAGGGCGGCGTCTGGACTCGTTGACTCGTTCTTTTTCAGTCATGTCTTTTTTGAACATTTGTTAATAGCTAATCTGAATTTGTATCTTTGATCATATTTTCTTTTAACATTTGACCATGGCTAAATCTAGGGCTGCAAACGAGCCGAGCTCGAGCGAGCTGTGTCAAGCTCAAGCTCGGCTCGGAACTTACTCGAGCTGGCTCGGCTCGTTTAGAATTATGGTTCGAGCTAAAAAATCAAGCTCAAGCTCGGCTCGTTCTAATTCGAGCTAGCTCGGCTCGGCTCAACAGTAGCTCAATTAAAAAAAAACAACTTGAATTTTAATTAAAAAAATTATAATAATTGCGAATAAACAAAAAATATTTTAAATACCAAACTATCTTAAAAGATAACAATAATAAATCAAACATACAACACAAAACATAAAAAAACAGGATTTGAACTTGGTATTATTAATTTGTCTCCCTTATTTAATATTCTTTTTAGGACCTAAATTGTAACTTGACTTGAAATTATTATTATGATAAAAGTATTTAATTTTTTAAATCGAGCTCAAATTCTTTTCGAGCTTAATACGAGCGAGCTGAGTCTGGCTCAAGCTCGGCTCAATAAGCGTTCGAGCTAGCTCGGCTCGGCTCGTTTCATTTCGAGTTAATATCGAGCGAGCTATTATCGAACTATTATCGAGTCGAGCTCGAGCGAGCCACGAGCCACGAGCTAAAGTTGCAGCCCTAGGCCTAAATCCAATTTATATTCGAGAAATTTCTATAATGCATAGTTTCCTATGTTGCACGGATACGGCGATACGACAATTTTTAAAAACTCACGGATACGAATACGGCTATATAATCATTATTTTAATATATTTATATTGTATATAATAAATAAATAAATAACAAATTAAATAATATTTTGAATTTAAATATCATGACAATAAATAAAATCAACATAACAATACAAGTATCATAAAAGTATTCTAAATTTATTCTAGAAGTATCCTAAAACTAATTTAGAAGTATCCTAGAAGTATCCTACAAGCATCCTATATAATTTATTTAAAAATATTATGGACCAAAATATATAATGGGCCGAAGTATCCTAAATGGAGTATCCCAGCCGTATCCTGAACGTATCTCAGTCGTATCCTGCCGTATCATGTCGTATCCCCGCGCGTATCCGAAAAAAATAAATATTAAAATAATCGGATACGCCACGTGGCGTATCCGATACGTATCCGAGCCGTATCGTACCCGTATCCTCATGATACTTCTGCGTTTTTGAAGTATCCGCGTAACATAGATAGTTTCTTATATAAATATTATTATTATTTAATCATTTTAATCGATTTGATTATGTCCGCTAGATACACCGTTCTCTTATTTATTTTCAAATAAAAAAATATAATTCATAGAAGATATTCAAAAAAAAAAAAAAAAAAAATATATATATATATATATATATATATATATATATATTCAAAAAAATATTATTATTTACGAAGGTATTGGGATATTTCAAAAGGTATAACAACACTCGACAAAGTATATCTAAATTCAAAAATTATAGAAGTAACAAAGTATAGGACTATTGCAGTTATTGTTCCAATTTCTTTTAAAAAGATATAATGTTATTCAAAAAAGATATTTAAAAAATGTAAAATAAATAATACTTCAAAATGTTTCGAGAAAATTATATGAGAATTTTTTTTTACAATGGTTTGTATTTCTTTTAGATGTCAATTATCATCTTGCAGCGAAGCGCGACAATATTTTCTAGTTGTATCAAAATGAAGAATCGTAAAAGATGAAAAATAATCTCATAGCTCAAACATCGTCGCCGCCGGTCTTATTTTCGCTACTTTATCCACTGAATCATATTCTCCTACCGGAGCACCAGCGTCAGGCTTAGTCGAACCAAATGAACCGGGAGATATCAATCAAGTCCTGACCTATTTTAATATATGTTTCAAGAACAATAATGCACATTTTTTTTCAGTATCGATCATAGTTGTAAACGTCCCAAATTAAAACCGGATTTTACGATAGACTTTTGAGCTTCCCTTCTCTCTCTTCTTGGAAAGAGCGAAAGAGAGAAAGCTTTTGTCAATCCCATCCAAACCGAGTCCTAATCCTCCTCACAACCATGAAGCTCCAATTTTGAGTTTCACCATTGGAGCTCCATTCTTGAGTTTCCTCACCCACCTCCACTTAAAATGTCAAGGCCAAGACGAGACTATCACGTCTAAGGTATTGCTCCACACGGCGACCAAACAAGGACAAAACGATGAAACTCGTTTAGGCCACGGCAACGACGACAAGAAGGTCGTTTATTGACTACGACAACAACGCTAAAAGAGTGGTAATGTCATGGCAACGAAGACGAAGAGCTCGTATCGACCATGGCAATACTCGAGCTACATACCTAATCTCGAGGCTACATGCTACATACATGGTGATAATCGAGATGCACCGCAATTTAAGAAGAACAATCGATAACGATGGTGTACAAGGTTAAACTAGCGGCGGTGGCCGACGAGTACGCAAAACCAAAAGGAAGAAGGCGGCGGCCGCCATTATTGGCGACAAACCCTAGCAAGGGTTTCTTTCTTTTTTCTTAGGGCTGTTCAATTGGGTCATGTATAAGTTGCAATGAGTCCAATTTTTATTTTTCTATTTCATTTTATTTTCTTCTTTTCTTTTTTTATAAGCAATGTAATTCATTTGCTTACTATATACCATGCAACTAAAGTTGTATTAAAAAAAAAACGGATTTTACCTGTGCTAACCACGGTATATGAGCTAAAATCTTATTGTTATTTCTTGTATTGAGCCAGTTTAATCTAATTTTCTTTTTTTGATATTTTTGAAGTATTATAATCAGGATAATGCAACAAATTATACTCCGAGTATTGTAATTTATCCATCCCTCTTATTTTACACTTATGTATATGCATTCTCACGAAGCCACATTATTATTGTTCTACATCATTATTGATCATTGGATTGTGTGTTGTGGTATCATCCTACACATTAGTTTTATATTTGATTTTGTAATTACTTATAATTTGTGTGGTCATTGTATGTCTTATTTTGAACGATTAGATTTTGTGATGTTGTTTAATCTTATCCATGAATTTTTTGATACATTTTTGAAGATCATATTTAATGTAGTCATTTGCGTGTCATTATTTTACACTAACTTTTAAACAATTTTCTTGAGCCGGGCCATCTTTGATAATTCCGTGTCATCTTTGATATTTTGAATCTAAATCATGTGATTAAAATTGAACGCTCAATATTGAATGTACTCTCAACATGACAAATAATATTAAGAGTTTTGCTAATTTTCTTTTGACACACAAAATTTATACACTTCTGTTTTTTAAAAAAATCTTTATTTTTATATTCAATAATACATACAATAACTTTCACTTCCAATTAATTAATGTATGTTTATGGTTTTTTACTATGAAGCAATATCTTTTTTTGGTACAATTTGTCTTTGCATCTTCTATTTGAAGATATATTACAATTATACTATATGTAAACTAAATGAATATTCTTTATTATTATTTTATGGTACTTAAGACATAGATTCTTTTATCATGTGGACAAAATATGTGCATCATAATACTCCTTATCCGATTAAATATTCAGATTCGAAAAAAATTATCTGGATTCGAACGTCCGGTTTCATTTTTTCGAATCCGAATTCGATATTCAAAATATTATCCGGATCCTGATCCGGGTACTATCCGGATTCGAATAACAACGAAAGCGGATATTCGTTTTTCATAATTTATTTTATATTTAAATAATTACGATCTCATGGACCTAATAAAAATTCATATTAACATAACTCATGATCCATGCACTAATTTCATTAATAAAAAAAATTCACCACATTTTCAAATTCCTAAATTATTTCCCTCTCTCTTCCAAGACTTTTTCTCTTCCTATTTTCTTTCAAGTTTTATGAGTGATTTTTCTTTTTTTTTTTGTAAATCAAAGTTTTTTTTTTCAAAAAATCAAAATCTTCTCAGTATTTTTTTTGAAAAATTATGATGTACTGTTTAGATATGTTTAAATATTATTTTAATTTTATTTGAATGTCAAAGATAAAATAAATAATTACGTTATGTATAAAATATTCGTTTTAATTATTCGAAAAAATTCGTATTTGTATCCGACAATATCCGAATCGTATCCGTATATGTCTAATGTCCGAACCGCATCCAGATTCGCGTTGTTCCGTATCTGAATATCCGTATTCGAAAAAATATGAATACGGATCTGGTACGACCAATATCCGAACCGGATCCAAACCGTTTACACCCCTAGCCAGGTACCCAATATCTCAGCCCAAATTAATTCATCCCCACAAACACATTTCCTCCCGAAGCCGAAGCTGACCCTAGTTCCTTTCTCCACTACTCTCCGCTACTCTGAGGACCTTCTCTTTCTACCGTGAATTCCTTTGTATTCGCCAGAATCAATTTGAACGATCATGGCGGGCATTAACAAGAAGAATGGCTCAAGGAGGAGGGGGCGAAGAATTCGAAATCTCTGATCGTACCTCCGAGACCCGATATGGAAGCTGAGTATAAGAACTCAGGCGCCCACACAGAAGATAAGGATATAGATGAGATGAAGAGGATGGGCATGATGCAGTGGAGCTACTCAGTACCGGAAATAATCCAGCCCGAGGTACTTACTGTCTAATCATATCATATATTTATAATTATGAATTTCTTCCATGAATCATTGAATCATATATCTATAAATCTATAATTATAGATTCTAGTATATAAATTAAGTATTAATTTCAGTGTTACAAGTGGTCATTGTGCTCATAAGTACATAACTTTGTATCGGTATCAACATGTTGAATTAATAGACGACAAATGGAATAGTTATATAACCGAATCAGTTAAAGCCAGACTAAATTTTTGTGAAATACATGTGAAACAGAAATGAAATAACTGCTTATTACTTAATTAAGAGATTTAGCTATAAATTTAGATGCATAATTGTTGTTGGTGTTCTATAAATACTCGTTTAAACTCATTCTTCTTCGATCAATTAATTTTGAAAATAAGAATGGATTTCTTCTGTGAGCTAATTTCCCTTGTTCTCATTCTTTCGACCTTTCTAGGACTGTTCCTGCTAACCCTTCTCCGCATCATCACCCCTCCCCCTAGCCCTTTGTTTATAGATGGCGAGCCCGCCTCGGCTACGCATGACGACCCGCAGCTCGTGGAGGATGATCCCGCCTCAGCTACGCATGACGAGCCGCGACTTGTGCAGGACGAGCCGGCATCGGCTACGCATGACGAGCCGCGACTTGTGCAGGACGGGCCGGCATCGGCTACGCATGACGAGCCGGCATCGGCTACAAATGACGTGCCGCCACTTGTGCAGGACGAGCCGCAGCTTGTGCAGGGCGAGCCAGCCTCGGCTATGCATGACGAGCCGCATCTTTTGCATGAAGAGTCGGCCTCGGCTACGCAGGACGAGCTGCAGCTTGTGGATGGCGAGCCGGCCTCGGCTACGGAGGAAGAGCCGCCACTTGTGGATGGTGAGCCGGCCTCGGCTACGGAGGACGAGCCGCCACTTGTGGATGGCGAGCAGGCCTCAGCTATGGAGGACGAGCCGCGGCTTGTGGAGGACGAGCTGGCCTCGGCTACAGAGGACGCGCCGGCCTCGGCTATGCAGGATGAGCCAGCGGCGGCTACAGAGGACGAGCTGAATAGCCCCCAAGACTCGCCAAACCGTCCCTTCTTCCTAGTGCCTCCTCCACCGCCGCCAGTGGCATTCCTTCCACCTCCTCCGCAGTCACCACCACAGGGGAGACGTGTCGTCCTTGGGAGAGACATCCTCGAGGCCATTCCTGAAGGGAATGAGGATGAAGATGAATATGAAGATCTCGAGAATAGGACTAGAAGGCGGCTGGGATTTAACAAGAAATTCAAGAGTTTTTTTCGAAAATTTGTGCGGTGCGGTTATTTTGCTGGTGGGCGTGTCGAGGAGAGGGATTAGAAAGTTTTTTATTTGTTGATTTTTTAATAGAGTTTTTGAATGGTTACATTAAGGTTTTTGAATTGTTCGACAAGTGTTTTCCTTAAATGAGTTTGATTAACCAATACTTGGAATTTTTCTTCGTAAAATTATTATTTCTCTGTTTTTTCATTTAATTGTTGTTGTTTGATTATTCATTAAACCAATTATATATTTATTTGTTAACGGAATCCTTGCTTTATGCCTCAGAAAATCGATTCTGTAATTGAGAAAATGGGAGCCAGTTATACTGGCAATGCATATAACCTAATTTCGAAAAATTGCAATCATGTTTGTAACGATGTATTATGCAATTGTGTACTACCATATTAGTTAAATATTACATTAATTTCTAGTTTTCACATTTAAGCATCATGTATTTGATCACGTCAACATAGAAGTTGCAAATATACCTTTTCTGTGTACAATATATCGTTTTCGAAGTACAAATACAATACATGTTTGATTTGTATACTTTCTGAAATATATTTTTCTAATTTTTTGCAAAATATTTTATATTCGTCTACATTACTATTATATATATATTTTTAACAGAACTATGCATTTCTGAAAATATACGTATATATATTAAGGAAAATGTTGTACATACACAACTCCCCTCCCCCCATGCCTTGATGACGTGGATAGCGCTTAACACCTCAAGAATTAACACACAAATACATGATTTAACATCTTAATTTGCGCTTTTATTATCTTATGTTATGATAAAACACCCAAATAAGGTGTTAAATCATAAATTTGTATGTTAATTCTTGAGGTGTTAAGCGGTATCCATGTCATCAAGGATGTTGGTGTAGGTTGGGGAGATGTACATCACTACTCATTATATATTATTCTAATGAAACTATACATTTCTGAAAGTATCTGCAATCAGGCCCAAACAAGGCCACATTTAGTGGGCCTCCATCTAAATATAAAGACTCGTGCCTCTTCAGTTCCCGCGCAACACACAAGTCCGTCCTCTGCACACTCTGACAGTGACGTCCATGTCCGCCACCACCAGCTCCGCCGTGATCACCGCGGAGGAGATAATCTCGCTAGCCCAAAGCCCTACATCTGCCTTGCCTGCTACGCTTCCCGTCTCCACACTCCTCTCCCTCCTCAATTCCCCCAATTTACCCTCCCCTACTCTCATTTCCTCACTCCTCACTCTTCTCCTTCGCTCCCCTCCGTCCTCCTCCCTTCCATTTGCCCTCCTTACGCCTCTATTCCCTCCTATCTTCCATCGCCTCAGCTCCTCCTCTCTTCCTTCTTTATTAGAAATCCTCATTGCAGATCTCTCTTCTTTCTCCGATCCAAACATCTGTACCCTTCTGGACCTCCTTCCCTCTTTACTAACCCTAATCATCACATCTTATGGAACCGGCACAATATCATCATTTCTCGACCAAATTCTCACGTCCGATTGGTCCAAACCATTTCTCCTAAAATTCTCTTCAATTTTACGCGAATTTCCTCCCAGCATCTCAAATAACATCCCCCCGTTTCTCGAAAAGATCTTCGATGGAATGAATGGGGTTGATATACAAGATCTACCGTCTCTAGTTTACCAACTATTGCTTCTTGCATCCAAAGGAGTGTGTAGGAGAGATCTAATTAGGGGCATTTTGGTATTTTTTGGGGGACAAATAAAGGGACCTGGATCCATTATAAGACAGATCGAAGGGACGGTGTTAATGCATGTGAATTTCGCAGTGAAGCAAGATTTATCGCTCGGACAAGAGATAATTGCAGTCGTGAAGTCGAATTTTGGTGCTCTGAATCATTTCATGGTGAATGTATTGCTTTCAATAGCTAGGATTAAGAGGTTTAATGAGAGTATTATGAACGTGATTAAATTAGCGATTGTAGATTCAAATCGCGATTGCAAGGTCTCCAGGTTAGTTTTCTTTTATAAGATATGTAATTTGTAAATCTTAGGAAATATAGGGGGCATTTTAAATATTTCCTTATGATATTTGTAGGCACTGCAAGTGGTTGCCAGAATGCCTTAAAGATCAATGTCTCGAGACCGCTAAATCCATAGAGAGAGCTATATTAAAATCAGTAAGTATTGAACTTCTTTATAATTTTCTTTTGGTTAATTTATTTCGTAAAAATTGTGAAAATTTGAGATTGTTTTAAAGGTTAACGAGAGTAATGGAGGGAGAGAGCATGTGGTACCAAGTATTGTCCAATTAGGGTTTCTTCTACTGGAGACACTGGATGGTGACTCAACTGGAGGGGATGGCCAGAACGACGAACTGATTGGTGTCGAAATGCTAGCCATTCAAATGCTAAGAACCCTATTTGAGATCCACGAAATGGCCCGAACTGAGGTTTTAAAATTATTCATTTGCGAGTTTAGATGTTTCACGGTTTTGATGTTATTATTTTTTTGTTTTCATTTTTGTGATGTAGATAATTGAGCAGTGTAAAAATAGGATTCTTGCAATGAAACCTCAGCAAAGCAATGGAAGTATTAGGCTTTTGGGATGCTTGGTACAGAATTACCGGTACACGATGCTGGGGTTCGTTTCTCATTTGAAAGAATTACTGGACTATTTTGCTTATATGCACGAAAAAACGGCTAGTGCTCTCATTGATTGCATTTTGCCCCTCGTCAAATCCAGCCGTGAATTACAGGTCTCCCTCAACCCCAAATTCATCTTTTAATATTCGTAGTTTGCTCAAAATATTATTATTATTTTCAAAAATGGAAACTTTGCAAAAAAAAAAAAAAAAAAAAAAAAATCATGAATTATGCCTAAATCACAACAAAGCCTCTAGATATTGAAAATTGCAAATAAGCCCCTCTATTCTTAAAAATTAAGAAGAATAACCCCTCGTGTTAAAACAATGTAAGGGGTTTATTTTAATTTCTGAAGAATAGAAGATTATTTTTGTAATTTTCAACAATGTAGGGACTATTTTGCAATTTAGGCATAACATAGGGTCTTGTTGAAAATTTTACATTAATTTTGTAGGATTATATAATCCTAGTAGTGAGAAAGGCAATGTTCAAAAGAGAGGAGTCAGTTAGAGTGGCTGCAATGAGGGCCATAGTGGATCTGATTTGCATCCAAAACGGGTCTGGGAAAAGGAATCCGAACCCGCTAATGGACTCCTCCAGTCAAGCTAGTTCCAGCCAGCAAGCCGAGTTATTATATTCTGATTCTGGAAAGACTCTGTTTCATGATCTATGTGGCCTACTTAGACGCTGCCTCTCTCAACAAGTATAGTTGGCTTTTACTCATAATGTTTACATATCAGTATAGGAAATTTGCAAAAAAGCGCCTTACATTAATTGAAAATTGCAAAAAAAAGATAGACCCTTCCATTAAATAATATAGGGGTTATTTATTGAATTTTCGAAGTAGAGGGCAATTTTTTGCAATTTTCATTAATGTAGGGGTCTTTTTGCAAATCCCCGATATAAGTATTTCACTGTAGAAAATATTATTATGATTTATATTTTTTTAACAGGCTAGGGTTAAAGAAGTATTATACGAAGGCCTCGTAAAAATAGTCGAATCAGATCCATCCATTGCGAATAGCATTTTTGATTTTTTATGGCCTCATTTTCTACTATTCTACAGCGAGGTAAATAATAAATACTAAATTAATTCTTATAAAATAATTATAATATTTCTTATTTGTACGATTTCAACATTGAATAAAACTTTATGTTTTTAATTTCAGGACTCAGAATGCCCGATAAAAATGGACGCATGTTTCAAAGTCGAAAATGCAAAAACATGTGTTATTATCGAACCATTAAACCACATGATATCATGCATAACTAAGATTCTAATAATATCGCATCATCATCAACAAGATCAGATCAAATCTAGCCGTCCAGCTCGTCCCTCTTCTTGGGCTTCCTTTGATTTCTCTCCTTCACAAGATAATGAGGTAATTAAAATATTTCGCCTTTTATTATAATATTGGTGATTAAAATGTTTTTCTTTTTAGAATGTGAAATCGTCTTCTAGTGAATCTTTCTCTAAAGCGTTGTCGAAAATTAAAAAGTTCTTGAGAAAGTGCTCGACAGAAGGTATGCTTGATTTTTGCACATTGGCCCTCCTAAAACTCGATATTTACAATCATGCCCTCAGATATTATTTATTTTATTTTATTTAGATAAACAAATTCTGAGCCAAGAAGCTGGTTGTACAGAAATGAACCACATGAGGCGTGTATTATTTCTAAGCATAACAGAAATATTCATGAATACGAGTTTATTAGAACTCGACAATTCGAAAAATAATAATCAAGAAGAAATTAAATCCTCGATTGAAAAGGAGATCACAGTGCTTATAGACTCGCACCAAAACTTTTTGGAAAAGAAATCGGGTCTAAGTAAGAAAACAAAATCTCATTTCTTCGCCACCTCAGCACTCGTAACTCTTCTAGAAACTTCCGTTCAATTATGCACTAGTTCGACTTTGAGTTCGGCTAAACACACCCAAGATCGTACCCAAAATCGTACGCAGCAATCTAAGAAAAAGGACGAGAATAATCAAAATACAAAGATAATTTATTTTTCTTTAAATGTGTGCCTAAAGCATATTCAATCAATTGATCCTTCGAAGGAGGATTTTTCGAATTTGAAAAAGCTGGTGAAACCAGTTATACAACTGGTATTTTTGCTGGTACCAGGTACGAAACAAGAAACTGGTACCAGTAAGAAGAATGTGAAGAGTAAATCAGAGCAATTATTAATTGCTTTGACGTGTTTCAAGGAATTGTGTAAAATCATGAGTTCATCCAAGGATCAATTGGGGGTTTTATTCAAGGAAATTATTTCTGTTACTTCGCCAGAAACAGAAATCGATAATGAAAATCAAATTTTGGAGCTAATTTGGTTGTTCTGGGAGAAAGATATAAAACCAATTTTCTCTCAGCTTATTAGTTCCTCACTTTATGCTGAATCTGAGGTACTTTCTGATTTTCCTCGATTAAAACTTCTATAAAGCAATTAATTTATTAGTTTTCGAAATTATCACACAGGTTTTAGCAGAATTAATTTCAATAATAGGGGCCAAATTCCCTTGCGGAAGAAGAAATCTCCTCTCTCTATATCTCAACGAGCAAATCAAGACTGAGAAAATCGAAAACCCTAATTTATCCCGTGCGTTATTCTCTCTCATCACAACCCTAATCCCTGCACCAAACGACTTAACATTCGCAAAGGAAATCACGTCCGAATTGCTGTCCGTTATTGGATCCGGGTCCGAAGATCCAATACCCGTATCGGAAACGTTGTTCAGTGTAAATTTTCATACCAAAGATGGTCTTGCTGGGGCGTTGATTGAAGGGACGGAATCGTCTGTTGTTGAATTCGAGTGGGTTTTGGTCAAGATTAAGGAGGTGGTGGTAAATGGAGCGAGTCGTGGTGGTAAGAGATTTTCGAGGGTTGATTTGGAAGATGCATTTTATTCGAGATTGGTCCAAGTGGTGCACCTGCTTTCAATCTTTGCAGAGATGAATCTTAACGGTAAGGCATATTTGCAAAAAAGCCCTTGCATTAACAATTTCAGAATTAGTTAAAAAAGTAGTATTTTTTTTTGTAGATTCTCAAGCAGAGCAATTTTTGAAATTAAATGCGAAATTTTACAAACTTCTGGCTCGTGTTGCAAAATTTCAAATCGCGCCAAAAGGACACAAACAAATTTTTCCAGGTGCAAAATTTCAAAAATTAGCCGAAGAAACATGCAAGTTGCTCACCTGCCAGCTGTACAGTTTCGTCGCTCTCGTTCAATGGGTATTTTAATCAATTCCTTCTTTTACATCATATTAATTTAAATATATATCCGAAATAAAGTGAAGATTTCTTTTGATGTTACAGAAACAAGATAATACTGTGATTTCTAAGGGGGCTTTGAACAAAATCAGAAGAGAGAGTCGATGTATACCCGATTTAATATTTCAGATCGAAGATTATGAAAAATATCTCATTAAATTAACTAAATTAACCAAGGTTAATCTCATGAGATATGCAAAGCGAAGCGCTTCAAGGGACTTCAAAATAATTGTACCCAGAGACGAGGTTCGGGATGTAAAAGAACCTGAACAGGAAGCTGAAGAGAATGAGAATGGCGTGTCTTCTGAGAATGATTCTGAAAAGTGTGAGGGTCTAGATGAAAAAAGTGCTGCTTATACTGACAGTGAAAGAGAAGAAGGGGTTTTGGAGAGAAGGAAGAGAGCTAAGAGCAATGATGTTGTACAGGATTCAGATGAAGAATTTTGAAATAAATATGTAATATTTAATTTGCTATAATTTTGTGTTTTCTTTTTTGTATAATTGTTATTTAGGATTGTTATTCTATATAATGATAATGATAATGATACGAAAGATTCTGAAAATCAAATTTCAGACAGCTCAGACACCAACCAATCCATTTTGTTACTTTTTCCCAAAAATTCTAATTCATTAAATCATTCAAATTTTGTGGCCTGTACAAATATTCTCTGACAGGTGTGCCGTTTGAGATTTTTATGATATCAATGGTAGGAAAAACAAATTGTAAAAATAATGTTGATGTTGTGTATGTTGCAGAAAAAACATTTTCATCAAATGTTGTGGCGATAAAATCCAAATCTGGTCGTGAAATGAAAAAAAATGTTAAATTTTCATTTTAGCCAATTAAGACAACGAAAATGCATGTTTTAATGCATCGACATTTTTTTTCTTCATCTTCTTTCTCTCTCTCCTCATTTTTTTTGTCCTCTCCTTGAATTAGAGCATCGGTATTTCGATTAACTTGATCCCGTTTAATATTACTATCCATTTTTCTTTCGTTTGATCTATTAATTCGAAAAACTATTACCAGATATAATTAAAACAAAAAAATATTCATTTTCAAATCTTTTATAATTGGTTGTAGCATAAATCTGACACTATTAGAACCGGATACAACCAAACATTTTTTACTTATTTTCAAATTCAGATTACGAGTCCAACTGATAACAAAATAATTTTCAGAACATAAAACATTGAAATTACAAGTCTTATCATACTTGGTTGAGAACCCTCACAAATATTAATAAAAAAATAAATTCTCGAATAAAGTTGTTCAAACTTCATAAAACCTTTGCCCAATAAAAATGGTGATTTTGATGTATAAAATGGAGAAGAAAATGAAGCAATGAAATTTATTAATAGAGTTAAAAATGAATATTTTATACGAAAGATCATTCAATTTTCTTTGAAAATCAAATAGTAATGAACAAATTGATAAGACATCACTCTGGCAAATCTTATATGAAAATCAATTAATGATGAGTCTAAAATGATAAAACTTGACTATGCTATAAAAAAAACAAAACATAAAATAATACAAACATTTTCGCTTAGTGGCTAGTAGTTTGACGAAATGAGAAAAAATTGGTGAAATTCATAAAACGACCTAAAAAATAACTATGAATCTGAATTCAATAATTGCAAGTCCAAGTCCAATAGTGTTTATCATCATTTTGCCAGACCAAACTTGTTTAAAAATTTGCTAAAGTTGTTTAGTTGAGAAATTAAAGTAATAATCATCGCCGCAACATTATTTGTTGGAAATATTTTTTTCGCATGAATGATTGGCGAAAACGTCATTTTTACAAAGTCCACAAACATCACACTGTTTATGAAATACTTTTGAATAGCTATATATGTTTTTTTTTCTCGCTATTAATTGCGGGGGATTTTAACTTTTTATTAAAATTAAAGTTTTAAGTGAGTGACTCACTATATATATTACATAGTTCGTATGGTTATACAAGATACATACTACATTAAATCCTCGCTCTCTTCTTTTCAGTGTTCCAGAGAAATGAGAATCCATTCCTTCACTATCACAGAGAGAGAGAAAGAGAGAGAGAGGTTAAAAATGTCCGAGGAGAGTAGAAGAAGTGCAGTCTCGGTTGGAGGATTGAGATCTTCCTCGGAAGATCGGAAACCGCCGTCTACCGCATCCTCTACTGCGTCTCCGGCTACGGCGGAGGCAGCGCCGTCTGAACGGAAGATAACGTTGAAGAGTGCTGACATGAAGGAGGAGATGAAACAGGAGGCCTTCGAATGTGCTCGTGCTGTAATGATCTCCCCCCCTCGTTATTTAATTCTTTAGTTATTTACTCATTTTCTTTTGATTTTTATTCATTCCTGATTCATCAAATCATTCTAAGAATTTAGTCTATTTTAGGATATCTGAATACTGGATTAGTTATTTTTTAACGAATTTGCAATTGTGAATAAAATGATTGAATTGAGAGCAAAATGGAACAAATTAATCTTGAAAATTTTGAATCTGATTTACTTTAGGAAATTGTATATGTTTCAATCAAGATTTTTTGATAAATAAACATGAAATTTTCGTGGTGTATGTATAGGCATTCGATAAGCACACAGTGGAGAAGGAAATTGCAGAATATATCAAGAAGGAATTCGATACTAGGCATGGTCCAACATGGCATTGCATTGTGGGAAAGAATTTTGGTATTTTCATTTTTCCCCCTTTTCTTCAAATTATTTGATTTTAGAGAAATATTTTATCTGTCCATTATACCTTTATATATACTCATTATATCTTTTTAGTTTTTTATAAATACATTATATCTTTTTTTGAGTATTTTGGATGTTTCGTTATACATATTTGAATGACAATGTACATTATTTCGTGTGAATAATACCTTTTGTTTGGCCGGTGGTGCGGGCGGTGATTAATGCCAGCAGTGAAGAACAATCCTCTTTATTTTAATATATGGCGTAATTTCAGTTGTAACCTTATAAAACCTGAAAATATCACGAGTACCCCTCTAAAATGTGAACAATACCTTTTGTTTCGTATTTTTTTTTTGTATATAATGAAGCATGGGTATTTTGGGAGTTTTTATGAACTAACTTAGAAATAAGCAGTTCGCATTATATTTCTTATTTTGTAAGGGTACACAATAGTATTTCTATTTTTTGTAGTGGTATTCATGATATTTCACATTTTGGAGGGGTATATCATAACCTTACGTATACGATATATTTGGATAAATCATATTATATATGTAGCTTATCATCTTTAAAAAAATCATATTAATATTGTTTTATTTTAATATTTAATACAGGTTCGTATGTGACGCACGAGACAAACTTTTTTGTCTACTTCTACATAGATTCGAAGGCGGTCTTGCTGTTCAAATCTGGCTGATTTGCAGATAATCCAAGCCGTTTATTCCCATAAAATCATTTTCTATGTCCGAGTGTTTTAAGATCCGTATTTTTGCTAATAGTTTTTTTTACCTTTTTTAGTTTATTGTGTTGCTACCTTTGCATTGTGTTGTTATTATTAAATTATTGTATTTTTAGTACTGTGTTAGCTTTTTTATTGAAGAAATATGAATATTCTTTATATTTCAGTACTCTATTACAAACTATTTTACCCATAAATCCTATTAAACACACAAAAGTTTGAAGAAGAAAATGACTCCATTGGTTTTTCAATTATATTTCGCAAATTAAGAATTTATATCTGCATGTCACTTTCATATATAATATTATTTTCTGAAAATAAAAAATCAATTGAGCTCGTATATATTTAAATTGTGTAGGAAAAATAGTATATTGGCATTTAAAATGATCCATTGGTAAATTGTCAATCAAATGTGTTATATTTATAATGAAGTGGCCCAATTGATTAAATAAAGGCCTATAAGTCTTGGCGAATTATATACGGGCTTTGATTACCTACGTACAATATATACCGTCCGATCTAAATCCAAGTGTACAGATTGAAATTGATGGGTCCTGTTTCTAAGGCAATTCGAGTATATAAGTCCCTACTTGAAAACAATACCATGCTCCAGCCGCTAAAACCCTAGAGAGATTCCGCCGCCAGCCCGCTAGTCGCCATGGTAATCCTTCTTCCTCACTTTAAACCCTAATTCTAAGCGTAATCTTTTCTGTTATCTGGATCTGATTTGATGTTTGCCTTTTTGTTGTTGTTCTTAAGGGTATTGATTTGGAAGCCGGAGGAAGGAGCAAGAAGACCAAGCGCACAGCGCCTAAGTCCGACGATGTGTATCTCAAGCTTCTCGTTAAGGTCAGATCCTATACGAATCTTCATTTTGTATCCAGATTTTGATCAGATATTCTGAACTGCTAATGGATTAAATTTTTCCACACTGTTGTCTAGATGTTTAAACTTTGAGGTTTTGTAGGATGTAAATCAAGTTGTGAATATTTATTGAACAATCCTCTTGTGTTATGTTGTTGTACAGCTTTACCGCTTCTTGGTAAGGAGGACTGGTAGCAAGACAAACCAAGTCATACTAAAGAGGCTTTTCATGAGCAAGACCAACCGCCCTCCCCTTTCTCTCAGGAGGCTTATCAAATTCTCGACCGCAAAAGACCAGGTACCCTCTCCACCCATATTGTGTTTATCTCAAAACTCCAATTCATTTCATGCATACTAATTTGTTATTGTATTATACAGAGTGGTAAAATTGCAGTCATTGTCGGTACCGTCACCGATGACAAGAGAGTTTATGACGTACCGGCCATGAAGGTCACAGCGCTCAGGTTCACCGAGACTGCTCGTGCTAGAATCGAGAAGGCTGGCGGTGAATGTTTGACCTTTGACCAACTCGCCCTTCGCTCCCCTCTTGGCGACAACACTGTAATCCAACTACCAATTCTAAATTCAAACTCTTTGATGATAATATTAATAATAATGATGAAATTGATATTTGTAATTAGGTTTTGTTGAGAGGACCCAAGAATGCTAGGGAGGCAGTTAGGCACTTCGGGCCCGCGCCTGGTGTACCCCACAGCCACACCAAGCCATATGTTAGGTCTAAGGGAAGGAAGTTCGAGAAGGCGAGAGGTCGCAGAAACAGCAGGGGATTCAGGAATTAATTTCGGGATCTTTTTTTCGGAGTTTCTGTTTTTATTATTGTTCTGTTGGAGAATTAAACTTGGAGACCTTTTGGTACTATTATCTTGTTAGTTGTTTTGAGTTTGAAGTGAATTTTTTGTGAAATTTTGGTAGAGTTTTGTTTCTTTCATACTTTGTTGAGTTGGTGAATTATGCTTCTGAGTAGTCAATTTCTTTTCGAATATCATTAAGCTGTTTTGCAATATTCTCAATATATGGTTTTAGATTCTATAGAATAGTTGATTAGTATGTACTTGATATAAACAAATTGACAATTAGTTGGATACAGAACCTAGATGGTACAAGATTATGCATTTTGAGTTTCGTATCATGCTTGTTTATAACGTGAAGTACGAAAATCCAAAAGCATCATGAAATGCAAATTGTGCGAGTTTTTTGACTTTTTAGTACCATATATATATGGTTACATAACTTACAAGTTACAACCTCTAGTTTTCTATGATCCAAATAGTAGTATATGTTTCCTTCAAAAATACTAAAATAGCGATCATAAGATTTTGGTGAAAATCAACATTACTAATGGAAATTTCACTCGTTTGGGTTTCACGAATTATGACTTTCCTCGGCATGTTATCACTAGCCTGCAGTACCAAATTCCACCAACCAAGAGTCAAGAACAGAAAAATGTTAACTTCTTGAATGTGTGGGATTACTAATTTTGTCCACGAGATGTGTATGGTACTCATATTCTTAATTATATGTATCAATTGTTATATTCATAAATTCAGAGAAAGATTATATTATTTTATACTAGTTCTATTCACATGAATACATGTTTGACATCTGATATAGAACATATAAACTTCTAAATGTTGAACATAAAACTCTCTTGAAAGCCCTTGAAAAAGAGAAATTACAAAAATATAATAAAAACCCAATGGTAATTTAAAATTAGAAAGAAAAAGAAAAGTATTGTACCCATATTACAAAAATTAGGGGTTTACATGTATCCCACAACAAATAATCCTATATCCTACTAGAGCAAAAAGAAGCCTATATAATATTCATATATATAGGCTTGAGAATAAATAAATATGTTACTAAAATTCCCTAAAATTTTATACTCTCGCTATTTACATTCCCTTAAACGCTCCGATCAATCTCGGCCGTCAATTTATATGGACCAATGATTATCCGATGGAATCATCCAACTGCACCCAACAGACCGGCCAAGAACTCCTTGTATTTCACCTATACTTTTAAATGCATTTCCCTGCATTTTAAATTATAATTATTCAAAAATAGATTAATTATACCTTTTTTTTGTCTAATTAACAAAATGATCTTTTAAGGAAAATTATACCAAATTATCGTGAGATCCTTCGAAGTGAAATACCATCACACCAAGACCTTTTCTTCTATCAGTCTCCACCTAAATATCTCCAAAAAAATAATTAAACGAATCCAAAAAACTAATTAACGAATTCAAATTTGACGTACCGCACAAGAGCAAATAGAAATCCGATTAGCAGTCAACGCTGATGTCACCTCTGCCATCATTCCTGAAATTTTAACAAGTTCCAGGGTGTTATCAGCAAATCACATCCATTCCATACCAATTTACAAAAAAAAAAAAAAAAAAAAGAAAAGAAAAAGAAAATTACCTCTTCGCTCAACACATACAATGTATACAATGCAGAGCCAATTTACTGAATTGCCCTCCACACTATGCCAGGCGGCGATTTTGTCAGCCTTCCAGGTCTCCACAGTCTCCAATAACTCGTGATCCTTGACCAAACCCGATCCGTTAAATTTGGGGGCCCGTTTAGGAAAACTAGCTGTGATATGGTTCACATGGACCAGATCTTTTTGAGCTTTCATCGAGTGATTATTCCCTATGTTGAGGGCTTTTTGGGGAGTTTTATTTGGAGATGGCTTTTTTGAGAACAATTGTTTTTTGTCTGCATCGAGATCCGCGACGAAATCACTGACTCGGTCCGCGGTTAGCTCCAGGGCGCATAATTGTGCTTGCTCCCTCAAAAACTAATAAAAAATAACAAGAAATAATTAAATTATTATTGTATAATTTAATAACATTATTAATTATAGTATTAGCGTACTTTCATTATTTTGTGCCTCGCACTGCGCGTCTTTGCATGTTGCAACCATTGTTCATGCCATTCAAATGCAATTTTACTAGGTATTGTCTGCTTAAAAGAATATATAAATTTTGAGGGATTAGAGACTAAAATTGCCTGATTTTCATTTATTATAAAGAAAAAAAATTAATTAAAATTGTAAGAACTAACATCAGAAGTAATTATTTCTACTACTTCGGCATTTGCGAGTTCGTGTATTGGAGAACATTTATTCCCATTTACCTTCAAAAATAAAAATAAAAGTAATTGAAAAAAATCATTTCTTTTTGCAAAATTATCATGCACAAAACAGTTATGATTTTCGAAACTTACTTTTGCCCCAATCATTTTGTTCCCAATTTCAGTGTGAATTAAATACGCGTAATCTATAACCGTCGCTCCTTTCGGAAGGTCTTTTATCTAAAAAAAACAAAACATAAATCGAGTGGCAATTTCGTAATTTATCCAATTTTAAGTACCTACCTCTCCTTTAGGTGTGAAAACAAAAACACGGCTCCCAAGAAGATCTACAGTAATCGCATCTACAAATTCTCTCGAACTCATGTTTCCCACAAATTCTTCTTGCCACTCTTTAATCGCATTTAACCACCCAATCTAATAAAAAATTCAAAAAAAAATCAAATTACAGAACTTAAAAAATAAAAGAGGGAAATAATTAGAATAAAATATAATAATTAATTACCCTAAGGGCCTTGCCGGTATTGTTAAATTGAATTTCTGTTCCTTGTTTACCGCTATAATGAGCAGCGATTCCTCTCTCCGCAATTAAATCCATTGCCTCCGTTCTTATCTTTTCAAATTTTAAAAAGAGGGCTAAATTTGATATTTTGGAGTTTTGCAAGGGTGGAATTGAAAATGTACCTGGACTTCGAGGCGAAACATGCTCTCTTTGAGAAAAGGAATAACAGTCGTGTGAAGGCTTTGGTATGCGTTTGGTTTTGGGGTCGCGATATAATCTTTCACCTATTTTAAATTATTAATCAAATTATGTTCCTTTGTACACATCAAAATTTGAGATAATTAATTGTTAAATAGTATCATATTAGTAAGGTCTAATATGAAAATTTATCAAACTTACAGCTTGTGGCACAGGTGTCCATATTCCGTGAACGAGACCAAGAACATGATAACAAACCTAAATAAACAAAAGTTAATTATATCAATTTTTATGAATATAGAACTTTAAATTCATAATAAATCAAATATTTACAATTAGATTTTCTATATTTTAATAAAAAAAATGAGAGAATATTTTATTTTTACCTGTTGTGGACTACAAAAAGGGCCAACAACTTCACCTGTTTTCGGCTTTATAACTATTCGAAGCTGTTATGGATAATAATCATTAAATTGTTTGATTAAAGTTTGGTTTTTAATTTTTTAATTAATTAAAGAAACCTGTGCAATTAGGTTGACTTCGCTCATTGAGTTCGTTGACTGCAACATGGTTTCATAAGTGCTGAAAAATTCAACGAAGAAATAATTTTTCGAGTATTAATAATTTTAAGAAATATAATAAATTAGGGTTTTGTATTTTTTTGTTTTGTTTTATAGAAACCTGTAAAGTTCCTTGTAGCAAGAATGCACTTCGGTTTGAACCGCTACGAAATTTAAGTACTGATCCTCTTCTATCTTTTTCTTCAATATTCTCTTTGCCTAAATTATTAGAAAATATATTAATTCGATATTTTTCGAAAATTTAACCGCAGTTTTTTTGTAAAAAAGAGAGAGAAAAGAAACCTCTTCGAGTTCTTTTTCATGAACGCGACAAAATTCTTCTACTCTTTCACTGAGCTTATGAAAATCACTTGGATTTGTATACATGAATGAAAGATATTCCAACTCTGCCTGAAAAATTAAAAAGATCAATCAGAAGTTCTAATAAAAGAATAATTTAAAGATAAACTATAATAAATGAAATTAACGGCAATTCACAAAAAAATCCCTATAGTTTGCTTATATTGCAAGTTTCAGTAATGCAGTTGTAATTTAGGCAAAATGAAGGGGCTTTTGTGCGAATATTCATTAATTTTAAAATCTAATACACTACCTTGATTTGGTACATTCCAAGACGTTTAGCTAAAGGAGCAAATACTTTTAACGTCTCTCTAGCAATAGCAGACTGCATAAAAAAATTAAGTAAATAAATAACACCAACGAAAATAATCTCATAATTAATAAGATAAAAAAAAACCCAATTTGTTAATTACTTGTTTGTGTGGGGGCATATGTGAAAGAGTACGCATGTTATGCAACCTGTCTGCCAATTTCACAATTATCACTCTAACCTGAAAATTACAAAAACTAATTTATTAATTCTAGAAAATTGATTAAAATAAATTAATACTTTTTAAAAAAGTTCACAAGAAAATAATTAAATTACATCTTCGGTCATGGCAAGAAACATTTGTATCAAATCATCGGCTTTAACGTCTTGCTTAGAATTGCTTTCGTCCCCTTTCCGCTTAATCTTCCCCAATTTCGAAACCTTGGAGAAAATAAAGAAATACAAAATTACACTCAACCCCCTCTATTTTCATAAATTATAAAAACATCCTCCTCACCTTGGTTTCTCCTTCGACAATATTTCTAACGGTGGACCCAAATTCCTTTTCGATGCTCTCGAAAGTGACTAAATCTGTGTCTTCAACTGTGTCGTGTAATAATCCTGCCGCAATTGACTCCCAATCGAGTTCCTAATTAAAAAAAAATCATTATAAAAATGGAAATGGAAGTAGAAAATAGTAAACTTTTTGGGTGAAAAATGAATTACGAGTTCCCCGAGTATTCGAGCGACCTCGACAGGGTGAATAATAAAGGGCTCTCCGCTTTTTCTTTTTTGACCATTGTGTGCTTCAAATGCTAACTGTATAAATTTATATGATTAATAATTGTAAGTACAAATTATCGAATTAATAAGATAATTTGTTTTGGGGGGAATTATCACCTTTAGAGAATCGTGAACTAGATTTAGTTCCTTTGGCGGAAGATACGAGATTGAAGGTTTGAGACTCTGCCAAATCAATTATTTGATGAAATTACAAAAACAATTTATTTGCATTATCCAAATTCGAAATTATAACAAGGAATTAAAGAATTACATACCTCCCATAAAGATTCGGGGTTAATGGAATCATACGATTCAGAGGAAGAACACCAAAGCCTCCATTTCTTGTCGTTAAGGGTAGAATTGGTATTTAAGAATCTTTTATAGAGAGAGGAATCAGATTTTCTTGTGATTTTATTGAACTTTGTCTTGCTGACGAGGTGGGACCCGCTCCTTGTGCGCCATTTGTGAGTCTGATAAGAAGAAGAGGAAGAAGAAGACTGAGTCGTACTTGCGAAGGACCCGCTTAGAACTCTCGGTGCTTTCCATGCACATGATAAAACACTGCATTCATACACACCTCGACTCCCCAATGGAACTGCTCCAATTAAATTCAATCATTTAAATTTGAGAAAACCATCAAGTTAATATGGTAAACAGGTTATGAATTTTCAAAAAATTATCAAAATTTCACTAAAACCACTCTCAATGATACTGAGAGGGCGAGAACTTGCTAATAATTTGACGTCTGATGGACTTTGGCCAAGATAAAAGGAAAAAAGAAATAGCACAAAGAAGCATGATAATACCGGACATGGACGGAGAGAGAGCCATCCAGTTGCTTTATGGTTCGTTCCGAATAATCTCATCGGCACCGCACAAACTGAAGCTCAATCCCTGAGAGAGGAGGCCAGAACCCAAGTACCTCCACCAGAAAATTTCACTTTTATCTACTTAGCTTTACTGTACTAGGTGGAGAACTGTTCGAATTACACGAAACAGTAGAGAGAGGAAGAGAGAGAGAGAGAGAGAGAGAAGAGATAACGGGATACGAGAGGCCAGAGAGCGGCTGAAGCAAGTGATGACGAATTTTTTGTTCTTTCCAATTTTCCCATTTATATATAAATAAGAAATTAAGAATTAATGTAAGACCGAATTTTTATTTCATGTGTGCCCCTACAAAATATCATAATTACATGTATATATCTCAAACGACATGTTTGATTTGAAGGATTTTGGAATACAATAATCCATGTATAATTTCAGTTTCTATGTGTTTTCAATTTAGCCCCTGTAATTTTGGGTTTTTCAATTTAGCCCTTACCCATAAATATAAAACTTATACAAGACTAAGAACTAAGAAGTAGGGTTAGGGGTGTAAACGGTTCGGATAGTGGTCATACCAGATCCGTATCTATATTTTTTCGGATACGGAACAACCCGTATACGGATACGATTCGGATATTCTCGGATACGTATGAATACATATACAAATCTTTTTTGGATAATAAAACGGATATTTGACACGTAACATAACTATTTATTTTATCTTTGACATTCATATAAAATTAAAATAATACTTAAATAATACCTAAAGAGTATAATATAATTTTTCAAAAAAGTTGAGAAAATCTTGATTTTTAGAATAACCTTGACTTTCAAAAAAAATCACTAATATAACTTGAAAAGAAAGGGCAGACAGAAAAAAGTATTGGAGAAGAGTAAATAATTTTGGGATTTGAAAATATCTTCAAAATATTTTTTATGTATTTTTTTAAATAAAATTGCTTCATGGTTCATGAGTCATGTGGATTCGGTTTGAATCGGTTCGAATTATATCCGAACCGTTTACATCCCCTAATTAGAATGACTAACAATAAATTTTCCACTTTTGAATTAAGTCAAGAATGCTACTTATCATGAGTCCTTGCATTCGTTCTTTTCGTTGGAAAATTCAGTTCTCTCTTAATGATCCATATTATGACTAGCCACTTTATATGATCCATATCCGAATAATATTAAAATTAACTACTAGAATAATATTAATTTGTCAAAGATATTTCCAGGAATATTTTTATTTAATTTTAATTTTCTATGATAAAATATATAATAAATAAAAGATTACAATTATGTATGTGACATATAGTTTTTTAAAATTAGTATATGTTAAAAAATATTTATAGTGATTTTAAATTAATAAAATAATACACAAATATGTTTATTAAATTTAAAGATGAAAAATAGAGGGGTATTTTTGTCCAACAAAATTGTAATACCATGAAATACACTTTTAGGGGGATAATTGAAAAGAAAATCTTGTATGTAGGAGTTTTTTTTGGAGTTTCTCAAAACTTAGGATTTTTTTTGTAAATTCAAGAAAAGTTAGGGGGTGATTTGTAAATTTTCTTAATTTTTATAATGATAATGACATGATCATCTCGAAATAAAACTATTTCACATCATTTTTTTTATCAAACAATAATACACATAATAGTGTAACCGTATAATTATATCCGAGATTAGTGTGTTGCTCCCGGGTCGGGTCGGGTCCCTAGCACACACGGGTTGTACGGGCACGGGTTTAGACGGGCACGGGTGCACGGGTTTCGACGGGCGGGTTTGGACGGGTGCATTTGGAGGGACGGGGAAAACCCGCCCTTAGACCCGGCGGGCGAGACGGGTCCCGGGCGGGACGGGCGGGTTGACGGGCGGAATAAATTGAAATATTCAAAAAAATAAATTTTAAAAATGTGAATAAAAATATAAAAATATTTGGTTAACAATTTTTATTCGAAATAAAAATATGTAACTAATTTTTTACAAGAACAAAAATTACTCTCCTCCTTTATTCCGGGCTTGAGACCGGCTATGTTACTAATTTACCATGTTAAAAAAATAACATAGGCGGAGTTCTAACTTTTTTTTTGTTAGTAAATATTTAGATGACGTATAATAATATTGAATAATTAGAAAAAAAAATTAAAGAGTGCATATATAATACCAAACCTATATTTGTAGATTGCGCATTTGTTCAATATACCAATGCGGATTTTCTCCATCGGGATCAAATTCATCATCCGTATCAACATCCGTGACGGCGGTACTAGTCTCTTCAACATTTGGATTTGGATATTCACTTGCGGGAACTAACATAAGTTCGTTTCGATCATCCGCATCAATCCAATCTTTTAGGCATACAAGACGCTCGAAAACTTTTGGCCCCAACCGGCTCCTTTTATTGATAATTAAAAATAAGTGAAAATTTTAATAATTATGAAAATAAATAAGAATTAAAAAAATTGTACCTTCTATCGGTAAGAATCCTATTTGCCGAACTAAAACAAGATTCGGAAGGCACCGTTGACATGGGAATAGCGAATATGTCACGAGCCATACTAGATAGAGTGGGAAAAAGATTTGCATTTCTCTTCCAATAATCTAGAACGTCGACTCCTTCCGGCGCCCCCGGTAATGCAAGATAGCTTTGTAATTCATTTGTGTTAGTTGGCATGACACTATCATCATCATCATCATCTAACTCAAGTAACAATCCACTTCGGCTATTAGACCTATTAAGAAATAAAATATATATAGTAAATAAAATATATATAGTAAATAAAATATGAGTTTTAAAAATATATACCTAAATCTCGTAGAGGGCGTAGGTTGTGCGGTACTTCTTTGATTGGTGTATTGAGTAAACATTTCTTCAATCAAAGCTCGTATTTCGGGCTCCTCGGTTCCTCTCGGTAAATCTAAATAAGTCTTGTATTTTTTTACCATTCTTACCGTGTAATGTAACTTGTATGTCGGATGGAGGACATTTGCAACAATTGTCACTTTTGGTACTTCTTCCCAATATTTTAAAAATTTCTCCTTCATAGCTTCTACAATTGGAGCGAGAGACGGGTTGGAAATTTCTCCTGCAATTCAAAAAAATATAAGTATATAAAAATATGTAAGTATATAAAAAAATCCGAATTCAAAAAAAAATATGTACCTTTCATTTCGTCATACACTTTGGCGATGAATAAGAGGTGGTGAAGCAACTCATGCGCGGTTGGTGTATACGAGCAAGACAACTTAACCGTCGCCTTGAAAAAAGCTTCAAGAAAATTCATCAATAGAACTAATTGGTTCCACTCACTCATGGTTAGCATCATAGTCAATCCTTCGGGCGAGGAGCTCAATTGTTCATCGATAGCATCTCGATAATTAAGACATCGAGCTAACATTCTATAAGTTGAATTCCAACGGATATCAACATCCCATGGCACACTCAACTTACTCAAATTCAACCTTTGACATAAAGCATGAAATTGTTGTTTTCTTACATTATTAGAATAAATAAAAGTAAGACTCTCTTTAAATTTTTTTATCAAACCATCAACCCCGGGTGTTTTAAGTCCCGACTTTACCGTGAGGTTAAGGATATGACAAGCACATTTTTGGTGAAACATTACTCCGCCCATAATTGGGTTTAGGGCACGGATCAAATATTCTACCGCTTTAATATTATTGCTAGCATTATCAAAAGAAATGGAAGAAATTTTAGTTTCTAAATCGGTTTTCAAATTATATTCTCTTAAAACACTCATAATTGCTTGAAAAATTACTTCCGCGGTGTGCGGAAAATCTACTACACGAAAACTAATAACTCTTTTTTGTAAAACCCAAGCGGCATCGATATAATGTGCGGTAATACAAGAATAAGAAAGACCATGCTTACCGGCGGTCAAAATATCGGACGTGATTGCAACCTTGAATGGTGCGGTTGCTAATATGGCTTGCAATTCATTTTTACCCTCAACAAATTGCCTTTTAAGTTCTTTGGTCATTTTTCTATAGTGGATCCTTTTGTACAATGGTTGACCAATACCCCTAATCACTAAACGGGCAAAACTCATACAACCGGCCATTCTAATTGGTTGTTCTTTTTTGGTAATATACCGGGCGAACTCACTCAACATTTTTTTTTCATCATATCTTTGGTGAGTTCTTGTACCATCAACATTAATTATGGTTTGTACATGACTACGGTCCGCATGTTCTTGTGGTTCTTCTTTGGCCCTAATATGTTTGTCGGCATGTCTACTAAATGAGTTGGTACCATTTGTTGGTTAAGTCTAACCTAGAAGGGGGTATTTCAGGTAATTTACCGTACAATTACTTTATCTATTTACCCAACTTACTATGCGGAATTAATAATTTAGATGATATAGATGATACTGTAAAAACACTTGAACACAAGATGTTTTTTAACGAAGTTCGGTAGGTGGTTGCTATGTAGCCTTAACTCACCCTTTACTCGCTTAATTGACCGATTCAATTAAGTTGCGAGTACCTACGTCTCCGGGAATGCCTTGCGCCTCTTTTTGGCTTTTCGATTGAATTCCAACTCACTCGAGTACAAGGTTTTGCCTAGATCGATTTACACGCTTCTATCGATCTATAGCTTAGGCTCTTTACAAGTTGTTGCACTAGCCTATTACAAATTTTCTCTAATCGAACTACAACGTGATCGGTCACGTGAGTGGGAAACGATTAGTGGAGAATATCGAAAGTAGATCAAAGATCTAAAGAGGGGTTTCTCAAGCTATCAATGGATATAGATAATCACAGCTTTAGGTTTTCTCTCTTTTGTTTTGAATGTATGAAAAGTGAAGAGTTGAGAGAGAAAGGTCCTTCAAGGATTCTATTTATACTCTCTATAGAAATCCTTCAGAAAACCGTAAGTCCGTTCAGAACGCACAATGTTCGTTCTGAACGCACTTGTAGTTTATACTAGCCGTTTCAAAATAACGTGCAAGTACATATGTTAGTTCGTTTGAACGAACAAAGTCCGTTCAGAACGAACTCACTTATACATTGCTTTTGTTGTTCACAGTGATGATAGTCCGTTCAACGCACTTAAATTGTGAGTGAACGGATTCTAAGTGTCCGTTCGAACGTACATGTTTGTTCGTTCGAACGTACACAATCCTGTGACACAAGTGGTTTAATCAAGATATGATATTTTGATATGTGGTAAGTCCGTTCTGAACGGACTTGGAGTTCGTTCAGAACGCACTTCTTGCTTGATTGAACTCTTTGTTATTTGAACATGATTTTATTTGAGATCTACTTGGTTTTTCCCTAAGGTTTATTTGTGGCGAATCCCACTCACGGAAGGCTTCGACATCTTGATTCTTGATATGCTTCAAGGGCCTTCCTTCTAATCTTCTTTTAGTTGTGCTTCTTTTGACTTCGAGATTCTTTATCATCTTCTAGCCGTACCTGTGTTATCCTACACATTTTCTCGATGTAAACGTTAGTAATGACAGTGTTTTGAAATAATCAAACCATTAGGAAATTTGAACCAACACCATTTGCGCTAGTATACAAATATTCGGCTTTACATTTGCGTACCTTACACCTTGCGCTTACACAATTTCCTTCATCATCGAGTGTCATCTCGAAGAAACGCCAAAATGGCTTGGTGTATTTTGCTTTCTTTCTTTTCTTAGAAGCCGACGGCACCGCCGGGTCGACCTCCATTTCTACTTGAATTTCGACGTCCTCGGAAGTGGTGGCATGAACGGTTGTGCTAGAACCACCCGTTCCTCCACTTGAATAGTTATGCGGAGATGATTGAGGATAAACATTAAGGTCTTGTGCAAATTGTGGTGATGGTTGAAAATATGAAGGAAGGAAATTGGGATTATGTGGATAATTTTGAGGAGGGAAATTGGGATTTTGTGGATAATTAGGGGGAGGAAAATTGGGATTTTGTGGATAATTAGGGGGAGGAAAATTGGGATAAGTAGGTGTAGGATAATTGGGATTTTATGGATAATTGCTTGTATCACCGAAAAGAGCATCGCTTAATCGTCGTCCAATTTCTTTGTTGTTTGAATCAAACGTGTTTTGAGGGTTGTTGTTAGATGGAGATGCCATTTTTCACTACAAAAAATATTATTCCAAGAAAGTTATACAAACAATTTTAGTTAACATTTTTTAATTACAAAATGTAAGCATATAACTATTTTTCTCCTAATAAATAAAAATCCGAATAAAAAAAATCTATAAAAATCCAAAAATAAAATTACATTAAGAAAAATAAATAATAAGATTGGAATTTCATACCTCAAATTTTTCCAAGCGATGTCGAATTTTTGAGATTTTTTTAGGATACCTCCAACAACTAAATATAACTAAATAACTAATATAACTATTTTTTTTGGATTTTTTTTATATAAACGAATTTAAATAAAATATAAAAAATATTTAGAGCTTTAGAATAATAGAATATGAGAGTTTGAGTGTAGAGAATATGAGAGATTGATAGTTGGTTGTGTGAATTAGTGAATTGGAGGTAGGGGGGTTTTATAGGGGTACAAATTGGGGGGGGGGGGATAGAGAAACTAGCCGTTGGTGAACAGTGATTTTAACCGTTACACAGTAAAAGCTTTCAACGGGTCGGGCGGGTGCACGGGCGGGTCGGGTTACACAGTAACGGGTTTGCCAAACGGGTGGGTTTACACGGGTCTAGTGGTAACCATTGGTTGAAACCCTCCCTTGGACCCGTACCCGTTGACCCGTCGGGTTTCAACCCGTTTGCCAAACGGGCGGGACGGGCGGGTCAAAATCTCGGGCGGGTCGGGTCGGGCGGGACCCTAACGGGTTTTGACATAACACTATCCGAGATATAGTATTTTTACAAAAATATAACAACAATATTATATTATTGTTGTTTACTATAAGTCATTTAAGACCAAATATTTAAACAATCAGCATACACCTTATGTATTTAGTGCACATTATTAATTATATAATACTCGTATATTATTTTTAAATTTAAAAATTTAAAAATTTAAAAATAAAAAATATTATATATGTTTATAAGTTTAAGAAATTACTTTTGTTTTAATAGGTAAATTATATTTTTTATTTCTATTATTTATAATTTTTATAATATTAAAATAAAAACATAAATATAACATGTTTCATAATAACTTCAAAAAATTTAATTAGAGAAAATGTAATGCATGAACTATGCTAATACATATGTCAAAATAAATAAAAAATTCAAGTGAATATATTTGAAGGATTTTGAAAACTACAGTTTAAGTATACTATTAATATGTGTTTCATCTTTCGTTTATATTCATATTTGATCATGTAATTTCAGGTGAAATGATAAACAATTGAACTGATTTGGCCTAACCTAAAACTAGCGAATGATAATAGTCCAACGTCATTACTGTAAGATAAGGTGATTTTGTAAAAGTACTCAACGTTAATCATAAATAATAAATACATAAATGTATATGAACAAACTATAGCTATAAAAAATCAGTAGTTAACTAATGATGTAAAATATACCACATATCATAATCTAATGCATTAGGGCTGCAAAATCTAATGCATTAGGGCTGCAAACGAGCCGAGCTCGAGCGAGCTGTGCCAAGCTCCAGCTCGGCTCGGAACTTACTCGAGCTGGCTCGGCTCATTTAGAATTATGGTTCAAGCTAAAAAATCAAGCTCAAGCTCGGCTCGCTCTAATTCGAACTAGCTCGGCTCGGCTCAACAGTAGCTTAATTAAAAAAACAACTTGAACTTTAATTAAAAAAATTGTAACAATTGCGAATAAGCACAAAATATTCTAAATACCAAAATATCTTAAAACATAACAATAATAAATCAAATATACAGCACAAAACACAAAATAATAGGATTTGGGCTTGGAATTATTAATTTGTCATCATTAGTTAATATTTTTTTTTAGGATTTGAGTTGTAACCATATTTGAAATTATTAAGGAAATAAAAAAATTCTTTATAAATTTTTCTAATTTTTCTAATATATATAATATGAATTAATTATAATAAAAATATTTAACTTTTTAAATCGAGCTCAAATTATTTTTGAGCTTAATACGAGCGAGCGGAGTCTGGCTCAAACTCGGCTCGATAAGCGTTCGAGCTAGCTCGGCTCAGCTCGATTAATTTCGAGTTAATGTCGAGCGAGCTATTATCAAACTATTATCGAGTCGAGTTCGCGCGAGTCACGAGCTAAAGTTGCACTAACGCTGAAGTGACCGCGGAGACGTGACACACGAAGATCGCACAACAAAGTTGGATACTAAAAGTTTTTAATTAATCTCTTTTACATAATCAGAAAAGTCAATCTTTCTTCTCTTTATAAAAGGATCCATTTATTTTGAATTTTCCAACGACACATATAAATTCATTTGAATTTTCAAATCTTTTTGAACTTCATATCTATATAAATTTTTATTTAAGTTTATCGCTCATTTAGATATATAAAGATAAACTATGTAATATAATATATGAAAATTATATAAAAATTATATATATACTAGTTTTATCCCCGCGCAATTGCACGTGATGTTTTTATATAATTATTTAAATAGAATTAACGCGTGTACTAATTAATGCACATGCGTTTGAACTAAATTAATCTAATCATGACATATTTGCAAATATCATGATGTCAATAGATGCATAAGGTTCATGAAATTAGTCTATCACGGATATTATTTTCTAATATAATTTGTATAAATAGCATTTGTTCAGGTGCTTCTAAATCGATTAATATAATCAGGAAATATTCGCAAATTTTAATATGTATGTAAAATAAGAAAAAAAGACCAAATGTAAAAAAGGACCAAAATGTAAAATAAGAAAAAAGAATCAAATGTAAAAAAGGACCGAAATGTAAATAAAAGAGGACCAAAATGTAAATTAAAACTAAAAATGACCAAAGGACCAAAATGTAAAATAAGAAGAAAAAAAATCAAAATGTAAAAAAAGACCGAAATGTAAAAAAAAATTACCAAAATATAAATAAAAAGGACCAAAATGCAAATTAAAATTAAAAATGACCAAAATATAAATAAAAATAACCAAAATGTAAATTAAAAAAATATATTTTTTATACAACAGTCCTTGATGACGTGGAGGCTTAGAATTGCAAGAAATTTGTTTGATTTGTATATAAGATATAATAATATGTTATAATAATAATATTTTATTAACAACAAATTTTTATTTAAGCTGCGCATGCCATCTCCTAGCGTTGATATCCCCTAGAAATATTTAATTTGTGATGTATTGACTTTTTATTTTGTAATATTATGTACTCATCAAAATTGCTTCTTCCAAATCACTATCCTAATTTACATTCACGAACGAGGTACATTACATTCAATCATTGAGGTTGGTGGAACTGTTCGAGTCACTTTGATTCCGGAATACTTTTGATTCGCGTCGTACTAATAACTTGAACGGCAATTGTGACAATTAATTTAATACATATCTTGAAAGAAAAAGAGGTCCGATACAATCATACAATCAACCGTTTAGATCGGTGGAACTTAGAGGTGGAAATCGGGCGGGTCGGGTCGGGTTCGGATCGTTTCGGGTTGCGGGTCATCGGATCGTTCGGGTTTCGGATCATTCGGTTTCGGATCGTTTCGGGTTTCGGGTTTCAGGTCGTTTCGGGTTTCGGATCATTCGGGTCCGGATCGTTTCGGGTTTCGAATCATTCAGGTTCGGGTCGTTTCGGTTTTCGGGTCATTCGGGTCTTAACTATTTTGATTTTCAAATAATTCAGATTTCACAAAATTTGATTTCGAATCATTCGATTTTCCAAAAATTTAATTTTCGAGTAATTTCTGATTTATTTTATTGATTCCGAGATATTTTAGGAATATTATATTTATTTTAATAATAATATTTTAACAATAATATTTTAATTTTCGGGTCATTCGGGTCGTGAATTTCGAATCATTCGGATCGTGAGTTTCGAGTTATTCGGGTTTCGGGATAGTTCGGGTTTCGGGTCATTCGGTTTCCGGTCGATTTCGGATTCGGGTCATTCGGTTTCGGGGCGATTTCGGGTTCGGATCATTCGATTTCAGTTTCGGGTCGTTGACTTTTCAATATTTTCGGGTCGGGTCGGGTTCGGACGGGTCGGATCATTTTTTTGGGTTGGATCAGATTTTGCCAGCTCTAGTGGAACTGTTCGAGCCACTTTAATTCCGGAATACTTTTGATTCGAGTTAAACTTAAAACATATCTCATATCTGATCTCCGACTCCGTTTTTTGCTTGAATCCATTACAATTTTGAACTGCAGATTGTGGAACAATATAAACAAAGATCTACTGAAAACTGGATGAAAATGAATTTATTAAGGATTGTAAAACCAATATTACAGAAAGTGATGCCCACAAATATGAAAATATAATATACTAACCTCAAATTTATACTTCAAATCTCCACACAACCAAATACACAACACAATTACACAACAGGCTAGTATTAAAAGAAGTTGTTCAGAATTCATTTCGTGAAAATTAAATTTCAAATTACAAACCATCCATGAATGATTGAGAAAGAGAGAGATTTCTCTCTCAATCTCTCTAGTCGGCCATTTTTTGCAGGCGATGAATAGTGCTTCTAGCGAGTCTATTTCCAGGATCAATTTTAAGAACCATTCGTAAATCTTCTGCACCGAGTCTATACTTCTCATTGCTCTCATATAACAGAGCCCTTTGTACAAGCACCGAAACATTCTCTTCGTCGTTCTCCAATATCTATATTCGTGCCACCCACAAGAGATTTAAACTAATATACACTAATTACTTAATTACCAAATATAAGTAAGTAATTAATAAATTACCTTGGTACAATCAGCAATGGCCTTCTTATATTCGCCAACTTCCTTATACGAGGAAGCTCGACACGACAGTACCTCCGTAATTGCATCTTGGTCCCCTGATTTGTCCAAAATCACGAAAGCCCAAGAGAGCCACTTAATTGCATCAGCATATTGCCCTCCCTTGTAATTATCCATTCCTTTTGACTTAGCAGCTTGACCCGATAACCCGCTTGGTGGCGGAGGCAAACCTTCGAGTTCGGTTGTGGTCCCGCCCGTGTCAGCAGATGCAAAATCCGATGCGATATCCCAATCATTCATTTCATTGCTAGGAGGAGGGGGAGCTGTGGTAGTTTTTGAAGAGAAGAACATGTCCATGTTATCTGTTGGCAATGGAGATGGTTTGGAGGTTGTAGTAGATGAAGAAGAAGAAAAGGTCTGAGCTGAGGGCATTTGAAAATCATCAAAATTGGTGGAGAATCCGAAATTGTCGGTTTTGATTGGAGCCTCGGAAACAGGTGTTGATATGGGAGTAGGTTTTTGGGTAGACCCGAAACCCGATAAGGATTCAAAAGGATCCTTCTTCTGGGGCTGACCCATCATCGGCTTAGATCCAATCGATCCAGTAGCAGATCTCGTCGGCTGAGCCGTCTGACTCGTAAAAGAAGGGAAGTTTGATCCAGATTCGGTGGATTTAGGCAGAGAATCCGACAAATTGTTCATTGAAAAAGTGGTTTTAGAAGCAGCAGGGGCGGCGGACTTCAGAGGGACATTGGATTGAGATCCGCGACCAGATCCGAGAGCAGAGGCGAACAGATCTCCGAACAAATTAGGGTTCTTATTTTGGGGGATTCCAAGAGAAGATGTCCCGGATGGGGTGGAAGACGACCAGGATTTGCCGAAGATGTCGCCAACCATGGAAGTCGGTTGCAACGTAGGATTGAGCCCCGTGGGCTTGTTGGCAGCAGGTTGGTGAGTCCATGCTGGCCTGGTCGTAGATTGGGTGGAGGGTGTAGGGGCAAAAGAAGGGGTAGGAGCAGGGGTTGACGCTGACGCGTTACGGAGGGGGCGAGAGGAGGTGGAGGAGCGGGAAGAAGGAATACCAAAGTCGAAATTGTAGGAGTTGAAGTTACTTCCGGTGGAGGACGTGGTGCTGCGCTGGTTCCCGTTCATCGTCGGAGAGGATGTTGATCGGAGGACGTCAGAGAAAGAGAGAGAAATGTAGGTGGAAATGAACCAACGATGCAACGCAAAAGGATTGTTCGATGTGTTTCTCTCCAGATCTTGTGTGGCATAAAAGAACTCTGTATCATCGAACACTTCTGTATTCTTAGTCTTATGACTTGTTATACACTTATTACAGACAAATATGTGATGTAGTAAATCAGGAGTGCGTTGGGAATGGAATTTCACTGCGCTGGATTGTGAATTTCCGTCCTGCACCTTGTCCTTGTTGGTTTTGGGAAGTAAGGGAGTTTAAGAAAACCGGGAATCTGTTTCCGGAATTTATGGACGTCCTCCAAGGTTAACCAAAATAATGAGATTGAGAAACAAATTAATTGTCTTTTTCAAATACGTCCTTTATTTTCATCATTCACAAGGCCTTATAAAAATAAAGAGATGTCGATGAAATCATAATCCAGTTGATTGGACGTGAGAATTGAGATACAAAAAAATCATATGTTGTGAGAAATTTTGAATTCAAGTTGACAATGTTACAATATTTTTGAACTCGAAATACAAAAGATTCAATTTGAATATAAAATGAAACTACAAACAATAATGTCATTAAAATATTTTATTTAACTACTTAACATTATAGTGCGTTTTAGTTACTACTTACAAACCGTAGTTTTGGTTGTCCTAGACCGAGATATTACCCACACCTAATTTTAATATGAGATATTGCCTTCTCAACAACCAAAAAATGCATGAAATATAAAATATCATTAATATAAAAATATCACCAGTGTCGCCGACATTCTTCATTTTTCAAAAATAAAATTGCTTGAATTTTTTATTCAGTTGGTAAATATATAAGAAAAAAAAAAGAATCAAGAAAATAACATTTCATGTTTTGCAATAGGAGATCTATGATTTTTTTCTATTTTGTAGGTATACACATAATAATTTGGTAAATTAGAGGGGTATACAAGAAATTTTCTTTTGTCTAAGTGTTATTAAGGACTTTTTGTTGACATATAGCTCAGCCCACTATGTAAGAATAACTAGCGATTTATGCAAATTATAAATGTAACTTTTTCGTCAGGTCCTTTGACGAAAGAGATTGTACTTTTGCCAAAGTGTCTGACGAAGTGCATGAATTTGATGACATCTTTCCCAGCGTGGTGGGACGGGAAATGTCAATTTGCCCTTTGGCGAAAGAGATGTTTCATGTCTTTTTTTTTTACAATTTAAATAATTTATTTTGACATTTACAATTACAATTAACAAATAATGAAAATTCGAAAGTTTTAGATCTTTTTAAGAACTATAATTTAGATATTCTCGTTGTAATTTTCAGGAATCATTTGCTCATTTAAAATTGTTCACAATATAAATAGTAAATAAATTTGAAAAAATCACAATGTAAATTGGAAAAACTAAAAATCAAATAGTCATATATAATTAAAACATCCCATGTCCGCGACCACAACAAAATATCCAACGAAATATCCAAATATAAACACAAACATCAAAATATTTAAAAAAACATCCAAACACACACATCCACACGTCAACCACATCCACCACGTGCACGTCCACAACCTGCATCACGGCAACACGTGATCGTCCACGACCCCGTTGGGCGAGATGCATGACATGACAATCATTATCGTCAAATCCGTCACTATCCGAGTCAAACGGATTGCCGACGTGGTCGTCGGTTGTCATCGTGTGAAAGATTTGTCTGCCCGTCCCTACCCCGCGTAACATGTGCATCATCTAATGAGGATAATCCAAACCATCGGTCAGATCATGTTCCTGCAAGTTCTAATTAGATTATGTTCAAACATATTAATTTTGAATAACAATAACAAGAACGTACTGCATCGACTATACTAGGTTCTCTAGTTATGTAACGTATGTTCTTTAATCTAGACCAGGAGGAGCCAAATACGTAATTCTAAAGTCTAATTTTTGCGCTAATGATATACAATTTATATTTATGCGGGAGCTTAAGTAAATTTGAATATAGAGATATAATACCAAAACAAATAATACGTGATATTTGTTTACGGAGTTCGGTAGGTGGTTGCTATGTAGTTTTAACTCGTTGTTTATTTGCTCAATCGACCGATTCGATTGTTTACAAGTACCTACGTCTCCGAAAATGTCTTGCGCCATTTAGACTGTCTATTAAATTTCCATACCAACGATTACAATGTTTGCCTAGGTCGATTTACACGTTTCTATCAATATATGACAAATTTTACAATATTGAACTAGGCTACTACAATTATACTAAACGAACTCTACGTAATCGATCACGCGAGTTGAGAATTGTTTGTAGCGGGGAAATGAAGGATCTATCTTAGATGAAGGATTGATTTGAAGGAATTGAACTCAAGTGTATTTGTCTAGTGTTTATCTCTTTTGTTTAGATGTAAAAATTATGGAGGAGTTGGAGAGAGAAATAAGGGAGGAATTCTATTTATAGAAATAAGGAAGGGATTCATTTCCAAACAATTTCGGTTTGGAAAATTATCTTTGCACACATTTTTATCTTCTCTCTTCTTTTTGAAGGAGGATCAAAAGAAAATAGAATTTTACTATACGCAAAGTCCCCCTACATACAAGCTCCCACTAAATTGTTGCGTTAATTTTAGGTTTGTATCTAGCTAGATGATTTTCGCACAAAAATATTTAAAGTTTGAAGTTCATTCTTGAGTTTTTGAAATCGTTTGGAAAAATGTTTGAACCATAGTAGGGTATTTCATTCGTTACCCAATTAATATAGCATTTTAAAATAAAATGACAACAACATGAATTTGATACAATAATAAAGCATTTTAAAATTCAAAACATGTTTCATACCCCCACACACGTTCAAAACAAATTCATACCACATAGTTTTGATGGGGAATATCCCCGGCCCCGGGCCCGCGCAGCGGATATGTAGGCCCGGTCTGGTTCCCCGATTCCCGAGATCACGCCACGACTTCGAGGGTACGATGCAAATAGAAGGTTAGATCTTTACCGGTGCAAAATTGATTGCACACGAAGGGTTGATCGCTGCCTTCTTTCTCCTATCACGTTGGTGACAATACGCGCGTCCCACACCACGCGTCTTTCACCGCTCGTTGACTTCGTCGATTCGCTTGATTTCGTCTCCGACTCAATCTACTCGTCCGAATCGATCACAATCGTGATTCGTGAGAGCCTCAGTTGTTGCTCCTCTACGTGTATCCACCTTGAATCTCAAGACGTCGGTCACGGATGCACCTGCCTAGACGATGCACCGGTGAACTTGCTTAATCGAATTGATTCTCTAAACCGTAAAACACCTTTTCACGGTTTCTCTCTTTTACACCTTTTCACTCTCTAGAAATTTGTCTCACAATTTTCTGGATAATTCTGAATGAATTGCTTAGTTAAGATGAGAGAGAAAATCCTATTTATATCTAATAGGATCAGGATTAGCCAAAAGGCATGTATATCCAATATACACCCTCTCACACAGAAAACTGCATGAACCTGGTCAGTATTCTGTCCAGACGAAATTGATAAATTTCTCTGACAGAAAATCAACCAACACGAAAGTTGTAGATAATCTCATTATCTACACAACCCAATTTGGCCCAGCCCAATTGGAGTTCGTATGCAAAAGTTATGACTGTTTTACTAACTGTATGTCATACTGTTGCACCCTTTCGGTATTTTACAGAAACGACACTTATACTTCGTTCATATGAAATATATTTCTACATGAATGTTATAGATAATCTAATTATCTATCTTACCCAATTTGAACCATTCAAATCGGATTTTCCTACTGAAAGTTATGGCTACAAATGTACGACTACATTCGTTTATCCTTGTGTACACTTTTACGATTGATCTTGAAACTGTATTTCCTTCAAGTTTGAAAATAACGAATTGATAGTTTTAGCTCTAAGGAGCAACGATATTTGGGACCTAAATCCCTTTAAAATATTTGGGACATTTTCCAACTTTCTCATTACAATCAAAGAAAATTAATTGCGTCTCCCAATAACTTCATTCCAAGTGTCCCAAGTCCGCTAACTACACCGACATCACTTTCCAAAACCCAAATGTTTTCCAACACAAGGGTCGGGTTGTTGAGTTCCAAAGGCCACACCTATAACATTGGAGCACATCGATTCGATTTTGTGCACAATAGAAGAGACTGGAGGCTTCAACGCGATATCGAGAAGACTCACATCCTTGCATGGATATGATTTGCTACAATTCAACGTCACGGCTTCTGGCGTGCTCGTTGTCCCTGTTATCCTCTTGAAAGAGATATCGTGAAGCTTCACTTTTGATGGCTACATTTTGAGTTAAAAGTTTAGCATTTAACATTGATTCTCGTAAGTTCATATTTAAATGATTTATATATTAGAAATAATTTCATAGAGTTGATGATATGAAACTCATTTCTTATTTTATTGATAATGTAATATATTGTCAATTAGTATCGAATGAGTAACAATTTATGATATTTTTCATTTGGTAATTCTGGAGTAATATACATTGAACCTTTTTTATTTTTTAGGGCATTCAAGATATTTATTGTTTGTAGGATTATGTTTGATATTTTTGGATTTGCAGCGGTACACATGAAATTTCGCATTTGTTTTGATTTTTGAGTTCATTTTTTATAAGGAATGCAATTCTCATATACCTCATTGGTGTTGCATTGTTTATTTGGGCAATAGTCTTGATCAATGATGATAGGGTTGGATACATTGTTCATCCTGATATCCTCGAAAGTTATGTTGAAGGCTTCACTAGCTGAGGATCCAGGCCACGTCTTGATCCTAAGACCATTGGTGGTTCCGGCAATGGTGCAATTCTTCACTCTAATATGTGCAACATTCTCTTCATTTTGGTACTTTCCTAAACTCCCAATACTACCAAAATAAAAATAATTATATTATTATTAATTTATTTGTCTGTACACTAGATGCTGAGGAATTGCAACAAAAAAATAGTTAATCGATTATTTACCTAATTCCGTGTCCAGGGCCACAATTAACATTTGCAATGGTTACGTTGTAGGTTCCGGGACCGATAGAGATACAGTCGTCTCCGGTACCGACCGTGATGTACCGCATTTTGACTTGTGCCGAACCGCTTACGTGGATGCCATCGGTGTTTGGACTATCGCCTGGGGCTGTGACAGTAATGGCTTTGATCACAACATTTTGGCTCTTGTGGATTGCGATGTGGAAACCCTTGCCGTCTTTGAGGGCAAGGTTCGTTATTCTTCCGGTGATTACATTAATGAATCGTAGTGACTGTAATTCAAGAAAAAGTTTGCGAGAAAAATTGATGATTTTTTTATGTTTAATATTTGTATTTAGAAATGAGTTAATTTCATTTATACATGATACTTACAATAGGGCTGTTTCTCTTCTTTTGGGACCAAGCTTCCGAACCTTGGCCGTCAAGAACGCCTCCTCCTTCAACGACAATTCCATGCACGCCGTCGAATTCAATCCAAGCCTTATCTTTGAAGCTGTCCAAACTTGATGGAGCTACAAGATTTCCATGGAATTTGACTCTGTTTTTGCCAGGTTGGCATGGGCCCTTGAAGCTAACAGGGCCCACTTTATAAGTTCCTGTGGGAACCAGAAGAGTTGTTGGTCCATTGAACCCACATGATGCTTGCCATGCATCAAGAAATGCCTACAAATTAAGAGACAAAAATCGTATATATAATTACAGTATGATATATTATATTTCAAACTAGAGTATTATTCTTGATTTTAATACTTGATGCAACTTTGTGTTGTGTTTTAGAAAGTTTATACCTTTGCATTGCTGTCAAAGCTTCCACCGGTCGAAGCCCCAAACTTAGTCACGTCGAATAATTTATCACCAAGTGTTGGTCTAGCCGTGATCAAGACGAAGCAGCAAAAATAAGCTGCTCTTAGAAGAGCTATTCTTAAAGCCATGCCCTTAATTCTCTCTTCCTTTTCTTTTTCCTTTTTCTATTTAGTAAAGAAAGATAAAACCACTTCTTTAGGAAGATTCAAATTTAGGGTTTTTGTTCCAATACTTCAAATTTGTATTGATGAATACTGAAAGAGCGAAATGGGTGCTTATATAATGATTTACTACCCACAACAAATGTGGCTTTGATTATACTACTGTATCCTACTATTATAATTTACCCTATAATTTAACTGATTCTTTAGCTTTCTTTGTTGGCTTTTTGGTGATTAAATTGACTAATTTTAGCAGAGAGAGGCAATAATGTTCGTTTCGTGAACAAAGTAATACAATTATTAAATTAGAATAAATAGTTTCGCAGTTTGGAAAATAAATTGTATATGTTGTTAAGAAGGTGACACTGTTTGACAGTATAATTCATTAGGCACGCTTAACAGCATTGAGATTTTCAAGTTTATCAAAATTAATTTAATGTATCAAACAAACCTTTTCAATATAGAACAAACTTCATCGATTATTATATCATGACCTGAATTATAATATATAGAGAAAAATTTAATAGAAAAAAACTCACTTTTGCCCCCCAAAGTGTACCAAAAAGTGTAACTTGCCCCCCAAACTCTAATTTTGTTCATTTTGCCCCCTGAACTCTCGATTTTGTTCAATTTTGCCCCTTCCATCAGTTAACTGCACAGTCAGCAGTTAACTGATGACGTGGCTTGATGACTTGGCAATTTTTTTGATGATTGTACTGCTGACGTGGCAAAATTTATATTATAAAATTACATATCCAATAACTCAAAAAAATCCAATAACCAATCAAAAAAATCCATTAACCCAATAACCCAATAACCCAATAAACCCATTTGAACCCCTCTCTCTCACCAGCAATGTTCCAGAAATCGCTCGGCGCTCGCTGGTCGGCAGACGACCATCAAGCGCCAAGGATGATTAATCGGGATTAATCGGGAATCTCGGCGGACCTCGGCGGATTTTTATTTTTTTATATTTAATATTTAAATTAATTAAACAAAATTACAAATCACAATTTTTTTAATAAGTTTTAAATAATTTAAGTAACAAAATACACTACGTCACTAAACTAACATAAACTCAAATAATATATATATATATATATATATATATATATATATATATATATATAATATTAAAAATATGAAAAAATTTAGTCCAAATATATTTTTTTGAATAGTATCCGACAAACGATCGCTTTCATTATTGATGTCTAATTTTTTTGATGTCAATGAAAATCCATTGGCAATCCATAACAAAAACGATCATTATTTTGAATAGTATCCCACAACCTCTCATAATATATGATTTTTTGTGCTTCACATTCAACCAACTAGACTATGGACCCGTTGGCAATTCAAAAAAAAAACTTAAAAAAAAAAAAAAAAAAAAACTGTACACATCTAAAAATCGGCTCGGCGGTGGCTTGGCGGTCTTGGCGGACCCTTGACGGCCGCTTGGCGGAAATCCGCCAAGCACAAAACGCCAAGAGTTTATCTCGACGGCGGACCCTCGACTACCGATTAATCGGTGATTAATCGGCCGCCAAGGCCGATTTCCAGAACACTGCTCACCAGGACCCTCCCTCACCATTAAACGAGCTTCTCTCTCACTCGACCCCTCTCTCACTCGCCAAGCTCTCTCCTCTCCAATGTGTTGAGAGGCATTCTGCCCTCTGATATCCCCTCCACTTCGTCTCTCCAAATCCTCGCGCTCAGCCACAACCAGCTCTCTGGCTCCATCCCGAGTGATATCTTTCGACCTAAGAGCAACTCGTCTCTCCGAATAGTTCAGCTGGCATATAACGAGTTCTCTGAATTACCTTCTTCGATCACTCTAAGTTCCGAGCTTCAAGTGCTTGACTTGAAGGAGAACAAGTTGGCCGGACCATTTCCAGCATGGCTGTCCATCGGCACAGGCCTTACCATACTCGATATCTCTGGAAACAACTTTACCGGTTCTATTTCACCGGATTTGGGCCAGTTAACCGCTATCCAAGAGCTGCGATTAGGACAAAATTCCTTTTCCGGTGCGATCCCAGTCGAGATTGGGAAGTGTGGTGCACTCCAAACTCTTGATCTCGAGCAGAACCGTCTGTCAGGTGAGATTCCGGCCATCTTCGGTAGCCTCAGCTCTCTCAGAAACATCTACCTCGGAGAAAACTCTCTCTCCGGAGAGATTCCGGTGAGTATCGGCAACCTTTCTAAACTCGAGACTCTCTCACTCCGCCAGAACCACCTCACCGCCAGAACCACCTTTCTAAACTCTTAGATTTGAGCAAAAACGAGCTAAATGGTACAATCCCCATTGACATTGGGAATCTCTCAGCTTTACAAACACTAAACCTGAGCAAGAACAGTTTCTCGACTGGAATCTCTCACTTTTTGTTCGCCTTCGGTGAAATCGCCTCTCGCCAGCTCCAGCGAAATCGCCGCTCGCCGAGAAGCCGCCTCTCGCCGAGAAGTCGCCGAGAAATCGCCAGCTCCAGCTCCAGCGAGAAGTCGCCGAGAAATTGCCAGCTCCAGCGAGAGAAGTAGCAGCGAAATCGCCAGCTCCAGCGAAATCGTCAGCTCCAGCGAAATCGCCGAGAAGTCGCCGAGAAATCGACGAGAGAGAGAGAGAGAGAGTGGCGAGAGAGAGAGAGCTGCGAGAGAGAGGGTTAATGGGTTTGGGTTTAGTTTGGATTAAATGGGTTTGGGTTTGGGTTAGGGTTAATTATTTGTTAAATGGGTTAATTAATCTATGTGTAATTTTATAATATAAATTTTGCCACGTCATCAGCAAAATCATTAAAAATTGCCACGTCATCACTGCCACGTCATCACTTAACTGCTGACTGGACACTTAACTGATGGAGGGGGCAAAAATGAGAGTTCAGGGGGCAAAATGAACAAAATTAGAGTTTGGAGGGCAAGTTGCACTTTTTTGAACAGTTTAGGGGACAAAAGTGAGCTTTTTTCAATTTAATATTGGTTCCTTAACTTTTTGTTTCGATCACTTAGCCCTACGAACATTATTTAGGTTTATTTAACTTCTTTATTTTTTCATTTAGTTTGAAATTTCACTTCCATCCGTTAACTAATGACTTGACAGTTAAATTAATTATGAGTGTCATATCAGGTTAAAAATTTAGAAAATAATTTATAATATATCCTTCCGAAAATAAAAAAATATCAAATGTATCTCTCATGTTAATTTTGACCCTTTTTTTTACAAAAATGATACACACACAAAATCCATTCACAGAAACAGTCCCGATTGATTTTTTAAGGCAAATTATTGTGGGACCCACATACACATTTATATAGGTAAATTGTTCATCGGGAGCATTTCGGTGGATAGATTATGTGTTTGTAGACTTTTTGCTTTTTTTTTAAGAGAATCCAAATGGTAATAAACGTGTTTGATTTTGCAATTTCCCCCTTGTATTGCCATCTAATGCTTTTAGGGTGCCCAAGCTTGGTTTTTCAATTTTAGGATTTCGCATTTTTTAAAATAATCTTATAAAGAATGGTGCTGACAAAAAAATAAAAAATTCTAAATCAGTTTTGTTTGTTTGGAATAATCAATGGTATATTTTAGACGAAAATATACTTTGCCTCCAAAACTTACTCAATCACTCGTATGCGTCAGTCCAGGATGTTTAAATGAATTGATCATATCAGATCCTTAATCAATGATTAAATGAAATTATTTAATTAAGGAGTCTAATCAATCCATTTAAATATCCTCAATTTTTTTTTGAAAAAAAATAAAATAGACTCTTGTGTCCTATTTCTATTGTATTATATATATATTTGATAATTAGTTCATACAAGTAAGAAGGTATTTGTCCAAAATGATTAAAAAAAACTAATCCTAAATATCTTCTATTTGTTACATATATGATCTAAAAATTTCATATTACAATTCCTGATTTATTACATCTGGAAAAACTTTCTAGTATCCAATTTGACCTATATATATATATATATATATATATATATATATAGGGGAGTTCTATCATACACCATTTTAAAAGGGTATTTTCGGTATTTAGAAGGGTGTATCATAAATTTTATTTTTATGGATAATTTTTTTTTCATGAACATTTCAAATTTCCTATTTAACCTATTATTTATTAATAAATGCATTTAAAAAATTACTTTAAATAGTAATTAATTAATAATTACTCAAAATGTCCTTGAAAATGAATGTATCATAAGCAAAAAAGATGTACGATAGAAATCCCCATATATATATATATATATATATATATATATATATGAGCGCCTCTCTCATTTCTCCTTCATTCCCTCTTTACCTCTTTCAACGCTTTCTTCTTTCTCAGTGAAATTTCACTTTGATGAACCATCATAGTCTCGATCTAATGGATAAAACTTCAGAAGGATGGAGATTTTCTTTGCTCCTCTCTGACTCATCGAGATATGGTTTCCCCTTAATCAGTTAATGTCATAAGTCTATTACTTAATCGTTGTCATCAATGAACAGATCTGACAGTTGACTGAGGATAGTTTGAAAGGTAGGATCCTCAGCTTCTTCTCAATTTTCATGCATGCTCGATCTTCTTCTGTTAGATTTGAATTAAACCACCATAGGTTTTCTGATTTTCTCGGTTCAGTAATAGAATTTAGGTTAAACCCTGGTATTAGATTTTCTGTAGGGTTGTATGTAGGGTTGTAGTTGTTTGTTGAATTTGGAGTTCCACTTCCCCTTGCTTCAAACTCATTTAAATTTGAATTTAATCTGCCTTCTTCAACATTATTGTGACTGCTGTAGATTTTGATACTGTTACTGAAATTGGTATCGATACCAGTATAGTTCCACTCCCGATTTTGCCGATCCATTGCTCCATGCCTTGTACTTTCATATAAAAAGGATTAAGAATTTGATTTAGATGGGGAAAATTTACTTTTTATATATTTTTTCATCTTAATATTTGTGACATAATAATTATGTCGTTAAGAGATCATAAATATACAAGTCTACCATTTGTAAAAGTAATATTTATTTTTTTAATTTTTTTAATTTGAAAAGCATTTTACAGTTTGTTAACAAGTTGTTTTTATTTGTGGATTCTTTTACGGTGTATTGTGATAATCAAAACATCATTTATTTGACCAAGGATCGTTTATACCAAGAGAAGACAAACAACAACGACATCAGGTAATTTTTGTTTTGAGATGTGATCTCAGCTGGTAAAGTTTTCATGAAGAAAATTGGTACCGAGTTGAATATGGCCGATATGTTTAGAAAACCTTTTCCAATTGTGAAGTGAAAATATTACCTTAGTGACTTCAATTGTTTGTTGAGCCCATTTAGGGATGTCAACGGGGCAGGTCGGGTTCGGGGACGTCTCCTCCATATCCGAACCCGAAATTTCGAGGATTTTTCGAATCTGAATAAAAAAGTGGTATAAAATCATATACGAACCCGAACCCGCGGGTAAATTATCCTCGGGAAAACCTGTTACCCGAAATATTTACTTTTAGAATTAAAAATAAATGCAAGGAGTGTGTCCATGACTCGAAAAATATCCACTGTGACTATATTAAAATGTCCATAGTGGACACTATTATTGAAATAAAAAATGTCCACTGTGACAATCATGCTTTGATTGTTGGTGGCGAGAGGTGCTTCGATTGTTGCTGTCTTGTGCGAGAGGTGCTTTGAGTTTGATAGTTGCTCTTGGCTTTGATTGTTGCTCTTTTTGCTACTACACCGCCATGCGGTGCCGAAGAAATGGAGAGAAAGGGAGAATGAGAGAAAGAGAAAAAAAGTGCGGAGAGGAGGAAAGAGGATGGAAAGATAGCGAGAGAAGCCATATCAGAGTGGATCGCGTTTAATAAGACGAATGGTGGACAAGAGAGAACAAGTTGTTGCTCCGCCACTGTGACAACAAGAGGAGAGAGAGTGCCAAGTTTGAGAAGAAAGGATTAGGTTAGAGGAAGTGAGGGAGTAAGAAAGAAGAATAGACTGGGCTAACGGGATAATTTTTGAATTTTTGAATTATAGTTGTAGCCAAATTGGTACTTTAGAGATGGAATTAGGCTTAATATTTTTAGCAAAGTGAATTAAGCTTAGAAAAAAGCCCGTGTAAAAAGAGAACATTGCAAAAAATATTTGTGGATATATACATTTTTATTTGGAAGAGGGGTAACTAAACCCTCTCCAAAATTTCAAGAAAACAGTGCGGTTGTGTTTGTTTATATTTTAGGGTTTAGATTTAATGAGAGAAAAGTCAAATTTTATTGGTCAAGGATAATTTTTAATGGTTTGGATTTAATCATCAAATTTTTTTTAAGGACAAATTGCTAATTTTGATTTCGGATATTTTCGAGTAATTTTCTGTTACGGGTTCGGATTACCCGCGGAGTGAGGAGTGCTCCCCCGTACCCTCCTCGAACCCGAACCGGGCAATTTCTTTTCGGAAAATATCTGTTCCACGGGTATTCTTTCTGGGTATTATCGGCCCGTTTGGATCGGATACCCGCAGATCCGGATTTTCCCCATTCCGTTGACATCCCTAAGTTCATCGGATTTATTGGTTAGGTTCCTTTTTATATTTGTATACAAGATCAAGATATCATGAATAAGATAACTTCTTTCTTCAATATTACTTTGCCATTAAATAACTCTCTTTATCATTAAAACCCTAGTCTCTCTCTTGTTCCATTCTTTGCTACCTCTCTTACCTATTATTTCATAATCTAACACTTTATATAGGCTTAAGTCTCAAATAATTCTCTTCTCACCGAGCAACGTGACATGTTTTTCTAGCAAGAATTACGTTAATGAGGTACATGTGATAAGACCCCAAGAAGAACGATACGAAAGATCTCTTCGCATAACTAGAGTATAATAATTTGCTAATGGTTTTGAGATATCTTAACTCAACCATGAAAAGTAAAGATACACGATGTTTCGTTCATGCGAATCCAAGGAACATCGAACACGCGGGTCGAGGTGGCCTTAATTGTAGCAAAGTTGGTTCCATGCCGAAATGTGAAATTAGATGAAATTAACCAAGAGCCATTGAGTTTTTTTCTTCCTATCATTAGCTCACTTTGTTCCCATGTCCTAGGCTTCGCCTTCGGACAATACTCTGATTCCTGCTTAGCGTTTAACTAATGAATCAAGTGGTTTAAATTTGGAGTGATTGCTACACTAAGAAGAGATGCAATCAATTTTCTAGTGGGATTTAGATTCCAATCTATGTAATTAAACACTTAAAAAATAAAAAAAAAACTATATAATTAAACAATTTTACTTTGTCAGGAGAATTTCCTCACAATTCTCTAAATCTCAATTAATATCTTTAAGTAGTATACAAGTTAACAATTAATACTTAATTAGCCAAAATATGATATGTAACTAACACCTCCCTAAATTGAGAAAAAGTTGTTAATAATATATTATTTACTTTTTTCGAGAAAAAAAAACAGAACAGACTTTAGGTTCCACTTTCTATTTTGTATTTTTTTTTTTTTGCATAAACAAACCCGTAGGCCAAATATTTACAATGTGTCATCATTAGAAACAATAAAATATACGTAGGACATTATTAATGACATTTCAAAGCCGGATCCTCATATAAGAGGTCCTAATAATAACCTATTCATAACCTAACTCTACACCGAGCGACTTTGCTCCATTCTTGCCTTTCTAGCGAGACTATCCGCCGTCTTGTTCAAATCTCTCGGTATTTTAAAGAAACTCCAACCCTCGTGTAATTGAGCAAGCGCTCTACAATCCTCGAACTCAAAGTACACCAGCCAATCCACGTCAAGAGAGACGTTTGTGAGAGCTTGTATAAGGAGTAAGTTGTCCGAAAATATAGCGCAAGAGGATATATCAAGAGATTGAAGCTTTCTCAAAGCGATAAGACACGCAACTACCTCGGCTTGAAGAGGTGAATGTGCGCGGATAGATTGACTTTCTTGATGACAACAAACTCCTCCTCGCTCTATTATATATCCACATCCGGCACTTGTCGGCGTCCACGAGCCATCGAGTAGCAAGTGTATAATTTGTCCCCTTGAGAGCCGAAGTCCCGCCCGCTTATATGAATATCCCGGTACGGGTTCGACCATCTTGCAATAGAGGCCGCCATGGTATTTATCTCACCCGGTTTTAATTTTTTATTTTGTATTGAGTAGGTGAGTGTCGTTTTCCTCTTTGCCGGCGTTTTGCTCTTCATTTTGCTTCTTTTGGTCTTTACGGTTTGCTCGATTTTCAGTTTCTCATCTTGATTTTGCTGCTTTTAGTTCAATATGTGAATTGTTGGGATTTTGGGGTATATTTGTTGATTTAGATATTGAAGAATATTTGTGGTGATAATTTTTGGGAATAGATAACAAAAGAAATTCAAAAAACCACAATCACACAAAGAATTCCACGGAGAGAGAAAGAGTATCTGACAAAAGTTTTGTTCTTTTTCATTTTTCTCTCTGATCATACAGTACATTACAAGATGACATATATAGAAATGACTAAGTATCTCCAAGAGTCACACCCTATCAAACAAACACCTAGAGCGGGCAAAGTTGATCCGAATCCGAAAAACCAACCCGAATAACTTGAAGCCCGACCCGACCTGACTAGACATAATTTACGAAAATCAAACAACCCGACTCGGACCGATCCGGGATTAAATAACCCGAACCCGAAAATAGATGTTTTATATGGTACCCGAGCTCGACCCGATCCGAAACCGAGTAACCCGAGAACTGAATATAACCCAAATTTACTGGTTGATTCAAATTTTATAATTTGGAATTTTAGTTATTATTTTTGTCCGAAACTGAATCAATTCAAATCCGACATAACCCGAACCCGAAGAATCTGACCCGAACACATAATTTAACCCGAAAAGAATCCGACCAAAACAAAACCCGAACACAACCCGACCCGATCTAAGTTAACTTCACCCGAAAATAATCCGGACATAAAAATGATCCGAACACGAAAATACCCACCCGATTATGACCCGACCCACCCTATTTGCCACCTCTACAAACACCCTTATCTATCTAGTAGACATTTCCTTAATTAAGATACATCCGTCATATTATATACACATTTAACATAATTATCCTGGCCTTAAATTATGCATAATATTATTAATTAATATATTAAAAAACATTAATTTTCAATATGAATTTGGATCGATTTTTGGCGATGGATCCAATCCACCTGCATCGATTGATTTTGAACCTTTAAAAATTTCTATAGATTTCTGATATTGATTTGATTTTAATTGATTTTAAATTCCTTCTTTTCATTTCACCAATTTTTTCACGAATTTCTTTAAAGACCTGTTAAATTTAAAACTGAAATTGGCCTCGGAAGTTCTGAGGATTATGAAATTGCAACTTTTACTAATTAGTACACATTTTTTCTCACTCAGGTTTAGGGTTGTGTTGCTAACGAAAACAGCGGCTCTTTCCATGCTCGAAAATATATATTTATCATAGTCAGGGGCTCTTTACATGTGAATTGAAAGATCTGCGTAAATATTTTACATAAACTGGGCCAATTATTTCTATTAAATTTCATGATTAGCCGTAATGTTATTTTTATTTTATTTTGATTTTTGAAGCAGGGTCGACGCGCCGCAATCCTACTGGCGACGAGCGAGAGAAGTAATCCGGAGTTAACGACGTGGCGTGTCAACAAGCTCTGATGGCGACGATTCCGGGCCATATTTCCCTCAAGTTCTAATGGTGTGTCAATGAATGACGAAGGAATGAGTCTCCTCTGCTATTGGCGTCTACGATGGAAATCTAATGGTTGACTGGTAAATAAATAAATGATATTTTTCATAATTTTAGTATTTGAACTGTTAATTAATTATTACATTTTATAGATTGTAATTAATTGTAGAATTAAGTAGTTTTATTTTTTTTCGTGATTATGCAGTTCCAAATTCGAGATGGTTGGTGGAGTGCGCTTTGTGTTCTTAGCTCGCAAGTAACCACTATTATCAAAATATAATATTTATAAATATTTAATTAAATTGCATTTCAATTCTTTTTTTTATTTTATGTCAAATATTAAATCAGGGATGATGTTGGAGGGCTGAGGGCATGACGCCTAGTCCCGAAGGCTAAATTGCGACAGAATTGTCCTCTCTGCAGGTGTATTTCAAAAAACTAAATTCAAAATTGAAGAAAATAAAGAATTATGTGTATGATCAATAATTTGAACGAAACAGGTTCAAGAGATAACTAAAGATGTAGAGAAGAAACTAAATGGACATGGTCCCATGGACCATTGGATCTGATTTCGATCTTCTTCGTACTACAACCCACACCGAAAAGACAAAATTTCCTTTGGAGTTTTGTTAACAGGTACTTAATTTTCTTTCTATCAAATTTAATAAATTCCGTCTCAATTTTGTAACCCTTTTTTATTCTTCAGTTGCAAAAGAGAACGAATTTGAATTTTGCGGATTTGTCGTCGTTATGCTCGATGCTGTTATGTCTGGTTTTCGATGTTCCATACCTCAAATACTCTTACGGGTATAAATATATCTAAGTTCTAAATATCATACTTTATTTAGGCAGATTTGCAAAACCAACCTTGCATTATCTAAGGACTTTTTTGCAATTTAAAAAACGTGAAGGTTCTCACTTAATTTTTTCGGTTTTAAATTGCTATGGCCATTATTTTCATATAAATTTGGAATTGTAGGATTTCATCTGAAATTGCTGAAGTGATTATGAAATTAATAATTATATTTTTAATTAAATAAGTTGTTATTGTTATGTTATATTATGTTGCTTAATATTTGTTCAAATGACGGGTTTGTATTTATTATGGAATCACTTCATTTCTTTCGTCCTTTTTCTGTACTAATTATGAGATTTTCATGTAGTTTCATTTTCTTTTCAAAGGGCGAAAGGACATTGAGGGCAATAAAAAAACTCACGGGGCTCAAACCTTTGGTATATGGAGTTGAGGAAAAACAAGCCGATCGGAGGACTCAAATCGAGGCAATATGAGCGAGAAAGACCAAGGTAATTTTCATTGTTAGTTTCTTAATTTCTCAATTTCAAGTAATAATTTAGTTTATTAATGAGCATATAATATGTCATATTTTTCTGATTCTTAGGGTTATTTTTATATTTTTCTCATTTCCAATCCAAGGGTAAATATTATATTTTAGTAAATCAAATTATTAAGCTTAACTTGAGGGGTATATCTGATATTTTTCTCATATTCAGGGGTGTATTTTATTTTAGGTTTAATTTCAAGGGTATATGTTACAATTTTCTCATTTTAAGGGTATTTTTGATAATTTTATGAACTTCAAGAGTAACATGATATTTTTTCATTTTGAAGAATATTTTTGAAAATTTATGAACATCAGGGGTATATATGATATTTTTCTCATCTTTATGGGCTTTTCTAAAGTTTTATGAAATTCAGGGGTATATATATGATTATTTGTTGTTCATTTCAAGGATATATGTAACATTTTTCCCATTTCTAGGTGTATTTTTATATTTTTCTCATCTCAAGGGATATATTTTAAATTAGAGTTTATTTCAAGGGTATATGTGTAAATTTGAGGCGTGCCAAAGACATAGCCGAAATCATCAAATTTTGAAACTTCGACGTAGATTCATTTTAACATTGATTGCTTTCAATTGTCTGTTGTATCAATTTGTTTGCGGATATATTTGTCAATTATCTATTGATATCAGGGGTTGTTTGGTTCGTGATTTAAAATTACTATGTCTTGGCATCCATCATAATTTATTCCATTCCCATGTTTGGTTCAGACGTCGGGTAATAAAGTAACTGTTAGGATCGTCACCGCAAACACACACACAAGAACAACACACGGACACAAGTATTTTTACGTGGAAACCCCGAAGGGAAAAAACCACGACCGCCGACACTCAAACTTTTTTTTTTTTTTTTTTTTTTTTAGAGAAATTTCAGAGTGAGCTTTATTGTCTCACTTCTGAAAGTTACGTGTTAATACCAAAAAAAATTTTACATTTTTTTACATTTTTCCCCTTTAAAAACAAGTAAAGAATACTAAAAAAACTTTTTGTAAAATATAATCAATGTAGTTCATGGTCATTATAAAATTGATCATGAACTATGATTGATTTGTACATTCACCTCTATATCCCTTTCACAAAACAATTTCTGAAAAAAAAATAAAATAAATAAAATCTATTTATAAGACTTCTATTTTACGGCCTCTTTCTTCCCGGCCCATCTTTTTGACCTAGGGCTTAACTCCTCGTATACTCCGCGTCCTCATTCTCTCTCCTCTATCCCCATTCTTTCACCGAGCTTTCTTTATCCTCTCCTCTTCTTCTTCTCTCCCGTTTCTTGATCTCATTCAGCAGACTCCACTCTTCCACCACTTCGATACCAACTTGCTCCTCTGTGCTCCTTCGTTCTGATAACGCTCTACGACATCGCTCTCTCCATGTGATAAACAAAAGCAGTGCCCCCAATTGCTTGTGTGCTTTTTTGGCTCCTCTTTTCAAAATGGATTCAGAGATTACCTTTGCTTTGTTAGATGCCCCTATTGCTGGATCCAAGTTTTTATGCACGTGTCCCCAAATCCTCTTAATTGCCTCACAATCTCCCTTCAAGTGCCTGGTATTTTCTTCTTCTCTCTCACATAGATAGCATCTATTGATCAATTGCATGCCTTTTTTCTGAAGATTATCGATTGTTGATATCTTATTTTGCTCAAGCATCCAAAGGTGGATCTTTATTTTTAATGAAACTTCAATCCCCCATATTTGTTTGAGATTTGTGTGAGACAGAACTCCCATTATTAGCTCCTTATATGCACTGCTTGTCGTAAATTGCCTATTTTTCTCCAAATTCCACTGTAACTCATCTTGGGTTTCAATAAGTTGATATTCCTCTAGCTCCTTATCCAATTCTAGGCTTTCTTCAAATGCTTCCATTGATAATATCCCTTTAAAAATTGTTCTTTTTCTCCAATTCCCATCACTTCCCAGTAATTCCTCTACTGTTACTTCTTTATTCAATATAAAACTGAATAGGTTCTTGAATTTTTGTGCAAAGCATTGCCCCTTCCATCTGCCATACCAGAAACTTGCATATCTCCCATTCCCAATTGTAATTTCTGATTTGCTTATCACAAAATTAGCAATTTTTTTAATTTCTCTCCAAAAGTATGAATCTTCCTTTAACTTGTGCTCATTTTGAGTAGTAGCCATCCACAGATTACTTACCAACTCTCTCCATTCCAAATTCCCCCCCTTAAAGTATCTCCATACCCATTTCATGAGCATAGATTTGTTAAATGTTTCTAATTGAATAATTCCCTCGACACTCAAACTTATTTTACTATACTGGAGAAAGAGAGAATACAATTGTTTGTGCTTTGTTGGAATGAATAAAACTCTAGCCTAGCCCTCTATTTATAGCTAAATTCCTACCCAATACAAGAAAATAATACAAGGAAATAATCATTGCCTTAATTACCATTCAATCATGGCAATATCAATATATGGAAAACTTTTCTATCTCTTCAAGGTTTCCTTTTTTCAATTTCCTAATCTCCGGGTTTCCAAAAGTCTCCATACCATAACAATCTCCCACTTGGAGACTTTTGCACCAATCTCCTTTTCTCCCGTCCCGAGCGGGACTTCCTTGAGTCCGGCGACAGCTCCCATGACTTACGTGACCAGCCCCACTGAGGCAACGCACAGCCTCAGCTTGTCGGTGGGGACTTCCTTGGTCAACATATCTGCAGCGTTCTTGGCACCTTGGATCTTCTCCAGCGATATGACCCCGCCAGTCACAAGTTCCCGGATGTAGTGATACTTCAGTTGGATGTGCTTGGTCCTCGAGTGGAACACCGGATTCTTCGCGAGACATAAGGCACTTTGACTGTCGGTGTAAAGTGTTTTGCATCCTTGAGCTTTCCCGATCTCCTTCAGAAAAGTCAAGAGCCATACCATCTCCTTTCCGGCCTCCGAGATTGCCACATACTCAGCCTCCGTTGTCGATAGCGACACACACTTCTGCAATCTCGACATCCAACTCACCGCCGTGCCTCCCATCGTGAAGACATAACCGGAAGTGCTCTTCCGACTATCCACATCTCCTCCTAGGTCAGCATCTACAAAGCCTTGCAAGCTCGTGCCACCTTTCTTGTAGCACAGTGCCATGCTTGCGGTGCCCTTCAAGTATCTCAGTAGCCACTTAATCGCCTCCCAGTGCTCGATGCCGGGGTTCGCCATGAACCGGCCCACGACTCCCACTGCATGAGAAATGTCGGGTCTCGTGCACACCATGGCGTACATTAGGCTACCCACTGCCGATGAATACGGCACGTTCTCCTCCTTCTCCTCCGTGGTTTTTGGTGACTGCGCCTTGGAGAGTTTGAAATGTGCGCCGAGTGGGGTACTTCTCAGCTTGGCATCATCTACTTGGAATCGCTCCAGCACCTTCTTAATGTACTTCTCTTGCGACACTGTGAGAGTACCTTTGCTTCGATCTCGAGTAATTCACATCCCAAGAATTTGGCTCGCCTCTCCTAAATGCTTCATTTCAAATACTCTCGACAACTCCCTCTTGAGCTTGTCGAGCTCCCTCATGTTCACACCTGCAATGAGCATATCATCAACATACAAAAGTAATATAATGTATGTTTCTCCACTGCTCTTGTAGTAGCAACAATGGTCGGTGTCACCCCTGCGGAAACCACGATCACACATGAACTTGTCGAACTTCTTGTACCATTGCCTTGGAGGCTGCTTTAAACCGTACAAGCTTTTCTTAAGCCTGCACACAAGATCCTCCTTTCCCGAGATCTCGAAACCTTCAGGTTGCACCATATAGATGTCCTCCTCCAAATCGCCATGAAGGAACGCCGTCTTGACATCCATTTGCTCGAGGTGCAAATCCTCCGCTGCTACAATACTTAACACCGTGCGAATAGTCGTCAGCTTCACCACCCGGCGAGAACACCTCCGTGTAGTCGATTCCCTTCTTCTGAAGAAACCCCTTGACTACCAGCCTCGCCTTGTATCTCTTGCTGCCATGTGACTCGTCCTTCCCTCGGTAGACCCATTTGTTTTGCAGCGCCTTCTTTCCATCTAGCAAGCATCTCATATTCCGAACATCAAGCCAAATTCGTTATCGACACGAACGAATACGAAAATGAAATGTCTTCGTTGACAAGGAGACACGAGAATTTAAAGGACCGGGAGCGCAAATTCAACGACGATCGAAAGCGCCAACACTTGAAACCGATGTGTTTTGAGTGCTAGAAAATGGGACACACAACCGACACGTGTTGGACCATATATCCCGAGCACGCACCTTGGAACAAACGCGAAGACAATCCAAAAGAAAAAAGGAAGGTGAAAGATGTAAGCAAAACAAAGGCTTTATTTGTCGATTCGGATCCATGGGGAGAATCGGAGTGCTCAAGCACATTCTCCGACTCGGAGTGCAATCTCGAGCACAAAATCGCCAATGTGACATTAATGGCGGAAATCGACTCTCCAAATGACGATGTGGTTGAACGGGCCATTCAAGCCTTGATCCTTCAACGAGCTTCACAAGAGGAACCGCAAGAAATCGAAATTCCGAGTGTCGCACCTCCTCAAGACATTCCACATATCTCCGACATCGATGCTTCGCATGATTCCGATCATGAGGTACAACTAAACTCTAAATTTTAATCAATTTCGATAAAGGAAGATTCTAGCTCATCCGATGAATCGGAAATTGAGTTAGAAGTTGACTCCTACACGAGTCTAATGCGAGAAGTCAATCGACTTCGACAAAGTGAGACTGAAAAAGATAGCACAATTCAAAATCTCACGGCTAAGGTATCTTCTCTTGAGTTGTCGGTAAAGTCACACAAAGCACAATTAACCGAATTTAACGGATTTTCAAAATGCGAGTGCCAAGCCCTAAAAAGCGAGACCTCATCTCTAAAAGTCGAAATCCAAAATTTGAAATTTGTGAATGAGTCCTTGAAGAGCACATGTGTATCACTTACACCTAGCACTCCTTCATTGGACAAAGTCTTGGAGGGACAAAATCCCAATGATAAGTCGGGTCTAGGACTTAAGAAGACTAACGGTTATAAACCCGTGTCTTCAAAATCCCAAGATCAAAAAGGAAAACGGGAGTACAATACTAATACGAATTGCGGAAATGCTTTTATGTACCGCGACTCCAATAAGGGTAAAAGTGCTAAAATTAACCAACCTAAAAATGTTAGAAACTATAATAAGGTTAATCATTATGCACCTCACTCTACTTATAGAGATAACCATACGGGACGAACTGAATGTTTATACAAACGGGGATCCAATGGCTACTTCTATAAGGTGAGTTCATCACATGTCGCTAATAACCAACAACGTACTCCCAAACAATTCACAAGCACACAACGATTTAACAAATCAAATAATAATTGTGCCAAGCCGACAAAGCCTATAACTCAACCGAAAGATTACTTGAACCACTTCCAATCTCACTTTGTCAAGAGTTCGGAAATCACAAATAAACCGACTCGCGCATTTTGCAACTATTGTTGCAATATGGGACATATCTCAACGGGTTGTCCCCTTTGAAAACCGCAACCAAATTCCACTTGGTTGTGGCTTCGAAAAGATCGAAACATGGTTAGCACGTCCACCTCAAATGGGGTGTGTCCGAAAGGTACTTAAAGTCATGTTTCCGCACTCCCTTATCCATGTTTAAAATTGGCCACAATTTGAGGGGGAGTGCTAATACAAGTATTTGCATCACTAAACTCGGGTTTAGTTGATTCGGATATCTTGACCATTTTTCTTTCTTGATAATTCAATCATATATACACTTACAAAAAGACGAGAAAGGTATTTTGACTAGTATGTAGGTATGCTAAATGGAAAACAAATCGGGAAAACGCAATAATATGTTAAATAAATGTGCGTACCAAACTCAACATCATCACCTTGCACTATCAAGGGAGCTAATGTCTCGACATAGATGGATGTTGAGAAGTGTCACTCGAGGAGTCGTGTGTTTTAGATCAAGACTCGAGTCCATGGCTCGAGCTAGGTATGCATACTCTTGAGAAGTACAATTGAGTTTCAAAATTTATTACGTTTTCGACTATTTTTGAATACATCGCAAATGTTGAGAATCTTTGTTAAAACCTATTTTACACTAAAAATCTTTTCATTCATCTTTAAAAAAAAAAAAAAAAAACTCAACATCAATTTGCGAAATTCATCTATATACAAGCCTAAAATTGCAAAAAGCAACGATTTAGGGGGAGCTTGTATGTAGGGGGAGCTTCTCGTATGATTACGCTATATTCCCTTTTGATCCTTTTCAAAAAGGGGGAGAAGGGAAAATCATATGGAAAGTTACTCGGTAATCGATTCAACTCTCCAAATCGACATTATTTTGAAATGAATCAAAAGGGGGAGTTTGTTGGTTCAAATTTCCTAGGGTTTGATTATCTCAAAATAATGTTGATCCACTAATCTATTTACGGGAGTGATATTTATAGAGATAGAAGATGTAACTCACAAAAGGATCAAAAGAAGAATCAAGACATCGGAAGTCAAGACTATGAAGAAACGATGGCACGAAAGCACATGATCAAGATGTCGAAGAATCGCGAAGATACACATATATCAAGACATCGAAGATTCCGCAAATTGGGGTATCACACAAATCACCAAAACAATTTATAGGTATCCCTAAACTTGTTTATGAATTATTAAGCTCAAAATTAGTCAAATAAATATATTCGAAATTCATAAAAATGATGAAATAATAAATCAGGCTGATAGTAGGATGTCCGTTACAACGGACATGCTCGTCCTATTCAAGATTGGAAAACACAGTATAGTCCGTTACAACGGATCAACCAGTCCGTTGTAACGGACACCACCAAAGTGTTGTAACGGAAGAATGTACGTTATAACGCTAATTAAATCCAAACTTGAAGGATGTCACAGAACTATGTCCGTTACAACGGACATATCTGTCCGTTATAACGGACATTGAACTCACTTCAGTATAACACTTTCCTCCGCATGTCCGTTGTAACGGATTAACCAATCCGTTACAACGGAACGCCTCAGAACGTTGCAACGGAGTATTCTCCGTTGTAACGGACATTAAAATCAATCTGAAGTGAAGTCTCAGTATGATGTCCGTTGTAACGGACATATCAGTTCGTTACAACGAACTTCCTAACACAGACTTCCGTTGTAACGGACATGTGTTCCGTTGTAACGGACTGTGTTATAATTCGAATATAACAGCCGTAACGGCTAGTTTGACTTATGGCCCGTTACAACGGACTAACGGACTATGCAGAAAAAGCATGTTAAGGGAAGGGTCTATGTGTTCTATAAACATAACTCTTCCCTCATTCTCTCTTACAATCTCAACCAATATATTTTCCCAAACAAAAGAGAGAAATCCTAGCTTTAAATCTTGAGCTTAATCTTCTAAACATTCTTAGAGATTATTAGATCCCCTTTCAATCCATAAAATACGATTCCCCACTTGCGTGACCGATCACGTGTAGTTCGTATTAGAAGCGTGTAAATCGATCTATGCAAAACTTGTAATTGCTTGATTTGGGTATTCAATCGAAAGCCGAAAAGGCGCAAGGCAACCCCGGAGACGTAGGTACTTGCAATCAATCGAGTCGGTCGATTGAGCGAGTAGACGATGAGTTAAAGCTACAAAGCAACCACCTACCGAACTCCGTAAACAAATATCTTGTGTTATTTGTTTTGGTATTGTATTCTTCCTCTAATTTATTTACGCTTCCGCACCAAATTGTAATTGTATTCCATTACTGCGAAAATTGGACCTTAGGACTTCCTATTCACCCCCCTCTAGGTCTAAATTAAACAACACTTCCTAGTTGAATCGTCGATAAAGGTGACGTAGTATCGTGACCCCCCGATAGACTGAACCGGAGCTGGTCCCCACACGTCGGTATGCACCAGGTCTAACTTTCCCATCTTGAGTTCTCGTCCGGCCTTCGAAAAACTAACCCGTCTTTGCTTGCAATTATCACAGAAACCGGTTTGTACCGATTTTACCTTCGGTAACAGACCCTTGGAAATCAACACTTGCATTCCTTCGTGACTCATGTGACCGAGCCGATTGTGCCACAACATCGGATCAGTCGATGCTCCCGAAAACGCCAAACAATCTCCTCTATTATCGGTAAGATAGAGGGTTCCCGTCTTCGTACCTCTCGATATCACCATGGTCCCCCTTACAATCTTCCACGACCCGTTCCCGAACACCGTCTTGTAGCCTTCGCTATCCATTTGCCCGACGGATATCAAGTTCTTCTTCAGACCGGGAATGTACCGAACTCCTCGCAAGATCCATCTAAATCCGTTGCTCGATTTTATCTGGACGTCACCTATGCCCGATATGCTTAGAGGCTTTCCATCTGCTAGGTGAACCTTTCCTAAATCTCCTGATTTGAAATTTAATAACTTATCCTTTTGCGAGGTTGAGTGGAAGGATGCGCTAGAGTCCAAAACCCATGACTCAACGGGGTTGTCGATGCACAAGATGAGAGCGTCGTCCGTGTCCTGCTCGGTGACAGCATTTGCAGAACTCGATTCCACCTTCTCTTTTCTCGGGGCTTTGCAGTCCCGCTTCATGTGACCTTTTTGCCACAATTCCAGCACTCCAACTCGCCACGTGGTCTTGACTTGCTGCGTCCTCTCGACTTGGCTCGTCCGCGGTTGTTGCTTCTTTGACCTTCACGGCCCCGACTCTCCAAATTCAACGCTGAACCGGAGGAACCCGAGGCTTCGCTCCGCTCCTTTCGCCGAATGTCGTCATTCAAGATGCGGTCCCGCACTTCCTCAAAGGTCAAATCCTCCTTGACGCCGATAACGTCTACCGTCGTCGTCCAGCACTCCGGGAGAGATGACAGTAGCATGAGTGCCTTCATCTCATCACCAAGGTTAAATTTGAAAGAGTCTAATTAGTTTGAAATAACCTGAAAAGCATTTAGATGCTCCGCAACAGATCCGCCCTCCGTCATTCGCAGATTGAAAAGACGGCGCACCAGGTGCAGCTTGTTTAGCGAAGATGGTTTCTCGTACATGTTGGACAGCGCCTTCATGACCCCGAAAGCCGTCGTCTCCTTCGCTACGTTGAACGCTACGTTCTTGGCTAGCGATAATTGGATATAGCTTACCGCCTTGCGGTTCATCTTCTTCCACTTGCCTTCGTCCGTGATACTTTCCGGCCTTGTCTCGAATAATGCCTCTTCTAGGTCCTTCTGGCATAACAACGCTTCTACTTGCATCTTCCAGTAACCGAAGTCTCGCCCATCGAACCGGCATACCGAAACCTTGTTCTCGTCCATTTCTCGTCTGCTCGAACCTTAACCCTTGCTCTGATACCACTTGTTAGAATCGTCGCCGCAAACACACACACACAAGAACAACACACGGACACAAGTATTTTTACGTGGAAACCCCGAAGGAAAAAAACCACGGCCGCCGGCACTCAAACTTATTTTACTATACTGGAGAAAGAGAGAATACAATTGTTTGTGCTTTGTTGGAATGAATAAAACTCTAGCCTAGCCCTCTATTTATAGCTAAATTCCTACCCAATACAAGGAAATAATACAAGAAAATAATCATTGCCTTAATTATCATTCAATCATGGCAATATCAATATATGAAAAAATTTCCTATTTCTTCAAGGTTTCATTTTTTTCAATTTCCTAATCCTCGGGTTTCCAAAAGTCTCCATACCATAACAGTAACGTCATCCACGATGTCCATGGACATATTTCATGAGAATATGATTACCACCAAAATTGGTGGCTTTTCTCTATTTTCGTGGGCATTTGGTCTCTTCCAATATTAAAAGACAAAATTATTCAAAAAATATTATTTATTTCACATAATTTCTAAATTTGTAGGAAAAGAAGATACATCATGCCATGAAATATTATTCCATGAAATGAAATTACTTGACATATAATATTCCAAAGATATTTCAAAGCACGAACCAAACGGTCCCTTAGGGACATCCACTGTGGAGAAGTTACTTCTTGAGCGTCACAACTCAGCAATTCTCGAAAAGGTGAAAGTTCTACTATTCGATTCTTAATTTTTTTCTTCAAATTGAATGTACTAATTTGTTGATTTTAGAATTAAAAATGTATACATATTGTATGGATATATTGCGCATTTCCATAATTTTGAAGAGTACTCTTAAAATTTTGACAATTTATAGGGGTTTGATGCATATTTTGGTATTGTAAAAAGTTGTTGTAAAATTTCGACATTTTAAGTTATATGCACTCGATGTTTGTGAAGTTGGCATGGGAAGTAATAAATTTTCCTTTGCATATTAAAGAAGAATTGCTCGGATAAATTCTTTTAACTTAGAGTTTGTTGAGTTTATCAATTATTTAAGTTACTATGAAATACAAATAAGTCCCTATCATATATTTATTTAAATAATCATAAAAATAAAATTACGGTTATATCTTTTGACAACTTTGACGCATAAAGAGTCGGTTATATATTTAATATGTGTCTTATATTGTGAAAATTTAGGAATAATAACCTACAAATATCAAAACCCTATTTTTAATATTTATTACATTATTATATATTTTCCATTTATTTTTGTTTATTTTTATGGTTTAGTTCAAAGCTTGGAAAGAGAAGAAACCGCGAAGCATAATTTGTAAAAGTTTCGAATACTTGATCAAACTTCAATCTTGCTATTTATATGTTATCACATTTTTGTATACATAGCAATAGATTTAGTAGAAACAAATACATTGGTAAGTAAACCAGTTTTGATTTAATACACATGAAAAGTTTCTCATGATTTAAACACGCCTAATTGACCACAATCAAGTAAAATAAACTAATTATATTTGATTTGGCCATTGCTACTATTATCATAGGCAAAGGAAAAAACAATTTTCAACGACGATTCCGCGCAATTACGCGGGTACCTCGCTAGTTACTTAGAATACTCTAACCGCAACTTTATGTAACCTAATATATTATGTCTCGCACATATAAATCTTCTCTACACTAAACTTCGTATTATATACATTAGAACTACTAAAACAATAAGCCAAAGAACTAGAAAATTAATTCCATTGCATGCAATATTCCAAAAACCGGTATTATATTATTTCCTAATTGACATGCTAATTCAAGATGTTAACTGGAGGCAGGGTAAATGGCCTCTAATTATTGAATCTCTGTTGTTGGTTCCATGATTGTATTATTTGAGGTGGAGTGAATACTGGCAAGTGGCACGTAATTAAGATCTTAATTTTAAATTAATTGTGAATTAAGCATTGACAAGGAAATAAAAATGATTACTTTATTTTATAGTTTTATAGTGTGTCATAACTTGATCATGACATATCAACTATGTTCAACCAAGTTTGTTCCATATTCAAGAAGTGGTTTGATGCCCATTAAATTAATTTTCATGAACCGTTTAGGGCATCACCTACTTACAACATTACAATTTCTTTTCCGAATTGTTGAATGATTTATTCGAACTTAAAAATTGTATTACTTGGTTCATGAACCGAAGATACTAGCCTCTTTCTGCTAAAAATAATGAACTTAATTACAAAAAGCAACAAAAAAAGCTAAAGACATTTTAAATAGTATAGTCAGTTAAATTATAGCGAATAATTGAGGCCATAAAACAAGAAGGTATAACATGTACCTTTCCATAATCTTATTTTGCATAAATCAAAACCACATTTGTTCTGGGTAGTAAATCATTATATAAGCACCCATTTAGCTCTTTCGATATTCATCAATCCGAATTCGAAGTAATCCAACAAAAAACCCAAAAGATTTTCTTCTTTATTTACTATATAGAAAAAGAAAAAGAAAAAGAGGAGAGCGAATTAAACCTGAAGGCTATATGGCTTTAAGAATAGTTCTTCTGAGAGCAGTTTATTTTTGTTCCTTGGTCTTGATCACTGCTAGACTGACACTTGGTGATAAGTTATTCGACGTCACTAAGTTCGGGGCTTCGTCCAGTGGAAGCTTTGACAGCAATGCAAAGGTAAAAACTTTCCGACACACAACCCATGGTTGCATCAAGTATTAAATCAAGAATTAATACACTAGTTTGAAATTTGAAATACAATATATCATTTTCAAAAAAAAAATACAATATATCATACTGTAATTATATATATGTTTTTTGTTCTCAATTTTTAGGCGTTTCTTGATGCATGGCAAGCATCATGTGGGTTCAACGGACCAAAAACTCTTTTGGTTCCCACAGGGACCTATAAAGTGGGTCCTGTTAGCTTCAAGGGCCCATGCCAACCTGGCAAAAACAGGGTCAAATTCCATGGAAATCTCGTAGCTCCATCAAGTTTGGACAGCTTCAAAGATAAGGCTTGGATTGAATTCGACGGTGTGCATGGAATTGTCGTTGAAGGAGGAGGCGTTCTTGACGGCCAAGGTTCCGAAGCTTGGTCCCAGAAGAAGAGAAACAGCCCTATTGTAAGTATCATGTATAAATGAAATTAACTAATTTCTAAATACAAATATTAAGCATAAAAAGTCATCTAATTTTCTCGCAAACTCTTTCTTGAATTACAGTCACTACGATTCATTAATGTAATCAGTGGAAGAATAACGAACCTTGCCCTCAAAGACGGAAAGGGTTTCCACATCGCTATCCACAAGAGCCAAAATGTTGTGATCAAAGCCATTAGTGTCACGGCCCCAGGCGATAGTCCAAACACCGATGGCATCCACGTAAGTGGTTCGACACTAGTCAAAATGAGATACATCACTGTCGGTACGGGAGACGACTGTATCTCTATCGGTCCCGGAACCTACAATGTAACCATTGCAAATGTTAATTGCGGCCCTGGACACGGAATTAGGTAAATAATCAATTAACTAATTTTATGATGCATATTTCCTCAGCATCTAGTGTAAAAACAAATAAATTAATAATAATATAAATATTTTTTCTTACTTGTTATTTTCATTTTGGTAGTATTGGGAGTTTAGGGAAGTACCAAAATGAAGAGAATGTTGCACATATTAGAGTGAAGAATTGCACCATTGCTGGAACCACCAATGGCCTCAGGATCAAGACATGGCCTGGATCCTCAACTAGTGAAGCCTTCAACATAACTTTTGAGGATATCAGGATGAACAATGTATCCAACCCTATCATCATTGATCAAGACTATTGCCCAAATAATCAATGCAATACCAACGAGGTATATGATAATTGCATTCCTTATAAAAATGAACTCAAAATTCAAAACAAATGCGAAATTTCATGTGTACCCTTGCTAATCCAAAAATACCAAACATGATCCTATAAACAAGAAATATCTGGAATGCCCTAAAAAACTAAAAAATGTTCATGTATATTCCTCCAGAACGACCAAATGGAAAATAGCATGTACTCATTTGATACTTATTGACAAACTAATGATAAATGAGCTTCATATCATCACTCTATGAAATTATTCGTAATATATAAAGCATTTAAATATGAACTTACGAGTATGAATGTTAAATTCTAAACTTTTAACTCAAAATGTAGCCATCAAAAGTGAAGCTTTACGATATCTCGTTCAAGAGGATAACAGGGACAACGAGCACACCAGAAGCTGTGACGTTGAATTGTAGCAAATCATATCCATGCAAAGGCGTGAGTCTTTTGGATATCGCGTTGAAACCTCTAGTCTCTTCCATTGTGCACAAAATCGAATCATTGTGCTCTAATGTTATAGGAGTGGCCTCCGGAACTCAACAACCGGATCCTTGTGTTGGAAAACATTTGGGTTTTGGAAGGTGATGCGGGTGTAGTTGGAATGGACTCGGGACACTTCGAATGAAGTTATTGGGAAAGAATTGAATATATATGTGTAATTAAATATTGACTATTGAGTGGAGCTAGCTTGAATTGAGATCCCATGACTAGGTCGGACACTAAACTATCAAAGATCCGAAGCCTATATAGAAGAAAGATCTCTTCGATATTACCAAATACTTTTCCATAGCAAAGTCTGGAACATTGTAACTATTACTCAATGATATTCAAGTTCTATTTTCTTTGAAAATAATTTTTGTAATCAAACAAAACATAAAATCAGCAAAAATAATGAAAAAAACATAAAAAGGGTAAAAGTCGTTGCTTTACCTTTTCCGACACCTTTGGTACCGGGATCAACGGGTGCGTTACGTTCATAATTTATGACAACATGAAGCAAATGAGCAAAAAGTCATTGCTTCCATACGGTCACCTCATCACCTTCATTTGCAAAGATCTTAACATCGTCATCCTTTGCAGTGAGAAGAATCTCGTGTCCTAACCATGCTTTGACCTTTTTTCCAACAACCTTCTTTCCACCCTACAACTACTTTGGGTTTTGACGGTACCCCGCAGATCTCTAGTTCCCATGGAATTTCCCACAAGAGAACACTCGACAAGAAGACTCCGATGACGAAATTGATTACGACTATGTCAATGGGTCCGACACGGAAGTGATTCCTACGTACTTGTTGGGAATTCCCGCATCCATGGACCGTACATAGGGCAACGAAACATGCGGGACTCCGACCTAGTCATGGGATCTCCAAAATAGAAATGGTGGGAAAATCCGTCGGTATATATATATATCCGGCTACGCCGCTTTTAAAAGCATAGATAGGTTTGGTGCTATTAAATTGTTCACCATCGGATGAACTCCAAAATAGAAATAAGTATATGATTACAATTTGGTGATTGATATGGTAAATATTTATACTTACACCATTCTTTCTATTAGAATTTTCTGTTTAGTGACCTTCTCCAGTATTTAACAATATTTTTAATTGATCCATTTATACTTACAACATTTTTTGTGACCCGTTATCAAAACTCTTGCTTTCTAACTCATATTTTTAATTGATCCATTTAACAATATTTTTTTCTAATGTCATAATTAATTCACACATGTTAACATAAAGGATCATCCAATAAGATATAATGGATGATCCGTTTATGTTTGTGGAATTATTCAATTTAGTCCTTTGTTTCTTTATTATTTGTGTTTTAGGTTAGAAACTATATAAACTAGATTATGTAATTGTTTTGGATGATTAAGCAAAAAAATCCTTTCTCTCTCTTCTCACAACACACGAAATCACCTTAATAATGTGTTCTGGTATTCATGATTTTTTCTTACATTTGGAAACCTATTATTTCATTGGTTTCATCTCAAAGCATCATATCGTTGGAATGCAAATGATGATTACAAATCTAAGATTATTAAATTTCGTTATTAATAATAAGACGATGACCTCCGCAAACTTTTAAATAATTTTTTATTGAAATTATACTGAATATACTGAATAATATCAGAAGCACGCTTGACTTGGGGTGAATTGTAGATGTTAATTAGAAATGTTAAAATTTTATACAGGATTGTACTAGAATAAAGAGTGACTATCTATTTTATATTAGATTTAATAATTAATAATTTACCCCTCCAAGGATACAATAAAGAATGATTGCAATTTACAAATCAAAGGCATAAAAATGCGAAGAAAATGTAATGTAGAATTTATACGACTATCTGAAAAAAGAAAACAAAAAGAGAAAAAGGTCATAAGTTGGAGATGACAACATATATGTATCATTTCTTACCATAGGGGCAATGCATAATTTGCCTCCCATAGATTCTATATTCATTTCTATAATTAGTCCGGAAATGTATATATGGGCAGAAGAATCCTTAATAAATAATTTCCTTTTAAAATTTTGAACGGTGTTAATTATTTATATCTTCATCGTCTAATGTTGATCTTGATATTGATCTAACGGTGCAAAAGATAATAGCACCAAACCTCTATATGCTTTTAAAAACGACCTAGCCGGACTCATATATATATATATATATATATATATATATATATATATATATATGAGGTAGACTCAATGACCAACAAGCTTACTTGGCCGCAAACATTGGCCAACACTTTTTTAAGCCGTTAGAGCAAAAATCGGAGGGATTGTATTAATTTCCGCACTTATGTGTGTATGTTTTCATATCTCTCACAACTGGCGCGGTTTTTTTTTAATAAACCGGCTCACATGACTGGTTTTCATTCTTCCCTTCAAATACTTTCCTCTCTCATCGTTTCTTTCTTTCCAAGCTTCATTTTCTAAGCTTCAATTCCTGTTTCCATAGATTGCTATGAAGGTTGCTTCACTTTGTGAGAAAATCTTGGTTGCGGGATTTACGAAGGCTAGATATGGCCGTCCATGAAACTATTTTCCTGTACCTAAGCTCATTTTCTTTAATTTCACTTTTCCGCAACCCTAGATCCGGTCGTCTGGTGAGCCTTGGCTGGTCGAACCGTTCTTCTCTCATCTTGTTAAAAAAGAAGACGAGGAGGTATATTCTTTCTTTTTCTTTCTTTATGATATTAGAATATTTTTGTCTATTCGACTAAAATTCAGAAAATTTTAAATAAATTCAGTTTCTTTTGCAAATGTCAGCAAATGCTGTCAATTGTGACCGAAATTTGCCACATTTTAACCGGAATTTCAGGTCCATTTTTAATTCTTCGGAATTTTGCAGTTCAAAATTGGGTTAGTGCAGTGCATATTTCAGAATTTCGAATTTTATGATGTTATTTTTATATTTCATGTTTTTATATTTTTTTTATAAGATTATGACTTCATTTTTTGGTTTATGTTTTTATATTTCAGAGTTTCGTTTTTTTTTTTATAAATTCAGTTTCTTCGGAATTTTTTTTATATTTGACGGTTCATGTGAAATTTTGTACTGTTTGAAAAGATATATATATATATATATATATATATATATATATATATATATATATATTTTTTTTTTTTTTTTTTTTTTTTTTACTCGATTGAATGTATTAATTATTATTGTAATTATTGGTTTGTATATTCTTTTGATTGAATGTATTAATTTTTCAATATATGCAAGTACTATGTTAATTGTTTAGATGAGATTGTTTGGTACAGCTCCATAATTCTAATATCAATTATCTTTTTGGATGAAATTGGATGATATGTAATAGAAATTGTGACAACAAATGATTTAGAATTAGTATCAACTAGCTTTTACCCGCGCGCATTCGCGCGGGAGTTCCCCGAGGATTCTCGAGTTTGAGACTATTTTTTTTTTTTTTTTTTTGGTATTTTATTTCTTATTTTTAATGTTGCAAATCAGTATAATTTCTCGAATGTAAATAAAAATATCATATATGCTGGTTGCGTACATAATATCAACAAATTATGAATATATATCGAATGTAACGTATAGAAATAAAATAAACAAATTATAAGTGTTTCATAACAAAGAAACAAACAACAATATATGAATTTTAATAATAAAAGAAACAAAAAAAAAATACAACAATATAAAGTTATAATTAATTAAATAATTAAAATTCACACAATTAAATATATCCATCTATTCATTTAATAATAAAATATGCAAGTATTATATGTTTTGCCTCAGTAAATCATGATATGTATAAATTTTACAATAAGTAATATTTGAATCATTCAAGAGCCGGCTTTCTTGAACGATTCAAATAGTCCTTGTTGTAGAATTTGTTTATTTTTTATACATCATCGGCAAAATCGAGACGGCAATGATGATGATGATGATGATGATGATGATGGTATGATGATGATGGTATGATGATGATGATGATGATGATGATGATGGTAGTGGTGGTACTCATCTTTGTGTTCGTTTTTGTTTCAAATTGGTGCTCGTGCGTTTCTTCATATATATTTTTTCCATTTGTTTTTTGTATTTTTTTACTTCAAATTGATGAGTGTATCGTTATTTAACATGGCACGATACATGTGATTTATATTTGTGCGTCGAATTAATCCTTGTATTTCATATTAATACATGTATCCATGTCTGGAATCTCATTCAACAATTATTATTGTCCATGTTATTGTGTTTGCGATATTATTTTGTTGATTTATTCTGAATTTTCAAAAGGATGCATTAAAAAAATGAACACTTTCGTTTGTGCATAAAATATATACGTACGCTGCGATTACCTCAGTAAATCATGATTTTGAAAATATTTAGAGTAACAACCGTTTGAATTGTTCAGGAGCTGGATTTCTTGAATAATTCAAATGGTTTTTGCTTCAAATTTTTTTATTTTTTTGTACATCATCGGCAAAATCAAAAAAATGAACCAAGTAGTAGTCGTAATATTTTATTGAGAACGAAAGCTAAAATGTTTTGTATTTTGTATTTCGGATTTCGGATTTCAGATTTCACCACTTGTAATCATATTTGTGTTAATATTAGCATATTTTCGTATATTTTTTTATTACCATTCTTATTCCTATTTCGTATTCAAACTCGTATTTTGTATTTTTTCGCATTTCATGATTCATAATTCCAAATTAATTATTCATATTTTGAAGTTCTAAGTTTGTGCGAATTGTTTTTCGTGTGAATCATATTTCATGTCATCACATTATTACATGTCTACATGATGATATGATAATGAATTGATTATTAAAAAATTGAGATTATTACATGTCTCGATATATGTCTTTGCATTTGTAATCATGAATGTTTGGAGCATTTTTATTGATCTCAGATTTGCCAGAACCTTGAACAGTGTATTTAATATGTACCAAAAGCAATTATCATTGAGATGAATTATATTTAACATGTGTAATAATTGTGTGTATATTCATTGACTTTGCGCGGAATATAAACCGGGGAAATGCATGAACTCAACGATATCATCAAGTTGTGAATAATTTTGTGTGCATTGATTATCTTTGTAAACAATATTTCATGTAACAGCAGACAATCTATAAGCAAAAATTGACATTATTTTTTATTTTTCGTATACATGAAGCAATAATTTTGAACATTTTGTACATGGAACCGATATTGTGACAGAACCTTTGATTTATTAATAAATAGTCATACATATTCAGTCACTTTGCAAACAAATGGTTTACTTTGGAGATAACACATCCAATGTAATAATGTAAATCATGTTTAGGATATGAATAAACATTCATATATTCATTTACTTTGTACGTGATAAGTAGAATACAAATAAATAAGCATAAGCTGACATTTATTTTCTTATTTTTCATACAAATGAAGCAATATTGTAACATTTGCACATTTTTTTTATGCTTAAATATTTGCAAAGCGATATTGTAAGAGAACTTTTGATCTACTAAAAAAAATTCGTGTACATTTATTCACTTTGTAAACAATTATGCTGTTTCTCGAACAATTAACAAATTATGGCCAAACAAATATCGCTTTGTAAGAGAACTTTTGCTTAATATTTCTCGAATAATTAACAAATTTCACACATTACAATTAAATTAATTTTTGCGTACGCATCATCAACAACAAACAATAATTTGTTCTTGTACTATGAAACCGAATATAACAACTTGTATCGTCATGAGAGAATAAATAAATCTTTGCACAATTGTTTATTTCTTATACATGAGAGGCAATGGAGTAACATGAGTTTTGAGTCATCTGGATTGTTTTTCATGCGGATTGGGTTTTCGTGCGAATTGTTTTTCGTGTGAATTATTTTTTCATGCGAATTATTTTTTTCCGCTCAAGTTTCTTTTTGCAAGTATATACATTCATTATTACAATTATCACGACAATAATGATTGATGATATGATTATGATAATATGACTACGATATGATGATTTGATGATGTGATGATTATGACATGATGCTATGATTATGATATGATGATGATTATGATATGATAATGTGATGATTATGATATGTGATGATTATGATATGATTATGACATGATGCTATGACGACAATAATTAAAAAATGTACAAATATATTCATAAATGAATTCAACAATAACTAAATTAAGGTTAATTGAGATGAGAGAAAACCTGTAGTGACATCGAATCGAATCTTCTAGGAAATCTAACAATGCCAAATATAAGTGAGTAATTATAAGATACTAAAATAAATTACAATGAAAAAAAAAATTACCAAAATACCCCTCGAATAAAGCTGGAGAAATCCGTCCTGCGAAACGTAACACATCCATTGATTCTGTCAGAATATAATTCCCAAAAACCTGAAATTACAAAACCCTGAAAATATTGGTACATGTTGCCAAACCCGAAAAATTCAAACAAAATTACCAAAAAACCCTATTATTTCTAAAATGCAAAGAATTCCCAAAATTACCAGTACCTTGTTTCTTACGTTGATACTATATCGGTACCACCAACATTCCTTGTTCGTGTCGTACCGGCCTGGCTCGGTAAGCGAAGCACCAGTATTACGTTGATACTATATCGGTACCACCAACATTACGTTGATACTATATCGGTACCACCAGCAGTCTTGGCCTCGGCACGCCACGCTGTTTTGAGCCACCTGTTCAAGGAAATTGGAAAAATTACTAATATGAGGTACTGTCAAATGAAAAATCAAGGCAACAGTGAAATATGAGGAATCAAGGAACTGTCGCACTTCTAATAATTAGCAAAATACCTTCGCGACATCCAAGGAAGTATAAAAGTAAGTTGCCTTCATTCTCGTCATTCCCAATACTTGCCCATGATTGATTTTTCCCAATCGCTGCAAAGTGAAGAAAAAACACAAATTGAATTGTGAAAAATAAAAAATAAAAAAACAGAAAAAATATTTACTTCAAAAAATTGTCGAAAAGAGAAGTGCGGCTCTCATGAGAGATCCATTAAACGAAAAGAGAAGTGCGGCTCTCATGAGAGAGGCGCGACACCGCCTACTCAAAATGATGAACGGAACCAGAAAAAGAGGCACGACACCACCTACTCAAAATTGTAGACAGGGCCAGAGAGAGAGAGAAGCACGACCCCGCATACTCAAAACGGTAGACGGGACCAGAAAGTGAGAGACACGACACCGCCTACTCAAAATGATGAACCGGACCTGAAAAAGAGGCGCGACACCGCCTACTCAAAATGATGAACGGAACCAGAAAAAGAGGCACGACACCACCTACTCAAAATTGTAGACAGGGCCAGAGAGAGAGAGAAGCACGACCCCGCATACTCAAAACGGTAGACGGGACCAGAAAGTGAGAGACACGACACCGCCTACTCAAAATGATGAACCGGACCTGAAAAAGAGGCGCGACACCGCCTACTCAAAATGATGAACGGAACCAGAAAAAGAGGCACGACACCACCTACTCAAAATTGTAGACAGGGCCAGAGAGAGAGAGAAGCACGACCCCGCATACTCAAAATGGTAGACGGGACCAGAAAGTGAGAGACACGACACCGCCTACTCAAAATGATGAACCGGACCTGAAAAAGAGGCGCGACACCGCCTACTCAAAATGATGAACGGAACCAGAAAAAGAGGCACGACACCACCTACTCAAAATTGTAGACAGGGCCAGAGAGAGAGAGAAGCACGACCCCGCATACTCAAAACGGTAGACGGGACCAGAAAGTGAGAGACACGACACCGCCTACTCAAAATGATGAACCGGACCTGAAAAAGAGGCGCGACACCGCCTACTCAAAATGATGAACGGAACCAGAAAAAGAGGCACGACACCACCTACTCAAAATTGTAGACAGGGCCAGAGAGAGAGAGAAGCACGACCCCGCATACTCAAAATGGTAGACGGGACCAGAAAGTGAGAGACACGACACCGCCTACTCAAAATGATGAACCGGACCTGAAAAAGAGGCGCGACACCGCCTACTCAAAATGATGAACGGAACCAGAAAAAGAGGCACGACACCACCTACTCAAAATTGTAGACAGGGCCAGAGAGAGAGAGAAGCACGACCCCGCATACTCAAAACGGTAGACGGGACCAGAAAGTGAGAGACACGACACCGCCTACTCAAAATGATGAACCGGACCTGAAAAAGAGGCACAACACCGCCTACTGAAAATGGTAGACGGGACCAGAGAAAGAGAGGCACGACACCGCCTACTCAAAATGATAGACAGGACCAGAGAGAGAGAGGCACGACACCGCGTGCTCAAAATGGCAGACGGGGCCAGAAAGAGAGAGGCACGACACCGCCTACTCAAAATGGGAGACGGGACCAAAGAGAGAGGCACGACACCTCCTAGTCAAAATGGCAGACGGGACCAGAGAGAGAGGCATGACACCTCAGATGAAGCAAAATAACATCTCTATTGATGAAAATGAGTACAATATCATAAATGCCCCTCTGCAAATCAGAAAATATCAAATATATCCCTCAAATTAAAATACCAAAAATAATTATAATAATTGTAAGGGTTATTTAAGTAAATTTACCTTTTGAAACTCAATCGAATATCAGCAAATCAAACTACTGAGAGAGATACCAGAGCACATGACAATCCAGCGGCACGAATTGAAATGCTAATCCCATCTCTCGTTCTCAGTGCACAACACAGCAGCGAGAAATTACATCAGATAGATTCATACTTGATGAAGATGGTAAACGACACTTTCGAGATGTTGATCTCGCTGCCCCTGTCAAACCCTAAATAAATAAAAGAACAAACGATAATTACACATGTGTCCTGAATAACCAAAATTTAAAACTCAATCAATGTGAGAATAAAATTACCTCAAGAATAATGATAATCAAGCACCAAAAACCGAAAACTTTCCATGAATAGCATTCAATAAAGCGCCAAACAGTCCAAACCCTGGATTCGCTGGGAAAAAAGAGATAGAAATATCTGAAATCTGTGATAAAGAAGAAATCAGCGATAAACACGTACAAATAAAACATAAATGAATTAACCTCGAAGACGGGAACAAAATATGAGAAGCAAAGCGAATTATTATCGAACTCCTTAATCTGAAATATTCCATCAGTTATCACAGATCGAAACATTTCATTTATGTTCCCACCTACAAATAAAATCCAGAATACATACATAAATTACGAAAATACGATACAAATTACAAAAGAAATGGACATAATTAATATAAAAAAACCTAATAATCGAGTCGACCATGCAGAAAGCTGAATCAAGGGGTACGGTTTGATAAATTTTGAAGCATACAACACCATTCGAGTACTGGCAAAAATATCAGAGCAACACGTGATATCTCTCAACAGAACTGTGCAAGGAAAAAATAACCCTACAAAATCTCCAAATTACTGCAAATAAGACCAAAATCAACAACAAAACAGTCAAAATTTTGGAAATAGTACAAATTGAAATATAAATAGTTCATAATCTCCCAAAAACAACACTGAAATACCTTTTGGCAAGCACGGCAAGGAGGATCCCCATACAGAACCCTAGAATGGAGCCTTTGTTTGACGCAGGTGAGATGCTGTCCAGACCAGGTCGGAAAAACAACGAACCGATGAAACCCTAGAATCGTGCTCCAATCTTTGCCACGATGTAACCCTAGAATGGAGTTTTTGTCCGTCGCAGGCGAGATTTCGTACGGAGCAAAGCTTAAAAATGACGAAGAAACCAAACCCTAGAACGGCGATTTTTTTCGCTTCCGCGAAATAAGGTCGAAGAGAGGAAAAACTGAGGAGAGAGAAAGGGGTCACCTGATATTTTATCTTATGAATTCAATACGCACTCGGTCCACTATGGACCATGGCCAGAAATAACTTCGGTGCACGAAAACCGGGTGCATACAAAATTCGGTGGTACACAGACCACACGGCCATCAAGCCACAAACAATCCCAAAAAACATTTGTGAGAGACGCCTGAGAAGGGAAATTTCCCTAAATTTATAAACAAATTTTTTTCACAAAGCTAAATTGATGACGTGGAAGGCTGTGGAGAAAGGAAATTATTTAGAAATATACATAATAGAGAATATCATCTTACATAGCGTGTTTTATAATTTAGTAGCAACATGAATAAACCTTGTACCAAACTACCAATTGTACACGTACCAATATTTATCATGTACTGAATAAGACCTCGTACCAAACTGATAATAAACTAATAATTTAGGACACAAAAAAATAAACAAATTATCTATCATTACATTCATTACGAATTCATCAATACCCGTTGAAGTTAATATAATTCCCACACCACAAAATATAAGAGGAAATCTCCAACATCAAAATTGCAAAAATAGAACATATACTACATTATGAAAATCCTAAAATACGACATATATCGATTAACTATGCCTCGATACAACATTTTATTAATCTTCCTCTTCCTCCTGAAATATAGCGAAAGAACAAATATCAAATAACAAAAAGTCTCAATGTCTCTCTGTTGTAGTTTGTACATGTACCAGACAATAACAAAAAGTAAATCCACTCAAATAGTCAAATGTATCCAATGATAACCAAACAACCAAGTTAATCAAAGAGGTCCTTTAAAATCCACAGAAAGAGTTAGAAATATAATTATTAAAAGACGAGTATATATGAATGAACATATAAGTGAGTTATTACCAACGCTGAGATTGAATAGCAGGTTATCGGGTTATTACATTTCATAATACTAACTGCAATCAAATTAAAATTATGTGAAGCTCCAAGGCGTATCTTACATGTATTGCAGAGAACCAAATACACATTTTAAATATCTAGAAAAGACCCTAACCAAATATACACAAAACTATGTACTCAATTTGTTCCACTGAGCCTGGTCGTATCAGTGTCAAATGAGAGTAGTTACTTTACTGTACCCAAACCTGGTCGTATGAGTATCAGTATCAGCTGAAATTTCCATATCGAGATGAAATTCAGGTCAAATTATCTAACACTCGGTCAAAATTAGGAGTATTCCTTCTGATATTTGCTACCAAATAAGAGTTTATCTGAAATTTCACCTTAATATACCTAAAAATGCTAAATTCCAACTGACGTGTAAGTGAAATTTAATGATAAGAAACAGTAAACTTTGGGTTTTGAGAGGCGGATGAAAAACATTGCATGGGGAGAAAAGAGGGAAAAAAATCATACCAAACGCAGGAAAAAGTTAGGGTTTTTCTTCTGGAAAGTGAGAGAAAACGGCACATGTACCTCTACCCCTCTTCTATTGTTCGTACGAGAGAAGCACGACGAAACCTCCTTTCACCTCTTCTTTCTTTGTAGGAGAGGAGAGGAGAGATGCAGAGGTTTTTTTTTTTTTTTTTTGCTTGCTTGTGAGAAGCAGAGAGAGAAAACACGGGAGTGAAAGAAAAAACAAAAATAAAACCGATACAAGGAACATCCGGTTTTTTTATGCAAAAAAATACAAAAACCGGTCTGGATTTGAACGAAAACCTTGTATTTTTTATCAGAGTGCGGGATTTAACTTCAACCATCAGATATGAAGATCGGACGGCTTCAAAAATGTTGGCCATGTTGGCCAAGTAAGCTTGTTGTCCATTGAATCTATCCATATATATATATATATATAAATGCTAACAAAAATCCAACAAAGAATCCAAATATCAAAATGTACTACTGAAATTAGCAAAATATATTCTTGTATTTATCAAAATATAGTATTAAAAATGTATTATTTTATTCTCAGTTTTAACCAATGTTACAGAAATCGCTAGGCGCTAGTCGGGCGGACGGGCACCGTCTAGCGCCTAGAGGGATTAATCGGGGATTAATCAGTGATTAATCGGATTTAGGCGGATTTGTAATTTTACATATTTTTTGTCATATTTTTTAATTTTTATATATTATAATTTGTGCTACAACTTTTTATACTAAAAATAGTGTATATTAATTTTATTTAAGACAACGTCCAAACAAATCATAACATGATATCTACAACATAACAATAACACATATGTTGCTCGGATACGGCGATACCGTTACGCGTATCGGATACGGTGATACGGCAATTTAACATATGATTTAGGATACGATACGCGTATCGGATACGGATAGATTTTGATTTTTCGGAGTATCCGCACGACATAGAATTTAACACAAATCCAAATAAACCACAAAATAAAGTTACTAAAAATAGAAAGAAGAAAAATAGAAGGGTTCATGTCTTAAAAAAAAAAAAAAATTAAGTGGGCTTGGCCTAGGCGGAATTATTCGGCGCCTAGGCTGTATCTAGGCGGGCCTAGGCGGAATTCCGCCTAGACAAAAACGACTAGGCTAAACCTAGGCGTTTGGTCGGCGCCTAGACCGATATATATATATATATATATATATATATATATATATATATATATATAAAATAATACTATATATGTATGATAATTTTAATTATATATAATATGCATTGATTTATATGTAATTAATTAATTAATTAATTAATATTATGCACATGATAATATTCATTACATGATAATAGTCATTACTTATATTAAACTAAAAAAGATTAGGTTTTAATTAATAATATATTTATTTTTGGAAAACATTGAGAGATTGTGTTTTCCCATTTTTTTTAAAGACATCAAATGCAAGAAAATATGGATGGAAGACAAGCATGTGTGATTTGAGATTCTTACTTTGTCTCTCACATCAAACATAAGATTTCCTAGTTTTCTTGGAAAGTCACTCATTTTCTTGCAAAATACTTTAAAATCCTTTAGATCAAACAGGCCCTGATGGAACCACGCAGAGAAAAGAGAGAAACATCATATATATACACACACACACTATATATGGGCTAAGGACGACTAAAGGATGCAAACTAATAAAGACTTCTGAATAACTTCCGTTCGTATGGATGATCAGTCCGTTCGAACGGAACAAGTTATGTCTCTTGAGTATATAATCTTATTAACACTCGACTTCTTCCGTTCGAACGGATGAACACTCCGTTCGAACGGAAGATTCACTGTCTGGATTACTTGTATAATGTTATGACACATCCAAATCATATTACGTTGGAACGGATGAACACTACGTTCGAACGGAACATCTTATGTTTGCTATTTGTGTACAATTTTATTGTGCACTCTCCGAATACATACGTTCGTCTATCCTTATGTGTACATCTTTCCCGTTGATCCTTAAATATAATTCCTTCATGAATCCCTCAATAAATATTGACTTTTAAGTGGAGCCAACTTGAGTTGAGATCCTTTTGCTAGGCCCAACTTTGAACTTTCCAAGACCCGAGGCAAATTCAGAAGAAAGACCTTTAGTATTATGAAATATAATCATTTCCGTAGCAAAATCTTAAACATTGTAACAATTACTCTCTAATATTTGAAGTTCTATTTTCTTTGGAAATGATTTCTATAATCAAACAAAACATGAAGTCAACAAAAACAAAGAAAAATCATAAAAATGTAAAGGTATTAATCCTACTATGACAATTTACAAACATGTTTCTTAAATTTCGTTGTGCCATGTCATATTTTATCCAATCGTATTAAAATCGGATTCCAAGTACACGATAAACTCTTTAGAATCATTCCATCTTCATTACGTCTCCTTCTCACGTATCTCTCTATTCATTACGTCTCTTACTCCAACAGAAGAAGGGAATGTGTCTCCTCAAATCTTCCTCAAATTATAATTTTAATACAAAAATAAAATAGAGAAAATAACATTCTACGCAAACGCGACGTATAATTATGAAAACAATTTAATCGAGAGCTGTCTTTTTGGTAAAGACGTAGAAATCACAATTCCCCTTATTTGTGAATGTCTCGGAATGGACGACGTCGGCGGAAACATCTACATAAGCCGAACCAAGCAAATGCCGGATAATGAGTACCAATCAATTCTCACCGTAACCACAAACGATGGAATAATCGAATCCGCGACATCGTACGAACCTCTTCTTCGATTCCCATGGCACGGTGGAAACAACATACGCCCATTACAACTTTGAAATCAAATCTCAACAGGAGAAACAAAGTGCTGGTGTATCGGATGTGATACATGAACGAGCCTCAGTTGAATGTACCGAATTTAATTATCAAGCACATGCAAGCACAAATTGTCACGACCCGAAAATAAAATAATCGTGAACAACGTACTTACCTTAAATAAATGAGCATTAGCAGAGTCAAAAACACACAATACGAAAACCAGTTGGCATAAAATATAGTCTACAAATACCAATATACATATGGTGGGTACAAACAAATACAACTAAAACAAATATGGTAACTGGTGATCGCACACTCCGCTACGCTCGATCGTAATCAACATGAATGCCACTGCAACCTCAAGTGCTACCTGGAAATGTTGGCTGAGAGTTAGATAAGTAAACTAATATTTAATTATTATTTACTCGACGACGACTACCACGACAACCTACTACGAGAACTACCATGATGACCGACTACAATGATCTAGAAATTCTGCAAATACGAGAACTACTACAGAATTCACATCGTGCAAGTACTACAAGTGTTCGACTACCACACGGCAACAACTACTACCACAACTATGATTCTGCAAATACGGTAACAACTACTACATAATACATAGTGTGATACTACGAGAACAACTTCCACTACAACTATGATCCTGCAAATACGGTAACAACTACTACAAAATTCATAGTGTAGAGAACCACTTCGATAAGGTTGGCTTCCACAAGGGACCGTACTCATAGACTAGTACCTCGAACGTACTTGAGGTAAAAGTCCGCTGCACTCTATCCCAAGAGTGGTGGTTTCAACCACACCACGACTGAAACCACGCCCCCTCGAACACTACATTTACTTTAATGTCCAAACATGTGTTCCCTTATCCACCGCTCATCCTCACTAAGAGTTGATCTACATCAGCAACAATCCTACATTCTACAAAGAACTACACATATTCTACAGATAAAATGATGAATAAATAAATAAGTCATCAGATTCAGTAATCATAATTACTGCCGTTAAAATCGTCTCGGAATAAGTTTTCCAACGGAACCAAGAACTCGGAAAACGGAGACTGAACGGAGAAGTTATGACCAAATTATGAAGACATGACACACGAAATCTTGTCCAATAGACCCGTCCAAGAATCGATCAACTACATAGAGGAATAACTAATGACTACGAGATGAAACCCTAAATGGGATACGAGAAGAACGAATGATCCGACAAAACTCAGCCATGTGTTTAATGTTGGCTTAAAAGCTCACCAATCCAACCATTATCTAGTTGGACGTTATCAAGCGATTAAGCCTTTTCTCCATTGTATAATTGTGCCCCTGAAAAATCATGTCTTCCAAAATTACGAAATTACCCCTTATATCCAGAATTTGAACTAGGGTGAGGATTCCGGCTTAACGGATCTTGACTCAAAACAAACATAAACCCGACACACTAACAACAAACAACTCAATTGTATCACTTATTTTCTTCCCAAAAACCGAAACCCTAATTTTTACCCTTTCTCGATGGAAGCCTAATAGATGATCGAAACGCCATTATTCGAGCATCCGAATCATCACGCCACCATCCTTATACCCCAAAACCATCTACGGAACCCTAAAATCCAGAATTATTTCCACCCCCAAAAATCTTGGGTTCCAACAAGGAAAGCTCAAATCAATCTTCCAATCGATTTTCATGACAGTAAATACGAAGTATTCTGCAAATTAGATTAGAAAATAGATTTACTACCTCAAAACTTCAAGCTCCTAGGTTTAGACAACTTCCCCACCACCTATATATGCTTGCCTCGATGAAGATAACCTCGAAAGCGAGCTCCCTTTCTTCGTTTCTTCTCTTTGGTCACTTGCTCCCTTCCTCTTCTCCAATCTCCTCTTCTTTCCTCTTCTTCTTCTTTCACCTCTCCCTTAGCCACGAAATTAATGAGGTTGTGGGACACGATAGAAGGGGCTAGAATCACAAAATAATATTATATTCATGACAATGGTGTAGGTGTGAAAGGGGTTAAGGTTTAGGGTTTAGGTGTGAAAGGGGTTTTAGGAATTTTTGTCATTTTTTCATTTTAATCCATAGTTTTTCTTGTAATTATATTCCATCCAATTTTTATATTTAAGTATTGATATAACACAAATGACCATAAGCAAATCATCACTACACACATGACCATAAGCAAATCATCCAATTTTCTTGTAATTATATTTCATTGGTTTGAAGTTTGATTACCTTGGCGTGCTTGCATCACAAAATTGAGATTCCAGAACATGATTGGGAAAAAGTATCCAATCAACCTTAAGCGAATTGGTTACGTTCTGCCGAAAAGAATGAGAGGCCTATGTCGCGAAATCCTCGAAAATTTGGTTGCAACCGAAAGCCTATTGATATACAAATTCTCGGAGGATCCGAATGCTTAGACACGTCAAACCCAAAATCAGGCGCCTCCCCCAAACCGACCCATAAAAAGACGTGTCAAGGGTGAACCCGGTGCAAGCTCAAGTACTCAACCTCAAACCAATGACCCTCCTACTGACCCTCCTCACGCGCCCGGTGTTAACACCGTCAACCCTTCTTGTGTAGAGATCTTCGAGAAGAATAATTCACGTGGATCAAGTGTAGAGATCTTTGAGTTCGGAGATTGTGATCAAGACGTACGAATTCAATTGAGAAGAGGATGAGCACGACGAAAAGTTAACACGTCAACCCTTATTGTGTCGTCACACCGTGAAATCGGTGAGGTATATCCCCAATACTCTTCCTTCGTACACGAGAATGATCGAAACAAGATCCAAGGTTTTGAGAGTCTCGCATGTTCCGATGCCCTACGTATGCTACATGGGTGAGGGAATTGTAGGTTCGAATTTCCGGTTTGATTATCTCAAAACATTATCGATACTACTGTTCAATTTGTTAAGTGTCACATGTACAAAACAATATGCACACACATATACACAAAAATGAGTAGTTGAACAAGAGCCAAGACATTGAAGATCACTAATGAAGATTCAAGACGTTCGAATGCGTGAACACAACACCCGGATTCAAGATGAAATCTATGCATGCGAGGAAGAAATGCTCGACCAAACCTTTGAGCACAACGCCCGCACACACAATTACAATTGAATACTCGCGGACAATGCTCTAACGCGGAACCATAATGTCCGGATTCGAGATGAACTACTCGCGCAAATGAACCCAAGATTCGACGGAGTACATCTAGTCCTCGAATACGATGTCAAAGACAATCCCGAGAGAGATGAACCCTAGAACCCTAATGTCGCAATCGTCGCTCATTAGAGCAAATAACATTATCTATTTATAGTATTTTGTTTAAAAAACTATGTTTGTGTTTGTTATTTTGGTTCCTGAAAACTATGTGTGTGTTGTGACGTTTGTTTTTCAAAAACTATGCATGTTATTCTATTTTGCGTTGTGAAAACTTGATTTAAATTTGCTTAAATGCTTTGTTATTTATGTGTGGTCATTATCTCCTTTTCGAAAAATGATTATATTATTTATGAGAAGTGATACACCATATTATGGATAAATTATTTTGTCAACAAATTTCAAACTAGCAAAATCTTCAACATTTAAAACAATAACTTGTGAAATTCATCTACGTACAACCCTATAATTGCAAATTCAGCAATTTAAGGGGAGCTTGTATGTAGGGGAACTTTCCATTAAGTCATGCTCTATTTCATTTTGATCTGTTTCAAAAAGGGGGAGAAGAGAAAACTAGGTGCAAAGTTACTCGATAATCGATGTAAACTTTTCAAATCGACATTGTTTTGAAATGAATAAAAAAGGGGAGTTTGTTGATTCAAATTTCAGATTTTTTTGATTATCTAAAAACAATGTCGATACTTCTAATAAATTCGTTTAAGTGAAACTTGTAGATGATATAGGTATGGCCCGCAAACAAGATCAAAACAAGAAACAAGCACATACGCAAACATGGGCAGTTGAACAAGAACCAAATTCAATGAAGACAATTAATGAAGATTCAAGACAGCGAAGAATCAAGATGACGGTAAAAGAAAAAGACGGAAGTATTCACTCAAGTGAAGAAATAAGACGTCGAAGACTTACACGATTTGGGATATTGTACACTCAGAAAAATAACCCATATGTATCTCTAGACTCATTGAAGAATTATTAAGCTCAATTTAAACAAGTAATTATCTTCGAAACATTGAAAATGAGAAGATTGCAAAGTCTGTAAACAGAAGACCTTTCGTTCGGACGAAACACTCATCCGTCTAAACGGAAACAACACTGTCCCATAACGTGGCTTTGTAAAAACAAAATGACCAAACCTTCCGTTCAGACGGAATCACCACTCCCTTTGAACGGAACATCATATTCCGTTTGAATGGAAGAATCAACGTTCAAACGGAAAGATACATTGAAAGCCAAGTGAATTCATAGTGAGTCTTCCGTTCAGACGAAACATTCATGCGTTTGAATGGAAGCAATCACATCGAGTCTTCCGTTCGGACGAAACATTCATGCGTCCGAACGGAAGCGTCAGATCTCGCATGATTACGCGGTGACTGCTAGTTTGACTTATGCTCCGTCTGAACGGAAGCTCTACTCCGTCCAGACGGAACATACATATATGCTGAGTATTAGGAGGGGACTATGTGTTCTATAAAATAGAACCCTCTCTTTGTTTCTCTCTCTGATTCTTCTATAATTTTTCCATCTAAAGAAAAGAGAGAAACACTAGCTAAATACCCTTGAGCTTAATTCCTCCAAATCAAACGTTGATCTAAGATAGATCTTTCAAATCTCTACTACAACCGATTCTCAACTCTCATGACCGATTACGTAGAGTTCGATTGTAGAATTGTAATATGCTAGTTCATACTTGTAAAACCCGCCATATATCGATAAAACGTGTAAATCGATCCAGACAAACCTTGTAATCGTTGATACATGAATTCAATAGAAAACCGAAAGGGTGCAAGGCATCTTCGGAAACGGAGGCACTCGTAAACAATCGAATCGGTCGATTGAGCAAGTAAATGATGAGTTAAAACTACATAGCAACCACCTACCGAACTCCGTAAACAAATATCGTATGTTATTTGTTTCGGTATTATCTCTCTATCATTTAATTTAATTACGCTTTCGCATAAACATAAATTGTATACCATTAACGCAAAAATTAGAGCTTACGATTACTTATTCACCCTCCTCTAAGTCTAGATTAACCAACATTCTTGTTGAGTGTTTTCTTGTGGGATATCCATCGGAGCTAGAGGTCCGGAGAGTACCATCAAAATCTAAAGTGGCGAAGTGGTAAAAAATAATGTGAGGTCGGTTTTTCAAGTATCATTCTCGTTGCAAAGTAGTATGTAGGTTCAAAGAATGTTGTTGGAGAAAAGGTCAAAGAATGGTTAGAACACGAGATTCTTCTCAGTGTGAAGGAGTGTGAAGGATGACGATGTTGAGATCTTTGCAAATGAAGGTGATGAGGTGACCGACAGAAGCCACGGCTTTTTGCTCATTTGCTTCATGCCGTCATAGATTATGAATAGAACACACCCGTTGATCCCGGTACCAAAGAGGTCGGAGAAGGTAAAGCAACGACTTTTACCTATTTTTTATTATTTTTGTTGATTTTATCTTTTGTTTGATTATAAAAATCATTTCCAAAGAAAACATAACTTGAATATCAGAAAATAATTTGTTACAATGTTTAAGACTTTTCTATGGAAACGATTATATTTCGTGATACTGAAGGGTCTTTCTTCTAGATAGGCCTCACGTCTTTGAGAGTTTATATCCGGGCCTAATCATGGGATCTCAATTCAAGCTAGCTCCACTCAAAGGTCAATATTTATTTACACATATATACTCACTTCTTTCCCAATAACTTCATTCCACGTGTCCCGAGTCCATCCCAACTACACCCACATCACTTTCCAAAACCCAAATGTTTTCCGACACAAGGATCCAGTTGTTGAGTTCCAGAGGCCACTCCTATAACATTAGAGCACATCGATTCAATTTTGTGCACAATGGAAGAGACTTGAGGTTTCAACGCGATATCCAAAAGACTCACACCTTTGCATGGATATGATTTGCTACAGTTCAACGTCACAGTTTCTGGCGTGCTCGTTGTCCCTGTTATCCTCTTGAACGAGATATCGTGAAGCTTCACTTTTGATGGCTGAATTTTGAGTTAAAAGTTTAGCATTTAACATTCATTATCGTAAGTTTATATTTAAATGCTTTATATATTAGGAATAATTTCATAGAGTGATGATATGAAGCTCATTTATTATTATTTTGTCAGTAAGTATCATATGAGTACATGTTAATTTCCATTTGGTCATTCTGGAGGCATATACATGAACTTTTTTTAGTTTTTTAGGGCACTCAAGATATTTCTTGTTTATAGCTTATGTTCGATGTCTTTGGATTTGCAGGGGTACACATGAAATTTCGCATTTGTTTTGAATTTTGAGTTCATTTTTATAAGGAATGCAATTCTCATATACCTCATTGGTATTGCATTGATTATTTGGGCAATAGTCTTGATCAATGATGATAGGGTTGGATACATTGTTCATTCTGATATCCTCAAAAGTTATGTTGAAGGCTTCACTAGTTGAGGATCCAGGCCATGTCTTGATCCTAAGGCCATTGGTGGTTCCGGCAATGGTGCAATTCTTCACTCTAATATGTCCAACATTCTCTTCATTTTGGTACTTCCCTAAACTCCCAATACTACCAAAATGAAAATAACAAGTAAGAAAAAATATTTATATTATTATTAATTTATTTGTTTTTACACTAGATGCTGAGGAAATATGCATCATAAAATTAATTAATTGATTACTTACCTAATTCCGTGTCCAGGGCCGCAATTAACATTTGCAATGGTTACGTTGTAGGTTCCGGGACCGATAGAGATACAGTCGTCTCCCGTACCGACAGTGATGTACCTCATTTTGACTAGTGCCGAACCGCTTACGTGGATGCCATCGGTGTTTGGACTATCATCGCCTGGGGCCGTGACACTAATGGCTTTGATCACAACATTTTGGCTCTTGTGGATAGCGATGTGGAAACCCTTTCCGTCTTTGAGGACATGGTTCGTTATTCTTCCACTGATTACATTAATGAATCCTAGTGACTGTAATTCAAGAAGTTTGCGAGAAAATTAGATGACTTTTTATTTTTAATATTTGTATTTAGAAATTAGTTAATTTCATTTATACATGATACTTACAATAGGGCTGTTTCTCTTCTTATGGGACCAAGCTTCGGAACCTTGGCCGTCAAGAACGCCTCCTCCTTCCATGACAATTCCATTCACCCCGTCGAATTCAATCCAAGCCTTGTCTTTGAAGCTGTCCAAACTTGATGGAGCTACGAGATTTCCATGAAATTTGACCCTGTTTTTGCCAGGTTGGCATGGGCCCTTGAAGCTAACAGGGCCCACTTTATAGGTCCCTGTGGAAACCAGGAAGAGTTGTGATGTGAGGAAAATAAGGCACAAATTTAATGCTTAATTTAGGGATTTTAGCCCTTGTGAAGAGCAATTCTATATACTTTATTAATCATATTTGAGATAACATGAATATTTCTTCACTAAGTGTGTTTTATTGCTTAATCACAGGTATTAGAAGGAATTTCTGGGAATTTCGAGAGTGTAGTTGTCTCCAACACGTCGAGGGGAGTGAAAACGATATATTACATCGATATATTCGGTACATGAATGAGACGGGAGGCAAACAATTATCATGATGAAAACTTACACAAAAGTTTACACGAAAACCACTCAATCCTTAGCCCTTATCCTTCCCACCTACCTTTGGTGGAAATTACTTCATTACCCCCAATCCTCTCCACCAACTCGTGACCAATAAGAAGACTCCGTGAGTGCTATAAATAAGACCAAAAGGGCCACGAGTTAGCCCCCCCCTCCCCCGCTCTTCGGAGCACTTTCTCCCTCTCTCTCACTCTCTCTCTCTTTTAGCAAGTCCAAGAATCTTGCAAGATCACACAAGAATTACCAAGAACGAACGATAAATTCTCTAAGATCGATCACCGAATAGAAGCTCACTTCATTCGGTGAATCGGTTTACACTTCGACTAAGGAAAAGTTGTGGAATTAGGGTGAAACTTATTTCATTCGAACTTTCACAAGCAAAGAGTCGAGCTTTCTCGGCGTGATTGGTTGGAAGCTTCTTTTCAATCAACCTTTGCACATCTCGAGCTCACCCAACCGGTACGAAGCTCACTTCTATTGGCGGGTGGATCGGTACGAAAGGAAAACGTTGTGCGAGGCGACTAGCTCACTAGCATCTCAAAACAACGGAGAAGGCATCCAAGACGAGACTCGGAGCTCACTTCATCTCTCTAGGTGTTTTCTTTCCTTTTCTTGAAATTCTTGTAGTATTAAATTTGAATTGGCTTTGTGTAAAGAAGTTAAAGATTGTGTTGAATCTAGTTTCTTTGTTCTAAATCTCTGTTCTTGCATTCGATCTTTTGCTCTCTTTGTGTTCTTTTGTTGCTCTCCTTTTACTTACATTTTAGTGCTTAATTAAGACATTGATAAATCTCTGATCCAATCTTAATTCAAATCCTCAAATAGAATAAATAACTTGAAATCCAGTAAATATTCCGTTATAACGGACTCACATTGCGTTACAACGGACTAAACGGTTGGTCCTTTAATATTCAGTTGGTTATACTTCCGTTGTAACGCACCTAGAGTTCCGTTGTAACGGACTATTGAGGAATTTTATACAATAAGATCAATACAAGTCCGTTGTAACGGACATAACGGTTCGTTGTAATGGATTAACCAATCCGTTACAACGCTACCCTTGTCCGTTGTAACGGACTATTACTTGCGTTGGAACGGAATTTATTCCGTTGTAACGAACTTCTACTTCACTCTATCCATTAGAATTTTCATTGCATTCCGTTGTAACGGACTTACATTCGTTACAACGGACTATATTCTGGAAAAGTTCCTGCCTTTTTCTTGCTTGTTTTGATTCATTATTCGACGCATATACTCCTCGTGGAACGAACTTTCATATTTTCCACTATACACATATATTTTCACACTTGTTGATTGAATCGGGTTTTCGAATACAACGATAAATTTTACACGCCGAAAACCCGTTCATCAAATGGCGCCGCTGCCGGGGAATAATGTTTAAGTCTAATTTTGAATCAAACGTGCAATTTTGAGTGATATTTCTATTAGATTTGATACATTTGAACTTGATATTTCACTAATTTCGAAAATTTTCTATTTTTGCAAGGTACACGGAGTAGAGCAAGATGGATCATCAAGAAAGACCAAGAACGTTTGGAGAATTGATAACTCAAGAAAGAACTCCAAGAAGATATCCAAAACACATGACGCTTAAAGAAATGATCAATCAAGATATCGACGAATGGGAAGAAAGAAAAGAAGAACGAAGGCTCGGTTTGCTCTCATGTTACACCTCAAATCAATACGATGAATCACACACCGAGACCCTTTATCAAAATCCCATCTACGAAGCTCGCCAATACGAAAACGAATCCCCATGGGGTTATGAGACACAATCCTATACCGAAACCACCTATAATTACTCAAACCCCATGTACTCAAACCCCATATACGAACCTTCTCAAAACGAACTCAAACCTCAACATGAATTTGAATGCCATGATCATCCATTTCAATCCCAAAACGAAGATCCAAATCAAGACATGAAAACGATAATGGAGATGTTGCAAGGTATCAATAAAAACATGGAAACATTCAAACAAGAAATCAAACATGAAATCAAACAAGATTTTGAAGAAATCAAACAAGAGATTAAAACCACCTCTCGACGACTCGGAAATATTCAATCCACGCTCAATGATCTAGATCAAAGAGTGACTTGTCTCGAGTTAGAATATTCAAATGAGGAGAACATGGAGATTGAAAATCACAAGAGTTCAAGTATGGGGGAATTCGATGAAAGCATTGGAATGATCATTGAGAAAGAAAAGGTGTCAATGGATTCGACTCTCCAAACGACGGTTCAACTCACTCCAATCGATGAAAACGAGCGATTATCAAATGAGCAAGAAGAGAAATCTACAATTCTCCAAGGTGAATTCTTTCCATATATCATCAATTTAAATTCAATTAAGAACTATGATGCTTCTCATGATAGAATTTCGCCTTGTGTAGATTTATCAAGGAAATCAAATACAATTGAGACACTCACGCCTCTCACAACTCCTCTTCATCAAACTCCAAGCGATGAAGCAATTCGAAAAATTCGAAGCAAGATTGAGGAAATATTGCCGCCACTTTCGACATATGCAAAACGAGTGATACACACGCCAATTTTTCTCATCTCCAACATCTCAAAGGGAGTATCGCGAGGCGGTCGAAAAGTAGCAATCCATGTGAGCGCTTCGTTTAATTTTGAAGGAGGATAACATCGGCATGGTCGAGCTCGAGACCATAAACGAGAGCGCTAGCGAGGGAGGCAAACCCTCGTACCAACGGTGCAAAGACTACATGCTCAAGCTCAATTGGTACATTCCAAGATGAACAAAGAATTCCAATTCTCCATCACATCCAAAGGTTTATGCTTTTCATTCTCTCTCATTACAAGCTAACCTTGTTTCGAATTTTTGAAAATGCCACTCTTTAGTGAGCAATGAAATCATATTAGGCCATCTAATCTCAAGAAAGGAAAGGAAGTCAATAAGGCGAAAATCAATGTGATCAAGATGCTTACCTCTCCAAGATCGGCAAAAGATGCGTTTCCTCCGAATCTCCTCGATCAACCTCCACGAATTCCCGAGCAAATAATCGCAAAGGTGGGACCAAGACACGAGAAATGCAACAAGATGGAGATGACACCGGCAAGGGACGCGAATTCGAAATCGGTGATCGAAACGTTCAACTCCAAAAGGAAGCAAAGGTCGCGTTGGATCGACCCATTTGTGGTGACTAATGTCACACCATTTGGAGTTGTGAAGATTCGAAGCGATGAAACGAATGAATCGTTCAAGAGGAATGGAAACGCATCGAGCAATTCTACACAAAATTCGAAACAAGATGGATGGAGGAGCAACAAGTCGAAGACGATCAAGCACCACGCATCAAAGGTTGTGTCTCTCTTTAACTTCTTTTATTTTTTCTCTTTATTATCGCTTGAGGACAAGCGAAGGAATAAGTATGGGGGGGATATACACACAGTCTTTGTTTCTAAAAAAAAAAAACGGGATGTAATTTCGTTGTATTTCGGTGCAGCGGAACTCTCGGTTAAAGAAAAGAATTGTAAACAAGCGCAATTGGGGGAATTAGTTGAAACCGAATAGGAACCAAGTACTAAACGTACCGAACGGTTTAAAAGTGACAAATTACATTTAAGAAATGATTTTTGCAAAACGGAAAAATTGGTTTTCATTAATGCTTTTTCATGATAATCCTTGTGAATTGTGGAGTGAAAAGAATTGAATGATGGTGTTTAATCATCTTTTTCGGTTGAGATCAATTGCTCTAATAAACTCTTCGAATTTGTGCAATTCATTGAAAATAGATTCTAATATAACTCAAACTTATCTCTTTCAATATTAGTGATTATGAGGAGAGTAAACAATTATCTCGTGAGAATTGAGTTTTGAGATCGATGAATATAATTTCAATAAAACCTATACATGCATTTTTCTTTGTGCTTGATTTTACGCTCATCATGATCGAGGACGATCAAGGGTTTAAGTATGGGGGTATTTGATGTGAGGAAAATAAGGCACAAATTTAATGCTTAATTTAGGGATTTTAGCCCTTGTGAAGAGCAATTCTATATACTTTATTAATCATATTTGAGATAACATGAATATTTCTTCACTAAGTGTGTTTTATTGCTTAATCACAGGTATTAGAAGGAATTTCTGGGAATTTCGAGAGTGTAGTTGTCTCCAACACGTCGAGGGGAGTGAAAACGATATATTACATCGATATATTCGGTACATGAATGAGACGGGAGGCAAACAATTATCATGATGAAAACTTACACAAAAGTTTACACGAAAACCACTCAATCCTTAGCCCTTATCCTTCCCACCTACCTTTGGTGGAAATTACTTCATTACCCCCAATCCTCTCCACCAACTCGTGACCAATAAGAAGACTCCGTGAGTGCTATAAATAAGACCAAAAGGGCCACGAGTTAGCCCCCCCCCCCTCCCCCGCTCTTCGGAGCACTTTCTCCCTCTCTCTCACTCTCTCTCTCTTTTAGCAAGTCCAAGAATCTTGCAAGATCACACAAGAATTACCAAGAACGAACGATAAATTCTCTAAGATCGATCACCGAATAGAAGCTCACTTCATTCGGTGAATCGGTTTACACTTCGACTAAGGAAAAGTTGTGGAATTAGGGTGAAACTTATTTCATTCGAACTTTCACAAGCAAAGAGTCGAGCTTTCTCGGCGTGATTGGTTGGAAGCTTCTTTTCAATCAACCTTTGCACATCTCGAGCTCACCCAACCGGTACGAAGCTCACTTCTATTGGCGGGTGGATCGGTACGAAAGGAAAACGTTGTGCGAGGCGACTAGCTCACTAGCATCTCAAAACAACGGAGAAGGCATCCAAGACGAGACTCGGAGCTCACTTCATCTCTCTAGGTGTTTTCTTTCCTTTTCTTGAAATTCTTGTAGTATTAAATTTGAATTGGCTTTGTGTAAAGAAGTTAAAGATTGTGTTGAATCTAGTTTCTTTGTTCTAAATCTCTGTTCTTGCATTCGATCTTTTGCTCTCTTTGTGTTCTTTTGTTGCTCTCCTTTTACTTACATTTTAGTGCTTAATTAAGACATTGATAAATCTCTGATCCAATCTTAATTCAAATCCTCAAATAGAATAAATAACTTGAAATCCAGTAAATATTCCGTTATAACGGACTCACATTGCGTTACAACGGACTAAACGGTTGGTCCTTTAATATTCAGTTGGTTATACTTCCGTTGTAACGCACCTAGAGTTCCGTTGTAACGGACTATTGAGGAATTTTATACAATAAGATCAATACAAGTCCGTTGTAACGGACATAACGGTTCGTTGTAATGGATTAACCAATCCGTTACAACGCTACCCTTGTCCGTTGTAACGGACTATTACTTGCGTTGGAACGGAATTTATTCCGTTGTAACGAACTTCTACTTCACTCTATCCATTAGAATTTTCATTGCATTCCGTTGTAACGGACTTACATTCGTTACAACGGACTATATTCTGGAAAAGTTCCTGCCTTTTTCTTGCTTGTTTTGATTCATTATTCGACGCATATACTCCTCGTGGAACGAACTTTCATATTTTCCACTATACACATATATTTTCACACTTGTTGATTGAATCGGGTTTTCGAATACAACGATAAATTTTACACGCCGAAAACTCGCTCATCAAGTTGTTGGTCCATTGAACCCACATGATGCTTGCGATGCATCAAGAAACGCCTAAAAATTAAGAAACAAAAAACATATATATAATTACATTATGACATATTATTGTATTTCAAACTAGGGCATTAATTCTTGATTTAATACTTGATGCAACCATGGGTTGTGTTTCGGAAAGTTTTTACGGTTTTACCTTTGCATTGCTGTCAAAGCTTCCACTGGAACGACGCCCCGAACTGAGTCACGTCGAATAATTTATCACCAAGTGTCGGTCTCGCCGTGATAAAAAATAAGCAACAAAAATAAGCTGCTCTTAGAAGAACTATTCTTAAAGCCATACCCTTAATTCGCTCTCCTCTTTTCTTTTTCTTTTTTCTATATAGGAAATAGAGAAGAAAATCTTTTGGGTTTTTTGTTGGATTACTTCGAATTCGGATTGATGAATATCGAAAGAGCTAAATGGGTGCTTATATAATGATTTACTACCCTCAACAAATGTGGTTTTGATTTATGGAAAATAAGATGATATAATGTTACATGTTATAGCTTATCGTTTTATGGACTCAATTATCCTCTAAAACTTAAGACTGATTATACTACTCGTATGCCTACTTAGAATGTCTTCAGCTCTTTTTGTTTGCTTTTTGGAGATTAAGTCGACTATTTTTAGTAGATAGATGCGCGAATCTACTGCTCACGAACGAATGAATAATGAATAATTATTATTTAAGTTAGAATAGATCATAGATCATTACACAGTTAGGAAAATAATTTTTATATGTTGTAAGCAGGTAATACATCCACTGTTCATTGAACAAACTTAGGGGGAAATATAGTTGATATATGGGGTTATATATTCAGCTCCCAAACTCCAAAAAATATTCTTGATAAGGTTACAAAAATAAATTAAGTGAGTTGATTAGTACTATTAATTGACTCGATTAATGATTTAATTGACCGTTTAATTGAATTGACACGTCAATTAACACGTACTAATATTACATATTACAAATTATTTACGTATCAATTAAACGTGTCAATTAATATTTAATCGAATCAATTAATAATATTAATCAATCAACTTAACCCACTTTTACTATCTCATCAACGTTATTTTTTGGAGTTTGGGGGGCCAAGTATATTTTTCCTTGATATATCATGATTCATGATCTGAATTATGACATACTACAAAATTAGTTTTATTTAAATAAAACGAAGTCTGATTATTGTTGAGACCCACTAATGCATGTTAGAATTCACCCTGCCGCGATATGTGGTGTTTTTTTTTTTTTTTTTGAAAAATAGAAGCGAAGTTTCTTTTGATATATTAAAGCAAGTTTAATACATCGTTGTAATTTTACATGGTAATGTAAAAAGGCCTAATCTAATTCCTAATTCTTTTGATATGTGGTGTTTTTAGTTTCGACATTTTTTTCTCATTTTGGCCTCCTATCCATGCCGACATAATTTTTTTTTTTTATACATACGTTATAAATCTAGTCGAACATAATTACTCACAATGTTATTGTTAATAAGTCCAAGTCCGGATTAATAATTATCATGTTTAATAATTCTAAATAATTTAAAAAAAAAATTATTTTAAGAAAATAATTTAGAAAATAATTATAGGACAAGCTTCGTTCTAAGAAAAATAATTTATAAAATAATTATAAGACAAGTTTTTAATACGTTGTAATGTAATTATTAGTGAGCTTATAAATGGACCTTTGATGTTTAGCAATTCATATCAAAAATATCAGTTCAGAAATTATAAAAAAAGACTTGTAAAAGACTATTAGAAATATAAGAGAGAGTTTTGATTATTAGAAATTCATATTTGAATTCATATTTGAATCTCGTAATACCAACAAATTAGCATTATAGCGATGTAAAATTCTGGGAATGTTTTTGGTCATATACTGCTGCCGCGATTAACGAAGATAAATTACGAAGTATGAAATATCCAAATGTGGGCATTATTCGGTGCACAAGATGTTTGAGAGATAGTCGAAGATGGCTACACGGAATAGACAGTCGAACAGTTGAAATCATTGAAAGAGAAACGAGCGAAGGACAAGACCGCTTTGTATTTGTTGTACCAAGTTGTAGACGAGTCCAGTTTTCAGAAAATTGCAGGCGCAAAAAATTATAAGAAAGCATGGGACACTTTGGAGAGAGTGTTCAACGGTGCCAACCGAGTGAAGCAAGTGAGGCTTCAGACCTTGCAAGGCGAATTGGAGTCGGCCGACTTAAGCCGGAGTCCGCGGTGGCCGGCTCGATTCAGCCCTATTTCGGCCGGAATAACCTGATCCTGCTCGATTTTACGTCGCAGAGGTCACTGTCGAGTAATAATATGAAGTTGCAAGAGACATGTAGATTTTGAAAAAGAACGAGTAGAGAAATGACTCACAGAAGTAATGTGGCAATTTCATTTTTCATGGATGTATCGTGAAGAAAAAAGAATTGGATAGTTCACAGTGAATAAATTGTTTGGGAGAGGAGAGATGAAGAGGAAAAATATATTAGGCTTCCGTAATTCAATAAAACATTCTTGATTCGTTAATCGAAAATGTTTAATTAGATTGATCAGTCCATATAATTGATCATTAAATTAAACATTGATTTGAGGATTAATCAAATCTATTAAGGATGTGGGGACTCCGTATTAAGGATGTGGGAACTCCGTATCTAACTCCATATCTAACCTCACATGAAAATAATTGTATGTGGCATGAATATTTTTATGTTTTATGTTTTGCACATTTATAGAATACTTTGGTCAATTTTTTTATTTGTACACTTAAGATAATCACAAAATATTCCCCTTCACAATATGATTTTTTTTTTCTATCACAAATTGTGCAAACTTGTCATAATATATATTTATCTATTTTTTGCTAAACGGATGTACATCACGTAATAATATAACAATTTATGTTTTTAAGATAATTAATATAATAATTTTGTAACTTTAATTTTTAATTAACTCTTCACATTTTGGTTTACCGTTTTACAACACATTTTTATTATTTTTTCAATAATTTTCTCCTGAAGTAATTTTTTTATATTTTTTTAAATGAATTTCGTTATTTTTTCTATGTAATAATAAAATTTGAAAATTTGACTCTCCGATCTGATTTGGCCGACTCCGATCCTACTCGGGTGATTCTTACTCCACGGATATCGAGCGATTCCTATCCCGATTCCGACTTTAGAACTATGTTTTAGAGGGCAACAAATGCACTTTTGAACCAATCAGATCAAGTTGGAGCTGATTTCGCGGAAGAGATGGAGACGATGACATCCACGGATGGAGGAGATGACGCCAAGGACGATATGACAGTCACGGCGAGAGGCGGTCTCGAGGGTTTTTTTTCCAGATCCTCAAAGATTTGAGGTTTCGTGCAGGGAGAGAGAGAGAGATTGAGAGAGAGAGAGAGAGAGTTTACTAAGAATTTGTGGGTTATTGGTTAAAAACGTTTCTCAAACCGGCGAATGAACCATTTAATATTTATTGCTAAACTGGTTTGGCTTCCGGTTTAGCTTCCGGTCTAACAAAACCGGTTTTAAAATCGATTTTTCTAGTAGTGGTAGTGCAATATATTATGTACAGGAAATATGCAATATTTTTCCAAATTGACAAATAAAAACCATTCATTCATCAATATTTCCCATATTTGAAGACAAAAGTCCCAATTCGACTAAAATTTTCATCGAGTTACATAAGCACAATTACATGAAATGATTATCCTCCGAAAACGAGATAACATCCCGATATAATTGTAAATTACATTATCAGCGAGAACGAACCATCTAGCTCGTCCTCAGGCCAGCCTCAAAATTTGTTGAAGTACTCCAAAATTTCCAACTGACAACATGAAATCGGAAATCCACACTCTTAAAAATGAAGTGCAAGGCATGGATCAGTGTGTTGGGTCCCGAGGACCGCTCCAAGAACATGGGAGCATATTGAACTAATGTTCGGACAAGACGAAGGAAATGGCATGAGGCTTATGTTTTGTAAATTTACATTTTCGCAAGGCACTAGTTGACTGCATTGAAGAGTCACCGCAGCTTCCGTGTTTGATGTTCCGTGAATACGATTGAACAAAATATCTCGGAGCTTCACTTGCGATGGCTGCATATGAATGTAAAATATTAATCTGTCACCATATAACAACGCAGACCTTTTTTATTTTCAATTTCTTAAGAGTATAATTGTTCTGCAATGTCTAACACTAATACATGATTTCTCTTTTCGAATTCGGAACACTGCAGAGCCCCTTTTTAATTTCAAAATTAGTCATAAAGCAAGTTTTTTCAATAATTTAATTGTGTTAGGGAGAGTAATTTAGGCATAATATAGAATTTCTATATTTCTGTATTTCTATTTCATTTTTATTCTTTCTTAAATCAGTTTACCTCAGTGGTGCAATGGTTGTGAGGGCAATAAGCTTGGTCAATGATGATGGGATGAGAGACGTTGTTCAAGGTCACATCCTCGAAGGTAATGTTGAAAGCCTCACTAGGTGGCGATCCTGGCCATGTCTTGATCCTCAGTCCATTCGATGTGCCGGTCACACTGCAATTCTTGACGTGAATATTTGCTACAGGCTCTTCGCCCTTGTACTTTCCTAAGCTTCCAATGCTAGTACAAACAAACAAATATAAAATTTAATTAGTTATATATATATATATATATATATATATATATATATATATATATATATATATATATATATATATATTCCTCAAAAAGATGTAGCGATTTGTGAGTAATTTACTTTGAGTTATTGTGTTGTTATTCTCCGAAATAATTGAAAAGTTCTTTTTGTAGTAATATAATTTAGACAAATTACAAGTTCAATAGACTCCATTTAATATAATTGTATGAGAAGTTAAGTGTAATTTACCTGATACCATGTCCAGGACCACACTGAACGCCGGTTACGGTGACATTGACGGAGCCAGGGCCAATGGAGACGCAATCATCACCGGTCCCGATTGTGAGAGAATTTAAATCTATACCGCTTGAGCCGCTGACATGGACACCATCAGTGTTTTTGCTTTCGCACGGGGCCGAGATGTTGAGATGTTCAACAGTAACCGACTGGCTCTTATGAATGGCGACGTGGAAGAACTTGCTATTGATAAATGTTAGGTTGGTTAGCTTCCCGCTGAGGATTCTAAAGAAACGAAGTGACTGCATTTAGAAAATAAAATCGATGTTCAAACTTCAATGTTTAGATGTATTGTAAATTAATTAAAATTTGATTCGAAAGAAACAAAGTGACTTAATTAATTAAAAATAGAACTTACAATGGCCTTGCCATTGCAGTCGTCGGTCCATGCGGACTCCCCTTGGCCATTTAGAACACCACCACCTTCAACAACTAGCTCATGCAAACTGTCAAACTCGATCCAAGCAACATCAGTAAAGGCACTAACGTTCGGGGGAGCAACTAGGGTTCCAAGGATTTCAACCCTAGGAGTTGCACCAGTGCAAGGTCCAACAAACTTTACCGGCCCGAGCGGAAAGGTTCCTCGAGGAACCAAAAAGGTTGTGTTTCCCGCACATGTGCACGCTGCTTGCCATGCATCCATGAAAGCCTAAACATTAAGAAAACAGATATGTAACGACTTGTACTCTTTTTATTCGTGATATTAGAGAAATTATAAATAATTACTTTGCTGTTAACTTCTGCAGTTGCATCACAGGATGCAGAGTATTTGGTCACGTCAAATACGTCTGAGCCGGTTTGAGCCATTATCAAGGCCAAGGAAGAAACAAAACAAGTGAGCTTGAAGAGCATTGAAGGGGCCATGATCATGGCTAATGAATTAATTAACGGGTAGATGATTGTGAGGAGAAATTAAGCTTTGTGAGTGTGTATGAAGGTAAACTGGGAATTGTTCGTAAAGAATAAACCTTAGCACGGTCTGTATTTATGGTTAAAGTGAGAAGACCGTAATAGGGTGCAAGAATCGGGTCACGGTTCAACCTCTTCTATCATTTTAACAAAAATTTGTGTGGAACTCTTGATGAAAATGGGAATTGTTAATAAAGAGCAAATCTTAACACCACGGTTTGCATTTATGGTTAAAGGGAGAAGACCGTCTAGTAGGGTGTAAGAATGGGGTCACGATTCAACCTCTTCTATCGTTTTAACTGAAATTTGTGTGGAACTCTTGATAGGTAACTATTTTTAGCAAAATGTCATTTACCCGGCCATATCACCACCACATCCTCTGTATCCTAATTAGTATACTTAATTAACATGCAATTAACACATACCACTGATATATAATTCACATCGACTTGAATTCACAATTCATAGTTTATATTAATTAATTATTAACCATGTATCACTTGTTAATTATCATGTTAATTGAGTGTATTAATTAGAATATATAAAGTAGGTGAAAAGAAAAGAATGAAGTGCTCTTGTAAACATTCACGGAAAATTCAACTATTAATACGTAATTAACAATAAAAAAAATCATTAGAATTTTCATCAATTGGCCATTAATTAAAATACTTACGTAACGGGATCAGGAAAGTAAGTACATGGTAGAAGGCCTCAACATTCACTACTTACGGAACGGGATTAGGGCTTGCCTAAAGTCATTTGAATTGAAAACCCGTCCAAATATTTTGATTAGAGTGATTTTGGACTGATTAAATCTAATTGCTCGTTAACTCTTTTGTCGGTGCTTTGGCTTTATGATAGATTATCTTTTTTTTTTCAATTCATATACAAATTAAGAAGGATATTTTGATACTTTTCAATTATCTCTTTTGATGAATAATTGCTCGCAACTTCACAACCCTTCCTTCTCGTGGTGACTCCAAGCTCACTGCTCGCGTCGCCCTTTTCTTTAAACCTGATAAATTGCCATGGAGTTAGGCGGTAGATGAGGTATAGTCCTTGTGCAGATTGCCTGCTCAGTTAAGTCCCCCCTTTGTTCAGCCTTCGAGTCCTCCCTCTTTCTCAAGTATTGTGTATCCTAGCAGGATTACGGCAATTGATGCTCCAAAACAATCTGAGTTTTTTTTTTTTTTTAAATAATAGAGTAGGCTCTTATGTCCTACTCTAGCTAAAAATCACTAAATCCTAATACCTTCTTATAACTTGCTTAACTAAACTAAACTAAACATAACACAACCAAAAAAACTTAACTTAATAATATCTGAATTCCTTTCCCTGGATTGTGATAACCGCATAACTCTCCATCATTGCTTCTTTCTTCGCTCTTCTCTTCTCTTCTCTTCGAACTGTTGGGCACGATCTCCATTTCTCATCACGTCATTCGAGAATTCCATCCACCATTGTTGTAAGTTCATTTCTTTGCTGAAATTCGCTGAACCCTAACTCTTCTAAATTATCCCCAATTAAGAGTAATTTTCTTTCATCTTCAGGATTTCGAGCAATTTGGGATTGTTCTCCAGGCATGAAGGTTCCAATCAAGCTCTCCAGTTCTTCAACAGTTCTTCTTATAGTAAAGGTACTATCTTTCGCTTGATTTGATCAATTTAGATCTTCTGCTCGCCTTTCTTCATCATTCATGTCTTCATTAAACCACCAAATTCCTTCTTCGACTGAAATTCCATCTTTCTCCAATTCATCTGCATTATTAAAATTATTAGTGTAGTTGATTTCTAAAATTATAGATTGATCCAAGGAATTTCGATCTGAATTTATTTCTGTAACTGAATAATCTTCATTTGAGTCTGAGATTGAATTTGAATTTGGAGAGTTTGTTGAATTTGGCCTTCTATTTCTGAAGGTGTATATTTCATTATATATATATTTGTAATTTTCATCATTATTCACTAATATATTTAACTTATATTCATATATTATATGATCTATTATTTGCCAGTCAGTAAATTTTTTGTTAGTAAATGTTCTATTGCATCTTTCTAGCCAACTTTTATATAAAAAGATTGAAATTAGTATTTTATACTCCTTTGATTCATATCTATCTATTAATATATCTAGTGAATTCTTTAAATTATTCAATTTGATCCCTAGAATTCCATGTAATTTATTCCAAATTGAGTTCACAAAAATACACTGACATGTTAAATGGTTTATATTTTCTTCTGTTTTTAGGCACAATACACATCTATTTGGAAGAGACCATCCCTTCTTTTTAAGATTGTCTAAGGTTAGTAATTTATTTAGATATATCAGCCATAAAAATAATTTAATTTTTAATTCTATTTTAATTTTCCATATTGAAAAGAATTTTGCTTTAATATATACTCCATTTGATAATATTTTATATGCATTTTTACATGAATATTTTCCATTTCCTGTCCAGGACCATTTGAACACATCCTTCTGAGATGGATTAAGGTTTAGGGAGCTGCAAATTGTTTCTAACTCATCAAATTGTGACTATGCTACTAATGATAAAGGTACATGCAACCCTAAACTTGTATAAAGATTATTTTCTTGCATAGCATTATAAAAATAATTTATTGTTCCATATTTATTTTCTGAAAATGAATAAAGTTCTTTGAATTTAAATATTAAAGGTTTTTCACACCATTTTGATTTCCAAAAATTTGCACTGGTACCATTTCCTATTATGACATTTAGACTTTGGTTAAAGAAATCAATATTTTTGAGCACATCATTCCAGAAATAGGAATTTTTTAAATGATTTGTTTGATTTATTTCTTGGTTTAAAGGATTTTCTAATAAGTTAAACCAATATAATTTCCCTTCTGAATTAAAATATAACCATAACCATTTTGTCTGTAATATTTTATTGAAAATTTGTAGATTTAAAACCCCTAAACCCCCTTTTTCCTTTGTATGGCAAACAATGTTCCAATCAACTAAATTATACCCTATTTTATTATTTCCTTTCCACAAAAATTGTTTTCTGATTTTATCTATTTCATTTAAAACCCATTTAGGAAATTTAAAAACATTAAAATAATATATGGGCATTGAAGTCAAAACTGAATTCATTAGAACTAATCGACCATATTTACTTAACAAACTTCCTTTCCAACCATTTAATTTGTTAGTAATTTTTTCAATTATTTTTATGTAATCATTTTTTGAGGGTTTTCTATAGTGTAGAGGTAACCCTAAATAGTTGATAGGGAAATTTCCAGTATTACATTCTAACTCTTGAGAAATGCTATTTAATAATTCATCATTTATATTCATTCCTATAATTTCTGATTTATGATAATTCATTTTTAACCCTGATTCTTGCCCAAAAATTTAATATATATTTTACTCTTTTAATATTAGCTAAAATTGGTTTTATAAATAATATTGAGTCATCTTCAAAAAATAAGCTAGTGTATATATTTTGAATTGGTTTAGAAATAAAGTTTTTTTCACTCAATTTTTCCAGTAAAATTGATAACACATCCATAATTAACAAAAATAGATGTGTTGAGGTTGGGTCTCCTTGTTTTAATCCTCTTTTTAAGTGTATATGTTTACCAGGAATTCCATTTAGTATTATTCTTGTTGTTCCTGGTAATACAGAGTATTTAATCCAATTTATAATTTTTTTTTCAAATCCTCTCACTTCCATTACTTTAATTAGAAAATCCCATGAAATACTCTCAAAGGCTTTATGGATGTCCAATTTTAGAATAATTAGGGGTATTTTTTTCCTATTTGATAAACACACGATTTTGTTGGTTCAAGTTTCCTTATAGTTTGATTATTTCAAAACACTGTCCGTACTAATGTATACATCCAGAAAAATGCAGGATAACATAGGTACGATACGAAGATGAAGGAGGACTTGTGAAGGAAGACTTCATTGGATTACATCAAGAATAAGGACATGAAGTCTCAACATAAACAAGAAAAGAAGAACACAAGGAAGGCCATTGGAATACATCAAGACTTAAGATGTTGAAGCCTTCCGTGAGTGGGATACGCCACAAATAAACCATAGGTACAAACTTAGTAGAACTCAAGTAAAATCATGTTCAAAATAACAAAGAGTTCAGTCAAGCAGGAAGTGCGTTCTGAACGAACTCAAAGTCCGTTCAGAACGGACTTGCTAAATATCAAAACTTTAAAGCTTGATTAGAACCAAACGTGTCACAGGGATGTGTGCGTTCGAACGAACAATCATGTCCGTTCGAACGGATAATTAGAATCCATTCACCCACCTTCTGAGTGCGTTGAACGGACAATCCTTCCTGTGAACGGAAAATGTCACAGGGATGTATGCGTTCGAACGAACACACATGTGCGTTCGAACGGACAACCTGGAATCCGTTCACCCACTTTTCAGTGCGTTGAACGGACTCTTGTTCCTGTGAACGCAAAATGCTATGTATAATTGAGTCCGTTACGAACGGACATTGTCCGTTCGAACGGACCCAAGATGTACTTGCACGTTATTTTGAAACGGCTAGTGCAAACTTCAAGTGCGTTCTGAACGGACTGTATGCGTTCGAACGCACTATAAGTTTTCTGAAGGATTTCTATAGAGAGTATAAATAGAATCATTCATGGGTCTCTCTCTCTCACTTCCTCAATTTCAAACTTTCAAACCTAAAAAGAGAGAAACCCTAAGATGTGATTTTCTATATCCATTGATAGCTTGAGAAACCTCTTTAGATCGTTGATCTACTTTCGATATTCTCCACTAATCGTATCCCACTCACGTGACCGATCACGTTGTAGCTCGATTAGTGAAAAAGTGTAATAGGCTAGTGCAACAAATTGTAAAGAGCCTAAGCTATAGATCGATAGAAGCGTGTAAATCGATCTAGGCAAATCCTTGTAATCGAGTTGAGTTGGAAGTCAATCGAAAGCCTAAAAGAGGCACAAGGCATTCCCGGAGACGTAGGTACTCGCAAATAATTGAGTCGGTCAATTAAGCGAGTAAAGGGTGAGTTAAAGCTACAAAGCAACCACCTACCGAACTTCGTAAACAAACATCTTGTGTCAAAGTGTTTGTACGGTATCATCTTTATCATCTAAATTATTATTTATTCCGCACCGTAAATTAGGTTTAAATCTAAACTAAGTGTAAGTTAGATTGCCAAATTTATCGCCCTCTAGGTTAGAATTAACCAACAATTGGTATCAGAGCAAGGTACTAACCATCTCTTTGAGTAGTAGGGATAACTTGTACTTAACGATCAAATGGCCGAAATTAATCCTATTGTACAAAACTCATCGATAAATCCGATAAATACCGTACCCAAATCAAATATATCAAACTCACGTGAATTAGATGGAACCAATTGGAGTTCTTGGAAGAAATGCATGCTAAATACATTCGCTCTCCAAGGACTTGACAAGGTAGTGTTACGAGGCTTTGTCTTGGCCCAAGAGGTTGACACGGACGGAAATGTAACCTACCCTGATCAAACTAGGGAAGATAGAACTAATGACATTTACGCTCAAAACTTAATACTGAACAACGTAATTAGTTCTATCGGATCGATTGTTGATCATTGTGAAAACTCATATGAAATGTGGCGTATGCTCAATGAGAGATACGAGGGTACATCTCAAATGAGAAGAACTAATATCATCGGACTTGAACAAGAATTCAACAATCTTCGAATGATTGAGGGAGAGTCCGTTGATAAAATCTGGGCAAAAATCAATGTACTAAAAACCCGATATGCCACCCAAAATGCACCTCTTACTGATGATAGAATTATTGCTAGATTGCTTCAATCTATGCCCCGTAGTTGGGAATCTTTACGTGTAGCTTTAGGTACAGCGGTAGCTTCACAAGACCTCACGCCTGAAGAATTGGTAAGTCAATTCCGAAATTTCGAGATTCGACTCAAGCAACTCGATGAAGAACAAGGAATCTACATACCCTCTCCTCACTCCAAAACCGTAGCTTTGCCCGCCTTGAATGCAAGCAATGACGACAATGAAATGGATGATCTCACGTTGCGACTCCTAGAGTGGCAAAGGGACGAGAAGCGATTCAACGAGAATCGGAAACAAAAGGGGCTAAAGCTCCATTGCTTTTGGTGCAAGAAAATTGGACACATGATGGAGTCATGTTGGACTCTCCATCCGGAAAATTCGAGGTGGATCAAAAAGGATGAGGACCACAAGGATCGGGAAAGGCGAGAGCCCCGATACGAAAGAAGATACGAGGACAAGGGGCGAGAAAATCGTCAAAACTACAAAGGTAAAGAAATCAATAAGAAAAAGGCATATAAAGCTAACGTCGATTGTAGGTGGGGAGAAACGGACGGATCAAGCTCATCATCCGACACGGATGGTCCGTCAAGTCGACACACCGCAAACCTTGCACTCATGGTAAGGATAGATCCTCCACTAATGAGCGCAGTGGAAGCGGCCATCAAATCTCTTCGTATTGAACGAGGTCTAACTACTACACATCACACGCCCATGGTTGTGGACTCGGAACCATCTACTCCCAATACCAGCTCAACACATGACCAATGTCATGAGGTACGTACATACTCTCTGCTTGACATAGAATCAATACATAAATCTAAATTTTCTCCCGCATTCGAACTAGAACTCGAATCTTGTGACGAGTTTCTTAGAGATGAAGGGAACTCTCAACTAAATGAGGGTAAACTTGAGAGCCAAACACAAGCTCTCGAGGATAAGGTAGCCTCTCTTGAGCTATCCATTTTGGCATATAAAACTCAAATAAATGAATTTAAAGGTTTTTCAAAGTGTAAGTGTCAAACCATAAAAGGTGAGATTTCTCATCTAAAAGTCGAAATTCAAATTCTTAAAGTTGAAAATGAATCCCTGAAGAAGGCTTGTGCAAATATTGCATTGAGTCCTCCTTCATTGGATGATGTTTTAAGATCGTCATTGATAGGACAAAAGCCAAATGACAAATCCGGTTTAGGATATAAGAAAAATAACGGTAATAAACCCGATTTTTCAATATCTCAAAATCAAAAATCTAAATGGGAAAACAATAAAGTAAGTAGTCATGGAAATGCTTTCATGTACCATGACTACAACAAAGGTAAATATGCTAAAAATGAACAACCTAAACGTGTCAATAATAATTATAGGAAAAATCATTTTACACAAAATTCACAACCTAGACATACTAATTTGGGAAGAACCGATTGTTTGTTCAAAAGGGGACCAAATGGGTATTTCTATGAAGTGACAAACTACACCGAAGCTTCATATCAACAAGGGCCTCCCAAACATTTCACCAACACACGTAAACAATTTAAACAAAATAATTTTAAGCAAAATAAATTTAAATCAAATAACCTTTATCAAATGCCAAAATCGATAACTTCTAAGAGAAGTAATCCGAATCAACTCTCGGACTATTTTGTGAAGAGTACCACACCCACAAATAAGCCCACCGTAGCATTGTGTAACTATTGTTGCAAAATTGGTCATGTCTCAACAAGTTGTGATCTTCGCAATCCAAAATTAACGTCAAACTCAATATGGATGCGTAAAGATCGTCACTCGATGGGTCCCTCTACGTCTTTCGGTATAGGACCTCCTAGGGCTTAAGCCCTAACTTGAAAAACTATACTCCTTAGTATCCCACACCTTAAGCCAAATATGTAAGGAGAGTATAGGAAATGGGCTAAATTAAATTCTAGCCAAATTGGTCGAGTCTCATGTAGCTACCTCACAAGTGGTAATAGAGGATTACATTAGAACACTTGTCTCGGTAAATAAATCACGAATTCAGTCCAGTGATCACATCTCAGGAACCAGTCCGTTCGAACGAAAAACATGTGCGTTCGGAACGGACAAATGAAGTCACCAAATACCCTCTTAACAGTCTCAAGTCCGGTAGAACGGACTAAAATGCGTTCGAAACGGACAACTGGACTATAAGATCCAAAGTCACAGTTAAATTATGGCGCCATCCAATTTTCCTACCAGGATTAAGTGCGTTCGAACGTACAACTGAATGCGTTCCGAACGGAAAAATGAATTATAGGATTATGGCGCCGGATCATCCTTTGGCGCCGACTCTTAGTGTCAACAGTGTTCAGTGCGTTCGAACGAACAAATAATGCGTTCGAACGCACATGCCTCATTCAGCGAACCTACTTCAAACCCTTACACTCGCGCCGTTTCATATTCTGGCGCCTCTTCTCAGTTGTGTGTGCGTTCTAACGCACATAGGAGTCCGTTCGAACGGACTTAACAACTTCCCAGATACAACTTAAAAACCCAAAATAGCGCCTTTCTCAGACATGAATGCGTTCCAACGCACTTGAGAAGTGCGTTCGAACGGACGCGTCGTAATAACTCTTCGTCCACATGCAACCGACTGCATTCAATGGATGTGATGGCCCCTTTTTCCCTTACGGCGTGACTTGAAGGGACACGATTTCATCAGTTACTTAGCCCCCCTTCATTCTCTCTCCTTGTTTCTCTTCCAAAACTCTCTCTCTCTCAGAAAAACTAAAATCTTCAACGACAGCCATGGACGCCTCAAACTCGAGATCGAAAGCTAAGGCAATGGGGAAGAAGACAGTAGGCGAGAGTTCGAACGCGCAACGAAGAATGAAGCAAGCGGCCAAGAAGCCTACTCTCGAAGAACGCATTCAAAGTGAATACGATTTCTCTGACCCAAACAACGAGCATCTGTTTCGAACTCCGGAGGCTGGTATCCTTTTCCATGAATGGGTATCCAAGAGACCAATTGCTCCATGCTACTACTACGATTTTCCGCCAAACATACATCACCTCCTCGACAAAGTCGAGGAAATCGAACGTCAATGGGGATTCGCGAATTTAGCATGCCTAAACGTCAAATCGTATGATGTAATCACGCGACTATTTTACGCAAACGCTGAATTCCACCGTGACGAAGAAAAGGTAACGTCATACATCCTCGGTGAAGATGTCGAAATCTCTATCAAAAACTTGAATGTTTTGCTCGGACTAAGGGACGACGGAGAGAAAATCTACGACACTCGCAAGGCGAGAATCGAAGCTGCCATCACGGGTATCAGACCTGGGCAAGGGGCATCTCACTTGGCCGCCCATGAACAGTTTATATGGGCCATCGGTAATAACATTCTCACTCCCTCAGAAAAATTTAAGATGAATCTCGAACAGAGGGATATTATACTCTTGCATCGCATGTGGTACAAGGATCAACTACCCATCCACGTGCCCTTTCTCATCACAAGCCACATGGAAAGTGTAATGAGTCATAAGAACGCGTCCTTGCCATACGGAACATTGATTGCCCGTATGATGGAACTCCAAGGTATTGAGATACCACTGAGCGATTGGGATTTTCGACCGAAATCACCAATCAACCTCGCATCCGATGCAAACCTTCGACGGTTTGGATATCGGTATTCGCCGAGCATCCTAGGATGGATTATTGACTCCGCAAAGGATGCGGTGGCGTATCACCTTCCCCGCGATCCTACCCGATGGACGAAGGGCAACACCTTGGACGAGGAAGAGGACAACGTCGACCCAACCAATACCGATGAAAGCGGTGAAGAACCGGCTCCCAAACGAAAGAGGAATGTGGGGAAGGGGGAATCCTCAAATGCCCAAACGGAACGGGATGATAAGAGGTTTGACTATGTGAAGGAGATGCTCGACGAAATGGATGAGCGCATGGAGCAACACGGAAGAGCAATGCATGATGCGTTTCGTGTATCTGAAGCACGGATGCTTGAGAACGTGGATCGTCAATTTGCCGATCTTTACGTTCATCTTGAGAACCGGTTCGGAACGCACCATTAATCTCAGGAGCAAGCTCCACCTTCTGCCCACTGTCTGACTTAAATTCCTAACCCGAGCCAAATGAAGTGTGATCAACATTAGTTGTGGTGTGTGTTGTGTCGTATTATATTGTGGGATGTTATGTCTAAGTCTTGAGTATACATGAGAGTATGTGAGAACTTATCAAAACTTTGATGTGTGTCGGTATGATTGAACAATTAGGTCTATTGAATAATTATGTTTGACGAATAATTATGGTAGTATGTCAGTAAACTTGTGCATTCATTTTATTATCCTATTTTGGTTTAGTGTCATACACTCATCAGTATAAATTCTGTGAAATTTTTGTCAGTCCAGATGCTAGTGCGTTCGAACGCACCACTTTTTCCGTTCGGAACGCACACACACAAAAAAAAAAAAAAAACTGTTTTAAACTGCTAAATTTGAAAAGATTGTCATCATTCAAAACAAAAGAATTTGATCATATTTACGAGCTCATACATTCATCAATTCATTCTTTGAGGGGGAGCTCGCATTTAGGGGGAGCCTTCCGTTGATGAAGTCTCCTTGGCCCTTTTGATCTCTTTCAAAATGGGGGAGAAACGATCGTACGGAAAGTTCTCAACTAAAAGGTGAAACTCTCCAAACCGACAGTGTTTTGAAATTAATCAAAAGGGGGAGTTTGTTGGTTCAAGTTTCCTTATAGTTTGATTATTTCAAAACACTGTCCGTACTAATGTATACATCCAGAAAAATGCAGGATAACATAGGTACGATACGAAGATGAAGGAGGACTTGTGAAGGAAGACTTCATTGGATTACATCAAGAATAAGGACATGAAGTCTCAACATAAACAAGAAAAGAAGAACACAGGGAAGGCCATTGGAATACATCAAGACTCAAGATGTTGAAGCCTTCCGTGAGTGGGATACGCCACAAATAAACCATAGGTACAAACTTAGTAGAACTCAAGTAAAATCATGTTCAAAATAACAAAGAGTTCAGTCAAGCAGGAAGTGCGTTCTGAACGAACACAAAGTCCGTTCAGAACGGACTTGCTAAATATCAAAACTTTAAAGCTTGATTAGAACCAAACGTGTCACAGGGATGTGTGCGTTCGAACGAACAATCATGTCCGTTCGAACGGATAATTAGAATCCATTCACCCACCTTCTGAGGCGTTGAACGGACAATCCTTCCTGTGAACGGAAAATGTCACAGGGATGTATGCGTTCGAACGAACACACATGTGCGTTCGAACGGACAACCTGGAATCCGTTCACCCACTTTTCAGTGCGTTGAACGGACTCTTGTTCCTGTGAACGCAAAATGCTATGTATAATTGAGTCCGTTACGAACGGACATTGTCCGTTCGAACGGACCCAAGATGTACTTGCACGTTATTTTGAAACGGCTAGTGCAAACTTCAAGTGCGTTCTGAACGGACTGTATGCGTTCGAACGCACTACAAGTTTTCTGAAGGATTTCTATAGAGAGTATAAATAGAATCCTTCATGGGTCTCTCTCTCTCACTTCCTCAATTTCAAACTTTCAAACCTAAAAAGAGAGAAACCCTAAGCTGTGATTTTCTATATCCATTGATAGCTTGAGAAACCTCTTTAGATCGTTGATCTACTTTCGATATTCTCCACTAATCGTATCCCAGTCACGTGACCGATCACGTTGTAGCTCGATTAGTGAAAAAGTGTAATAGGCTAGTGCAACAAATTGTAAAGAGCCTAAGCTATAGATCGATAGAAGCGTGTAAATCGATCTAGGCAAATCCTTGTAATCGAGTTGAGTTGGAAGTCAATCGAAAGCCTAAAAGAGGCACAAGGCATTCCCGGAGACGTAGGTACTCGCAAATAATTGAGTCGGTCAATTAAGCGAGTAAAGGGTGAGTTAAAGCTACAAAGCAACCACCTACCGAACTTCGTAAACAAACATCTTGTGTCAAAGTGTTTGTACGGTATCATCTTTATCATCTAAATTATTATTTATTCCGCACCGTAAATTAGGTTTAAATCTAAACTAAGTGTAAGTTAGATTGCCAAATTTACCCCCCTCTAGGTTAGAATTAACCAACATATTTCCCTAGAATAGACATAATTTTCTGCTATATTCCTACCCTTTAAAAATCCCAATTGGTTTTTTGAAATCATTTTATTCATGTCATTATTTATTCTGTTAGATAAATTTTTTGAAAAAAGTCTTTGCATACTTGAAATTAGACTAATTGGCCTAAAATCTTTAGGCTCAATAGCATCTTCTTTTTTTGGTATTAATGCAATATATGATGTATTAAATTTTGATAATCCTTTGTGTGCATTTTTATTAAATAACCCTAAGATTTCTGTATTTAATAAATTACAATTTTCTTTAAAAAATTCCCCAATTAGTCCATCAGGGCCACGGCTTTTATTATTTTTCCACTCTTTAATTGCTTGATTTAGTTCTGTCATATTAAATGGATTTTCAATTTTAGATAGATCAATTTTTTTATTTTCATATAATTTATTTAAATTTATATTTACATATTCTTTTGTATTAATGAAACAATCTGAGTTTGTTTCAAATAACATTATCAAGTCCGTCCAATTAATGAGACCGGAGATCTTCAGCCTTCGAGTGAGCCCAACTTTAGCCTCTGAGTCCTCCCTCTCACAGGCATCACTTAATTTTTGACCGCAGTAACATTATCAATTCAATTGGTGCTCAATTAACTCCTATTTGACTTATATTCTTTGTTATTCTCTAATCCTTTCGCTTAATTCAGAACTAAATTAGCACTATTTCACAACAGGGGCTGAGTTAGCAACTACATTTTTTAGTCGAGACGTCAATTGGGGCTAGTACGTGTCTTCAAGCAAACACTGACTCCTTTGATGGTATTTCTATCTCCTTTTTTTCTTCTCATGTTGCATTTGATCCATACTTGTTTAGTGTTCTTGTATTTCATTATCTGTTGTTCTCAATTAGCGATAATTTATTATTTAAGTCCTCATTTTTTTTCAGTTGTATTATTAGTGTTAGATCAATCAACTATTTGTAATCTTAAAACACAATTGAAATCGTTTTCTCATTCTCATTCTATTCACAGTTCAAGCTCTGGGTGTCCTTTACACCTCGTTCTCACTAATTGGGCTCCTTCAGACGGTTATCCATGTGGGAATTCATGGAAAGAGTTTTCTTGTTCTCACATCCATGTAAAAGTCATTTATTTTTCGTTAAAATCTTCCGTTCCTTTTACCATTTTTTATTTTGTTCCAGTTTTAGTTGGTACCTATAATTACATGACATTTTCTTTTTGTTTGCAGAATCGCAGCCAACTAAATAAGCTGAACGGTACATTAGGTTACAATCTAGACAATCGCAAGTCTTTGAAGACATTGTAAGCAATTTTTTCTCACATTTTCCTCTTGTTATATAACAATATATTTTTGCAATACTAATCAGTTATTTCTTTTGATTTATTGTAGGGATTTGGGTGAAAATAACATGCACGATAAAATGTGTATAACTTCAACAACGAGAATGAATTTCAACAAATGAGGAAGGAATGAGACTGCGAGGCTGTGATACATTTCAAGAAATATATATATATATATATATATATATATATATATATATATATATATATATATATATACAATCTCTTTTATTTTAGAGAAAACTTATAAATCGACATGGATGTAACTAGAAGTTATCAGTCTTTTAAATTGATATGATCATGTATATACAATTTTCGAGTACTTTTAATTTAATATAATTCTTGTATTTTTGTATATAAAGTTATATTGAAATAGAAATACAACGAAAATGATTCTTATATGTTGATTTAAAAACAACATTACTATTCCCGCACCTTGGACATTATCCTAGTTCAAAAAACTCTTAACAAAATTATTATTCTCACATTATTTATAAACAAACAAAACTCTTAAATTATCATTGCCACATTACTTCTAAACAAATAATTATCTTTGGATTACTTCCAAACAAACAATTACTTATAATCATCGAATGCAACCTAAAATTAGTGTCAAAACATTAACATTACGAAATCATAAATCATATACAAAAATACTACAAAACTCTCGACATGTCCTCACACATAAAAAAAAATCACATGAACTCGGCATATTGCTTCCTTGTCCACCCAAACAAGTTGAAAGAAATGGAATGGAACCGCCTTGACCAATATGTGCATAACATTTGATCCAGGAAAATTCTCTCGAGTCTCATTGTTGGCGAAACGTAATCCATTTGAACCTCTCTAGTCCGCCTCAACAACATCTTCGTGTGTGCTCATTGTTGGCGAAACATAATCCATTTGAACCTAGTTACATGCATACGTTTAATTTTAGATAAATGAGTAAATTTAAAATTGCTAGAAAGCAAAACTGCAATTAAATGAAATTATATTATTGTACTATTTGCATCATAAACATACCCCTGCCTACTTCATATTTGATTTCGCATTTTTTTATTATATGAAACAAAAAAATCTACGGTGCAGGAAGTAATTATTTTATGAGTTTCAGACCCTCTCTAATCCAGTTTTTTTATTTTTTCATATATAACCTCTGCTCAGATATTTTGGTTTTGCGTATATTTCTTCACCAAATACAGTATTTTGATTTATGCACTCAAAGACTTAGTTTCAATAGATATTACCTTGAAAAACAGAAACTCAGTTTAGAAGAATAATGGCTGCTACTACCAGTACCCAGTACTACTAGCTTCGAGAGTTTAGAGAGGAATTGGACGTAGAGATTTAGGCAAGATAAGAATTGGGTGCTAAGAGTAACCGGCGAGAGGAATTGGGTGTAAAGGTTTTGGTCAATTTCGTTGAAATTAGGCATTGTTCAATATCTTGCGAGGGGAGACCAAAGAAACAAAGAAATTGGCGAGGAATACTTGAGTGGACGACGACGAGGAGAAGATCTGGCTAGGTTCTTCAAACAGAGGAATCAAGCAAAAAGAGGAACGGGCCATAAAGGAAACGACTATGGTAGAAGATATGTACAGAATTTGGGCTTGGGCAAGTTCAAAGAAGGAAAGACAAGAAAATAAAACGTCACTTGAATGAGGTGGCAAACCTAGAGGGAATCATATCCAAGTCAGACTTCGGTAAGAGTTCGGTGAATTATTTCCTGTACTGTATACTTTTTGTTTTTCAATAAACCATCAATTAATATTTTTGAGTTGTTGCTTGTAATTGGATTGTGCAATGTATGAACAACAATTTTAATCCACGTTTTGATGGGTTTGTACAATGTAGCACCTCCATTTTTAATGCCTTAAACTGTCTTTGCAATCATCTAATGGAAATCTCTTAAACACAAATAGTGAATTGATGAGCGGGTTTTTTGGTGTGTAAAATTATCGTTGTGCAAGGCAAAGGCCAAAAGATTTCATGACCGAATGATTCAAAAAAAAGAATTCCATGTGGGGGAAAGAGTGTTGTTATTCAACTCTCCTCTCAAACTTTTCCCCGGAAAACTTCGGTCCCGATGGATTGGCCCTTTTGTGGTCACCAATGTGACTACATTTGGGGTTGTCGAAATTCGAAGCGAAGAAACGAGCAAAACATTCAAAGTGAACGGCCATCGACTCAAGCACTATCACGCAAACTTCGAAACCGGATGGATGGAGGAGCAAGCTCTAGAGCCCAACGACACCTCACAATGATGAGCTCGGCCAAGTCGAGCTCAAGACGTTAAACAAGAGCGCTAGCGAGGGAGGCACGCCCACGCATCAAAGGTTGTATCTCTCTATTATCCCTCTTTTTGAAATTTTCGATTTTTTATACTTGAGGACAAGTATTCTCTAAGTATGGGGGGGATAACATACAATCTTTGACCTGTATGAGCCCAATTAAAAATTTAAAAAAATCAGGGAAAATTGAAATTTTTTGATCTGGCCAGCAACTCCGTTGTAACGTACCTCAATGTCCGTTGTAACGGACTGTACAGAAATTTAAAAATTTGACTGGCGCCAAGAGTTCCGTTGTAACGGAAGAGTATTGCGTTGTAACGGAGAGCCCTCTAAATTCAATTCTCATTCTACGGCTAGTAATCCGTTACGACGGAATACAGCTTCGTTACAACGAACCAAAAATAGCGTTGCAACGGACATGAAAAACACAGTAAATTGCGTTGCAACGGTAAATACCCAAAATTTGCCAGAACTATGTCCGTTGTAACGGACTTACTCAGAATTTTCAAAATAAGCTACGGATAGTTCTCCGTTATAACGCAGTTAGTACGTTGTAACGGACCTCAATATCCGTTGTAACGGACTTTAACTGCGTTGTAACGGAATAGTTTCTGGCAAGTTTTCTCTATTAATTGAAATTTTCGAACATTTAACATTATTTTTTGAACCTGAGCATCAAGAATAAATAAGTCAAGCAATAAATGCATAGAAAGATTTTTCTCCACTTCATTGAATTAAAATTGTTGGTTTTTAAACGAATTTTCACCGAACCACCATTTCTACTCTCAAAATTCTAATTTTACATAATATTTGAAGAATTGTGGTTGAAATCTTTAAGAGATTCTTTCGGGGATTCAAGCCCTAATCAATATTTTCACAAATTAATGAGTTTTTGACAATTTGACCGATCCTCGATTTACATGACACACCATTTTCAATAAATAAACCCATTTTGAACTTGGAATTTCTAAAAAGCTTTGTTTGAACCAATTTAGTAAGTTTTGCTTAAATCTAAAATTTGACAATTTGCACTTAAAGGATCCGACCGTTCATGGGGATTCGAAATTACACTAACGGGAACCAATTTGCGCTCAAAGCTTGATTCGATGAGCTCATGCACCTTGATTAAGTAATGAGTGGTGTGAGTCATGACCACTTGTTGGCTAAAGGGGTGCATGAGTCGTAGTAAACCACAGTAGCCGGTTCTTGGTGTGAGTCATGATCAAGAGTCGATGCGAAAAAGTTTTCTACAATCTCGGATTAAAGCGCTTTCGATTGTCGAGTCCGTGCGATTGATTAAGTAATGAGTGGTGTGAGTCATGACCACTTGTTGGCTAAAGATTGCACGGATCCATGGGGTTTTACTAAGTAATGAGTGGTGTGAGTCATGACCACTTGTTATCCCAAAGGACACACATGGGACCATCGAAAGCAACAACGAACAAAAGAAAAGAAATAAAAAGAATAAAAGTAAAGAAGAAAAGAAATAAAATAAAAGAATAAAAAGGAAAGAAAAGGAGTTCAAAATTCGAGCGCAAATTGGGAAAATTTAGTAGAAATCAAAGATGAACCAAGTACTAACGTACCGAACGGTTTAAAAGTGACAATTTACATTTAAGAAACAATTTTTGCAAAACGGAAAAATTGGTTTTTATTAATACTTTTTCATGAAGATCCTTGTGAATTGTGGAGTGAAAAGAATTGAATGATGGTGTTTAATCATCTTTTTCGGTTGAGATCATTTGCTCTAGTAACTCTTCGAACTTGTGCAATTTATTAAAATATATTCTATATTTGATCAACCTATATCTTTCTAAATATTTGTAATCATTATGAAATGAGAGTAAACCAATTTGCCTTGTGAAATTAGTTTCAAACCAACAATATAATTTCAACAAAATCTTATGCAATTCTCTCTTATGCTTGACTTTTATATTCCAATTGATCGAGGACGATCAAGGATTTAAGTGTGGGGGTATTTGATGTGAGGCAAATAAGGCACAAATTTAATACTTAATTTGGGGTTTTTAGCCTTTGTGAAGAACAATTCTTTATACTTTATTAATCATATTTGAGATGACATGAATAATTCTTCACTAAATGTGTTTTATTGCTTAATCACAGGTATTAGAAGGAATTTCTGGGAATTTGGAGAGTGTAGTTGTCTCCAACACGTCGAGAGGAGTGAAAACGATATATTACATCGATATATTCGGTACATAAATGAGACGGGAGGCAAACAATTATCATGATGAAAACTTACACAAAAGTTTACACGAAAACCACTCAACCCTTAGCCCTTATCCAGCCCACCTACCTTTGGTGGAAATTATCTCATTACCCTCAATCCTCTTCACCAACTCGTGGCCAATAAGAAGACTCCGTGAGTGCTATAAATAAGACAACAAGGGCCACGAGTTTGTTACGCTCTTTTATGCCCATTCTCTCTCTCTCTCTCTCTCTCTCTCTCTCTCTCTCTCTCTCTCTCTCTCTCTCTCTCTCTCTTCCCCTCTTAAGCAAGTCCAAGAACCTTCAAGAACACGCAAGAATTGCATATTCGAACGATAATTCTCTAAGATCGAGCACCGAATAGAAGCTTACTTCATTCGGTGAATTGGTCTACACTTCGACGAAGATCGAGTTGTGAGGTTTTTGATTGAAGCTTTCTTCGTCCTAATCCGCACAAGCAAGGAGACGAGCTTTCTCTAATTGATTGGGAGCTTTCTTCCGATTGATTCCTTGCTAATCTCGAGTTCACGCTACCGATTGGGAACTTTCTTCGATTGGCGAGTGAATCGGTACGAAAGGAACCAAGTTGTGTGAGGTGACTAGCTTTCTACGCATCTTGAACAACGAGGAAGGCATCCACGACGAGACTCGAAGCTTACTTCATCTCTCTAGGTGTTTTCTTTCCTTTCTTGCAATTCTTGTAGCTTTAATTGACTTGGAATTGTGTAAAGAACTCTCGGTTTAATGAATCTTTAGTTCTTGTTACTTGAATCAAATCTTTGTTAGTGCTTTTACTTGATCTCTTACTTTTAATTACTGCCTTGAATTTAGTCTAAATCTCCCTTAGTTTAATCTCAAAACAAACCTTCAATTCAATCGTAAATTCAAATTGCAATTTCGAAATCCAGAACAAGTTCCGTTGTAACGGAACCTAACTTGCGTTGTAACGGACCATTCGGTTTGTACCTGACCTTCAGTGTGTTGGTACTCCGTTGTAACGGACCAGAAAGGAAAAGCATTCAATAGCACTCATACTAGTCCGTTGTAACGGATCAACCAATCCGTTATAACGCTACTCCTATCCGTTATAACGGACTATCTCTTTCCGTTATAACGGAATTTTCTCCGTTGTAACGGACGTTCATATCACTCTCTACGCTAGACACAACCCTAGTGTCCGTTGTAACGGAAATTACTTCCGTTGTAACGGACTATCTTCTGTGAATTTTCTTCGTTATTTCTCATCCATTTTGATCCAAATTTTGACGCAATTGCTCCCCGTGGAACGAATCTATACATTTGCCACTGTACAAACTTAGATTACAAATTTTGTTGATTGATCGGGGTTTTACCACAACGACATATTAAACACGCCAAAAAACACCGCTCATCAGCAAGAATAGAAAATTTTCGAAATTAGTGAAATATCAAGTTCAAATGTATCAACTCTATTAAAAATATCACTCGAGATTGCAAGTTTGATTCAAAATTTGACTTAAACATTACTCGCCGGCAGCGGCGCCATTTGATGAGCGGGTTTTTTGGTGTGTAAAATTATCGTTGTATTCGAAAATCCGATTCAATCAACAAGTTTGGAAATATATGTGTATAGTGGAATTATGAAAGTTCGTTCCACGAGGAGTATATGCGTCGAATAATGAATCAAAACAAGCAAAAATGGGGAGAAACATTTCCAGAAAATTGTCCGTTATAACGGAAGTATGTCCGTTACAACGGACTTGTGCATTGATTAAATTTCTGAGTTTTGGACACTAGTCCGTTATGACGGAGAATCAGTCCGTTGCAACGGAAGTGGGTGTTCGTTACAACGGAGCTTCTGATCCGCCACAACGGATTGGTGAATCCGTTACAACGGAACAAGCTTGCGTTACAACGGACAGTGTGTTAGGGGCTAGATTGAAGGAATCAACACTAGTCCGTTACAACGGAGCAAGTTTCGTTATAACGGAGTTATAACGGACTGAAAATTGAAGCACTAACGACTGGTCCGTTACAACGGATGGTGAACTTCCGTTGTAACAGACTATCTCCTGGATTGGTGAGTTATTATTCTTATTAGGGACTTGGTTCGCGAATGTTTGATGAGTTAATTAGGGGCTGAAATGCAAGTAAAAAGAGAACAAAAAGAGAGCACAAATATCACACAAAGCGAGCCAAAGATCGAATGCAAGAAACAAAGATTTAGAACAAAGAAAGAGATTCAATTACAACCTTAAACGATAATATAGAGAAAAATTAAAAGAAGTTAAGGAGAGACACAACCTTTGATGCGTGGTGCTTGATCGTCTTCGACTTGTTGCTCCTCCATCCATCTTGTTTCAAATTTTGCGTAGAATTGCTCGATGCGTTTGCCATTCACCCTGAATGATTCATTCGTTTCGCCGCTTCGAATCTCCACAACTCCAAATGGTGTGACATTGGTCACCACAAATGGGTTGATCCAACGCGACATTTGCTTCTTTTTGGAGTTGAACGTCTCGATCACCAATTTCGAGTTCGCATCCTTTGCCGGTGTTGCCTTCAAGCTTATTGTCGCGTATCTTGTGTCTTGATCACACCTTTGCGGAATACTTGATCGGGAACTCATGGAGGTTGATCGAGGAGATTCGGAGGAAACACATCATTTGCCGTTCTTGGAGAGGTAAGCGTCTTGATCACGTTGATTTTCGCCTTATCGACTTTATTTCCTCTCTTGAGATTAGATGGCCTAATATGATTTCTTCGCTCACTAACGAGTGGCATATTCAAAAAATTCGAAACAAGGTTAGCTTGTAATGAGAGAGAATGGAAAGCATAAACCTTGGATGCGATGGAGAATCGGAATTCTTGGTTTATCTTGGAATGTACCAATTGAGCTTGAGCATGTAGTCCTTGCACCGTTGGTACGAGGGTTTGCCTCCCTCGCTAGCGCTCTCGTTTATGGTCTCGAGCTCGACCATGCCGATGTTATCCTCCTTCAAAATTAAACGAAGCGCTAACATGAATCGCTACTTTTCGACCGCCTCGAAATACTCCCTTTGAGATGTTGGAGATGTGAGAAATCGGCGCTTGTATCACTCTTTTTACATACGTCGAAAGTTGCGTAAATGTTTTCTCTATTTTGCTTCGAATATTTATAATTGTTTCATCGCTTGGAGTTTGATGAAGAGGAGTTGTGAGAGGCGTGAGTGTCTCGAATGTATTTGACTTTTTTGATAAATCTACACAAGGTGAATTTCTATCATGAGAAGCATCATAGTTCTTAAATGAATTAAAATTTGATGAGTTAATTAGGGGCTGAAATGCAAGTAAAAAGAGAACAAAAAAAGAGCACAAATATCACACAAAGCGAGCCAAAGATCGAATGCAAGAAACAAAGATTTAGAATAAAGAAAGAGATTCAATTACAACCTTAAACTATCATTCAACATACAAGAAGTTCATGATAGAAAATAATACACCTAGATTGAGTAAAGAACGCATCAAGAAGATCCTCCTTTTCCTCGCTAGTGTTGTCGCTTGCTTGACCACCGAAGGTGCAACTCTCCAAGTCTTGCTTCGTTGGTCACCGATAGGAAAGAATCCTCGAGTCGCGGATAACTCGAGAAAGATCACCAAAAGGAGGGACTCCTAGTCATGGTTGACGCCTTCTTCAAGCTCCAAAAGAGGAAACTACCAAGTCTCGGTCTCAACACAACTCACAAGCCCCGAAAGGTGGATCCCCGAGTCACGGTATAGTCTTGAGACGGGTTGATTCGACGAAAAGGAAGGATGTCCAAGTCACGGTCGAATCTCCCGAGCAATCGAGTAGGATCTTGAACGGTTCTTGATGTTCTTGACGGTTCTTGGAAGTTCTTGAGAGAGAGAGAGAGAGAGAGAGAGAGAGAGAGAGAGTGAGCGTAAAAGATCGTAAAAAGTGCTCCGAAGAGCGTAAAACTGTCCATAGGGCTTGGGGTCTTATTTATAGTGTCATTGGGGCTTTCCTATTGGCCGAGAGATGGGTGAGAGGATTGCGGATTTCAATTGTCCGCAGCGAATCGCGGACAATTGTTCTAGTATGGTAAATGGAACATTTTTGCATTGGACCTTGTATGAATATTTTTTCCGAAAAATAACCTTATTTTTCAAAATATTCCAAATCTAACCAACCCGGTACTAATTATTTTTCAAAATCAGTTAATTAATTGATTTAACTACTGATCAGAAAACACAAAATTAAAGAAAAATAACGGGTTTATGAAACCCTTCACTGACAAAAGGCCCCAAATTATACCACATATTACGATCTACTAATTATATTAATTAACATGATAACTCACTAACACATGTTATATGAATAAAATTTAGTTAATATAAATTAAATATTTATTTTAATAAAGAAATATAATTTAACACCGATTAATTGTTAATTATGTATTTTTTAAATTATCTTGCTAACTAAATTAACCAATTAAAAATATAAAATGAGTTGGGGAAAATTTGTGGCAAAATATAATTCTTATGCTTGTTTGTGCAGGCCCATGGCCCATGAACATTGTGAATTTGTTATTTTGCACCAAAAATTCTCCATGATTGTTATGAATCGAAAAAACAAACTTTCTTAGTGTTTGTAAAATTTGGTGAAAAGTATGTATTAAAAGATACGATACAAACGATCTAAAAACACGTTGTTTGGGCTCCTCAGAGCGTTAAACGATTGTTATGAATCGACAAGAAAATTCTCTTAGTGTGTGTACAATTTGGTGAAAAGTTACGTAGTAAAAGATTTGATCCAAACCATCTAAAAAACATGCTATTTGAACTTCTTAGAGCGTAGATTGTTATGAATCGAAAAACAAAATTTCTTGATGTTTGTAAAATTTGATGAAAAATTATGTTGTAAAAGATACGATTCAAAGGTTCTAAAAACCCGTTATATGAACTCCTCAATACGTAAAAATATTGCTATGAATCGAAAAGAAAACTTTCTTTGTGTTTGCACAATTTGGTGAAAAATTACGTAGTAAAAGATTCAATCCAAACCATCTCAAAACATGTTATTTGGACTCCTCACAGCGTTAAAAGAATGTTATGAATCGATAATACTACTTTCTCTAGTGTTTGTAAAATTTGGTGAAAAGTTATGTAGTAAAAGATACGATACAAATGATCTAAAAGCACGTTATTTGAACTTCTCAAAACGTAAAAAGATTGCTACAAATCGAAAAGAAAATTTTCTTTGTGTTTGTACAATTTGGTGGAAGTATTAAAAGATTCGATACAAACCATCTCAAAAACACTTTATTAGGACTCCTTGGAGCGTTAAAAGATCAATATGAATCGAAAAACAAACTTTCTTAGTGTTTGTAAAATTTGGTGAAATGTTATGTAGTAAAAGATACGATACAAATGATCTCAAAACACGTTATTTGAACTCCTCAAAGCGTAAAAAGAATGCTATGAATCGAAAATAAACTTTCTGACTGATTGTACAATTTGGTGAAAAGTTACGTAGTAAAAGATTCGATCCAAACCATTTCAAAAACATGTTATTTGGGCTCCTCAGAGAGTGAAAAGATTGTTGTGAATCGAAAAACAAACTTTCTTAGTGATTGTAAAATTTTGTGAAAACTAAGGCAGTAAAAGATACGATACAAATGATCTGAAAACACGTTATTTGAAATCTTTAAAGTGTAAAAAAATTGCTATGAATCGAAAAGAAAATTTTCTTAGTGTTTGTACAATTTGGTGAAAAGTTACGTAGTAAAAGATTCGATCCAAACCATCTCAATAACATATTATATGGACTTCTCAGATCATTAAAAGAACGTTACGAATCGAAATACAAAATTTCTTAGTGTTTGTAAAATTTGGTGAAAAATTATGTATTAAAAGATACAATTCAAATGATCTAAAAACTGGTCATTTGAACTCCTCAAAACGCAAAAAGATTGCTATGAATCGAAAAGAAAACTTTCTTTGTGTTTGTACAATTTGGTGAAAAGTTACGCAGTCAAAGATTCGATCCAAACCATCTCAAAAACATGTTATTTGGACTCCAGTGAGCGTAAAATGACTGTTATTAATCGAAAAACAAAATTTCTTAGTGTTTGTGAAATTTGGTGAAAAGTACTATTGTAAAAGATACTATACAAACGATCTAAAAATACATTATTTGACCTCCCCATAGCGTAAAAAGATTTCTATGAATCGAAAAGAAAACATTCTTAGTGTCTGTACAATTTGGTTAAAAGTTACGTAGTAAATGATTCGATCCAAACCAACTCAAAACACGTTATTTGGACTCCTCAGAATGTTAAAATAATGTAATGAATCGAAAAACAAACTTTCTTTAGTGTTTGTAAAATTTGGTGAAAAGTTATGTAGTAAAAAATACGATACAAGTGATCTAAAAATACGTTATTGAACTCCTCAAAGGGTTAACAGATTGCTATGAATCGAAAAGTAAACTTTCTTAGTGTTTGTACAATTTGGTGAAAAGTTACGTAGTAAAACATTCGATCAAAACCATCTCAAAAACACGTTATTTGGGCTCCTCGAAGCGTTACTAGATTGTTATGAATCGAAAAACTAACTTCTTAGTGTTTGTAAAATTCGGTGAAAATTTATGTAGTAAAAGATACGATACAAATGATCTCAAAACACGTTATTTGAAATCCGCAAAGTGCAAAAAGATTGCTATGAATCGAAAAGAATACTTTCTTGGTGTTTGTACACTTTGCTGAAAAGTTACGTAGTAAAAGATTCGATCCAAACCATCTCAAAACACGCTATTTGGACTCCGGAGAACGTAAAAAGAATGTTATGTATCGGAAAATAAACATTCTTAGTGTTTGTGAAATTTGGTGAAAAGTAATATATCAAAAGATACTATATAAATGATCTAAAAACACGTTATTAGAACTCCTCATAGCGTAAAAATATTTCTATGAATCGAAAATAAAACTTTCTTAGTGTTTGAACAATTTGGTGAAAAGTTACGTAGTAAATGATTCGATCGAATCCATCTCAAAACACATTATATGGACTCCAAGGAGCGTAAAAAGAATGTTATGAATCGAAAAACAACCTTTCATTAGTGTTTGTAATTTTTTTTTGAAAAGTTATGTAGTAAAAGATACGATACAAATGATCTAAAAACACGATATTTGAACTCCTCAAAACGTTAATGTATAGCTATGAATCGAAAAGCAAAACATTCTTAGTGTTTGTACAATTCGGTGAAAAGTTACGTAGTAAAACATTCGATCCAAACCATCTAAAAAACACGCTATTTGGACTCCTCAGAGTGTTAAAAGATTGTTTTGAATCGGAAAACAAACTTTCTTAGTGTTTGTAAAATTTGGTGAAAAGTTATGTAGTAAAAGATAAGATACAAATGATCTAAAAACACGTTATTTGAAATCCGCAAAGTGTAAAAAGATTGCTATGAATCGACAAGAAATACTTTCTTAGTGTCTGTACAATTTAGTGAAAAGTTACGTAGTAAAATATTTAATCCAAACCATCTCAAAAACAGTTTATTTGGACTCCTCGAAGCGTTAAAAGATCAATATGAATCGAAAAACGTTCTTTCTCAGTGTTTGTAAAATTTGGTGAAAAGATATGTAGTAAAATATACAATACAAATGATCTAAAACACATGTTATTTGAACTCCTCAAAGCGTAAAAAGATTGCTATGAATCGAAAAGAAACTTTCTTAGTGTTTTGTACAATTTGGTGAATTGTTACGTAGTAAAAGATTGGATCCAAACCATCTCAAAAACACGTCATTTTGGTTCCTCGAATAGTTAAAAGATTGTTATGAATCGAAAAACAAACTTTCTTAGTGTTTGTAAATTTGGTGAAAAGTTATGTAGTAAAAGATAAGATTCCAATGATCTAAAAACTCGTTATTCGAACTCCCCAAAATGTACAAAGATTGATATGAATCGAAAAAAAACTTTCTTGTTTTATGTAGAATTTGGTGAAAAGTGACGTAGTAAATGATTCGATCCAAACCATCTCAAAACACGTTATTTGGACTCCCGGGAACATAAAAAGAATGTTTTGAATCAGAAAACAAACTTTTTTAGTGTTAATGAAATTTGGTGAAAAGTAATATAGAAAAAGATACTATACAATCGATCTAAAAACAGGTTATTTGAACTTCTCACAGCCTAAAAAGATTGCTACAAATCGAAAAGAAAACTTTCTTACTGTTTGTACAATTTGGTGAAAGGTTACATAGTAAGAGATTCGATCCAAACCATGTCAAAATACGTTATTTGGACTCCTCAGAGCGTTAAAAGAATGTTATGGATCGAAAAACAAACTTTGTTAGTGTTTGTAAAATTTAGTGAAAAGTTATGTTGTAAAAGATACGATACAAATGATCGAAAACACGTTATTTGAATTCCTCAAAACGTAAAAAGATTGCTATGAATCGAAAAGAAAACTTTCTTTGTGTTCGTACAATTTGGTGAAAGGTTACATAGTAAAAGATACTATCTAAACCATCTCAAAACACGTTATTTTGACTCCTGTGAGCGTTAAAAGAATATTATGAATCACAAACTTTCTTACATTTTGTGAAATTGGTGGAAAGTAATATAGTAAAAGATACTATACAAACGATCTAAAAACACGTCATTTGAACTCCTCATAGCCTAAAAAGATTGCTATGAATCGAAAACAAAACTTTCTTAATGTTTGTACAATTTGGTGAAAAGTTACGTAGTAGATTAGATGCAAACCATCTCAAAACACGTTATTTGGACTCCTCATAGCGTTAAAAGAAAGTTATGAATCGAAAAACAAACTCTCTTTACTGTTTGAAAATTTTGGTGAAAAATTATATAGTAAAAGATTCGATACAAATAATCTAAACACATGTTATTTGAACTCCTGAATGCGTTAAAAAAATTCTATGAATCGAAAAGAAAATTTTCTTATTCTTTGTACAATTTGGTCAAAAGTAACTTAGTATAACGTTCGATCCAAACAATCCCAAAAACAAATTATTTTGGCTCCTCGAAGCGTTAAAAGATTGTTATGAATCGAATTTTTTTTTCTATGTTTGTAAAATTTGGTGAAAAATTATGTAGTAAAAGATACGATACAAATGATCTAAAAACACGTTATTTAAACTCCTCAAAGCGTAAAAAGATTTATATGAATCGAAAAGAAATATTTCTTAGTGTTTGTACAACTTGGTGAAAAGTTACGTAGTAAAAGACTAGATCCAAACCATCTCAAAACACGTTATTTGGACTCCTAAGAGCGTTAAAAGAATGTTATGAATCGAAAAACAAACTTTCTTAGTGTTTGTAAAATTTGGTGAAATGTTATGTAGTAAAATATGATACAAATGATCTAAAAACACGTTATTTGAACTCCTCAAAACGTAAAAAGATTGCTATGAATTGCAAATAAATCTTTCTTTGTCTTTATATAATTTGGTGAAAATTTACGTAGTAAAAGATTCGATCCAAACCATCTTAAAAACATGTTTTTTGGACTCTTCGGAGGGTTAAAAGATCAATACGAATCGAAAAATAAAATTTCTTAGTGTTTGTAAAATTTGTTGAAAACTTATGTAGTAAAAGATACGAAAAGAAAACTTTCTTTGTGTTTGTACAATTTGGTGAAAATTTACGTAGTAAAAGATTCGATCCGAACCATCTCAAAAACGCGTTATTTGGACTCCTCGGAGCGTTCAAAGATCAATACGAATCGAAAAACATCCTTTCTTAGTGTTTGTAAAATTTTATGAAAAGTTATGTAGTAAAAGATACGATACAAATGATCTCAAAACACGTTATTTGAACTCCTCAAAGCGTAAAAAGATTGCTATGAATCGAAAAGAAACTTTCTTAGTGTTTGTACAATTTGGTGAAATGTTACATAGTAAAATATTCGATCCAAACCATCTCAGAACACATTATTTGGGCTCCTCGGAGCGTTAAAAGATCAATACGAATCGAAAAACAAACTTTCTTAGTGTTTGTTTGGTGAAAAGGTACGAAGTAAAAGATTCGATCCAAACCATCTCAAAATGACGTTATTTGGACTCGTCGGAGCGTTGAAAGATCAATACGAATCGAAAAACAAACTTTCTTAGTGTTTGTCAAATTTGGTGAAAAGTTATGTAGTAAAAGATGCAATACAAATGATCTAAAAATATGTTATTTGAATTCCACAAAGTGTAAGATTCCTATGAATCAAAAAGAAACTTTCTTAGTGTTTGTACAATTTGGTGAAATGTTACGTAGTAAAAGATTCGATCCAAACCATCTAAAAAACACGTTATTTCGGCTCCTCAGAGAGTTAAAAGATTGTTACGAATCGAAAAACAAACTTTCTTAGTGTTTGTAAAATTTGGCGAAAAGTTAGGTAGCAAAAAAAACAATACAAATGATCTCAAAACACGTTATTTGAACTCCTTAAAGTGTATAAAGATTGACAAGAATCGAAAAGAATACTTTCTTAGGGGGTGTTTGGGACACCGGATTTTGGGGTGGAATTGGGAAATAATTTCCAGGAAAACATAATTCAGTGTTTGGTTATAACTTGGAAGTGGAATCTATGTTTGCAGGTATCTTCATCTTCAATGTAAGCCAGCAAAAGTTAACTCCCCAAAAACCTAGAGCGCCAATTTGCCGCAAAATATTAAGGCGCCAAAACTTTGCCGCTTAGAATCTCTCTCCTGCTATCTCTCTCCTTTCTCTCCCCCTCTCACTCGAAATGCATAACAAGGTATCTAGAGAGTGAATTTTGTCAGCGATTTCTACCATGTCGTGCAGTGATAGTTTTGTTGTTCAAGCAAAATCGACTTTGTTGTTCAAGTGATTCTTCTAATCTTGCTATCTTTTTTTTTTCTGGTCCACCTGATTTCCACTATCTCGAGCTCTCCTTTGTCTCGATTCTTTCTTCTGATAACAAGGTAAAGCATATACATTTTTGGGTATTTATCTTTGTATGAAAATATGTTCAAATTTGTTAGATTTTTAGAGTACAATTTTCAAAATCTGTTCAATTCTTTCTTCTGAGTAGTACAATTGATTGTGAAGTACAGTATCGAGAAGTATTAGTTAGCTCGTGAACACTCTATCTGATAGTTAATGTACTGGTATTGATAATATATTGCTTAATGTACTGGCATTGATAATATGTTGGTTTTATCCAGTATTAATTATGCATTGGTTATTTACATTATTGACCCTCTATCACTCATAGTTCTATTAAGTATAGTTGGACATTATGTACTGGTATTGATGATAGTATTGATTATTTCATCCCCAGTATTGATTAGCACATCTCGATAATGATGATTATAGTTCTAATTTTGTTTGTTTTGTTCTTAAATAGATGGAATTTGAAGGTACGTCAAGCCAAAATAATTCAAGAAAAAATGCTCATTGGACCCAAAGAATGACAGGATATCTTCTCAAGTATTTGGCTGAAGCCGCGAGAAATAATTTAAAAGGAGATAGAGGTTTCAAGAGTACGATTATACATGCTGCATGTAAAGAACTCAATAAGGAATTTAATCTTAATTTCGTGGATGCACACATCAATAATCATATCAAGAGTCATAAAAAAAATTTGCGTGCGATCCAATCTCTTAAGAACATGAGTGGTGTTCATTTTGACGATGCAACTAAAACGATTGTAATGGGCCAAGAGGAAGCAACTACCTTAATTGAGGTAATGTTCTTTTACTCAGTATTTTAAATTAAAAGAATATTTCATGTTAGTACTTACAATATATTATACATTATGTTAGAAAAATTCGGGTGCGGGAAAGTGGATAAATAAGCCGATTCTATGGTATGATGAGATGGAGTTAGCTTGTGGAAATGATATGGCCAATGGAAACGGTTCTAAGACGGGACGCTCCTCGCTTGGCGTCCCCTATGACGGCTCCACTTCCCCCGTCATAGAGGTTTCACATGATGGCAGTCCGCATGATGCGGTCAATTTAGATGATGTTGAAGAGGAACCAAGGACCCCAATCTCCAACTCGACTACTTCAGGATCGAAAAAAAGAAAAAGAGCTATGGATGATTTGACTAATTATGTTGGAGATCTCGTAAAAGCTATTAGCAAACCCAAGTCTCATCAAATTTCGCCGAACATGTGGGAAGAACTAAAGAAGTTATCCGATTCGTACACAAAGCCGCAATTGCAATCGGCTCTCCATCATTTTTTGATGAACGAGACTCTTGGTGCATGTTTCATTGCCTTTAATAGAGAAGAAAGAATGCAAATGATCGATCAATTTTTACTTCATAGTGGAGCAGGAGGCGGTGCGAGTTTTCCTTGGAATTAAGTAATTTAGGATGTAAAAATATGTTGTTATTGCTCTACTTTTTGGTCGTAGTAATTATTTTGGTAAGTATATATATTTTGGAGAGTAAATTGTAAGTTTTAGTTTACTTTTGATGTCGTATTAATTTGTACGAACACTATTATATTACTTATGTTTGAAACTTGGTGCTTAAATTTCCTCTCTGATAAATTTTGATACTTTCAACACTAGTTAATGACTCCCATAATTATATTTTTACACACTTAACAACAAAATTTAGTAACTATTTAATGTCCAGTTAATGACTACTCTGAAAATTTTTAGTTTGTTGTCTTCTCTGCAAGTTAAATCTCACAGTTTATTCATCCAAAATAGTTTATTCATCCAACACTTAACAACATAATTATTATTGCATGCCTACTAGTTTATTTAATTTTACATTTTTAAAAATAAAATTCCAGAATTATTTTGAACAACCAAACAAAGAATTATATTTTCCAGCATCTTATAATTTAGACATCCAAACAAACTGTGGAATTACTAATTCCAGAATTTTTTTCTTCCTCCACCTTATAATCCGATTCCACTCCGCTAATTCCGCTTGCCAAACAGCCCCTTAGTGTTTGTACAATTTGGTGAAAAGTTGCATAATAAAAGATTCAATCCAAACCATCTAAAAAATACGTTATTTGGACTCCTCGGAGCGTTAAAAGATCAATACGAATCGAAAAACAAACTTTCTTAGTGTTTGTCAAATTTCGTGAAAAGTTATGTAGTAAAAGATACGATAGAAATGATCTAAAAACACGTTATTTGAACTCCTTAAAGTGTAAACAGATTGCTATGAAACAAAAAGAATACTTTCTCAGTGGTTGTACAATTTGGTGAAATGTTACGTAGTAAAAGATTCGATCCAAACCATCTCAAAAACACCTTATTTGGACTCCTCGAAGCGTTAAATGATCAATACTAATCGAAAAACAAACTTTTTTAGTATTAGTAAAATTTGGTGAAAAGTTATATAGTAAAAGATACGATACAAATGATCTAGAAACGTATTATTTCAACTCCTCAAAGTGTAAAAGGATTGCTATGAATCGAAAAGAAACTTTCTTAGTGTTTGTACAATTTGGTGAAATGTTACATAGTAAAAGATTCGATTCAAACCATTTCAAAAATCGTTATTTGGGCTCCTCAGAGAGTTAAAAGATTGTTATGAATCGAAAAACAAACTTTCTTAGTGTTTGGAAAATTTGGTGAAAAGTTAGGTAGCAAAAAGATACGATTCAAATGATCTCAAAACACACTATATGAACACCTTAAATTGTAAAAAGATTGACATGAATCGAAAATAATACTTTCTCAGTGTGTGTACAATTTGGCGAAAAGTTATGTAGTAAAAGATTCAATCCAAACCATCTCAAGAACACGTTATTTGGACTCCTCGGAGCGTTAAAAGATCAATACGAATCGAAAAACAAACTTTCTTAGTGTTTGTCAAATTTCGTGAAAAGTTACGTAGTAAAAGATTCAATCCAAACCATCTCAAAAACAAGTTATTTGTACTCCTCAGAGCGTTAAAACATCAATACTAATCGAAAAACAAACTTTCTTAGTGGTTGTAAAATTTGGTGAAAAGTTATGAAGCAAAAGATACGATACAAATGATCTAAAAACACGTTATTCAAACTCCTTACAGTTTAAAAAGATTGCTATGAATCGAAACGAATACTTTCTTAGTGTTTGTACAATCTGGTGAAAAGTTACGTTGTAAAAGATTCGATCCAAACCATCTCCAAAACACGTTTTTTGGACTCCTCGGAGCGTTAAAACATTAATACGATTCAAAAAATAAACTTTCTTAGTGTTTGTAAAATTTAGTCGAAAGTTATGTAGTAAAAGATACGATACAAATGATCTAGAAACATGTTATTTGCACTCCTCAAAGCTTAAAAAGATTGGTATGAATCGAAAAGAAACTTTCTTAGTGTTTGTACAATTTGGTGAAATGCTACGTCGTAAAAGATTCGATCCAAACCAACTCAAAAACACGTTATTTGTGCTCCTCAGAGAGTTAAAATATTGTTATGAATCAAAAAACAAACTTTCTATGTGTTTGTAAAATTAGGCGAAAAGTTAGGTAGCAAAAGATACGATACAAATGATCTCAAAATACGTTATTTGAAGTCCTTAAAGTGTAAAAAGATTGACATGAATCGAAAAGAATACTTTCTTATTGTGTGTACAATTTGGTGAAAAGTTACGTAGAAAAAGATTCGATCCAAACAATCTCAAAAACACGTTATTTGGACTCCTTGGAGCGTTAAAATATCAATACGTATCGAAAAACAAACTTTCTTAGTGTTTGTAAAATTTGGTGAAAAGTTATGTAGTAAAAAATACGATACAAATGATCAAAAAACACGTTATTTGAACTCTTTGAAGTGTAAAAAGATTTCTATGAAACAAAAAGAATACTTTCTTAGTGTTTGTACAATTTGGTGAAAAGTTACGTAATAAAAGATTCGATCCAAACCATCTCAAAAACATGTTATTTGGACTCCTCGGAGCGTTAAAAGATCAATACGAATCGAAAAACAAGATTTCTTAGTATTTGTAAAATTTGTTGAAAAGTTATGTAGTAAAAGATATAATACAAATGATCTAAAAACGTGTTATTCAAACTCCTCAAAGCATAAAAAGATTGCTATGAATCGAAAATAAACTTTTTTAGTGTTTGTACAATTTGGTGAAATGTTACGTAGTAAAAATATTCGATCCAAACCATCCCAAAAACACGTTATTTGGGCTCCTCAGAGAGTTAAAAGATTGTTATGAATCGAAAAACAAACTTTCTTATAGTGTTTCTAAAATTTGGTCAAAAGTTAGGTAGCAAAAGATTCGATTATAAACCATCTCAAAAACACATTATTTGGGCTCCTCAGAGAGTTAAGAGATTGTTATGAATCGAAAAACAAACTTCCTTAGTGTTTGTACAATTTGATGAAAAGTTATGTAGTAAAAGATACAATACAAATCATCTGAAAACGCGTTATTTAAACTCCTTAAAGTGTAATAAGTTTGCAATGAATCGAAAAGAAAACTTTCTTCGTGTTTGTAAAATTTGGTGAAAAGATTCGTTGGACCAGATTCGATAAAAAAACCATCTCAAAAACACGTTATTTGGACTCCACGGAGCGTTAAATGATCAATACGAATCGAAAAACAAACTTTCTTAGTGTTTGTAAAATTTGGTGAAAAGTTATGTAGCAAAAGATACGATACAAATGATCTAAAAACACGTTATTTGAACTCCTTAAAGTGTAAAAAGATTGCTATGAAACGAAAATAATACTTTCTTAGTGTTTGTACAATTTGGTGAAAAGTTATGAAGTAAAAGATACGATACGAATCATCTGAAAACGCGTTATTTAAATTCCTTAAAGTGTAATAAGATTGCAATGAATCGAAAAGAAAACTTTCTTCGTGTTTGTACAATTTGGTGAAAAGTTACGTAGGACCAGGGTTCGATAAAAACCATCTCAAAAACACGTTATTTGGACTCCACGGAGCGTTAAATGATCAATACGAATCGCAAAACAAACTTTCTTAGTGTTTGTAAAATTTGGTGGAAAGTTATGAAGTAAAAGATACGAAACAATTGATCTAAAAACACGTTATTCGAACTCCTTAAAGTGTAAAAAGATTGCTATGAATCAAAAAGAATACTTTCTTAGTGTTTGCACAATTTGGTGAAAAATTAGGTAGTAAAAGATTCGATCCAAACCATCTCAAAAACACGTTATTTGGACTCCTCGGAGCGTTAAAAGATCAATACGAATCGAACAACAAACATTCTTAGTGTTTGTAAAATTTGGTGAAAAGTTAGGTAGTAAAAGATACGATACAAACCATCTCAAAAACATGTTATTCGAACTCCTTAAAGTGTAAAAAGATCAATACGAATCGAAAAACAAACTTTCTTAGTGTTTGTAAAATTTGGTTAAAAGTTATGTAGTAAAAGATACGATACAAATGATCTAAAAACAAGTTATTAGAACTCCTTAAAGTGTAAAAAGATTGCTATGAATCGAAAAGAATACTTTCTTAGTGTTTGTACAATTTCGTGAAAAGTTACGTAGTAAAAGATTCGATCCAAACTATCTCAAAAACATGTTATTTGTACTCCTCAAAGCGTTAAAAGATCAATTCGAATCGAAAAACAAACTTTCTTAGTGTTTGTAAATTTTGGTGACAAGTAAGGTAGTAAAAGATACGATACAAATGATCTAAAAACAGGTTATTCGAACACTTTAAAGTGTAAAAAGACTGCTATGAATCGAAAAGAATACTTTCTTAGTGTTTGTACAATTGGGTGAAAAGTTACGTAGTAAAAGATTCGGTCCAAACCATCTCAAAAACACATTTTTTGGACTCGTCCGAGCGTTAAAAGGTCAATACGAATCGAAAAACAAACTTTCTTAGTGTTTGTAAAATTTGGTCGAAAGTAATGTAGTAAAAGATACGATACAAATGATCTAAAAACATGTTATTTGAACTCCTCAAAGCGTAAAATGATTGCTATGAATCGAAAAGAAACTTTCTTAGTGTTTGTAAGATTTGGTGAAATGTTACGTAGTAAAAGATTTGATGCAAACCATCTTAAAAAACGTTATTTGGGCTCCTCAGAGAGTTAAAAGATTGTTATGAATCGAAAAACAAACTTTCTTAGTGTTTGTAAAATTTCGAGAAAAGTTATGTAGTAAAGATACAAATGATCTAAAAATACGTTATTTGAACCCCTTAAACTGTAAAAAGATTGCTATGAATCGAAAATAATACTTTCTAAGTGTGTGTACAATTTGGTGAAAAGTTACGTAGAAAAAGATTCGATCCAAACCATCTCAAAAACACGTTATTTGGACTTCTCGGAGCATTAAAAGATCAATACGAATCGAAAAACAAACTTTCTTAGTGTTTGTAAAATTTGGTGAAAAGTTATGCAGTAAAATATACGATACAAATGATCTAAAAACACGTTATTTGAACTCCTCGAAGTGCTAAAAGATCAATACGAATCACTAACTTTCTTAGTGTTTGTAAAATTTGGTGAAAAGTTATGTAGTCAAAGATACGATACAAATGATCTAAAAACAAGTTATTTGAACTCCTTAAAGTGTAAAAATATTGGTATGAATCGAAAAGAATACTTTCTTAGTGTTTGTACAATTTCGTGAAAAGTTACGTAGTTAAAGATTCGATCCAAACTATCTCAAAAACATGTTATTTGTACTCCTCGGAGCGTTAAAAGATCAATTCGAATCGAAAAACAAACTTTCTTAGTTTTTGTAAAATTTGGTGAAAAGTAAGGTAGTAAAAGATACGATACAAATGATCTAAAAACAGGTTATTCGAACTCCTTAAAGTGTAAAAAGATTGCTATGAATCGAAAAAAAAATACTTTCTTAGTGTTTGTACAATTAGGTGAAAAGTTACGTAGTAAAAGATTCGGTCCAAACGATCTCAAAAACAAGTTTTTTGGACTCCTCCGAACGTTAAAAGATCAATACGAATCGAAAAACAAACTTTCTTAGTGTTTGTAAAATTTGATCGAAAGTAATGTAGTAAAAGATACGATACAAATGATCTAAAAATATGTTATTTGAACTCCTCAAAGCGTAAAAAGATTACTATGAATCGAAAAGAAACTTTCTTAGTGTTTGTAAGATTTGGTGAAATGTTACGTAGTAAAAGATTTGATGCAAACCATCTAAAAAAAACGTTATTTGGGCTCCTCAGAGAGTTAAAAGATTGTTATGAATCGAAAAACAAACTTTCTCAGTGTTTGTAAAATTTGGCGAAAAGTTATGTAGTAAAAGATACGATACAAATAATCTAAAAATACGTTATTAGAACCCCTTAAACTGTAAAAAGATTGCAATGAATCGAAAATAATACTTTCCAAGTGTGTGTACAATTTGGTGAAAAGTTACGTAGAAAAAGATTCGATCCAAACCATCTCAAAAACACTTATTTGGACTCCTCGGAGCGTCAAAAGATCAATACGAATCGAAAAACAAACTTGCTGTTTGTAAAATTTGGTGAAATGTTATGTAGTCAAAGATACGATACAAATGATCTAAAAACAAGTTATTTGAACTCCTTAAAGTGTAAAAAGATTGCTATGAATTGAAAAGAATACTTTCTTAGTGTTTGTACAATTTGGTGAAAAGTTACGTTGTAAAAGGTTCGATCCAAACCATCTCAAAAACACGTTATTTGGACTCCTCAGAGCGTTAAAATATCACTACGAATCGAAAAACAGACTTTCTTAGTGTTTGTAAAATTTGGTGAAAAGTAAGGTAGTAAAAGATACGATACAAATGATCTAAAAGCAGGTTATTCGAACTCCTTAAAGTGTAAAAGTATTGCTATGAATCGAAAAGAATACTTTCTTAGTGTTTGTACAATTTCGTGAAAAATTACGTAGTAAAAGATTCGATCCAAACTATCTCAAAAACATGTTATTTGTACTCCTCGGAGCGTTAAAAGATCAATTCGAATCGAAAAACAAACTTTCTTAGTGTTTGTAAAATTTGGTGAAAAGTAAGGTAGTAAAAGATAGGATACAAATGATCTAAAAACAGGTTATTCGAACTCCTTTAAGTGTAATAAGATTGCTATGAATCGAAAAGAATAGTTTCTTAGTGTTTGCACAATTAGGTGAAAAGTTACGTAGTAAAAGATTCGGTACAAACCATCTCAAAAACAAGTTTTTTGGACTCCTCCGAGCGTTAAAAGATCAATACGAACCAAAAAAAAAACTTTCTTATTGTTTGTAAAATTTGGTGAAAAGTTATGTAGTAAAATATACGATACAAATGATCTAAAAATACGTTATTTGAACTCCTCGAAGCGTTAAAAGATCAATACGAATCACTAACTTTCTTAGTGTTTGTAAAATTTGATGAAAAGTTATGTAGTCAAAGATACGATACAAATGATCTAAAAACTTGTTATTTGAACTCCTTAATGTGTAAAAAGATTGCTATGAATCGAAAAGAATACTTTCTTAGTGTTTGTATAATTTGGTGAAAAGGTACGTAGTAAAATGTTCGTTCCAAACCATCTCAAAAACACGTTATTTGGACTCCTCGGAGCGTTAAAATATCACTACGAATCGAAAAACAAACTTTCTTAGTGTTTGTAAAATTTGGTGAAAAGTAAGGTAGTAAAAGATACGATACAAATGATCTGAAAACAGGTTATTCGAACTCCTTAAAGTGTAAAAATATTGGTATGAATCGAAAAGAATACTTTCTTAGTGTTTGTACAATTTCGTGAAAAGTTACGTAGTAAAAAATTCGATCCAAAATATCTCAAAAACATGTTATTTGAACTTCTCGGAGCGTTAAAAGATCAATTCGAATCGAAAAACAAACTTTCTTAGTGTTTGTAAAATTTGGTGAAAAGTAAGGAAGAAAAATATACGATACAAATGATCTAAAAACAGGTTATTCGAACTCCTTAAAGTGTAAAAATATTGCTCCGAATCGAAAAGAATAATATCTTAGTGTTTGTACAATTTCGTGAAAAGTTACGTAGTAAAAGATGCGATCCAAACTATCTCAAAAACATGTTATTTGTACTCCTCGGAGCGTTAAAAGATCAATTCGAATCGAAAAACAAACTTTCTTAGTATTTGTAAAATTTGTTGAAAAGTTAGGTAGTAAAAGATACGATACAAATGATCTAAAAACGTGTTATTCAAACTCCTCAAAGCATAAAATGATTGCTATGAATCGAAAATAAACTTTTTTAGTGTCTGTACAATTTTGTGAAATGTTATGTAATAAAAGATACGACTCAAATGATCTAAAAATACGTTATTAGAACCCCTTAAACTGTAAAAAGATTGCAATGAATCGAAAATAATACTTTCTAAGTGTGTGTACAATTTGGTGAAAAGTTACGTAGAAAAAGATTCGATCCAAACCTTCTCAAAAACACTTATGTGGACTCCTCGGAGCGTTAAAAGATCAATACGAATCGAAAAACAAACTTGCTTAGTGTTTGTAAAATTTGGTGAAAAGTTATGTAGTAAAATATACGATACAAATGATCTAAAAACACGTTATTTGAACTCCTCGAAGCGTTAAAAGATCAATATGAATCACTAACTTTCTTAGTGTTTGTAAAATTTGGTGAAAAGTTATGTAGTCAAAGATACGATACAAATAATCTAAAAACAAGTTACTTGAACTCCTTAATGTGTAAAAAGATTGCTATTAATCGAAAAGAATACTTTCTTAGTGTTTGTACAATTTTGTGAAAAGTTAAGTAGTAAAAGGTTCCATCCAAACCATCTCAAAAACACGTTATTTGGACTCGTCGGAGCGTTAAAAGATCAATTCGAATCGAAAAACAAACTTTCTTAGTGTTTGTAAAATTTGGTGAAAAGTAAGGTAGTGATAGGATACAAATGATCTAAAAACAGGTTATTCGAACTCCTTTAAGTGTACAAAGATTGCTATGAATCGAAAAGAATACTTTCTTAGTGTTTGTACAATTAGGTGAAAAGTTACGTAGTAAAAGATTCGGTCCAAACCATCTCAAAAACAAGTTTTTTGGACTCCTCCGAGCGTTAAAAGATCAATACGAACCAAAACAAAAACTTTCTTATTGTTTGTAAAATTTGGTGAAAACTTATGTAGTAAAATATACGATACAAATGATATAAAAACTTGTTATTTGAACTCCTTAATGTGTAAAAAGATTGCTATGAATCGAAAAGAATACTTTCTTAGTGTTTGTATAATTTGGTGAAAAGTTACGTAGTAAAATGTTCGATCCAAACCATCTCAAAAACACGTTATTTGGACTCCTCGGAGCGTTAAAATATCACTACGAATCGAAAAACAAACTTTCTTAGTGTTTGTAAAATTTGGTGAAAAGTAAGGTAGTAAAAGATACGATACAAATGATCTAAAAACAGGTTATTCGAACTCCTTAAAGTGTAAAAATATTGCTATGAATCGAAAAGAATACTTTCTTAGTGTTTGTACAATTTCGTGAAAAGTTACGTAGTAAAAAATTCGATCCAAAATATCTCAAAAACATGTTATTTGTACTTCTCGGAGCGTTAAAAGATCAATTCGAATCGAAAAACAAACTTTCTTAGTGTTTGTAAAATTTGGTGAAAAGTAAGGAAGAAAAATATACGATACAAATGATCTAAAAACAGGTTATTCGAACTCCTTAAAGTGTAAAAATATTGCTCCGAATCGAAAAAAATAATATCTTAGTGTTTGTACAATTTCGTGAAAAGTTACGTAGTGAAAGATTCGATCCAAACTATCTCAAAAACATGTTATTTGTACTCCTCGGAGCGTTAAAAGATCAATTCGAATCGAAAAACAAACTTTCTTAGTATTTGTAAAATTTGTTGAAAAGTTAGGTAGTAAAAACTACGATACAAATGATCTAAAAACGTGTTATTCAAACTCCTCAAAGCATAAAATGATTGCTATGAATCGAAAATAAACTTTTTTAGTGTCTGTACAATTTTGTGAAATGTTATGTAATAAAAGATACGATTCAAATGATCTAAAAATACGTTATTAGAACCCCTTAAACTGTAAAAAGATTGCAATGAATCGAAAATAATACTTTCTAAGTGTGTGTACAATTTGGTGAAAAGTTACGTAGAAAAAGATTCGATCCAAACCATCTCAAAAACACTTATGTGGACTCCTCGGAGCCTTAAAAGATCAATACGAATCGAAAAACAAACTTGCTTAGTGTTTGTGAAATTTGGTGAAAAGTTATGTAGTAAAATATACGATACAAATGATCTAAAAACACGTTATTTGAACTCCTCGAAGCGTTAAAAGATCAATATGAATCACTAACTTTCTTAGTGTTTGTAAAATTTGGTGAAAAGTTATGTAGTCAAAGATACGATACAAATGATCTAAAAACAAGTTATTTGAACTCCTGAAAGTGTAAAAAGATTGCTATTAATCGAAAAGAATACTTTCTTAGTGTTTGTACAATTTCGTGAAAAGTTAAGTAGTAAAAGATTCGATCCAAACTATCTCAAAAACATGTTATTTGTACTCCTCGGAGCGTTAAAAGATCAATTCGAATCGAAAAACAAACTTTCTTAGTGTTTGTAAAATTTGGTGACAAGTAAGGTAGTAAAAGATACGATACAAATGATCTAAAAACAGGTTATTCGAACTCTTTAAAGTGTAAAAAGACTGCTATGAATTGAAAAGAATACTTTCTTAGTGTTTGTAAGATTTGGTGAAAAGTTACGTAGTAAAAGATTCGGTCCAAACCATCTCAAAAACACATTTTTTGGACTCGTCCGAGCGTTAAAAGGTCAATACGGATCGAAAAAAAAAACTTTCTTAGTGTTTGTAAAATTTGGTCGAAAGTAATGTAGTAAAAGATACGATACAAATGATCTAAAAACATGTTATTTGAACTCCTCAAAGCGTAAAATGATTGCTATGAATCGAAAAGAAACTTTCTTAGTGTTTGTAAGATTTGGTGAAATGTTACGTAGTAAAAGATTTGATGCAAACCATCTTAAAAAACGTTATTTCGGCTCCTCAGAGAGTTAAAAGATTGTTATGAATCGAAAAACAAACTTTCTTAGTGTTTGTAAAATTTCGAGAAAAGTTATGTAGTAAAGATAGAAATGATCTAAAAATACGTTATTTGAACCCCTTAAACTGTAAAAAGATTGCTATGAATCGAAAAGAATACTTTCTAAGTGTGTGTACAATTTGGTGAAAAGTTACGTAGAAAAAGATTCGATCCAAACCATATCAAAAACACGTTATTTGGACTTCTCGGAGCATTAAAACATCAATACGAATCGAAAAACAAACTTTCTTAGTGTTGTAAAATTTGGTGAAAAATTATGCAGTAAAATATACGATACAAATGATCTAAAAACACGTTATTTGAACTCCTCGAAGCGCTAAAAGATCAATACGAATCACTAACTTTCTTAGTGTTTGTAAAATTTGGTGAAAAGTTATGTAGTCAAAGATACGATACAAATGATCTAAAAACAAGTTATTTGAACTCCTTAAAGTGTAAAAATATTGGTATGAATCGAAAAGAATATTTTCTTAGTGTTTGTACAATTTCGTGAAAAGTTACGTAGTTAAAGATTCGATCCAAACTATCTCAAAAACATGTTATTTGTACTCCTCGGAGCGTTAAAAGATCAATTCGAATTGAAAAACAAAATTTCTTAGTTTTTGTAAAATTTGGTGAAAAGTAAGGTAGTAAAAGATACGATACAAATGATCTAAAAACAGGTTATTCGAACTCCTTAAAGTGTAAAAAGATTGCTATGAATCGAAAAAAAATACTTTCTTAGTGTTTGTACAATTAGGTGAAAAGTTACGTAGTAAAAGATTCGGTCCAAACCATCTCAAAAACAAGTTTTTTGGACTCCTCCGAGCGTTAAAAGATCAATACGAATCGAAAAACAAACTTTCTTAGTGTTTGTAAAATTTGATCGAAAGTAATGTAGTAAAAGATACGATACAAATGATCTAAAAACATGTTATTTGAACTCCTCAAAGCGTAAAAAGATTACTATGAATCGAAAAGAAAATTACTTAGTGTTTGTAAGATTTGGTGAAATGTTACGTAGTAAAAGATTTGATGCAAACCATCTAAAAAACGTTATTTGGGCTCCTCAGAGAGTTAAAAGATTATTATGAATCGAAAAACAAACTTTCTTAGTGTTTGTACAATTTGGTGAAATGTTACGTAGCAAAAGATTCGGTCCAAACCATCTCAAAAGCACGTTATTTGCGCTCCTCGGAGATTTAAATGATTGTTATGAAACGAAAAACAAACTTTCTTAATGTTTGTAAAATTTGGTTAAAAGTTATGTAGTAAAAGATACGATACAAATGATCTAAAAACACATTTTTTGAACTCCTTAAAGTGTAAAAAGATTGCTTTGAATCGAAAATAATACTTTCTTAGTATTTGTACAATTTGGTGAAATGTACGTAGTAAAAGATTCGATCCAAACCATCTCAACAACACGTTATTTGTACTCTCAGAGCTTTAAAAGATCAATACGAATCGAAAAACAAACTTTCATAGTGTTTGTAAAATTTGGTGAAAAGTTATGTAGTAAAAGATACGATACAAATGATCTAAAAACACATTATTTTAACTCCTTAAATTGTAAAAAGATTGCTATGAATCGAAAAGAATACTTTCTTAGTGTTTGTACAATGTGGTGAAAAGTTACATTGTAAAAGATTCGATCTAAACCATCTCAAAAACACGTTATTTGGACTCCTCGAAACGTTAAAAGATCAATACGAGTCGAAAAGCAAACTTTCTTAGTGCTTGTCAAATTTCGTGAAAAGTTACGTAGTAAAGATTCGATCCAAACCATCCCAAAAACATGTTTTTTGTCCTCCCCGGAGCATTAAAAGATCAATACGAATCGAAAAACAAACTTTCATAGTGTTTGTAAAATTTGGTGGAAAGTTATGTAGTAAAAGATACGAAACAAATGATCTAAAAACACGTTATTCGATATCCTTAAAGTGTCAAAAGATTGCTATGAATCAAAAAGAATACTTTCTTAGTGTTTGTACAATTTGGTGGAAATTAAGGTAGTAAAAGATTCGATCCAAACTATCTCAAAAACACGTTATTTGGACTCCTCGGAGCGTTTAAAGATCAATACGAATCGAAAAACAAACTTTCTTAGCTCTTGTAAAATTTGGTGAAAAGATAGGTAGTAAAAGATACGATACAAACAATCTCAAAAACATGTTATTCGAACTCCTTAAATTGTAAAAAGATCAATACGAATCGAAAAACAAACTTTCTTAGTGTTTGTAAAATTTGGTGAAAAGTTATGTAGTAAAAGATACGATACAAATGATCTAAAAACACGTTATTTGAACTCCTTAAAGTGTTAAAAGATTGCTATGAATCGAAACGAGTACTTTCTTAGTGTTTGTACAATTTCGTGAAAAGTTACGTAGTAAAAGATTCGATCCAAACTATCTCAAAAACATGTTATTTGTGCTCCTCGGAGCGTTAAAAGATCGATACGAATCGAAAAACAAATTTTTCTTAGTGTTTGTAAAATTTGGTGAAAAGTAAGGTAGTAAAAGATACGATACAAATGATCTAAAAACAGGTTATTCGAACTCCTTAAAGTGTAAAAAGATTACTATGAATCGAAAAGAATACTTTCTTAGTGTTTGTACAATTTGGTGAAATGTGCATAGTAAAAGATTCGTTCCAAATCCATCTCAACAACACGTTATTTGTACTCTCAGAGCGTTAAAAGATCAATATGAATCGAAAAACAAACTTTCATAGTGTTTGTAAAATTTGGTGAAAAGTTATGTAGTAAAAGATACGATACAAATGATCTAAAAATACGTTATTTGAACTCCTTAAAGTGTCAAAAGATTGCTATGAATCGACAAGAATACTTTCTTAGTGTTTTACAATTTGGTGAAAAGTTACGTAGTAAAATATTCGATCCAAACCATCTCAAAAACACGTTATTTGGGCTCCTCGAAGCGTTAAAAGAGCAATACGAATCGAAAAACAAACTTTCTTAGTGTTTGTAAAATTTGGTGAAAAGTTATGTTGTAAAAGATACGATACAAATGATCTAAAAACGTGTTATTTGAACTCCTCAAAGCCTAAAAAGTTTGCTATGAATCGAAAATAAACTTTCTTAATGTTTGTATAATTTGGTGAAATGTTACGTAGTAAAAGATTCGATCCAAACCATCTCAAAAACATGTTATTTGGGCACCTCAGAGAGTTAAAAGATTGTTATGAATCGAAAAAAAAACTTTCTTAGTGTTTGTAAAATTAGGGGAAAAGTTAGGTAGAAAATGGTAATGCAATTGATCTCAAAACACGTTATTTGAACTCCTTAAAGAGTTAAAAGATTGACATGAATCGAAACGAATACTTTCTTAATGTTTGTACAATTTGGTGAAAAGTTACGTAGTAATATATTCGATCCAAACCTTCTCAAAATCAGGTTATTTGGACTCCTCGAAGCGTTAACAGATCAGTACGTATCGAAAAACAAACTTTCTTAGTGTTTGTCAAATTTGGAGAAAAGTTAGGTAGTAAAAAATTCGATCCAAACCATCTCAAAAACATGTTATTTGTACTCCTCGGAGCGTTAAAAGATCAATATGAATCGAAAAAACAAATTTTCTTAGAGTTTGTAAAATTTGGTGACAAATTTTGTAGTAAAAGATACGATACAAATGATCTAAAAACACGTTATTTGAACTCCTTAAAGTGTAAAAAGACTGCTATGAATCGAAAAGAATACTTTCTTAGTGTTTGTACAATTTGGTGAAAAATTACATAGTAAAATATTCCATCCAAACCTTCTCGAAAACACGTCATTTGGAATCCTCGGAGTGTTGAAAGATCAATGCGAATCGAAAAACAAACTTTCTTAGTGTTTGTAAATTTTGGACAAATTTTATGTAGTAAGAGATACGATACAAATGATCTAAAAACATGTTATTTGAACTCTTCAAAGCGTAAAAAGATTCATATGAATCAAAAAGAAACTTTCTTAGTGTTTGTACAATTTGGTGAAATGTTACGTAGTAAAAGATTCAATCCAAACCATCTCAAAAGCACGTTATTTGGGCTCCTCGGAGATTTAAATGATTGTTACGAATCGAAAAACAAACTTTCTTAATGTTTGTAAAATTTGGTCAAAAGTTATGTAGTAAAAAATATGATACAAATGATCTAAAAATACGTCATTTGAACTCTTTAAAGTGTCAAAATATTGGTATGAATCGAAAATAATACTTTCTTAGTGTTTGTACAATTTGGTGAAAAGTTACGTAGTAAAAGATTCAATCCAAACCATCTCTAGAACACGTTATTTGGACTCCTCGAAGCGTTAAAAGAACAATACGAATCGAAAAACAAACTTTCTTAGTGTTTGTAAAATTTGGTGAAAAGTTATGTAATCAAAGATACGATACAAATGATCTAAAAACGTGTTTTTTGAACTCCTCAAAGCGTAAAAAGATTGCTATGAATCGAAAAGAAACTTTCTTAGTGTTTGTACAATTTGGTGAAATGTTACGTAGTAAAAGATTCGATCCAAACCATCTCAAAAACACGGTATTTGGGCTCCTCAGAGAGTTAAAAGATTGTTATGAATCGAAAAACAAACTTTCTTAGTGTTTGTAAAATTTGGAGAAAGTTTTGTAATAAAAGATACGATACAAATGATCTAAAAATGTGTTATTTGAACTCCTCAAAGCGTAAAATGATTGGTATGAATCAAAAAGAAACTTTCTTAGTGTATGTACAATTTGGTGAAATGTTACGTAGTAAAAGATTTGATCCAAACAATCTCAAAAACACGTTATTTGGGCTCCTCAGAGAGTTTAAAGATCAATACGAATCGAAAAACAAACTTTCTTAGTGTTTGTAAGATTTGGTGAAAAGTTAGGTTGCAAAAGATACGATACAAATGATCTCAAAACACGTTATTTGAACTTCGTAAAGTGTAAAAAGATTGACATGAATCGAAAAGAATACTTTCTTAGTGTTTGTACAATTTGGTGAAAAGTTACGTAGTAAAAGATTCGATCCAAACCATCTCAAAAACACGTTATTTGGACTCCTCGTAGCGTTAAAAGATCAATACGAATCGAAAAACAAACTTTCTTAGTGTTTGTAAAATTTGATGAAACGTTATGTAGAAAAAGATACGATACAAATGATCTAAAAACACGTTATTTGAACTCCTTAAAGTGTAAAAACATTGCTATGAATCGAAAATAATACTCTCTTAGTGTTTGTACAATTTGGTGAAAAGTTACGTAGTAAAAGATTCGATCCAAACCATCTCAAAAACACGTTATTTGGACTCCTCGGAGCGTTAAAAGATCAATATGAATCGAAAAAAACTTTCTTAGTGTTTGTAAAATTTGGTTAAAAGTTATGTAGTAAAAGATACGATACAAATGATCTAAAAACATATTATTTGAACTCCTCAAAGCGAAAAAAGATTGCTATGAATCGAAAAGATACTTTCTTAGTGTTTGTACAATTTGGTGAAATGTTTCGTAGTAAAAAATTCGATCCAAACCATCTCAAAAACACGTTATTTGGGCTCCTCAGAGATTTAAAAGACTGTTACGAATCAAAAAACAAACTTTCTTAATGTTTGTAAAATCTAGTGAAAAGTTATGTAGTAAAACATACGATACAAATGATCTAAAAACACGTAATTTGAACTCCTTAAAGTGTAAAAATATTGCAATGAATCGAAAATAATACCTTTTTAGTGTTTGTACAATTTTGTGAAAAGTTAAGTAGTAAAATATTCGATCCAATCCATCTCAAAATCACGTTATTTGGACTCCTCGTAGCGTTAAAAGATAAATACGAATCGAAAAAAAAATTTCTTAGTGTTTGTAAAATTTGGTCAAAAGTTATGTAGTAAAAGATACGATGCAAATGATCTAAAAACATGTTATTTGAACACCTCAAAGCGTAAAAAGATTGCTATGAATCGAAAAAAAACTTTCTTAGTGTTTGTACAATTTGGAGAAATGTTGCGTCGTAAAAGATTCGATCCAAACCATCTCAAAAACACGTTATTTGGGCTCCTCAGAGATTAAAAAGATTGTTATGAATCGAAAAACAAACTTTCTCAAAGTTTGTAAAATTTGGTGAAGAGTTATGTAGTAAATGATACGATACAAATGATATAAAACCACGTTATTTGAACTCCTTAAAGTGTAAAAAGATTGCTATGAATCGAAAAGAATACCTTCCTAGTGTCTGTACAATTTGGTGAAAAGTTACATAGTAAAATATTCGATTCAAACCATCTCAAAAACACGTTATTTGGACTCTCGGAGCATTAAAAGATCAATACGAATCGAAAAACAAACTTTCTTAGTGTTTCTAAAATTGGGAGAAAGTTATGTAGTAAAAGATACGATACAAATGATCTAAAAATACATTATTTGAACTCCTTAAAGTGTTAAAAGATTGCTATGAATCGAAAAGAATACTTTCTTAGTGTTTGTACAATTCGGTGAAAAGTTACATAGTAAAAGATTCGATCCAAACCATCTCGAAAACACGTTATTTGGACTCCTCGGAGGGTAAAAAATCAATATGAATCGAAAAACAAACTTTCTTAGTGTTTGTAATATTTGGTCAAAAGTTATGCAATAAAATATACGATACAAATGATCTAAAACATGTTATTTGAACTCCTCAAAGCGTAAAAAGATTGCTATGAATCAAAAATAAACTTTCTTAGTGTTTGTCCAATTTGGTGAAATGTTATGTAGTAAAAGATACGATACAAATGATCTAAAAATACGTTATTTGAACTCCTTAAAGTGTCAAAAGATTGCTATGAATAAAAAAGAATACTTTCTTAGTGTTTGTACAATTTGGTGGAAATTAAGGTAGTAAAAGATTCGATCCAAACCATCTCAAAAACACGTTATTTGGACTCCTCGGAGCGTTAAAAGATCAATACGAATCGAAAAACAAACTTTCTTAGTGCTTGTAAAATTTGGTGAAAAGATAGGTAGTAAAAGATATGATACAAACCATCTCAAAAACATGTTATTCGAACTCCTTAAAGTGTAAAAAGATCAATACGAATCGAAAAACAAACTTTCTTAGTGTTTGTAAAATTTGGTGAAAAGTTATGTAGTAAAAGATACGATACAAATGATCTAAAAACATGTTATTTGAACTCCTTAAAGTGTTAAAATATTGTTATGAATCGAAACGAATACTTTCTTAGTGTTTGTACAATTTCGTGAAAAGTTACGTAGTAAAAGATTCGATCCAAACTATCTCAAAAACATGTTATTTGTGCTCCTCGGAGCGTTAAAAGATCGATACGAATCGAAAAACAAATCTTCTTAGTGTTTGTAAAATTTGGTGAAAAGTAAGGTAGTAAAAGATACGATACAAATGATCTAAAAACAGGTTATTCGAACTCCTTAAAGTGTAAAAAGATTACTATGAATCGAAAAGAATATTTTCTTAGTGTTTGTACAATTTGGTGAAATGTGCGTAGTAAAAGATTCGTTCCAAAACCATCTCAACAACACGTTATTTGTACTCTCGGAGCATTAAAAGATCAATACGAATCGAAAAACAAACTTTCATAGTGTTTGTAAAATTTGGTGAAAAGTTATGTAGTAAAAGATACGATACAAATGATCTAAAAATACGTTATTTGAACTCCTTAAAGTGTTAAAAGATTGCTATGAATCGAAAAGAATATTTTCTTAGTGTTTGTACAATTCGGTGAAAAGTTACATAGAAAAAGATTCGATCCAAACCATCTCGAAAACACGTTATTTGGACTCCTCGAAGCGTTAAAAGAACAATATGAATCGAAAAACAAACTTTCTTAGTGTTTGTAATATTTGGTCAAAAGTTATGCAATAAAATATACGATACAAATGATCTAAAACATGTTATTTGAACTCCTCAAATCGTAAAAAGATTGCTATGAATCAAAAATAAACTTTCTTAGTGTTTGTCCAATTTGGTGAAATGTTACGTAGTAAAAGATTCCATCCAAACCATCTCAAAAACACGTTATTTGGGCTCCTCAGAGAGTTAAAAGATTGTTGTGAATCGAAAAACAATCTTTCTTAGTTTTTGTAAAATTTGGCGAAAAGTTATGTAATAAAAGATAGGATACATATGATCTAAAAACACATTATTTGAACTCCTAAAAGTCTAAAAATATTTCTATGAATCGAAAAGAATACTTTCTTAGTGTTTGTACAATTTGGTGAAAATTTACGCAGTAAAAGATTTGATCCAAACAATCTCAAAAACACGTTATTTGGACTCCTCGGAACTTTAAAAGATCAATACGAATCGAAAAACAAACTTTCTTACTGTTTGTAAAATTTGGTGAAAGTTATGTAGTAAAATTTACGATACAAATGATCTAAAAATATGTTATTTGAACTGCTTAAAGTGTTAAAAGATTGCTATGAATCGAAAAGTCATGTAGTAAAAGATACGACACAAATGATCTAAAAACATGTTATTTGAACTTCTCAAAGCGTAAAAAGATTTCTATGAATCGAAAATAAACTTTCTTATTGTTTGTAAAATTTGGTGAAATGTTACGTAGTAAAATATTCGGTCCAAACCATCTCAAAAACAGCGGATATGTAGGCCCGGTCCCGGGCCCGCGCCCCGGATATGTAAAAGATTCAACCCGGCCCCGGGCCCCCGCAGCGGATATGTAGGCCCGGTCCGGTTTCCCGATTCCCGAGATCACGCCATGACTTCGACGGGTACGATGCAAATAAGAAGATTAGATTCATACCAGTGCAAAATTGATTGCACACGAAGGGTTGATTGCTATTCTTCTTTTCCGTGTCACGTTGGTGACAATCCGCGCGTCCCACACCACGCGTCTTAGTGTTTGTACAATTTGGTGAAAAGTTACGTTGTAAAAGGTTCGATCCAAACCATCTCAAAAACACGTTATTTGGACTCCTCAGAGCGTTAAAATATCACTACGAATCGAAAAACAGACTTTCTTAGTGTTTGTAAAATTTGGTGAAAAGTAAGGTAGTAAAAGATACGATACAAATGATCTAAAAACAGGTTATTCGAACTCCTTAAAGTGTAAAAGTATTGCTATGAATCGAAAAGAATACTTTCTTAGTGTTTGTACAATTTCGTGAAAAGTTACGTAGTAAAAGATTCGATCCAAACTATCTCAAAAACATGTTATTTGTACTCCTCGGAGCGTTAAAAGATCAATTCGAATCGAAAAACAAACTTTCTTAGTGTTTGTAAAATTTGGTGAAAAGTAAGGTAGTAAAAGATAGGATACAAATGATCTAAAAACAGGTTATTCGAACTCCTTTAAGTGTACAAAGATTGCTATGAATCGAAAAGAATAGTTTCTTAGTGTTTGTACAATTAGGTGAAAAGTTACGTAGTAAAAGATTCGGTCCAAACCATCTCAAAAACAAGTTTTTTGGACTCCTCCGAGCGTTAAAAGATCAATACGAACCAAAAAAAAAACTTTCTTATTGTTTGTAAAATTTGGTGAAAAGTTATGTAGTAAAATATACGATACAAATGATCTAAAAATACGTTATTTGAACTCCTCGAAGCGTTAAAAGATCAATACGAATCACTAACTTTCTTAGTGTTTGTAAAATTTGGTGAAAAGTTATGTAGTCAAAGATACGATACAAATGATCTAAAAACTTGTTATTTGAACTCCTTAATGTGTAAAAAGATTGCTATGAATCGAAAAGAATACTTTCTTAGTGTTTGTATAATTTGGTGAAAAGGTACGTAGTAAAATGTTCGTTCCAAACCATCTCAAAAACACGTTATTTGGACTCCTCGGAGCGTTAAAATATCACTACGAATCGAAAAACAAACTTTCTTAGTGTTTGTAAAATTTGGTGAAAAGTAAGGTAGTAAAAGATACGATACAAATGATCTAAAAACAGGTTATTCGAACTCCTTAAAGTGTAAAAATATTGCTATGAATCGAAAAGAATACTTTCTTAGTGTTTGTACAATTTCGTGAAAAGTTACGTAGTAAAAAATTCGATCCAAAATATCTCAAAAACATGTTATTTGTACTTCTCGGAGCGTTAAAAGATCAATTCGAATCGAAAAACAAACTTTCTTAGTGTTTGTAAAATATGGTGAAAAGTAAGGAAGAAAAATATACGATACAAATGATCTAAAAACAGGTTATTCGAACTCCTTAAAGTATAAAAATATTGCTCCGAATCGAAAAGAATAATATCTTAGTGTTTGTACAATTTCGTGAAAAGTTACGTAGTGAAAGATTCGATCCAAACTATCTCAAAAACATGTTATTTGTACTCCTCGGAGCGTTAAAAGATCAATTCGAATCGAAAAACAAACTTTCTTAGTATTTGTAAAATTTGTTGAAAAGTTAGGTAGTAAAAGCTACGATACAAATGATCTAAAAACGTGTTATTCAAACTCCTCAAAGCATAAAATGATTGCTATGAATCGAAAATAAACTTTTTTAGTGTCTGTACAATTTTGTGAAATGTTATGTAATAAAAGATACGATTCAAATGATCTAAAAATACGTTATTAGAACCCCTTAAACTGTAAAAAGATTGCAATGAATCGAAAATAATACTTTCTAAGTGTGTGTACAATTTGGTGAAAAGTTACGTAGAAAAAGATTCGATCCAAACCATCTCAAAAACAATTATGTGGACTCCTCGGAGCGTTAAAAGATCAATACGAATCGAAAAACAAACTTGCTTAGTGTTTGTAAAATTTGGTGAAAAGTTATGTAGTAAAATATACGATACAAATGATCTAAAAACACGTTATTTGAACTCCTCGAAGCGTTAAAAGATCAATATGAATCACTAACTTTCTTAGTGTTTGTAAAATTTGGTGAAAAGTTATGTAGTCAAAGATACGATACAAATGATCTAAAAACAAGTTATTTGAACTCCTTAAAGTGTAAAAAGATTGCTATTAATCGAAAAGAATACTTTCTTAGTGTTTGTACAATTTCGTGAAAAGTTAAGTAGTAAAAGATTCGATCCAAACTATCTCAAAAACATGTTATTTGTACTCCTCGGAGCGTTAAAAGATCAATTCGAATCGAAAAACAAACTTTCTTAGTGTTTGTAAAATTTGGTGACAAGTAAGGTAGTAAAAGATACGATACAAATGATCTAAAAACAGGTTATTCGAACTCTTTAAAGTGTAAAAAGACTGCTATGAATTGAAAAGAATACTTTCTTAGTGTTTGTAAGATTTGGTGAAAAGTTACGTAGTAAAAGATTCGGTCCAAACCATCTCAAAAACACATTTTTTGGACTCGTCCGAGCGTTAAAAGGTCAATACGAATCGAAAAAAAAAACTTTCTTAGTGTTTGTAAAATTTGGTCGAAAGTAATGTAGTAAAAGATACGATACAAATGATCTAAAAACATGTTATTTGAACTCCTCAAAGCGTAAAATGATTGCTATGAATCGAAAAGAAACTTTCTTAGTGTTTGTAAGATTTGGTGAAATGTTACGTAGTAAAAGATTTGATGCAAACCATCTTAAAAAACGTTATTTCGGCTCCTCAGAGAGTAAAAAGACTGCTATGAATCGAAAAGAATACTTTCTTAGTGTTTGTACAATTTGGTGAAAAATTACATAGTAAAATATTCCATCCAAACCTTCTCGAAAACACGTCATTTGGAATCCTCGGAGTGTTGAAAGATCAATGCGAATCGAAAAACAAACTTTCTTAGTGTTTGTAAAATTTGGACAAATTTTATGTAGTAAGAGATACGATACAAATGATCTAAAAACATGTTATTTGAACTCTTCAAAGCGTAAAAAGATTCATATGAATCAAAAAGAAACTTTCTTAGTGTTTGTACAATTTGGTGAAATGTTACGTAGTAAAAGATTCAATCCAAACCATCTCAAAAGCACGTTATTTGGGCTCCTCGGAGATTTAAATGATTGTTACGAATCGAAAAACAAACTTTCTTAATGTTTGTAAAATTTGGTCAAAAGTTATGTAGTAAAAAATATGATACAAATGATCTAAAAATACGTCATTTGAACTCCTTAAAGTGTCAAAATATTGGTATGAATCGAAAATAATACTTTCTTAGTGTTTGTACAATTTGGTGAAAAGTTACGTAGTAAAAGATTCAATCCAAACCATCTCTAGAACACGTTATTTGGACTCCTCGAAGCGTTAAAAGAACAATACGAATCGAAAAACAAACTTTCTTAGTGTTTGTAAAATTTGGTGAAAAGTTATGTAATCAAAGATACGATACAAATGATCTAAAAACGTGTTTTTTGAACTCCTCAAAGCGTAAAAAGATTGCTATGAATCGAAAAGAAACTTTCTTAGTGTTTGTACAATTTGGTGAAATGTTACGTAGTAAAAGATTCGATCCAAACCATCTCAAAAACACGGTATTTGGGCTCCTCAGAGAGTTAAAAGATTGTTATGAATCGAAAAACAAACTTTCTTAGTGTTTGTAAAATTTGGAGAAAGTTTTGTAATAAAAGATACGATACAAATGATCTAAAAATGTGTTATTTGAACTCCTCAAAGCGTAAAATGATTGGTATGAATCAAAAAGAAACTTTCTTAGTGTATGTACAATTTGGTGAAATGTTACGTAGTAAAAGATTTGATCCAAACAATCTCAAAAACACGTTATTTGGGCTCCTCAGAGAGTTTAAAGATCAATACGAATCGAAAAACAAACTTTCTTAGTGTTTGTAAGATTTGGTGAAAAGTTAGGTTGCAAAAGATACGATACAAATGATCTCAAAACACGTTATTTGAACTTCGTAAAGTGTAAAAAGATTGACATGAATCGAAAAGAATACTTTCTTAGTGTTTGTACAATTTGGTGAAAAGTTACGTAGTAAAAGATTCGATCCAAACCATCTCAAAAACACGTTATTTGGACTCCTCGTAGCGTTAAAAGATCAATACGAATCGAAAAACAAACTTTCTTAGTGTTTGTAAAATTTGATGAAACGTTATGTAGAAAAAGATACAATACAAATGATCTAAAAACACGTTATTTGAACTCCTTAAAGTGTAAAAACATTGCTATGAATCGAAAATAATACTCTCTTAGTGTTTGTACAATTTGGTGAAAAGTTACGTAGTAAAAGATTCGATCCAAACCATCTCAAAAACACGTTATTTGGACTCCTCGGAGCGTTAAAAGATCAATATGAATCGAAAAAAACTTTCTTAGTGTTTGTAAAATTTGGTTAAAAGTTATGTAGTAAAAGATACGATACAAATGATCTAAAAACATATTATTTGAACTCCTCAAAGCGAAAAAAGATTGCTATGAATCGAAAAGATACTTTCTTAGTGTTTGTACAATTTGGTGAAATGTTTCGTAGTAAAAAATTCGATCCAAACCATCTCAAAAACACGTTATTTGGGCTCCTCAGAGATTTAAAAGACTGTTACGAATCAAAAAACAAACTTTCTTAATGTTTGTAAAATCTAGTGAAAAGTTATGTAGTAAAACATACGATACAAATGATCTAAAAACACGTAATTTGAACTCCTTAAAGTGTAAAAATATTGCAATGAATCGAAAATAATACCTTTTTAGTGTTTGTACAATTTTGTGAAAAGTTAAGTAGTAAAATATTCGATCCAATCCATCTCAAAATCACGTTATTTGGACTCCTCGTAGCGTTAAAAGATAAATACGAATCGAAAAAAAAATTTCTTAGTGTTCGTAAAATTTGGTCAAAAGTTATGTAGTAAAAGATACGATGCAAATGATCTAAAAACATGTTATTTGAACACCTCAAAGCGTAAAAAGATTGCTATGAATCGAAAAAAAACTTTCTTAGTGTTTGTACAATTTGGAGAAATGTTGCGTCGTAAAAGATTCGATCCAAACCATCTCAAAAACACGTTATTTGGGCTCCTCAGAGATTAAAAAGATTGTTATGAATCGAAAAACAAACTTTCTCAAAGTTTGTAAAATTTGGTGAAGAGTTATGTAGTAAATGATACGATACAAATGATATAAAACCACGTTATTTGAACTCCTTAAAGTGTAAAAAGATTGCTATGAATCGAAAAGAATACCTTCCTAGTGTCTGTACAATTTGGTGAAAAGTTACATAGTAAAATATTCGATCCAAACCATCTCAAAAACACGTTATTTGGACTCTCGGAGCATTAAAAGATCAATACGAATCGAAAAACAAACTTTCTTAGTGTTTCTAAAATTGGGAGAAAGTTATGTAGTAAAAGATACGATACAAATGATCTAAAAATACATTATTTGAACTCCTTAAAGTGTTAAAAGATTGCTATGAATCGAAAAGAATACTTTCTTAGTGTTTGTACAATTCGGTGAAAAGTTACATAGTAAAAGATTCGATCCAAACCATCTCGAAAACACGTTATTTGGACTCCTCGGAGGGTAAAAAATCAATATGAATCGAAAAACAAACTTTCTTAGTGTTTGTAATATTTGGTCAAAAGTTATGCAATAAAATATACGATACAAATGATCTAAAACATGTTATTTGAACTCCTCAAAGCGTAAAAAGATTGCTATGAATCAAAAATAAACTTTCTTAGTGTTTGTCCAATTTGGTGAAATGTTATGTAGTAAAAGATACGATACAAATGATCTAAAAATACGTTATTTGAACTCCTTAAAGTGTCAAAAGATTGCTATGAATAAAAAATAATACTTTCTTAGTGTTTGTACAATTTGGTGGAAATTAAGGTAGTAAAAGATTCGATCCAAACCATCTCAAAAACACGTTATTTGGACTCCTCGGAGCGTTAAAAGATCAATACGAATCGAAAAACAAACTTTCTTAGTGCTTGTAAAATTTGGTGAAAAGATAGGTAGTAAAAGATATGATACAAACCATCTCAAAAACATGTTATTCAAACTCCTTAAAGTGTAAAAAGATCAATACGAATCGAAAAACAAACTTTCTTAGTGTTTGTAAAATTTGGTGAAAAGTTATGTAGTAAAAGATACGATACAAATGATCTAAAAACATGTTATTTGAACTCCTTAAAGTGTTAAAATATTGTTATGAATCGAAACGAATACTTTCTTAGTGTTTGTACAATTTCGTGAAAAGTTACGTAGTAAAAGATTCGATCCAAACTATCTCAAAAACATGTTATTTGTGCTCCTCGGAGCGTTAAAAGATCGATACGAATCGAAAAACAAATCTTCTTAGTGTTTGTAAAATTTGGTGAAAAGTAAGGTAGTAAAAGATACGATACAAATGATCTAAAAACAGGTTATTCGAACTCCTTAAAGTGTAAAAAGATTACTATGAATCGAAAAGAATACTTTCTTAGTGTTTGTACAATTTGGTGAAATGTGCGTAGTAAAAGATTCGTTCCAAAACCATCTCAACAACACGTTATTTGTACTCTCGGAGCATTAAAAGATCAATACGAATCGAAAAACAAACTTTCATAGTGTTTGTAAAATTTGGTGAAAAGTTATGTAGTAAAAGATACGATACAAATGATCTAAAAATACGTTATTTGAACTCCTTAAAGTGTTAAAAGATTGCTATGAATCGAAAAGAATATTTTCTTAGTGTTTGTACAATTCGGTGAAAAGTTACATAGAAAAAGATTCGATCCAAACCATCTCGAAAACACGTTATTTGGACTCCTCGAAGCGTTAAAAGAACAATATGAATCGAAAAACAAACTTTCTTAGTGTTTGTAATATTTGGTCAAAAGTTATGCAATAAAATATACGATACAAATGATCTAAAACATGTTATTTGAACTCCTCAAATCGTAAAAAGATTGCTATGAATCAAAAATAAACTTTCTTAGTGTTTGTCCAATTTGGTGAAATGTTACGTAGTAAAAGATTCCATCCAAACCATCTCAAAAACACGTTATTTGGGCTCCTCAGAGAGTTAAAAGATTGTTGTGAATCGAAAAACAATCTTTCTTAGTTTTTGTAAAATTTGGCGAAAAGTTATGTAGTAAAAGATAGGATACATATGATCTAAAAACACATTATTTGAACTCCTAAAAGTCTAAAAATATTTCTATGAATCGAAAAGAATACTTTCTTAGTGTTTGTACAATTTGGTGAAAATTTACGCAGTAAAAGATTTGATCCAAACAATCTCAAAAACACGTTATTTGGACTCCTCGGAACTTTAAAAGATCAATACGAATCGAAAAACAAACTTTCTTACTGTTTGTAAAATTTGGTGAAAGTTATGTAGTAAAATTTACGATACAAATGATCTAAAAATATGTTATTTGAACTGCTTAAAGTGTTAAAAGATTGCTATGAATCGAAAAGTCATGTAGTAAAAGATACGACACAAATGATCTAAAAACATGTTATTTGAACTTCTCAAAGCGTAAAAAGATTTCTATGAATCGAAAATAAACTTTCTTAGTGTTTGTAAAATTTGGTGAAATGTTACGTAGTAAAATATTCGGTCCAAACCATCTCAAAAACAGCGGATATGTAGGCCCGGTCCCGGGCCCGCGCCCCGGATATGTAAAAGATTCTACCCGGCCCCGGGCCCCCGCAGCGGATATGTAGGCCAGGTCCGGTTTCCCGATTCCCGAGATCACGCCATGACTTCGACGGGTACGATGCAAATAAGAAGATTAGATTCATACCAGTGCAAAATTGATTGCACACGAAGGGTTGATTGCTATTCTTCTTTTCCGTGTCACGTTGGTGACAATCCGCGCGTCCCACACCACGCGTCTTAGTGTTTGTACAATTTGGTGAAAAGTTACGTTGTAAAAGGTTCGATCCAAACCATCTCAAAAACACGTTATTTGGACTCCTCAGAGCGTTAAAATATCACTACGAATCGAAAAACAGACTTTCTTAGTGTTTGTAAAATTTGGTGAAAAGTAAGGTAGTAAAAGATACGATACAAATGATCTAAAAACAGGTTATTCGAACTCCTTAAAGTGTAAAAGTATTGCTATGAATCGAAAAGAATACTTTCTTAGTGTTTGTACAATTTCGTGAAAAGTTACGTAGTAAAAGATTCGATCCAAACTATCTCAAAAACATGTTATTTGTACTCCTCGGAGCGTTAAAAGATCAATTCGAATCGAAAAACAAACTTTCTTAGTGTTTGTAAAATTTGGTGAAAAGTAAGGTAGTAAAAGATAGGATACAAATGATCTAAAAACAGGTTATTCGAACTCCTTTAAGTGTACAAAGATTGCTATGAATCGAAAAGAATAGTTTCTTAGTGTTTGTACAATTAGGTGAAAAGTTACGTAGTAAAAGATTCGGTCCAAACCATCTCAAAAACAAGTTTTTTGGACTCCTCCGAGCGTTAAAAGATCAATACGAACCAAAAAAAAAACTTTCTTATTGTTTGTAAAATTTGGTGAAAAGTTATGTAGTAAAATATACGATACAAATGATCTAAAAATACGTTATTTGAACTCCTCGAAGCGTTAAAAGATCAATACGAATCACTAACTTTCTTAGTGTTTGTAAAATTTGGTGAAAAGTTATGTAGTCAAAGATACGATACAAATGATCTAAAAACTTGTTATTTGAACTCCTTAATGTGTAAAAAGATTGCTATGAATCGAAAAGAATACTTTCTTAGTGTTTGTATAATTTGGTGAAAAGGTACGTAGTAAAATGTTCGTTCCAAACCATCTCAAAAACACGTTATTTGGACTCCTCGGAGCGTTAAAATATCACTACGAATCGAAAAACAAACTTTCTTAGTGTTTGTAAAATTTGGTGAAAAGTAAGGTAGTAAAAGATACGATACAAATGATCTAAAAACAGGTTATTCGAACTCCTTAAAGTGTAAAAATATTGCTATGAATCGAAAAGAATACTTTCTTAGTGTTTGTACAATTTCGTGAAAAGTTACGTAGTAAAAAATTCGATCCAAAATATCTCAAAAACATGTTATTTGTACTTCTCGGAGCGTTAAAAGATCAATTCGAATCGAAAAACAAACTTTCTTAGTGTTTGTAAAATATGGTGAAAAGTAAGGAAGAAAAATATACGATACAAATGATCTAAAAACAGGTTATTCGAACTCCTTAAAGTGTAAAAATATTGCTCCGAATCGAAAAGAATAATATCTTAGTGTTTGTACAATTTCGTGAAAAGTTACGTAGTGAAAGATTCGATCCAAACTATCTCAAAAACATGTTATTTGTACTCCTCGGAGCGTTAAAAGATCAATTCGAATCGAAAAACAAACTTTCTTAGTATTTGTAAAATTTGTTGAAAAGTTAGGTAGTAAAAGCTACGATACAAATGATCTAAAAACGTGTTATTCAAACTCCTCAAAGGATAAAATGATTGCTATGAATCGAAAATAAACTTTTTTAGTGTCTGTACAATTTTGTGAAATGTTATGTAATAAAAGATACGATTCAAATGATCTAAAAATACGTTATTAGAACCCCTTAAACTGTAAAAAGATTGCAATGAATCGAAAATAATACTTTCTAAGTGTGTGTACAATTTGGTGAAAAGTTACGTAGAAAAAGATTCGATCCAAACCATCTCAAAAACAATTATGTGGACTCCTCGGAGCGTTAAAAGATCAATACGAATCGAAAAACAAACTTGCTTAGTGTTTGTAAAATTTGGTGAAAAGTTATGTAGTAAAATATACGATACAAATGATCTAAAAACACGTTATTTGAACTCCTCGAAGCGTTAAAAGATCAATATGAATCACTAACTTTCTTAGTGTTTGTAAAATTTGGTGAAAAGTTATGTAGTCAAAGATACGATACAAATGATCTAAAAACAAGTTATTTGAACTCCTTAAAGTGTAAAAAGATTGCTATTAATCGAAAAGAATACTTTCTTAGTGTTTGTACAATTTCGTGAAAAGTTAAGTAGTAAAAGATTCGATCCAAACTATCTCAAAAACATGTTATTTGTACTCCTCGGAGCGTTAAAAGATCAATTCGAATCGAAAAACAAACTTTCTTAGTGTTTGTAAAATTTGGTGACAAGTAAGGTAGTAAAAGATACGATACAAATGATCTAAAAACAGGTTATTCGAACTCTTTAAAGTGTAAAAAGACTGCTATGAATTGAAAAGAATACTTTCTTAGTGTTTGTAAGATTTGGTGAAAAGTTACGTAGTAAAAGATTCGGTCCAAACCATCTCAAAAACACATTTTTTGGACTCGTCCGAGCGTTAAAAGGTCAATACGAATCGAAAAAAAAAACTTTCTTAGTGTTTGTAAAATTTGGTCGAAAGTAATGTAGTAAAAGATACGATACAAATGATCTAAAAACATGTTATTTGAACTCCTCAAAGCGTAAAATGATTGCTATGAATCGAAAAGAAACTTTCTTAGTGTTTGTAAGATTTGGTGAAATGTTACGTAGTAAAAGATTTGATGCAAACCATCTTAAAAAACGTTATTTCGGCTCCTCAGAGAGTAAAAAGACTGCTATGAATCGAAAAGAATACTTTCTTAGTGTTTGTACAATTTGGTGAAAAATTACATAGTAAAATATTCCATCCAAACCTTCTCGAAAACACGTCATTTGGAATCCTCGGAGTGTTGAAAGATCAATGCGAATCGAAAAACAAACTTTCTTAGTGTTTGTAAATTTTGGACAAATTTTATGTAGTAAGAGATACGATACAAATGATCTAAAAACATGTTATTTGAACTCTTCAAAGCGTAAAAAGATTCATATGAATCAAAAAGAAACTTTCTTAGTGTTTGTACAATTTGGTGAAATGTTACGTAGTAAAAGATTCAATCCAAACCATCTCAAAAGCACGTTATTTGGGCTCCTCGGAGATTTAAATGATTGTTACGAATCGAAAAACAAACTTTCTTAATGTTTGTAAAATTTGGTCAAAAGTTATGTAGTAAAAAATATGATACAAATGATCTAAAAATACGTCATTTGAACTCCTTAAAGTGTCAAAATATTGGTATGAATCGAAAATAATACTTTCTTAGTGTTTGTACAATTTGGTGAAAAGTTACGTAGTAAAAGATTCAATCCAAACCATCTCTAGAACACGTTATTTGGACTCCTCGAAGCGTTAAAAGAACAATACGAATCGAAAAACAAACTTTCTTAGTGTTTGTAAAATTTGGTGAAAAGTTATGTAATCAAAGATACGATACAAATGATCTAAAAACGTGTTTTTTGAACTCCTCAAAGCGTAAAAAGATTGCTATGAATCGAAAAGAAACTTTCTTAGTGTTTGTACAATTTGGTGAAATGTTACGTAGTAAAAGATTCGATCCAAACCATCTCAAAAACACGGTATTTGGGCTCCTCAGAGAGTTAAAAGATTGTTATGAATCGAAAAACAAACTTTCTTAGTGTTTGTAAAATTTGGAGAAAGTTTTGTAATAAAAGATACGATACAAATGATCTAAAAATGTGTTATTTGAACTCCTCAAAGCGTAAAATGATTGGTATGAATCAAAAAGAAACTTTCTTAGTGTATGTACAATTTGGTGAAATGTTACGTAGTAAAAGATTTGATCCAAACAATCTCAAAAACACGTTATTTGGGCTCCTCAGAGAGTTTAAAGATCAATACGAATCGAAAAACAAACTTTCTTAGTGTTTGTAAGATTTGGTGAAAAGTTAGGTTGCAAAAGATACGATACAAATGATCTCAAAACACGTTATTTGAACTTCGTAAAGTGTAAAAAGATTGACATGAATCGAAAAGAATACTTTCTTAGTGTTTGTACAATTTGGTGAAAAGTTACGTCGTAAAAGATTCGATCCAAACCATCTCAAAAACACGTTATTTGGACTCCTCGTAGCGTTAAAAGATCAATACGAATCGAAAAACAAACTTTCTTAGTGTTTGTAAAATTTGATGAAACGTTATGTAGAAAAAGATACAATACAAATGATCTAAAAACACGTTATTTGAACTCCTTAAAGTGTAAAAACATTGCTATGAATCGAAAATAATACTCTCTTAGTGTTTGTACAATTTGGTGAAAAGTTACGTAGTAAAAGATTCGATCCAAACCATCTCAAAAACACGTTATTTGGACTCCTCGGAGCGTTAAAAGATCAATATGAATCGAAAAAAACTTTCTTAGTGTTTGTAAAATTTGGTTAAAAGTTATGTAGTAAAAGATACGATACAAATGATCTAAAAACATATTATTTGAACTCCTCAAAGCGAAAAAAGATTGCTATGAATCGAAAAGATACTTTCTTAGTGTTTGTACAATTTGGTGAAATGTTTCGTAGTAAAAAATTCGATCCAAACCATCTCAAAAACACGTTATTTGGGCTCCTCAGAGATTTAAAAGACTGTTACGAATCAAAAAACAAACTTTCTTAATGTTTGTAAAATCTAGTGAAAAGTTATGTAGTAAAACATACGATACAAATGATCTAAAAACACGTAATTTGAACTCCTTAAAGTGTAAAAATATTGCAATGAATCGAAAATAATACCTTTTTAGTGTTTGTACAATTTTGTGAAAAGTTAAGTAGTAAAATATTCGATCCAATCCATCTCAAAATCACGTTATTTGGACTCCTCGTAGCGTTAAAAGATAAATACGAATCGAAAAAAAAATTTCTTAGTGTTTGTAAAATTTGGTCAAAAGTTATGTAGTAAAAGATACGATGCAAATGATCTAAAAACATGTTATTTGAACACCTCAAAGCGTAAAAAGATTGCTATGAATCGAAAAAAAACTTTCTTAGTGTTTGTACAATTTGGAGAAATGTTGCGTCGTAAAAGATTCGATCCAAACCATCTCAAAAACACGTTATTTGGGCTCCTCAGAGATTAAAAAGATTGTTATGAATCGAAAAACAAACTTTCTCAAAGTTTGTAAAATTTGGTGAAGAGTTATGTAGTAAATGATACGATACAAATGATATAAAACCACGTTATTTGAACTCCTTAAAGTGTAAAAAGATTGCTATGAATCGAAAAGAATACCTTCCTAGTGTCTGTACAATTTGGTGAAAAGTTACATAGTAAAATATTCGATCCAAACCATCTCAAAAACACGTTATTTGGACTCTCGGAGCATTAAAAGATCAATACGAATCGAAAAACAAACTTTCTTAGTGTTTCTAAAATTGGGAGAAAGTTATGTAGTAAAAGATACGATACAAATGATCTAAAAATACATTATTTGAACTCCTTAAAGTGTTAAAAGATTGCTATGAATCGAAAAGAATACTTTCTTAGTGTTTGTACAATTCGGTGAAAAGTTACATAGTAAAAGATTCGATCCAAACCATCTCGAAAACACGTTATTTGGACTCCTCGGAGGGTAAAAAATCAATATGAATCGAAAAACAAACTTTCTTAGTGTTTGTAATATTTGGTCAAAAGTTATGCAATAAAATATACGATACAAATGATCTAAAACATGTTATTTGAACTCCTCAAAGCGTAAAAAGATTGCTATGAATCAAAAATAAACTTTCTTAGTGTTTGTCCAATTTGGTGAAATGTTATGTAGTAAAAGATACGATACAAATGATCTAAAAATACGTTATTTGAACTCCTTAAAGTGTCAAAAGATTGCTATGAATAAAAAATAATACTTTCTTAGTGTTTGTACAATTTGGTGGAAATTAAGGTAGTAAAAGATTCGATCCAAACCATCTCAAAAACACGTTATTTGGACTCCTCGGAGCGTTAAAAGATCAATACGAATCGAAAAACAAACTTTCTTAGTGCTTGTAAAATTTGGTGAAAAGATAGGTAGTAAAAGATATGATACAAACCATCTCAAAAACATGTTATTCAAACTCCTTAAAGTGTAAAAAGATCAATACGAATCGAAAAACAAACTTTCTTAGTGTTTGTAAAATTTGGTGAAAAGTTATGTAGTAAAAGATACGATACAAATGATCTAAAAACATGTTATTTGAACTCCTTAAAGTGTTAAAATATTGTTATGAATCGAAACGAATACTTTCTTAGTGTTTGTACAATTTCGTGAAAAGTTACGTAGTAAAAGATTCGATCCAAACTATCTCAAAAACATGTTATTTGTGCTCCTCGGAGCGTTAAAAGATCGATACGAATCGAAAAACAAATCTTCTTAGTGTTTGTAAAATTTGGTGAAAAGTAAGGTAGTAAAAGATACGATACAAATGATCTAAAAACAGGTTATTCGAACTCCTTAAAGTGTAAAAAGATTACTATGAATCGAAAAGAATACTTTCTTAGTGTTTGTACAATTTGGTGAAATGTGCGTAGTAAAAGATTCGTTCCAAAACCATCTCAACAACACGTTATTTGTACTCTCGGAGCATTAAAAGATCAATACGAATCGAAAAACAAACTTTCATAGTGTTTGTAAAATTTGGTGAAAAGTTATGTAGTAAAAGATACGATACAAATGATCTAAAAATACGTTATTTGAACTCCTTAAAGTGTTAAAAGATTGCTATGAATCGAAAAGAATATTTTCTTAGTGTTTGTACAATTCGGTGAAAAGTTACATAGAAAAAGATTCGATCCAAACCATCTCGAAAACACGTTATTTGGACTCCTCGAAGCGTTAAAAGAACAATATGAATCGAAAAACAAACTTTCTTAGTGTTTGTAATATTTGGTCAAAAGTTATGCAATAAAATATACGATACAAATGATCTAAAACATGTTATTTGAACTCCTCAAATCGTAAAAAGATTGCTATGAATCAAAAATAAACTTTCTTAGTGTTTGTCCAATTTGGTGAAATGTTACGTAGTAAAAGATTCCATCCAAACCATCTCAAAAACACGTTATTTGGGCTCCTCAGAGAGTTAAAAGATTGTTGTGAATCGAAAAACAATCTTTCTTAGTTTTTGTAAAATTTGGCGAAAAGTTATGTAGTAAAAGATAGGATACATATGATCTAAAAACACATTATTTGAACTCCTAAAAGTCTAAAAATATTTCTATGAATCGAAAAGAATACTTTCTTAGTGTTTGTACAATTTGGTGAAAATTTACGCAGTAAAAGATTTGATCCAAACAATCTCAAAAACACGTTATTTGGACTCCTCGGAACTTTAAAAGATCAATACGAATCGAAAAACAAACTTTCTTACTGTTTGTAAAATTTGGTGAAAGTTATGTAGTAAAATTTACGATACAAATGATCTAAAAATATGTTATTTGAACTGCTTAAAGTGTTAAAAGATTGCTATGAATCGAAAAGTCATGTAGTAAAAGATACGACACAAATGATCTAAAAACATGTTATTTGAACTTCTCAAAGCGTAAAAAGATTTCTATGAATCGAAAATAAACTTTCTTAGTGTTTGTAAAATTTGGTGAAATGTTACGTAGTAAAATATTCGGTCCAAACCATCTCAAAAACAGCGGATATGTAGGCCCGGTCCCGGGCCCGCGCCCCGGATATGTAAAAGATTCTACCCGGCCCCGGGCCCCCGCAGCGGATATGTAGGCCAGGTCCGGTTTCCCGATTCCCGAGATCACGCCATGACTTCGACGGGTACGATGCAAATAAGAAGATTAGATTCATACCAGTGCAAAATTGATTGCACACGAAGGGTTGATTGCTATTCTTCTTTTCCGTGTCACGTTGGTGACAATCCGCGCGTCCCACACCACGCGTCTTAGTGTTTGTACAATTTGGTGAAAAGTTACGTTGTAAAAGGTTCGATCCAAACCATCTCAAAAACACGTTATTTGGACTCCTCAGAGCGTTAAAATATCACTACGAATCGAAAAACAGACTTTCTTAGTGTTTGTAAAATTTGGTGAAAAGTAAGGTAGTAAAAGATACGATACAAATGATCTAAAAACAGGTTATTCGAACTCCTTAAAGTGTAAAAGTATTGCTATGAATCGAAAAGAATACTTTCTTAGTGTTTGTACAATTTCGTGAAAAGTTACGTAGTAAAAGATTCGATCCAAACTATCTCAAAAACATGTTATTTGTACTCCTCGGAGCGTTAAAAGATCAATTCGAATCGAAAAACAAACTTTCTTAGTGTTTGTAAAATTTGGTGAAAAGTAAGGTAGTAAAAGATAGGATACAAATGATCTAAAAACAGGTTATTCGAACTCCTTTAAGTGTACAAAGATTGCTATGAATCGAAAAGAATAGTTTCTTAGTGTTTGTACAATTAGGTGAAAAGTTACGTAGTAAAAGATTCGGTCCAAACCATCTCAAAAACAAGTTTTTTGGACTCCTCCGAGCGTTAAAAGATCAATACGAACCAAAAAAAAAACTTTCTTATTGTTTGTAAAATTTGGTGAAAAGTTATGTAGTAAAATATACGATACAAATGATCTAAAAATACGTTATTTGAACTCCTCGAAGCGTTAAAAGATCAATACGAATCACTAACTTTCTTAGTGTTTGTAAAATTTGGTGAAAAGTTATGTAGTCAAAGATACGATACAAATGATCTAAAAACTTGTTATTTGAACTCCTTAATGTGTAAAAAGATTGCTATGAATCGAAAAGAATACTTTCTTAGTGTTTGTATAATTTGGTGAAAAGGTACGTAGTAAAATGTTCGTTCCAAACCATCTCAAAAACACGTTATTTGGACTCCTCGGAGCGTTAAAATATCACTACGAATCGAAAAACAAACTTTCTTAGTGTTTGTAAAATTTGGTGAAAAGTAAGGTAGTAAAAGATACGATACAAATGATCTAAAAACAGGTTATTCGAACTCCTTAAAGTGTAAAAATATTGCTATGAATCGAAAAGAATACTTTCTTAGTGTTTGTACAATTTCGTGAAAAGTTACGTAGTAAAAAATTCGATCCAAAATATCTCAAAAACATGTTATTTGAACTTCTCGGAGCGTTAAAAGATCAATTCGAATCGAAAAACAAACTTTCTTAGTGTTTGTAAAATTTGGTGAAAAGTAAGGAAGAAAAATATACGATACAAATGATCTAAAAACAGGTTATTCGAACTCCTTAAAGTGTAAAAATATTGCTCCGAATCGAAAAGAATAATATCTTAGTGTTTGTACAATTTCGTGAAAAGTTACGTAGTAAAAGATGCGATCCAAACTATCTCAAAAACATGTTATTTGTACTCCTCGGAGCGTTAAAAGATCAATTCGAATCGAAAAACAAACTTTCTTAGTATTTGTAAAATTTGTTGAAAAGTTAGGTAGTAAAAGATACGATACAAATGATCTAAAAACGTGTTATTCAAACTCCTCAAAGCATAAAATGATTGCTATGAATCGAAAATAAACTTTTTTAGTGTCTGTACAATTTTGTGAAATGTTATGTAATAAAAGATACGATTCAAATGATCTAAAAATACGTTATTAGAACCCCTTAAACTGTAAAAAGATTGCAATGAATCGAAAATAATACTTTCTAAGTGTGTGTACAATTTGGTGAAAAGTTACGTAGAAAAAGATTCGATCCAAACCATCTCAAAAACACTTATGTGGACTCCTCGGAGCGTTAAAAGATCAATACGAATCGAAAAACAAACTTGCTTAGTGTTTGTAAAATTTGGTGAAAAGTTATGTAGTAAAATATACGATACAAATGATCTAAAAACAGGTTATTTGAACTCCTCGAAGCGTTAAAAGATCAATATGAATCACTAACTTTCTTAGTGTTTGTAAAATTTGGTGAAAAGTTATGTAGTCAAAGATACGATACAAATAATCTAAAAACAAGTTACTTGAACTCCTTAATGTGTAAAAAGATTGCTATTAATCGAAAAGAATACTTTCTTAGTGTTTGTACAATTTTGTGAAAAGTTAAGTAGTAAAAGGTTCCATCCAAACCATCTCAAAAACACGTTATTTGGACTCGTCGGAGCGTTAAAAGATCAATTCGAATCGAAAAACAAACTTTCTTAGTGTTTGTAAAATTTGGTGAAAAGTAAGGTAGTGATAGGATACAAATGATCTAAAAACAGGTTATTCGAACTCCTTTAAGTGTACAAAGATTGCTATGAATCGAAAAGAATACTTTCTTAGTGTTTGTACAATTAGGTGAAAAGTTACGTAGTAAAAGATTCGGTCCAAACCATCTCAAAAACAAGTTTTTTGGACTCCTCCGAGCGTTAAAAGATCAATACGAACCAAAACAAAAACTTTCTTATTGTTTGTAAAATTTGGTGAAAACTTATGTAGTAAAATATACGATACAAATGATCTAAAAATACGTTATTTGAACTCCTCGAAGCGTTAAAAGATCAATACGAATCACTAACTTTCTTAGTGTTTGTAAAATTTGGTGAAAAGTTATGTAGTCAAAGATACGATACAAATGATATAAAAACTTGTTATTTGAACTCCTTAATGTGTAAAAAGATTGCTATGAATCGAAAAGAATACTTTCTTAGTGTTTGTATAATTTGGTGAAAAGTTACGTAGTAAAATGTTCGATCCAAACCATCTCAAAAACACGTTATTTGGACTCCTCGGAGCGTTAAAATATCACTACGAATCGAAAAACAAACTTTCTTAGTGTTTGTAAAATTTGGTGAAAAGTAAGGTAGTAAAAGATACGATACAAATGATCTAAAAACAGGTTATTCGAACTCCTTAAAGTGTAAAAATATTGCTATGAATCGAAAAGAATACTTTCTTAGTGTTTGTACAATTTCGTGAAAAGTTACGTAGTAAAAAATTCGATCCAAAATATCTCAAAAACATGTTATTTGTACTTCTCGGAGCGTTAAAAGATCAATTCGAATCGAAAAACAAACTTTCTTAGTGTTTGTAAAATTTGGTGAAAAGTAAGGAAGAAAAATATACGATACAAATGATCTAAAAACAGGTTATTCGAACTCCTTAAAGTGTAAAAATATTGCTCCGAATCGAAAAGAATAATATCTTAGTGTTTGTACAATTTCGTGAAAAGTTACGTAGTGAAAGATTCGATCCAAACTATCTCAAAAACATGTTATTTGTACTCCTCGGAGCGTTAAAAGATCAATTCGAATCGAAAAACAAACTTTCTTAGTATTTGTAAAATTTGTTGAAAAGTTAGGTAGTAAAAGCTACGATACAAATGATCTAAAAACGTGTTATTCAAACTCCTCAAAGCATAAAATGATTGCTATGAATCGAAAATAAACTTTTTTAGTGTCTGTACAATTTTGTGAAATGTTATGTAATAAAAGATACGACTCAAATGATCTAAAAATACGTTATTAGAACCCCTTAAACTGTAAAAAGATTGCAATGAATCGAAAATAATACTTTCTAAGTGTGTGTACAATTTGGTGAAAAGTTACGTAGAAAAAGATTCGATCCAAACCATCTCAAAAACACTTATGTGGACTCCTCGGAGCGTTAAAAGATCAATACGAATCGAAAAACAAACTTGCTTAGTGTTTGTAAAATTTGGTGAAAAGTTATGTAGTAAAATATACGATACAAATGATCTAAAAACACGTTATTTGAACTCCTCGAAGCGTTAAAAGATCAATATGAATCACTAACTTTCTTAGTGTTTGTAAAATTTGGTGAAAAGTTATGTAGTCAAAGATACGATACAAATGATCTAAAAACAAGTTATTTGAACTCCTTAAAGTGTAAAAAGATTGCTATTAATCGAAAAGAATACTTTCTTAGTGTTTGTACAATTTCGTGAAAAGTTAAGTAGTAAAAGATTCCATCCAAACTATCTCAAAAACATGTTATTTGTACTCCTCGGAGCGTTAAAAGATCAATTCGAATCGAAAAACAAACTTTCTTAGTGTTTGTAAAATTTGGTGACAAGTAAGGTAGTAAAAGATACGATACAAATGATCTAAAAACAGGTTATTCGAACTCTTTAAAGTGTAAAAAGACTGCTATGAATTGAAAAGAATACTTTCTTAGTGTTTGTAAGATTTGGTGAAAAGTTACGTAGTAAAAGATTCGGTCCAAACCATCTCAAAAACACATTTTTTGGACTCGTCCGAGCGTTAAAAGGTCAATACGAATCGAAAAAAAAACTTTCTTAGTGTTTGTAAAATTTGGTCGAAAGTAATGTAGTAAAAGATACGATACAAATGATCTAAAAACATGTTATTTGAACTCCTCAAAGCGTAAAATGATTGCTATGAATCGAAAAGAAACTTTCTTAGTGTTTGTAAGATTTGGTGAAATGTTACGTAGTAAAAGATTTGATGCAAACCATCTTAAAAAACGTTATTTCGGCTCCTCAGAGAGTTAAAAGATTGTTATGAATCGAAAAACAAACTTTCTTAGTGTTTGTAAAATTTCGAGAAAAGTTATGTAGTAAAGATAGAAATGATCTAAAAATAGGTTATTTGAACCCCTTAAACTGTAAAAAGATTGCTATGAATCGAAAAGAATACTTTCTAAGTGTGTGTACAATTTGGTGAAAAGTTACGTAGAAAAAGATTCGATCCAAACCATCTCAAAGACACGTTATTTGGACTTCTCGGAGCATTAAAAGATCAATACGAATCGAAAAACAAACTTTCTTAGTGTTGTAAAATTTGGTGAAAAGTTATGCAGTAAAATATACGATACAAATGATCTAAAAACACGTTATTTGAACTCCTCGAAGCGCTAAAAGATCAATACGAATCACTAACTTTCTTAGTGTTTGTAAAATTTGGTGAAAAGTTATGTAGTCAAAGATACGATACAAATGATCTAAAAACAAGTTATTTGAACTCCTTAAAGTGTAAAAATATTGGTATGAATCGAAAAGAATACTTTCTTAGTGTTTGTACAATTTCGTGAAAAGTTACGTAGTTAAAGATTCGATCCAAACTATCTCAAAAACATGTTATTTGTACTCCTCGGAGCGTTAAAAGATCAATTCGAATTGAAAAACAAACTTTCTTAGTTTTTGTAAAATTTGGTGAAAAGTAAGGTAGTAAAAGATACGATACAAATGATCTAAAAACAGGTTATTCGAACTCCTTAAAGTGTAAAAAGATTGCTATGAATCGAAAAAAAATACTTTCTTAGTGTTTGTACAATTAGGTGAAAAGTTACGTAGTAAAAGATTCGGTCCAAACCATCTCAAAAACAAGTTTTTTGGACTCCTCCGAGCGTTAAAAGATCAATACGAATCGAAAAACAAACTTTCTTAGTGTTTGTAAAATTTGATCGAAAGTAATGTAGTAAAAGATACGATACAAATGATCTAAAAACATGTTATTTGAACTCCTCAAAGCGTAAAAAGATTACTATGAATCGAAAAGAAAATTTCTTAGTGTTTGTAAGATTTGGTGAAATGTTACGTAGTAAAAGATTTGATGCAAACCATCTAAAAAACGTTATTTGGGCTCCTAAGAGAGTTAAAAGATTATTATGAATCGAAAAACAAACTTTCTTAGTGTTTGTACAATTTGGTGAAATGTTACGTAGCAAAAGATTCGGTCCAAACCATCTCAAAAGCACGTTATTTGCGCTCCTCGGAGATTTAAATGATTGTTATGAAACGAAAAACAAACTTTCTTAATGTTTGTAAAATTTGGTGAAAAGTTATGTAGTAAAAGATACGATACAAATGATCTAAAAACACATTTTTTGAACTCCTTAAAGTGTAAAAAGATTGCTTTGAATCGAAAAGAATACTTTCTTAGTATTTGTACAATTTGGTGAAATGTACGTAGTAAAAGATTCCATCCAAACCATCTCAACAACACGTTATTTGTACTCTCAGAGCTTTAAAAGATCAATACGAATCGAAAAACAAACTTTCATAGTGTTTGTAAAATTTGGTGAAAAGTTATGTAGTAAAAGCTACGATACAAATGATCTAAAAACACATTATTTTAACTCCTTAAATTGTAAAAAGATTGCTATGAATCGAAAAGAATACTTTCTTAGTGTTTGTACAATGTGGTGAAAAGTTACATTGTAAAAGATTCGATCTAAACCATCTCAAAAACACGTTATTTGGACTCCTCGAAACGTTAAAAGATCAATACGAGTCGAAAAGCAAACTTTCTTAGTGCTTGTCAAATTTCGTGAAAAGTTACGTAGTAAAGATTCGATCCAAACCATCCCAAAAACATGTTTTTTGTCCTCCCCGGAGCATTAAAAGATCAATACAAATCGAAAAACAAACTTTCATAGTGTTTGTAAAATTTGGTGGAAAGTTATGTAGTAAAAGATACGAAACAAATGATCTAAAAACACGTTATTCGATATCCTTAAAGTGTCAAAAGATTGCTATGAATCAAAAAGAATACTTTCTTAGTGTTTGTACAATTTGGTGGAAATTAAGGTAGTAAAAGATTCGATCCAAACTATCTCAAAAACACGTTATTTGGACTCCTCGGAGCGTTTAAAGATCAATACGAATCGAAAAACAAACTTTCTTAGCTCTTGTAAAATTTGGTGAAAAGATAGGTAGTAAAAGATACGATACAAGCAATCTCAAAAACATGTTATTCGAACTCCTTAAATTGTAAAAAGATCAATACGAATCGAAAAACAAACTTTCTTAGTGTTTGTAAAATTTGGTGAAAAGTTATGTAGTAAAAGATACGATACAAATGATCTAAAAACACGTTATTTGAACTCCTTAAAGTGTTAAAAGATTGCTATGAATCGAAACGAATACTTTCTTAGTGTTTGTACAATTTCGTGAAAAGTTACGTAGTAAAAGATTCGATCCAAACTATCTCAAAAACATGTTATTTGTGCTCCTCGGAGCGTTAAAAGATCGATACGAATCGAAAAACAAATTTTTCTTAGTGTTTGTAAAATTTGGTGAAAAGTAAGGTAGTAAAAGATACGATACAAATGATCTAAAAACAGGTTATTCGAACTCCTTAAAGTGTAAAAAGATTACTATGAATCGAAAAGAATACTTTCTTAGTGTTTGTACAATTTGGTGAAATGTGCATAGTAAAAGATTCGTTCCAAAACCATCTCAACAACACGTTATTTGTACTCTCAGAGCGTTAAAAGATCAATATGAATCGAAAAACAAACTTTCATAGTGTTTGTAAAATTTGGTGAAAAGTTATGTAGTAAAAGATACGATACAAATGATCTAAAAATACGTTATTTGAACTCCTTAAAGTGTCAAAAGATTTCTATGAATCGACAAGAATACTTTCTTAGTGTTTTACAATTTGGTGAAAAGTTACGTAGTAAAATATTCGATCCAAACCATCTCAAAAACACGTTATTTGGGCTCCTCGAAGCGTTAAAAGAGCAATACGAATCGAAAAACAAACTTTCTTAGTGTTTGTAAAATTTGGTGAAAAGTTATGTTGTAAAAGATACGATACAAATGATCTAAAAACGTGTTATTTGAACTCCTCAAAGCCTAAAAAGTTTGCTATGAATCGAAAATAAACTTTCTTAGTGTTTGTATAATTTGGTGAAATGTTACGTAGTAAAAGATTCGATCCAAACCATCTCAAAAACATGTTATTTGGGCACCTCAGAGAGTTAAAAGATTGTTATGAATCGAAAAACAAACTTTCTTAGTGTTTGTAAAATTAGGGGAAAAGTTAGGTAGAAAATGGTAATGCAATTGATCTCAAAACACGTTATTTGAACTCCTTAAAGAGTTAAAAGATTGACATGAATCGAAACGAATACTTTCTTAATGTTTGTACAATTTGGTGAAAAGTTACGTAGTAATATATTCGATCCAAACCTTCTCAAAATCAGGTTATTTGGACTCCTCGAAGCGTTAACAGATCAGTACGTATCGAAAAACAAACTTTCTTAGTGTTTGTCAAATTTGGAGAAAAGTTAGGTAGTAAAAGATTCGATCCAAACCATCTCAAAAACATGTTATTTGTACTCCTCGGAGCGTTAAAAGATCAATATGAATCGAAAAAACAAATTTTCTTAGAGTTTGTAAAATTTGGTGACAAATTTTGTAGTAAAAGATACGATACAAATGATCTAAAAACACGTTATTTGAACTCCTTAAAGTGTAAAAAGACTGCTATGAATCGAAAAGAATACTTTCTTAGTGTTTGTACAATTTGGTGAAAAATTACATAGTAAAATATTCCATCCAAACCTTCTCGAAAACACGTCATTTGGAATCCTCGGAGTGTTGAAAGATCAATGCGAATCGAAAAACAAACTTTCTTAGTGTTTGTAAAATTTGGACAAATTTTATGTAGTAAGAGATACGATACAAATGATCTAAAAACATGTTATTTGAACTCTTCAAAGCGTAAAAAGATTCATATGAATCAAAAAGAAACTTTCTTAGTGTTTGTACAATTTGGTGAAATGTTACGTAGTAAAAGATTCAATCCAAACCATCTCAAAAGCACGTTATTTGGGCTCCTCGGAGATTTAAATGATTGTTACGAATCGAAAAACAAACTTTCTTAATGTTTGTAAAATTTGGTCAAAAGTTATGTAGTAAAAAATATGATACAAATGATCTAAAAATACGTCATTTGAACTCCTTAAAGTGTCAAAATATTGGTATGAATCGAAAATAATACTTTCTTAGTGTTTGTACAATTTGGTGAAAAGTTACGTAGTAAAAGATTCAATCCAAACCATCTCTAGAACACGTTATTTGGACTCCTCGAAGCGTTAAAAGAACAATACGAATCGAAAAACAAACTTTCTTAGTGTTTGTAAAATTTGGTGAAAAGTTATGTAATCAAAGATACGATACAAATGATCTAAAAACGTGTTTTTTGAACTCCTCAAAGCGTAAAAAGATTGCTATGAATCGAAAAGAAACTTTCTTAGTGTTTGTACAATTTGGTGAAATGTTACGTAGTAAAAGATTCGATCCAAACCATCTCAAAAACACGATATTTGGGCTCCTCAGAGAGTTAAAAGATTGTTATGAATCGAAAAACAAACTTTCTTAGTGTTTGTAAAATTTGGAGAAAGTTTTGTAATAAAAGATACGATACAAATGATCTAAAAATGTGTTATTTGAACTCCTCAAAGCGTAAAATGATTGGTATGAATCAAAAAGAAACTTTCTTAGTGTATGTACAATTTGGTGAAATGTTACGTAGTAAAAGATTTGATCCAAACAATCTCAAAAACACGTTATTTGGGCTCCTCAGAGAGTTTAAAGATCAATACGAATCGAAAAACAAACTTTCTTAGTGTTTGTAAGATTTGGTGAAAAGTTAGGTTGCAAAAGATACGATACAAATGATCTCAAAACACGTTATTTGAACTTCGTAAAGTGTAAAAAGATTGACATGAATCGAAAAGAATACTTTCTTAGTGTTTGTACAATTTGGTGAAAAGTTACGTAGTAAAAGATTCGATCCAAACCATCTCAAAAACACGTTATTTGGACTCCTCGTAGCGTTAAAAGATCAATACGAATCGAAAAACAAACTTTCTTAGTGTTTGTAAAATTTGATGAAACGTTATGTAGAAAAAGATACGATACAAATGATCTAAAAACACGTTATTTGAACTCCTTAAAGTGTAAAAACATTGCTATGAATCGAAAATAATACTCTCTTAGTGTTTGTACAATTTGGTGAAAAGTTACGTAGTAAAAGATTCGATCCAAACCATCTCAAAAACACGTTATTTGGACTCCTCGGAGCGTTAAAAGATCAATATGAATCGAAAAAAACTTTCTTAGTGTTTGTAAAATTTGGTTAAAAGTTATGTAGTAAAAGATACGATACAAATGATCTAAAAACATATTATTTGAACTCCTCAAAGCGAAAAAAGATTGCTATGAATCGAAAAGATACTTTCTTAGTGTTTGTACAATTTGGTGAAATGTTTCGTAGTAAAAAATTCGATCCAAACCATCTCAAAAACACGTTATTTGGGCTCCTCAGAGATTTAAAAGACTGTTACGAATCAAAAAACAAACTTTCTTAATGTTTGTAAAATCTAGTGAAAAGTTATGTAGTAAAACATACGATACAAATGATCTAAAAACACGTAATTTGAACTACTTAAAGTGTAAAAATATTGCAATGAATCGAAAATAATACCTTTTTAGTGTTTGTACAATTTTGTGAAAAGTTAAGTAGTAAAATATTCGATCCAATCCATCTCAAAATCACGTTATTTGGACTCCTCGTAGCGTTAAAAGATAAATACGAATCGAAAAAAAAATTTCTTAGTGTTTGTAAAATTTGGTCAAAAGTTATGTAGTAAAAGATACGATGCAAATGATCTAAAAACATGTTATTTGAACACCTCAAAGCGTAAAAAGATTGCTATGAATCGAAAAAAAACTTTCTTAGTGTTTGTACAATTTGGAGAAATGTTGCGTCGTAAAAGATTCGATCCAAACCATCTCAAAAACACGTTATTTGGGCTCCTCAGAGATTAAAAAGATTGTTATGAATCGAAAAACAAACTTTCTCAAAGTTTGTAAAATTTGGTGAAGAGTTATGTAGTAAATGATACGATACAAATGATATAAAACCACGTTATTTGAACTCCTTAAAGTGTAAAAAGATTGCTATGAATCGAAAAGAATACCTTCCTAGTGTCTGTACAATTTGGTGAAAAGTTACATAGTAAAATATTCGATCCAAACCATCTCAAAAACACGTTATTTGGACTCTCGGAGCATTAAAAGATCAATACGAATCGAAAAACAAACTTTCTTAGTGTTTCTAAAATTGGGAGAAAGTTATGTAGTAAAAGATACGATACAAATGATCTAAAAATACATTATTTGAACTCCTTAAAGTGTTAAAAGATTGCTATGAATCGAAAAGAATACTTTCTTAGTGTTTGTACAATTCTGTGAAAAGTTACATAGTAAAAGATTCGATCCAAACCATCTCGAAAACACGTTATTTGGACTCCTCGGAGGGTAAAAAATCAATATGAGTCGAAAAACAAACTTTCTTAGTGTTTGTAATATTTGGTCAAAAGTTATGCAATAAAATATACGATACAAATGATCTAAAACATGTTATTTGAACTCCTCAAAGCGTAAAAAGATTGCTATGAATCAAAAATAAACTTTCTTAGTGTTTGTCCAATTTGGTGAAATGTTACGTAGTAAAAGATTCAATCCAAAGCATCTCAAAAACACGTTATTTGGGCTCCTCAGAGAGTTAAAAGATTGTTATGAATCGAAAAACAATCTTTCTTAGTTTTTGTAAAATTTGGCGAAAAGTTATGTAGTAAAAGATAGGATACATATGATCTAAAAACACATTATTTGAACTCCTAAAAGTCTAAAAATATTACTATGAATCGAAAAGAATACTTTCTTAGTGTTTGTACAATTTGGTGAAAATTTACGCAGTAAAAGATTTGATCCAAACAATCTCAAAAACACGTTATTTGGACTCCTCGGAGCTTTAAAAGATCAATACGAATCGAAAAACAAACTTTCTTAGTGTTTGTAAAATTTGGTGAAAGTTACGTAGTAAAATTTACGATACAAATGATCTAAAAACATGTTATTTGAACTCCACAAACCGTAAAAAGATTGCTATGAATCGAAAAAAAACTTTCTTACTGTTTGTAAGATTTGGTGAAATGTTACGTAGTAAAAGATTTGATGCAAACCATCTAAAAAACGTTATTTGGGCTCCTCAGAGAGTTCAAAGATTGTTATGAATCGAAAAACAAACTTTCTTAGTGTTTGTAAAATTTGGTGAAATTTTATGTAGTAAAAGATACGATACAAATGATCTAAAAACACGTTATTTGAACTCCTTAAACTATAAAAAGATTGCTATGAATCGAAAAGAATACTTTCTTATTGTGTGTACGATTTGGTGAAAAGTTACGCAGTAAAAGATTCGATCCAAACCATCTCAAAAGCACGTTATTTGGACTCCTTGGAGCGTTAAAATATCAATACGTATCGAAAAACAAACTGTCTTAGTGTTTGTAAAATTTGGTGAAAAGTTATGTAGTAAAAGATACGATACAAATGATCTAAAAACACGTTATTTGAACTCCTTAAACTGTAGAAAGATTGCTAGGAATCGAAAAGAATACTTTCTTATTGTGTGTACAATTTGGTGAAAAGTTACGCAGTAAAAGATTCGATCCAAACCATCTCGAAAACACGTTATTTGGACTCCTTGGAGCGTTAAAATATCAATATGTATCGAAAAACAAACTTTCTTAGTGTTTGTAAAATTTGGTGAAAAGTTAGTTATGTAGTAAAAGATACGATACAAATGATCTAAAAACACGTTATTTGAACTCTTTGAAGTGTAAAAAGATTGCTATGAAACGAAAAGAATATTTTCTTAATGTTTGTGCAATTTGGTGAAAATTTACGTAATATAATATTCGATCCAAACCATCTGAAAAACACATTATTTGAACTCCTCGAAGCGTTAAAAGATCAATACGAATCAAAAAAACAAGCTTTCTTAGTATTTGTAAAATTTGTTGAAAAGTTATGTAGGAAAAGATACGATACAAATGATCTAAAAACGTGTTATTCAAACTCCTCAAAGCATAAAGGATTTCTAAGAATCAAAAATAAACTTTTTTAGTGTTTGTACAATTTGGTGAAATGTTACGTAGTAAAAATATATAATCCAAACCATCCCAGAAACACGTTATTTGGGCTCCTCAGAGAGTCAAAAGATTGTTATGAATCGAAAAACAAACTTTCTTAGTGTTTCTAAAATTTGGTCAAAATTAGGTAGCAAAAGATTTGATATAAACCATCTCAAAAACACGTTATTTGGGCTCCTTAGAGAGTTAACAGATTGTTATGAATCGAAAAACAAACTTCCTTAGTGTTTGTAGAATTTGGTGAAAAGTTATGTAGTAAAAGATACGATACAAATCATCTGAAAACACGTTATTTCAACTCCTTAAAGTGTAATAAGATTGCAATGAATCGAAAAAAAAACTTTCTTCGTGTGTGTACAATTTGGTGAAAAGTTACGTATGACCAGATTCGATAAAAACCATCTCAAAAATACGTTATTTGGACTCCACGGAGCGTTAAATGATCAATACGAATCGAAAAACAAACTTTCATAGTGTTTGTAAAATTTGGTGAAAAGTAATGTAATAAAAGATACGATACAAATGATCTAAAAACATGTTATTTGAACTCCTTAAAGTGTAAAAAGATTGCTATGAAACGAAAATAATACTTTCTTAGTGTTTGTACAATTTGGTGAAAAGTTACGTTGTAAAAGATTCGATCTAAACCATCTCAAAAACACGTTCTTTGGACTCCTCGAAGCGTTTAAAGATCAATACGAATCGAAAAACAAACTTTCTTAGTGTTTGTCAAATTTTATGAAAAGTTATGCAGTAAAGATTCGATCCAAACCATCTCAAAAACATGTTTTTTGTATTCCTCTGAGCGTTAAAAGATCAATACGAATCGAAAAATAAACATTCTTAGTGTTTGTAAAATTTGGTGGAAAGTTATGTAGTGAAAGATACGAAACAAATGATCTAAAAACACGTTATTCGAACTCCTTAAAGTGTAAAAAGATTGCTGTGAATCAAAAAGAATACTTTTTTAGTGTTTGTACAATTTGGTGAAAAATTAGGTAGTAAAAGATTCGATCCAAACCATCTCAAAAACACGTTATTTGGACTCCTTGGAGCGTTAAAAGATCAATACGAATCGAAAAACAAACTTTCTTAGTGGTTGTAAAATTTGGTGAAAAGTTAGGTAGTAAAAGATACGTTACAAACCATCTCAAAAACATGTTATTCGAACTCCTTAAAGTGTAAAAAGATCAATACGAATCGAAAAACAAACTTTCTTAGTGTTTGTAAAATTTGGTGAAAAGTTATGTAGTAAAAGATACGATACAAATTATCTAAAAACACGTTATTTGAACTCCTTAAAGTGTAAGAAGATTGCTATGAATCGAAAAGAATACTTTCTTAGCGTTTGTACAATTTCGTGAAAAGTTACGTAGTAAAAGATTCAATCCAAACTATCTCAAAAACTTGTTATTTGTACTCCTCGGAGCGTTAAAGGATCAATTCGAATCGAAAAACAAACTTTCTTAGTGTTTGTAAAATTTGGTGAAAAGTGACGTAATAAAAGATTCGATCCAAACCATCTCAAAAAACATGTTATTTGTACTCCTCGGAGCGTTAAAATATCCATACGAATCGAAAAACAAACTTTCTTAGTGTTTGTAAATTTTGGTGAAAAGTTATGTAGTAAAAGATACGATACAAATGATCTAAAAACACGTTATTTGAACTCCTTAAAGTGTAAAAAGATTGCTATGAATCGAAAAGAATATTTTCTTAGTGTCTGAACAATTTGGTGAAAAGTTACGTAGTAAAAGATTCGATCAAAACCATCTCAAAAATACGTTATTTAGACTCCTCGGAGCGTTAAAAGATCAATACGAATCGAAAAACATACTTTCTTAGTCTTTGTTAAATTTGTCCAAAAGTTATGTGGTAAAAGATACGATACAAATGATCTAAAATCATGTTTTTTGGACTCCTCAAAGCGTAAAAAGATATCTATGAATCGAAAAGAATATACTTTCTTCGTGTTTGTACAATTTGGTCAAAAGTTACGTCGGACCAGATTCGACCCAAACCATCTGAAAAACATGTTATTTGTACTCCTCGGAGCGTTCAAAGATCAATACGAATCAAAAAACAAACTTTCTTAGTGTTTATAAAATTGGGTGCAAAGTTATGTAGTAAAAGATACGATACAAATGATCTAAAAACACATTATTTGAACTCCTTAAAGTGTAAAAAGATTGCTATGAATCGAAAAGAATACTTTCTTAGTGTTTGTACAATTTGGTGAAAAGTTAGGTAGTAAAAGATACGTTACAAACCGTCTCAAAAACATGTTATTCGAACTCCTTAAAGTGTAAAAAGATCAATACGAATCGAAAAACAAACTTTCTTAGTGTTTGTAAAATTTGGTGAAAAATTATGTAGTAAAAGATACGATACAAATTAAACGTTATTTGAACTCCTTAAAGTGTAAAAAGATTGCTATGAATAGAAAATAATACTTTCTTAGCGTTTGTACAATTTCGTGAAAAGTTACGTAGTAAAAGATTCAATCCAAACTATCTCAAAAATATGTTATTTGTACTCCTCGGAGCGTTAAAGGATCAATTCGAATCGAAAAACAAACTTTCTTAGTATTTGTAAAATTTGGTGAAAAGTGACGTAATAAAAGATTCGATCCAAACCATCTCAAAAAACATGTTATTTGTACTCCTCGGAGCGTTAAAATATCAATACGAATCGAAAAACAAACTTTCTTAGTATTTGTAAAATTTGGTGAAAAGTTATGTAGTAAAAGATACGATACAAATGATCTAAAAACACGTTATTTGAACTCCTTAAAGTGTAAAAAGATTGCTATGAATCGAAAAGAATATTTTATTAGTGTCTGAACAATTTGGTGAAAAGTTACGTAGTAAAAGATTCGATCAAAACCATCTCTAAAATACGTTATTTAGACTCCTCGGAGCGTTAAAAGATCAATACGAATCGAAAAACATACTTTCTTAGTCTTTGTTAAATTTGGCCAAAAGTTATATGGTAAAAGATACGATAGAAATGATCTAAAAACATGTTTTTTGGACTCCTCAAAGCGGAAAAAGATATCTATGAATCGAAAAGAATACTTTCTTCGTGTTTGTACAATTTGGTCAAAAGTTACGTCGGACCAGATTCGATCCAAACCATCTCAAAAACATGTTATTTGTACTCCTCGGAGCGTTAAAATTTGGTGAAAAGTTATGTAGTAAAAGATACGATACAAATGATCTAAAAACACATTATTTGAACTCCTTAAAGTGTAAAAAGATTGCTATGAATCGAAAAAAATACTTTCTTAGTGTTTGTACAATTTGGTGAAAAGTTACGTTGTAAAAGATTCCATCTAAACCATCTCAAAAACACGTTATTTGGACTCCTCGAAGCGTTAAAAGATCAATACGAGTCGAAAAGCAAACTTTCTTAGTGCTTGTCAAATTTCGTGAAAAGTTACGTAGTAAAGATTCGATCCAAACCATCTCAAAAACATGTTTTTTTGTCCTCCTCGGAGCATTAAAAGATCAATACGAATCGAAAAACAAACTTTCATAGTGTTTGTAAAATTTGGTGGAAAGTTGTGTAGTAAAAGATACGAAACAAATGATCTAAAAACACGTTATTCGATATCCTTAAAGTGTCAAAAGATTGCTATGAATAAAAAAGAATACTTTCTTAGTGTTTGTACAATTTGGTGGAAATTAAGGTAGTAAAAGATTCGATCCAAACCATCTCAAAAACACGTTATTTGGACTCCTCGGAGCGTTAAAAGATCAATACGAATCGAAAAACAAACTTTCTTAGTGCTTGTAAAATTTGGTGAAAAGATAGGTAGTAAAAGATATGATACAAACCATCTCAAAAACATGTTATTCGAACTCCTTAAAGTGTAAAAAGATCAATACGAATCGAAAAACAAACTTTCTTAGTGTTTGTAAAATTTGGTGAAAAATTATGTAGTAAAAGATACGATACAAATGATCTAAAAACATGTTATTTGAACTCCTTAAAGTGTTAAAATATTGTTATGAATCGAAACGAATACTTTCTTAGTGTTTGTACAATTTCGTGAAAAGTTACGTAGTAAAAGATTCGATCCAAACTATCTCAAAAACATGTTATTTGTGCTCCTCGGAGCGTTAAAAGATCGATACGAATCGAAAAACAAATTTTCTTAGTGTTTGTAAAATTTGGTGAAAAGTAAGGTAGTAAAAGATACGATACAAATGATCTAAAAACAGGTTATTCGAACTCCTTAAAGTGTAAAAAGATTACTATGAATCGAAAAGAATACTTTCTTAGGGTTTGTACAATTTGGTGAAATGTGCGTAGTAAAAGATTCGTTCCAAAACCATCTCAACAACACGTTATTTGTACTCTCGGAGCATTAAAAGATCAATACGAATCGAAAAACAAACTTTCATAGTGTTTGTAAAATTTGGTGAAAAGTTATGTAGTAAAAGATACGATACAAATGATCTAAAAATACGTTATTTGAACATCTTAAAGTGTTAAAAGATTGCTATGAATCGAAAAGAATATTTTCTTAGTGTTTGTACAATTCGGTGAAAAGTTACATAGAAAAAGATTCGATCCAAACCATCTCGAAAACACGTTATTTGGACTCCTCGAAGCGTTAAAAGATCAATATGAATCGAAAAACAAACTTTCTTAGTGTTTGTAATATTTGGTCAAAAGTTATGCAATAAAATATACGATACAAATGATCTAAAACATGTTATTTGAACTCCTCAAATCGTAAAAAGATTGCTATGAATCAAAAATAAACTTTCTTAGTGTTTGTCCAATTTGGTGAAATGTTACGTAGTAAAAGATTCAATCCAAACCATCTCAAAAACACGTTATTTGGGCTCCTCAGAGAGTTAAAAGATTGTTGTGAATCGAAAAACAATCTTTCTTAGTTTTTGTAAAATTTGGCGAAAAGTTATGTAGTAAAAGATAGGATACATATGATCTAAAAACACATTATTTGAACTCCTAAAAGTCTAAAAATATTTCTATGAATCGAAAAGAATACTTTCTTAGTGTTTGTACAATTTGGTGAAAATTTACGCAGTAAAAGATTTGATCCAAACAATCTCAAAAACACGTTATTTGGACTCCTCGGAACTTTAAAAGATCAATACGAATCGAAAAACAAACTTTCTTACTGTTTGTAAAATTTGGTGAAAGTTATGTAGTAAAATTTACGATACAAATGATCTAAAAATATGTTATTTGAACTGCTTAAAGTGTTAAAAGATTGCTATGAATCGAAAAGAATACTTTCTTAGTGTTTGAACAATTTGGTGAAAAGTCACATAGTAAAAGATTCGATCCAAACCATCTCAAAAACGCGTTATTTGGACTCCTCGAAGCGTTAAAAGATCAATACGAATCGACGAACAAACTGTCTTAGTGTTTGTAAAATTTGGTGAAAAGTCATGTAGTAAAAGATACGACACAAATGATCTAAAAACATGTTATTTGAACTTCTCAAAGCGTAAAAAGATTTCTATGAATCGAAAATAAACTTTCTTAGTGTTTGTAAAATTTGGTGAAATGTTACGTAGTAAAATATTCGGTCCAAACCATCTCAAAAACAGCGGATATGTAGGCCCGGTCCCGGGCCCGCGCCCCGGATATGTAAAAGATTCTACCCGGCCCCGGGCCCCCGCAGCGGATATGTAGGCCCGGTCCGGTTTCCCGATTCCCGAGATCACGCCATGACTTCGACGGGTACGATGCAAATAAGAAGATTAGATTCATATCAGTGCAAAATTGATTGCACACGAAGGGTTGATTGCTATTCTTCTTTTCCGTGTCACGTTGGTGACAATCCGCGCGTCCCACACCACGCGTCTTTCACCGTTCGTTAACGTCGCCGATTCACTCGATTTCGTCTCCGACAGAAATTACTCGTTCGAATCGATCACAACCGAAAGAGCCCCAATCGTGACTCCTCTACGTGTATCCACCTTGACTCGTAAGACGTCGGTCACGGGTGCAACTGCCTAGATGATGCACCGGCGAACTTGCTTGATTGTTTGATTCTCTATACCGGAAAACACCTTTTCACGGTTTCTCTCTCTTTACACCCTTTCTCTCTCTAGAAAGTTGTCTTACAATTCTCTGGAATATTTTGAATTAATTAACTGAATGAACCCCACCAGATGAGAGAGAATTATCCTATTTATATCACATAGGATTAGGATGGGCCAAAAGACATGTATATCAAATATACACTCTTTCACACAGAAAGTTGCATGTATCTGTCCAGTATTCTGTCCATACGAAATTGGTAAATTCCTCTGATAGAAAATCAACCAACACGAAAGTTGTAGATAATCGTATTATCGACACGACCCAATTTGGCCCGGCCCAATTGGAGTTCGTATGCAACAGTTATGACTGTTTTACTAACTTTATGTCAAACTGTTGCACCCTTTCGGTATTTCATATAAACGACACTAATACTTCGTTCATATGAAATATATTTCTATATGAAGGTTGTAGATAATCTTATTATCTATCTTACCCAATTTGAACCATTCAAATTGGATTTTCCTACTGAAAGATATGACCACGAATGTACGCTTACATTCGTTTATCCTTGTGTACACTTTTACGGTTGATCATGAAACTGTATTTCCTTCAGTCTCCCACTCAATTTCAGATCTACCTAAAAGGTACTCATGCATATCCAATATGAACGATTTTAGAGAATATAGGTCGCGTATCATATACCAAGCTACGCACATCTTATGTGCCAACTTTATAATCAAGCCCGACTTAGTACGACTCGTTGTGTGACCAAGTAGGTTCGGTTAACGATGGCAGTAGGCTGTTTCCATAGCACTACAAGCCCATGAGCTGGATCTAGTCACTCCATCATGGCTACCCATATTAACACGAAGAATGATTGTGATCGTTGTACCTATCTCGAATAGCGGTCATTAGTTCTCTTGTTAGCGATATCCGTTAATCAAAAGGCATGGTGGTAGTCATCCTTATATTTTGATTAACTATACTTATTCCTCGTTTCCGAACTGATTTAACAAATTCAATCGATATTAACCGTTAATATCATTGACCAAGGCCTTGGTTTTCGTTAATCAATTCATCGAGTGCCTAAGAGATATCTCTTCCTTTCGGAATAAACAATTCCTATCTTGGAGACTCACATTGAATTCCGTGTTTCGGACAATACCCAATGATGACCGTTTTAGCTCCCTGTTACGATGAGCGTAAGATCATATCAAAGCATTGTGTTACGCACGTAACGCAATCAATGGTCCCCTCAAGTATGAAGAACCTAATATCCTACTCGTCGCAAGTCCATCTATAATGACTAAACCATGTCATGGTCTCGCGGCTTCGGTCATATCCAATATATGTCACCTAGCATATATCTACGTTCCCGATTCGACAAACACATTTGCCCTATGATTAGCAAAACATAATCATCTCCTCGGCTAACGTACTAGTGTACATGTTCAGTCTATTATCTGATAATGTAAATGCTTCACTCTTAAGCGAACTGAATCATGACTAGGGATGTTTAGAAATGAAACTTTAAGTGTGACGGTTTCACTGCACATAGTCCTCAACTATGTCGACGTCCACACAAGTTCAAATCAGGGTTCATGTAATCAAATTACACAACCCGCACACAGTTTTCATATAAGGTGAATGCATAAAAATTTAAGTAAACAAAATTTTTAAAATGCACTCATATGGATTAAGTATTGGGGCGATGCAACGTTTACCTATGGGTATCTCCATACCCACAACCTGCGAGGACTATCGTATTAGATAACTACACTCTACTCTCTTCTTCCTCCTCTAGGTATCTCATACCCATAGTCATCGCATGACATTCACGCGCGACTAGAGAGAGCGGTTTTGTAAACGGTTCCGCACGTTGCCGCTAGTGTTAATCTTCTTAAGGTTTGGAACATTTCCATATACCTATGATCACATCTTTTCACAAAATTTCACGGATCAAATGAAATTTTCTGAGTATTGGCTAGAAGTGGTTGTGACCTCGGCATTTTTGACTTGTAGTATTGCGTCTCACGCAATCCACAACCATAAATCCGAAACTCGTGACTACTCGAGTTTGGTCATGTATCCTTGATCCATACCGCTTCCTTTTGTGATTCCTAACCACAATATACTCGCCTCCGTAAATAGAATCATTAATTATTGGTCATGTGGAACCTTTCCCCATAACCATGTTTTCGTTTAAGGAAATCATGTACACACTTTGTGATCAAAAGTCGTGCTACATATTTGGACGTGCCATATTTGGAAACAGTTGTTGTTATAACTCTTTATAATCAACACGTCCTTCACACCATTATAGATAAAATAAAATCCTGAATTCTTTCATAAAGTATTCAAGGATAAACTTCACCGCTATTAATACAAATCCCGATGGGTTTAAATATACATAACCATTATGGATATATATGTATAACCATTATACATTCACAAGAGTTAGTCTCATGTAATCACATTACATTCAAACTCGTGTGATTCCCTTGGATTTTAATGACGATGAATTAGACGCTTTATGTGTACGACGTATAGCCACATACATGTCATGACAGATATAATAGATCCTCACATCAAATGTAAAGCATCGTATTATTATTTTCCGCCCTACTTGATGTCTCACATCGAGCCATAGAAAATTTCTGTCGTTCGACATTTCGATTTAACTCCGCCAAGGAGTTATATGTTGAAAACCATTTTCAACAATATGTCGATATACGTGCTATAATATAGAACGAGGAACTTCTTAGATCTATCCTATAGATCTTCACGCTTAATTCATAAGCGGTCTCGCCTAAATTTTGTGTCGTTACAAGAAATATAACGCGACTCCCACTAACCTTCATGTGTACACAAAGTTTTCCATTCGTTTCGACAATGTTATAACAGTTTATAACTTCGTCAAAACGAATATTCCAATTCCGAGAAGCTTTTTCTAATCCATCATATGGATCGTTAAATCGTGCATATCCTATCCCCGATTCTTATGAATCGAAAAAACCGTAAGGTTGTGTCAAGTACACACCCTTTCATAAAATTTCTGTCAAGAAATTCGGTTTTGACATCCATTTTGCCACATCACATAGTCATAATATGCGACCATGGTAAGCAGAATTTCGAGAATGTGAAAGCATGGCAACATGTGTAAACGTTTCTTCATAGTCTCACTATGAATTGCATGAAACTCTTCGCTACAAGCCTCGCTTTACATATATGCGTATTCCTATCCGTGCCGGTTCTCATCTTGAAAACCCATTGACATTTCACGGGTCTAACCCGGAAAGTAATGAAATCAAGTTCTAAATTTGATAATTTACACGGATCGAATCTCAGATTTCATGGCCTCTTGCCATATGAAATCTTTATTTTTCATAGCATCCTTGTAGAATATCTAATCATCATATGATTTCGATCTATCATCATTAGCCACGACAAATCCGTATTTATCAGCATATGATATAGCCTACTTGATCTACAAAAAAGTCCTTTGTGTGTTCGACTCGTATTCATCAACTCTTGATGAAGTCGTGTCAACTTTCATCGGCTCAATGTTCATTTTTTCAGATCTCGAACTCTTTCAAGATTTATTCTACTCCCACTAGCCCGCGTAGAGATAAGCGACAGCAAGTTCCCAACTTGTGCGCATCATGTCCTCCTCCAAGAAGGCATCTCTTCGAGCCACGAAAATCTTATTTTCGTCGGGACGTTAGAACTAATACCCTTTAGTTTCCTTAAGGATATATCATAAACGAACAATTTTCAGATTTGGGATTGAGTTTAATCGAAACATATTTCGAAATATACTCATATCCTCAAATCTGTATAAATGACAACTTCGGAACCATTCCGATCCATATCTCATATGGTGTCTTTTGTACCGATTAGAAGGTTTTTGGTCCATATCATATATGCAACCATTCATTAGTGCCGCTGTCTCAAGGACGTATCCCCAAAACATTTTTGGGAGATCCGTTTGACTTATCATTTATCGAACCATGTCCAACATGCGTTCAATTCCTCTTTTCGGACACATCTCAATGTTCCGAAATGAAAATAATCGTGAAACGATTTCACAATCATGAATGATAATCAATATTTATAACTCAAATATCGCCTCTTCGATCCTATCGAAAAGTTTAGCTCAAATACTCGCCTTCTCGGTCCTATCGAAAAGCTTTGATTTTCTTGCTTAGTTGATTTCGTATTTCGTTTTGAAACTCTATGAACCTTTCAAAATCTCCGTTTTGGTACGCATTAAATAGATATTTTCATATCTACTTTAACCGTCCATAAACGTAACAAAATACTGATAGCCTCCTCTTGCCTCCGAACTTATCGGAACATTTACATATTAATGTAATTTCCAATAATTCGTTGAATCTTTCTCCAACCTTTGGAGAATGATGCCTTTTGTCATCTTGCCTAATAAATAAGTATCGCATTAATCAATCGAATCTAATTCGAATGATTCTAGCAATCCATCATATGGAATCTAGATACACGTATCTCGTTTATATGGCCAAGACGGCGAAGCCAAAAGAAGCAATCAACTTCTAGGTTTAATCCTCCTCGTATTTCACCATTCTTTGAGTCATTAGTTTGGACAACTCCTTGTCCGAACTTTCTGTTTTGAAAATATTTTCCCAAAATACCCTTAGACATAAATTTCTTTCGATCCCTCCTTTGAATTACAAGGACATCCACGCATCTATATACATTGGATTCCTCGGATACTCCGAGCATCTCCAATTCAATTTTAAATCGCATCTCATGCAATTCAGGGATCGACTTATCTATCGAATGCATATGATATTCGGTCACGAAGATCAAATCTCGTACCAACAACACACGAGTGTTAATCAAAGACCCATAAGGCGTCTCAAAATTAACCAACTCTTTGAGCCGCATTGAACCATTCAATGCGCTCTAGTTCTTGAAACTATTTCATGAGCGTTGTGTTTTATTTTCATATACACCCGAATTCTCAAAATAATTTTGAGAAATTTGCATCTACACATGCCACCACAAGGCATGTAATATTGTTCGATTCCTTCTTAAAGTGTATCGAACCCGGCTTTCTCTAAAGCCAAAGCCTCGAGCCCCGAATCTACCGTTTCCGTGTCCAACACGTTCCTTTAAGTCTAAGAACTATTCTTTGACTATCAAGGTTAATTACGGTAATTCCGACCCAAAAGCCATCTATCATATCGATCTCATCGATATATATTTGGTGTTTGCTTGAAAACATAATTCTAAATGGATGATGAAGATTAAACTCCTAACCGTGCGTACTTAATCTATATGCTTACATGATGAATATATGAATAGTGTTATTTTATCGAATCGATAACCCTCATACCGATACGGGACTCCAAGTCCATAACACCCAAGATCCATATTTCGCAATCCTCCCATAAGTGACTATGGCCGACAAATGGGATCTCGCTTATTTAGGTAGGATTATTATCCAATCGTATCATATACGACTCTTGAACCTTTATAGAATTTCGGTGATGGATCGTATCATATACAATCCCAATTCCGTGTGTGCATTCTATCTATGCCCCGAACTCTAATCGGATTAGCTTGGACGGTTAAGTCACAACCATATCCAACGTATCGTTCAATTGAACTACTCACGTGCCCGACTATGGCATGAACCCACGTGAGTCCCCAATTAACGCTTACCACCCGCATAAATACATACAATAATACGTGCCCGACTATGGCCTGAAACCACGCATTATGTCATACCAATCTCGATGGATGTGGACATGAAAGGCATTTCCACGACTTAAATATTATGAGGGATCATGCCTATGCATGTTTAAATAATTCGTGACATAATCATATTATATCACTATCACAAGATTTCTAAATGCATATGATTTATTTAGGGAGACTAATTATTCTAAATAAATACTAATCTATATTCTAGTATGATTGAATTAATTGATTAGAGATAAAGATAGGCATAAAGGTATGTATATCTCATATACACCTTTTCAAACAGAAAACTGCATACACCCTTTCAGTAATCTGTCAGAACGAAAATGGTAAATTCCTCTGACAGAAAATCAACTAACAAAACAGTTGTAGATAATCTTATTATCTTTCCAACCCAATTTGGCCCAGCCCAATTGGAGTTCGGACCCGAAAGTTACGGCCGTTTTACGGACTATATGTCAAACTGTCGCACCCTTTCGGTATTTCATTAGAACGACACTGATACTTCGCTCAAATGAAATATATTACAACATGTAAGTTCTAGATAATCTCATTATCTAACTAACCCAATTTGAACCATTCAAATCGGAGTATCCTACTAAAAGTTATACCAGTTTTAGTAAAATACGGACAAACGAAAAGGTAAGTATATCCAATAGACACCTTTTGAACCAGAAAACTACAGACACCTTTTCAGTATTCTGTCGAAACGAAAATATTAAATTGTTCCAACCGACTTTGAACGTGAACGAAAGTTCTAGATAATCTTATTATCTAACTAACTCAATTGGATTGGACTCAATGGGAGTATCTATGCGACATATACGGACGTTTTAGTCTCTGTATATCAAACAGTCGCACCCTTTCGATATTCCATAAAAACGACACTGATAATTCGTCCAACTGAAAAAACTTTCTGTACTAAAGTCATAGATAATCTCATTATCTAACTACGCCAATTTGATCCAATCAATTTGGAGTTACCCACTGAAAATTATCTTAGTTGTACTCACTGTTTCGTATTCTAATTTTCTGCAGATTTTGCCGTTTCTTCCGTTTTCGCTCGTTTCTAAAACGATAAATCATGAAACTTTTTCACGATAATTCCTAGATACTCTCAATCAATTTTTGATTGATCTCTAGTGAATTCTACTTGTGATTTTTAACGAAATTGGAATCTCTATATCTATCATCATGCAAACGGGTACGAACTTTGATAACCCGTGCGTATATCGAATATACGACTATGATTCGACCCTCGAATCGATGGCGATCGCTCTGATACCACTGTTGGGGATTCTACCCGGCCCCGGGCCCGCGCAGCGGATATGTAGGCCCGGTCCGGTTCTCCGATTCCCGAGATCACGCCATGACTTCGACGGGTACGATGCAAATAAGAAGATTAGATTCATACCAGTGCAAAATTGATTGCACACGAAGGGTTGATTGCTATTCTTCTTTTCCGTGTCACGTTGGTGACAATCCGCGCGTCCCACACCACGCGTCTTTCACCGTTCGTTAACGTCGCCGATTCACTCGATTTCGTCTCCGACAGAAATTACTCGTTCGAATCGATCACAACCGAAAGAGCCCCAATCGTGACTCCTCTACGTGTATCCACCTTGACTCGTAAGACGTCGGTCACGGGTGCAATTGCCTAGACGATGCACCGGCGAACTTGCTTGATTGTTTGATTCTCTATACCGGAAAACACCTTTTCACGGTTTCTCTCTCTTTACACCCTTTCTCTCTCTAGAAAGTTGTCTTACAATTCTCTGGAATATTCTGAATTAATTAACTGAATGAACCCCACCAGATGAGAGAGAATTATCCTATTTATATCACATAGGATTAGGATGGACCAAAAGACATGTATATCCAATATACACTCTTTCACACAGAAAGTTGCATGTATCTGTCCAGTATTCTGTCCATACGAAATTGGTAAATTCCTCTGATAGAAAATCAACCAACACTAAAGTTATAGATAATCGTATTATCGACACGACCCAATTTGGCCCGGCCCAATTGGAGTTCGTATGCAAAAGTTATGACTGTTTTACTAACTGTATGTCAAACTGTTGCACCCTTTCGGTATTTCATATAAACGACACTAATACTTCGTTCATATGAAATATATTTCTATATGAAGGTTGTAGATAATCTTATTATCTATCTAACCCAATTTGACCCATTCAAATTGGATTTTTCTACTGAAAGATATGACCACGAATGTACGCTGACATTCGTTTATCCTTGTGTACACTTTTACGGTTGATCATGAAACTGTATTTCCTTCATTTTGAATCACAACTTTATATATATAATTGTTCATATTTGAGATAGCAAGAATATTTCTTCACTAAGTGTGCTTTATTGCTTAATTACGGGTTTGAGGGGGGAATTCTCGGCAATCCGAGAGTGTAGTTGCCTTAGTCGCCTCGCGCCGTTAAAATCGATATATCATACCGACCAATTCGGTACACATGTGAAGGAGAAGGCAAATAATCATCAACATAAGAGATTGCACCAAACTCTACTCGAAAACCACTCACACAATTGCCACGTTATAGCTCCATCTACCTCACCTACCACCCCCAACTACCCGCAATCCTCTCACCCATCTCTCGGCCAATAGGAAAGCCCCAATGACACTATAAATAAGACCCCAAGGCCTATGGGCAGATTTATGCTCTTCGGAGCACTTTTTACTTCTTCTTCTTCTCTCTCTCTCTCTCTCTCTCTAAGCACTTCCAAGAACTTTCAAGAACCGCTCAAGAACCATTCAAGAACTAGTCGAATTCTCAAGCGATTGTTTGCCGGACTCGAAGCTTTCTTCGTCCAGTGAATCGATCCAATCGAAACAAGTCAAAGGATACATCGTCACAACCGGACTCGAAGCTTTCTTCTTCCGGTTTTCATCAAGATTGAGAGCGGAGCTTCCTCCATTACCGGTCTCGAAGCTCTCTTCACTCGGTAACCTCTCCTTTCTCGGTGGATTTGTGTTCTTTCCTCACTCAAACGGAATCGAAGCTTTCTTCATCCGGGAGAGTCGACTTCTTCGAACGAGAAACTCTTGGGTTGTCCTAGCTTCCTAGCGACTCAAGCCTCGATTGATTGCACTAGACGAGAACGAAGCTCCTCTTGACACGACGAAGCTCACCTCTCATTCTAGGTGTTTTCTTTTCATGTCTTGAATTTTCTTGTATGTTGATTGAAGTTTGAAGTTGTGTAAAGAATCTTGTTTGAATCTAGTTCTTGCTTAAATCTTTGTTCTTGCATTCGATCTTTTGTTCTCTTTGTGTTATTTTGTCGTTCTCTTTTTACTTGCATTTCAGTCCTTAATTAACTCATCAAACATTCGCAAACCAAATCCCTAATCAGAATAATAACTCACCAATCCAGGAGATAGTCCGTTACAACGGAAGTTCACCATCCGTTGTAACGGTCCAGTCGTTAGTACTTCACTTTTTAGTCCGTTATAACTATGTTGTAACGAAACTTGCTCCGTTGTACCTTCAATCTAAACCCTAACACATTGTCCGTTGTAACGCAAACTTGTTCCGTTGTAACGGATTCACCAATTCGTTGTGACGGACCAGCAGCTCCGTTGTAACGAACCCCCACTTCCGTTGTAACGAACCCCCACTTCCGTTGCAACGGACTGATTCTCCGTCATAACGGACTAGTGTCCAGAACTCGGATATTAAATCAATACACAAGTCCGTTATAACGGACATAAATTCCGTTGTAACGGACAACTTTCTGGAAAATTTCTGCCTAATTCTTGCTTGTTTTGATTCATTATTCGACGCATATACTCCTCGTGGAACGAACTTTCATATTTTCACTATACACATATATTTCTATACTTGTTGATCGAAACGGGTTTTCGAATACAACGATTTACAAAACTAACCAAAATCTCGTTCATCATTAAACTATAAAAAGATTGCTATGAAACGAAAAGAATACGTTCTCAGTGTTTGTACAATTTGGTGAAACGTTACGTAGTAAAAGATTCGATCCAAACCATCCAAAAAACACGTTATTTGGACTCCTCGAAGCGTTAAAAGATCAATACGAATCGAAAAACAAACTTTCTTAGTGTTCGTAAAATTTGGTGAAAAGTTATGTAGTAAAAGATACGATACAAATGATCTAAAAACATGTTAGTTGAACCCCTTAAAATGTAAAAAGATTGCTATTCATTGACGAGGTTTTTCACGTGATTTTGATATGTCGTTGTTTGTGAGACCGAATCAATCAACAAGTATGGGAATTAGTGTGTTTAATGGAAATATGCAAGTTCGTTCCACGAGTAAATGCGTCGAAGAAATGAATCAAATGAGCAACAAAAAAGCAAAACAAATTTCCAGTGAGATGCCCGTTATAACATAAGTAGGTCCGTTACTACGGACTTGTGTGTGGGTTTTCGTTCTGAGAATTTAATACTAGTCTGTTACAACTGAACAAGATTCGTTACAACGGAGGAATAGTGTCTGTTACAATGGAATTGCTAGTCCATCACGACGGATTGGTGAATGTGTTATAACGGACAAGTAGTTGGTTGTAACGAAAGTGTATTAGGGTCTTGAACTGAAGGAATGAATACTTGTTCGTTACAACAGACTTGATAACGCGTTATAACGGAAGGGTTGCGGTACAACGGAAGCTTTGGTTCGTTACAACGGAGGTATAATAAGAGAAAAAAAGAGAAAAAAGAGAAACAAAAAATACGAAAAAATAAAGAAAAAGTGAAAAAAGAAAAGAAAGAAACAACCTGATTGTCGGGTTGCCTCCCGCAAGCGCCCTTGCTTTACGTCTCGAGCTTGACGCCTTTCGTGTTATCCGAATTCGAGAGCATGGGTCTTGCTAGCATGAATCGCGGAAATTCGACCGCCCTGGAGAGCAGTCTTCGTGAAAGAGGGGAGAAGCGACAAAAGGTGCTTGAATATCTCACGTGTGATTTTCATTCGAACGCGTATTAAGCGAATCTTCTTAGTGTCGAAACTTGAGTCGCGGTTTGTTGAGAGCAAAACGCCATGCAACACGTATGGATCTTGTTGAAGAGGCGTCGTGAGTGGCGTGAGTTCGTCGAAGTTTTTACGCCTTTTCGAAATGTGTTCGTCGAAGGGTTTCTTCATGTCAAAAGTTAAAGCGTGGTCCTTGAAAAGCAAAACGCCATTCGATGCGAACAGATCTTGTTGAAGAGACGTCGTGAGTGGTGTAATTTCATCGAAAGTATTACGCCTGTTCGAAGTGTCTACAAAAGAGATTGAGAATTTAGTAGCATCAAAATCCATTTGAATCGGAACGAATTCACCTTTTTAAAGTGTAGATATCGGCGTTGAAATTTTTTCGTCATCTTGCTTGCTCGAAATCTTGAGATCGTCGTGTTCGTTGGATATTTTCTTTTCGGTTTGCATGTTCGAGACGTCTTCTTTTTGTTCGCTTGAGAATTCGAGTTCTACTTCTTCATCGCTTTGCGTGTTCGAGGCGTCTTCTACACAATTCCCAACACTTGAGCTTTTCTCGAGTCTTCCATCATCATTCACCAACGCTTCTTCGCTCGAGATCTTGCATCACCACGAGTAGCCTCTTCGAAATCTTGCAATTGAGCCACGTGCTCTTTGTATTCGTTGATTTCGGTCGTCACATGCAAGAAATTCGTTTCGAGGGATTGTACTCGTTGGTCAATGTCGTATTGTCCTTGAAAAAGCACGGCTTGTCCTTGAGAAATCGACGCCATGTCGCTTTTGAAATCCGTCATCTCGCTTTTGGAACCCGTCATGAGATTGGAGAACCCTTCCATCATGGACATCATTTTGTCGAGTTGAGTCGAGGAAGATGCGGCGTCCGGATTTTGTGGAGGTGTTTGTTGTTGCGAGAATGGTTCAATTTGTCGCGGGTATTGAGATGGCGTTGGCTTCATCGAAACTCGCACAAGATTCTTCTTCCCATGAGTAGTCGAACGTGCCACGAACTTCTCGGAAAATTGTGGTCTCGGGAGGTGGAGGCAATGTCCATCGTGGGTTTCTCCGTGGGTATTCGACTGATCTTTCTCGTTGGAGTTCTCTTTGTCGCGTTGTAGGTTGCACCCAACTCGAAGAGTTGGTCCGTTGATTAAAATTATCCCAAGCGTTTCGTGGTCGTTCCGTCCATGGTTCATCGTATCCGGCCTCGAAATAGTAGGGGGTTCGTACTTTGGGGCGCCTTGTTGCGAAGTACGTCATCTTTGGATCTCTTTCTCCTTGTTGCGAAGTTTCTCCTTGAGATCGAGATTTTTTACGTTCATTGAAACCCTTAATTGTCTTCTTGAGCCAAGTTTCGGAAGTTTTTTTCGGTTTGTCTTCCTCGAGTATCCTTTTTTCTAATTCCTTCGACTTCCCAATTGTCTTTGCGAGCTCTTGCTCCAAGGGAATAACGGGCTCTCCACTTGACCTAGTATTAACCATTGAAAAAGAGTATATTAGTATGCGAAAAGAGTATATTGAATAAGAATTTAAATTGATTAAAGACGTCTCCCCGGCAGCGGCGCCATTTGATTAACTCGAAAAATAGGTGTCGTTTTATATTAAACAATGTTTGTTTTTCCTAATTCACGATTATCAAAGTTATTTATAATTCCTAAACAAGAACGAATATAATGGTAAGTAAAGGGATCGTTCACGGGGAGATTGGCATCAATTCAAATTAATACGTTCAATATAGATCTTTTTCACAAGCAAGTTTGATGTTCAAACACTTCACAAATTTGTCACAAGTTTTGATTCAATTATCACAAGTTTAATTCGATTCTCAACTCTTATCTATTTGGATGTTTAAGGATTATGTGACACAAGAACAAAAGAGTGTATGGATGGTGGAGAGATGTAACAAAAGTCGCAAAGAAAAGGGCAAGAAAATTTCAAATAAAAACAATCAAATAAAAAATCAACCAAGAATCGCAAAATATGATTCGTTTCCCTTGATGTAAAGATTGGGGAAAATGATGTATTAATCATTCGATCGTCTAAAAATATCTCGAAAAAAAAAATCAATTGCAAGGGCGATTACCAATTATAGACCAATTAATAATCACAAAAATCAAGAATAAAAACTAGAACTAATTCAAGTAATTATAAGCCAATTACTCAAAACTTATCAAAATTTCATTCATGAAAACCTTACTCAATTTAATCAAATAATCATAAACCATTATTGATTAATTCGAGTATTAAAACGACGAGATAAAGATTAGGGAAAATAATTTTAAACCAATTAATTTCCCCAATTAATTCTTTAATTACGAAGCACAATCGTTTTAAACAACAAAAGATTTATTTAATCATAAAATTCAATCTCTAGATACAACAAATAATTAACACATCAAATCCCCAAAATAATTCTACTCTTGATTCATATATATGGATAATAATAATCCATGGAAAATCATTTTCCTAAAAAGTGGGGAATAACAAGAATTATAAACCAACTCTAATTAATACTCAAAATCCAGGATTTAGAATTCCACAGAAAACAGTTTTCCAATATATTCAAAGATAGATCAAGAACAGAACTTCAAAGTCCTGGATTTACAACTACAAGAAACTACTTTCTCGAACTAACAAGGAAAAAAGAAGGAAAAGACAATACTGAACCAGATGAGCTCGATTCTTGCTGAGATATCGTCGTGCTTCGAGCAGGGAGCGTCGTTGATGGCTTTAGGAGGCTAGAGAAGGAGATTAAGCTCCAAGCTCGAAACAGCAACAATGGCGGAGGGGGGTAACTGGTCCAGAAATGGAATTGAGTGATGATGGATGTACAAAGGGATGGTGAATGGAGAATGGAGGAGGTCGAGGCCAGGAGGACCTTGTGTGCAGGGTGAGATCGATGAGAGTGCTTGGATCACCATTTATAACCCACTGATTCAATGGAGAGCTCAAGTGAGGCCACAATTGGAGAAGGAAATCGTCCATGAAGGTTGTACGATGCTCAGGAGTGCGAGAAATCGGAGAAAGATCGATTAGATCAACGAATACCAGCGTAAATGGAGATCTCCAACAATCATATTCAGTTGAAGGAAGAAGTCGACTGAAAACCTCCATTTCGAACAATCACTGGAGGGTCCGGTGATAATTTCTCTAGTTTCTGTCAGTGTTCCAAATATCACTGATATGGACCGGTATGTCGATTTCATATCTCTAATCAGTGCCCCTCCGTTACGATATGTCCCATATCGATTGAGTAAATCGGTCGACCGATATGTGGACCGATATGGACCGATATGGACCGATATTGGACCGGTTTGAACCGATTTGGATTTAAAACATAATTTTTTTTTAATATTATTTTGGGCTAGCTCATCTTTTAACAATATTTTCATTAATATTTTTGGCCCAATTCTTTCGAGTGTATTTTTGCTTTTTCTAACTTTAAGATTTCACGACCAAGAAAACCACCTCAATTAGGGTTTGACCTCAAGCCTCGTTTCTTTTCCTTTCATTGGGGTCTCCGCATCTATACCGATGGTTAATGAACACGATTTTATGGTTTATTTTATTGTATTATTTATGAATTTTATGTTATAATTTTAAATATATGTTTAGTTTGACTTGAAATTTATATTGTATTGTTGAATTTTAAATAGCAATCATGTAAAATTTAAATTAGTTTAAGAAACTTAATATAAATTAATGATATAATAATCAATTTAATATATTAATATTAAAAAGTACAGAATCGCTATGCCACTGATATTTTGCGCTATGAATCCGCTATGTGGGTCAATATCTCTTATCGGTGACTGACCGATCTGTAACGATATACGATATCTGTAACATTGGTTTCTGCTGAGTTATTCTCTGAATGGTGAGTCCAGTACATGAGCAAATGGAGATCATCGAGAGGTTGTTATACTCAGTTCTGATTGGTTGAAATAACTTGATCCTGATTGGTTGACGGGATTGGAATTGAGGGATTTTATGTGGAGTTCTTGTATAGTTGATCGTGTAGCTTCATGTATTGAGAATGGAATGAGAGTGAGTAGAGTGGGTTACAAGATCTCCTTGCCACAGTCAATCAGAACACCCCTTTACTGTTTGAAAGGGCTGACTGGTCTGTAATGAGTCACTTATGTGACCCTGTATGGTCATGGGTGTAGTGGGTCTTGGATATGGGTCGTCCGGATTTGGTGTACTGATTCGTTTGTAACTTTTCGTGTAACGAGTCAGGTTTGTGTAGGTTTGTGACCCGTTTGAGTAAATCCTTCGTATCTTTCTCGTCCTTCCACCAATGGGTACGATCTTTGTATCGAATTTTCTCGTTTCGATGAGAATTACCATGGGGTTCGTTTCTAGAGTTTTGGTCTTTTTTACCTGCAATAAACACAAAAATTACCATTAAAGTATTTTCCTCAAGAATTATTAAATATGAAGCTTATAGCAAGGTTTTGTGTTTATATATTATTTAATTTCCTTGTTTTAAACCCTAAAAATACATGTAATTATGCTCATAACAATCACCATGAGCATAGAAATGAAGCACAAAGAAAAATGCATGTATAGGTTTTATTGAAATTGTAGTCATCGATCTCAAATCTCAATTTCCACAAGAAAAGCTCTTCACTCTTATTTCGTCATATTCACTAATATCGAAAGAACCGTGTTTAGTTCTATTAGAATCTATTTTCAATAAAATTTCACAAATTCAAGACACCACATTTCAAATCCTTTCACACCACCAATTACAAGGATTATCTTGAAAAAGCATTAGTAAAAAAAACCCTCGTATCGTTTTGCAAAAATTATTTCCTTAGTGTAAATTGTCACTTTTAAAATCGTTCGGTACGTGAGTACTTGGTTCATCTTTGATCTCAACTAAATTTCCCCAAATGACGCTCGCTTTTAATTTTTAGTTTATTCTTTTCTTTTCTTCTTTTGATCTTTTGAGTGGTCACTCTTTTACTTGTAAAAACTCTTTTTTCATTCTTTGTTTAGTCGTGCTTAAATGATCCCCATGTGGTTCTTTAGCCGACCAATGATTACGGTTCGACCAAGATCGCTTAATCAAACCCCATGGATCCGTGTGATCTTTTGCTGACCAATGATTACGGTTCGACCAAGACCGCTTAATCAACCATAGAAAACTTTTTCGCACGACAAATAGTTACGGTTCGACCATGACCGGCTACTTTGGTTTTTCATAGATCCATGCAACCCTTTACCGACCAATGATTACGGTTCGACCATGACCGCTTAATTAAGCCTTGAGCGCAATTTAGTTCCCGTTAGTTTAAATTCAAATACCCATGAACGATTGGATCCCATAAGTGCAATTATTTTCAAATTTTAAATTTAAGCAAAACTTACTAAAGTTGATTGAAACAAAGCTTTTAAAAATTCCGAGTAAAATATGGGTTTTAGTTTCGAAAATGGTGTGTCACGTGAATCGAGAATCGATCAAATTGTCAAAAACATATAATTTAGTGAACTCATTGATTAGGGTTTGAATCCCCAAAAGAATCTCTTCAAAATCTCAATCAATTCTTAAAATATGTTGTGAAAATTTCAAATTCGAGAGTAGAAATATGATAGTTTTAGTGAGAATTTTGAAAATCGATGCATTATTCAATTCGGTGGAGAAAAATCTTTTACATGCATAAAACAATTGGCTAAATATTGATGCTCAAAATTTAAAAATAATCTTAAAATCCTATCAAAATCCATTAAAAGAGAAAATTTCCAGAGAGCATTTCGTTATAACGCAGGTTGAGGTCCGTTACAACGGACGTGAGGTCCGTTGCAACGGAACTTCCTGCGTAGTAACGGAGCCCTAGTCTTTGCTTTTCATTTGAAATTTTTGTACATGTCCGTTGCAACACACTGGATATTCCATTATAACGAACATTGTTCGTTGTGACTATCGTTCTAGTGCGTTGTAACGGACAACTAGCCGTAGGTAGAAATTTGAAGTTTTAAGATGGTCCGTTGCAACGGACATGTCTCTGAAAAGAAAAAAAATTATTTAATCAAATGTCATGTATATACTCTCCATACTTATTTTCAAGCTTGTCCTCTAGCGTTAGTATATATATGTGATTATGCTAGTATATTTTACGATAAAATTAAAAAATTATGTACTACCATCATCTCAAAAAAAATTGAAAAAATTTAATTCTTTTGTTAACTCTAATTAGGATTCTTTTGTTTTTCTATTTGTGTAGGATTCAATTGGTTTTTGGGCCATGTAATGTTAAGAAAAATGTAATTTCTTCTCCCTTTTTATTATATAGAGGTTAATAATTCAAAAAAAAAAATGAAATACAAGGAGCAAGCATGGGAGTACCCAAAAAAAATCCGTAAAACAATATTCCCTGTATTGTGGACATAAAATACAACAACACACTTTAAAAACAAACACTAGCTTTTAGACATATCCACTATTTCAAAATACATATATTAAAATCCCTCAAATCAATCATTCCCATTATGGGAACCAATCTTCAGTTAGTAACCATCTTGGCCACACTTCTTTCTTCTAATTAGGGATGTCAACGGGGCGGGGCGGGTCGGGTTCGGGTAAGTCTTCCCCATATCCGAACCCGAAATTTCGGATATTATCCGAACCCGAACTCAAAATACCCGCGGGTAAAAATCTGTATCCGAACCCGAACCCGCGGGTAAATTTCTACCCGCGGGTATTACCCGTTATCCGAAAATCCGCGACCTCTCTCTTCTTTCTCTCTTCTCTCTCTTTCCGCGACTCTCTTCTTTCTCTCTTCTCTGTCTCTTTCCGCGAGCTTTGCTCTCTCTTTTCCGCGACTCTCGACGGCGACGGCCGACGCGACCCTCTACTCTCGACCGCGACGCGACTGGCGACTCTCGACCGATTGGGGTGGCCGACGCGATTGGCGATTAGGGTTTCTTCGACAGTTCGACCGCGATTGGCGACTAGGACTCTCGACCGTGACTGCGATTGGTTAGGGTTTCTTCGACTGGGGTTTCTTCGACAGTTAGGATTGCTGGATTGGCGAGTGATGTGAAGTGTGAAGTGTGACTGCGATTGGCGAGTGTTGTGACTGCAATTGCGATTAGGGTTTCTTCGACAGTTCAACTGGCAGCTGCGAGTCTGCGATTGACGATTAGGATTGCTGGATTAGGACTGCGATTAGGAGAAATCTCTACTGCGATTGGCGACTTAGGGTTTGGATATGTAAATTTAGTTTCGGATAATTTTCGGGTAATTTTCGGGTACGGGTACGGGTTCGGGTTACCCGCGGGACGGGTAGTACTCCGTCCGAACCCGGACCGGGTATTTTGTTTTCGGGTAATAGCCGACCCGCGGGTATTTTTTTTCGGGTAATACCCGCCCCGTTCGGGTTCGGATCTTTCCCGACCCATTGACATCCCTACTTCTAATTGCTATTTGAGCTTGTTACGGGCGTGTCTTCTAACTCTAGTTGTGAGCAAGGACGGAACTGTGTGTGGGGGGGGGGGCTTAAGTCCCCTCCGTGAATTTACACAAATGTATATATAGAAAAAATTATATATGCTATTATAATGTATAGGTGAAAAATTGTATTGAATTACTCGTTGTCGGCCCCTCCTTATCATTCCGTCCTGGTTCCGTCCCTGGCCGTGAGAGTGTATTTAAAATATAGTTCTAAAATTTTACTGTATGCTTTCCTTTCTAATTAGGGCTAATTGATGCATTATTTATGGTGTTGCTAATTACTGTATAAGACGGGGCACCATTATCAAAAAAATAAACTTGCTGCTGTGATTCAACTCCAAAATTTGTACTCGGGACCTGTTCGGGAGAGCATAAGACGGAATAGAAGATTAACTTGTTTATTCCACTCTATTCCATCCGAACAAAAATGAAATAGCATGGATTAAACTGATGGAAAATGATTTATCTTTATTTCATATTTAAGATGGAATAGACCAATTCCATGGAATAGATAAAATTTTCGGACAACAATGCCCTTGGCTATTCCACACGATGATTCCATGGTAATATAAAACCCATTTCTCTCTCTTGTTTTTGTTGCTGCTCCTGCACAAAAATTGAAAAAATGACTTCCCTCCTAGCTCTCTCTCCGGCAAGACTCTTGACGATCTGCAAACTTTTTCACTTATCTGATGGCTGGAGGATATTAATCTCTTATTTTCTCGTTATAAAAAGACAAATTTCTCCATCTTAGTGATTCTTAACTTTATACACTGAGAGCGAGAGAGAGAGAGAGAGAGAGAGAGAGAGAGAGAGAGAGAGAGAGAGAGAAAGATGGCCGAAGAAGGAAGATAGGCAGTGTGGGTGACGGACGGGAGGAAGCGGCTTCATCAGATCGTGGCTCTACCTAGTGTGTTGCTCCCGGGTCGGGTCGGGTCCCTAGCACACACGGGTTGCACGGGCACGGGTTTAGACGGGCACGGGTGCACGGGTTTGGACGGGTTTCGACGGGCGGGTTTGGACGGGTGCATTTGGAGGGACGGGGAAAACCCGCCCTTAGACCCGGCGGGCGAGACGGGTCCCGGGCGGGACGGGCGGGTTGACGGGCGGAATAAATTGAAATATTCAAAAAAATAAATTTTAAAAATGTGAATAAAAATATAAAAATATTTGGTTAACAATTTTTATTCGAAATAAAAATATGCAACTAATTTTTTACAAGAAAAAAAATTTCAATATGAAAAAAACTTGAAAAAAAATTACTCTCCTCCTTTTTTGGGACAAGTAGGTGTAGGATAATTGGGATTTTGTGGATAATTGCTTGTGTCACCGAAAAGAGCATCGCTTAATCGTCGTCCAATTTCTTCGTTGTTTGAATCAAACGTGTTTTGAGGGTTGTTGTTAGATGGAGATGCCATTTTTCACTACAAAAAATATTATTCCAAGAAAGTTATACAAACAATTTTAGTTAACATTTTTTAATTACAAAATGTAAGCATATAACTATTTTTCTCCTAATAAATAAAAATCCGAATAAAAAAAATCTATAAAAATCCAAAAATAAAATTACATTAAGAAAAATAAATAATAAGATTGGAATTTCATACCTCAAATTTTTCCAAGCGATGTCGAATTTTTGAGATTTTTTTAGGATACCTCCAACAACTAAATATAACTAAATAACTAATATAACTATTTTTTTTGGATTTTTTTTATATAAACGAATTTAAATAAAATATAAAAAATATTTAGAGCTTTAGAATAATAGAATATGAGAGTTTGAGTGTAGAGAATATGAGAGATTGATAGTTGGTTGTGTGAATTAGTGAATTGGAGGTAAGGAGATTTTATAGGGATACAAATTGGGGGGGATAGAGAAACTAGCCGTTGGTGAACAGTAATTTTAACCGTTACACAGTAAAAGCTTTCAACGGGTCGGGCGGGTGCACGGGCGGGTCGGATTACACAGTAACGGGTTTGCCAAACGGACAGGTTTACACGGGTCTAGTGGTAACCATTGGTTGAAATCCTCCCTTGGACCCGTACCCGTTGACCCGCCGGATTTCAACCCGTTTGCCAAACGGGCGGGACGGACGGGTCAAAATCCCGGGCGGGTCGGGTCGGGCGGGACCCTAACGGGTTTTGACATAACACTAGCTCTACCAGCTAATTCTCTGGCGCAACTAGTATGTTCATGTCACCGTAAAAAATTGGTATGTTTACCTCTCTACCGAAACTTCTTGCCCAAATATCATGAAATTAAATGCGTGACTACTATTAACTTCTTAATTGTACTCCTTCTAACTTGTAAGATTGTAATTCGTAAATGCACTCCAATTTTGAAAATTAGTATAGCACTCCCAACTTTCCATTGTTATATTACCATGAAATTGAATTCGATACAACTCTTCTTTTATTCAAACTATTGAATTTAATTAGTTTGATTGAAAGATTCAGACAAAAAAATTATTATTAGTATTATTCTAACTAGGAAAAAAAAATTAAATTATACAATAAGGACATTTTAGTAATTAAAACCATTCATTCCTTTTAAAATTACATTCTTATTCCATCAGATTTGTCGAAAAATATTGGAATAAAATAATTTAGTTGGCTATTTTCTATTCCTCCTTTCCTTTATTCCACCTCTTCTCGAACAGGCCCAAATAGAAAAGGTTTCGTGCAAAATTCTGAAATAAGTTCATTTATCCATTAAAATAAATTTAGTGCTGTAATTTAACTCCAAACCCACAAAATCAAGAGACGAAGCTGATGTCAACACCCAATTTACCGAGTTTATCAGCCTTCTTACCAAACATTATTCATCAGTAAAAGGATAGTTAAAACCTCGGATCGAAATCAAAATATAGATGTAAAAAAGAGTAAAAGGATAGATAAAACCTCGGATCGAAATCAAAATAAAGATGTACATAAGAATTTTTTTAATCAAATTTCTCAGAAGTATCTGTGCGATGTCATTTAATTCTGCTTCAATCAGGGGGTTCTCCCTTTTTACAGGGTCCTGGATCCACAGAACCTCCATTCTACAGGTTATCCTCACAGAAAATCATGTTCAAATTAATATGATAAAAATTTTAAAAATGGAATCAAATGAACAAACTGTGCTCAGAATTCGAATAGCTTTATCGATCACTTACAATCAGAAGCAGAACTGGCGTATTAAGCTATATACTTGTATCCTCATGGCAAAAAACAAAACAGAATTGATGATTACAAAAATAAAAAAAATTGCAATTGCGGTTCAGATCAAGAAATTCAACCATATTTTTTATACTTCATAGATCAACTCAGAAGCGCGGATAAATCCATTTTATCCTCATATCCGCAATGCAAGAATGCAAATTAAACAAAATTTTATAGAAAAATAGTATGATAAACAAATTTCGACATTACTTGACACAAATCACACAAGCTCTGTTTCATAAGAAACGAAATTCGTGATCTGTAACACTGAATGGCGAAATGAATCTAGCACAGGCATTGGGGCTTTCTTCTTCAACTTTATTTCTCAGAGAAGCCCGGGGTAGCACCGTGCAAACAAACCGTATTCCAAAACAGAAAAATAAATCGAAAATGCAAGACGCTTACTGAAACCACAAAGAGAGGCGGCGGAGGAGGAGGAGTAAGAAGAAGAAGAAGAAGACACTGATGATTGATGGCCGTGGCGGCGAGCTTATAAAAGAAAAGAAGAAACCCTAGTTTTGGTCGCGGTTTGATCCAACGGCTGAGATAGAGGCGGCGGTGAGTGTTAGGGAAGGCAGAGCGGAGACGATCACAAAGCCCGAAAATACAGGGCTCTTAGAAGGGCCTAATAAACTACAAGACCCAACCATGGGCCAGAAAAGCTTTTTATTATGCCCATTTAGAAAGCATGGAGGATTATTTGGTTGAATGAAACATACTTCATTCATTTTCTCAAATACATTGATTAGATTTAGGAAGACTAATTAAACATATTTTTGTTGTATGATTTACAGCAACATATTGATCATGCGTTAGATATTATATTCACATTATAAAATTAATTTTAATTTATTTCAATCCTAATTTTACACCGGATCAATATCTATTTCATATCACTTGCTCGGCTCATGATTGATGATGTTTTGACTTGTCAAAATCGGGAGAACAAATCGATTATCTGATTTGGACCGATTGGGTTTCTTAAGTTTTAGTATATCATTTATGATTTTTAAGTTGTAATTTTTATGTAGTTTAGTTGATTTTTTTTTATCAGTTTTTGTTCGTTTGAATGTATTTTAAATTTTAAATTTATATGCTGTTAAATTTTGGTTGTTATTAATGTTGTACTTCGGACTCATTTAAAATTTTACAGTATAAATATCAATTTTACTATTATGTATGTTTAATTTAAAAAAATTTAAAAAACGACATTTCTCCAATTTTATTTCGATAAATTGTTCAACTCGATATTAGATACCTCATCGATCTAGAAGCGGTGTGTAATTTCTATAACACTGATTAGGACCCACGACTACGAGTCGATTAATTTTACTCTTTATAGTGATTTTAGAGTTTAGGATTCACATTGGGATTTTTCTCAATTTCGTGACATTAATTCGGTATATTTTGTATGAAAAAACAAACGGTCACGTGTCTTCTTAGGGTGAATCCCGACAATCGGAATGATGAACCATGAAGTGTACAATCGTTTCTCTTTGGTAAAATAGGAGTATTAGAATATTGGGGAGTTCTATCATACACCCTTTTACAAGGGTATTTTGGGTATTTTAGCAATTAATTATATTTGTAAAAGGGTGTATCATAAAATTTATCTTTTATGGAGATTTTGGTTTAAATGAACAGCAAAAAATTCCAATTTAGTTAAACATTAATTGATAAATATATTTGATATATTACCTTAAATATTCATAAATGGATAATTACTCCAAATACCCTTGAAAATTGGTGTATGATAAGGAAAATGGTGTATGATAGAAGCCCCCTAGAATATTATAACGGTTCTAAAAGCTCGAACAATAACTTAGTCTGATAATTTTGTTAAAAAACATGCAATTAATTTTTCTACTTTTCATTTCATTTTCTTTTTTTTTGAGTAGTGATGGATACTTTTATTCAGAAAACTAGATGACATGATATGATTATTAAATTTAAATTTAAATATTTTAATTGATGGTTTGATAATCTATTATGGATTGAGTATTTTTAATATATGATTTTGACAATCAATTAACGTGTTAAAATTAAATTGTTAAATTATAATCACGTTATCAAACTTTATGAGAAGATTTTGGAGAGTATTTCAGCATTTTCCTTTTGTGTGTGTGTGTGTGTGTGTGCGCGTGCGTGCGCGCGCGTCACTTAACACCTTCAAATTTAACATCTTAATTCATGGTTTAATATTTTAATTATATGTTCAATTATAAGATAATACAATTAAACTACAAATTAAGATGTTAAACCATGAATTAAATTGTTAAATTTGAAGGTGTCAAATGTTATGATGACACATCAAGAATGTGAGGGGAGGATAACGGGTATTTGCATCATTGCTCTTCAATGATAACAAACAATTTTTATTTTTGTCCTTGTCTTACTTGATTACACATTAAATATTTATGTAAGAGGCCATATATCATGCCCCTCAAATTCTCCCACAATTCTCTCACAATAGTAATCCATGATTAATTCAATAATTAGTGTTTTGGATTAACGATTAATTTATAATTATGTATTTTTAATTATTTAGAATTAATCATCAATTGATATGGAGCTTAATTACAAATTAAAATTTTAATAATTATGAATTAATCGTTGATCCACCACATTAATTATGAAATTAATTAGTGTGAGAAAATTTCAGGGGATATGAAGGGGCAAAGTATAATTTTCCTTTACGTAATAACAACATATCTTTCTGAATACTTTCCAATGGACCCCTCAACTCTTCCCTCTCTATCTTGAAGATCGCTTAATCTGGACGAAAGCTAAAAACGGGGTGTTTTCGGTTAAAAGCCTATTTGAATCAATTACGGAGATTGAACCATTGCCCGACAATAATTTCTGGACCCAACTGTGGTCATGGAACTTCCTGGTACCAAAGGTACAGATTTTTATCTGGCGCTTAATCTCAGAATGTTTGCCTCTGAATGCCAAATTGGGTTACCTTATATCTCATATTGATACCACCTGCCCACTATGCCAACATTACTTTGAAGACACGATCCATTTCATAAGAGATTGCCATTTCACTAGGGCTGTTTTCTTCTCGATTGGACTCCAAATTGACAATGTCCTTGGTGAGCCAGCCTTGATTCTCGAGTACCTTGCAAATTCACTCCCCCAAAATCTTTTTGCAATGGTTGCAATCCTCTTATATTACGTTTGGAACGCTCGTAACGATCTCCTGTTTCAGCAAAAAAGACCATCAATTCACCGGACAGTTCTTTCTTCGATAAATTGTTTTGCTCTTCGGGTACAATCTAGAACTTCTCAGGAGCGACCTCCTCCTAAACCCCCTGACCTGAACCGATTCATCTTTTTCTGTGATGGGTCATAGAAAGAATCCCACGGTGGATGGAGTTATGTGTGCCTTCAAAACAATTTGCTCATTCTATATGAAGCAGATTATAAAACGGGTATAAACCCGTTATATATGGAACTTCAAGCCATCCACAAAGCCATGCTTACTGCAATTGCTAGGGGATTTATACACTGCCTCTTCCATTCAGATTCCAAAGAGATTATTGCTAATCTCATGGAGTCTCAAATCCCTATTCCGGCTGATTGGAGAATCGCCACACTCGTATGGGAAGTTTGGAAACTGGCTCAAGCTCATCCTACCTTTACTTTTGAATTCGTTCCGAGATTACAAAATTCGCAAGCCGATATGTTAGCTAAACACGCACGGAATACTAGGTCACACACGGAGGGATCCTTCTTTCCCGTCCCCTGCCTGCCGCAATTGGTTTCTCGCCCTGAGTTTCTCTGAGAGCCGTTGCGGTCCTTTCCTGCATCCTATTAAGTTGGAGTATTTTTATATCTCCCCTGCTCTGCACCCTTAGCTTCATGTCTTTTTTGTGCTTTTCTCGTAATAACCTACTTTTTTATCTTGTTTGCTTTGTTATGTTTCTTTTATATGTACCTCTCAACGTTATGTATTTTTTTAATGAATAATATATACCTACGGGTTTTAAATCAAAAAAAAAGAAAAAAGAAAAAAAAAAAAAGAATACTTTCAGAGACGCATATATTGAAACAAATCCCAACGGTAAACAAGTCCTACGGAACATTTCACATACATATACTAGTTACCTCAACATAATACATAAACAGAACACACTCTTCTAGGATTAGCATTACATAAAGAGTACAGACATGTCTTCATATCAAATACTCTAAAGAGTATATATCACATTGATAACCATTAACATTGTTTTATTAGATAACAATCCAATAAGTTTACCATTTCCCAACAGTAGTCCTCTGCTGGTAATTGTAGAAGTACCCATTCTGATAATGGTAATGGCCGAACCTGGAGTTTTGGTTGTATTGCTCATTAACCCTAGTATCCGTACCGGTCCCGGTACCCGTACCTGTAATTGTACTTAGACTTGTACGCATACCGGTACCGGTACCGGTACCCGTACCCGAAGCTGGAATTTCGACAGTCTTTTTCTTTGGTGAATAACATGTAGACAAATATCCACCGTAAATCTTAGCCGCCTCATTGCTATCGATGGTTGCTTCCTTAGTAGTAGATTGACGTCCTTTTCTATACAGATTAAAGAAGCTAAATGCTTCTTTATTCTTGGCGAAGTCTTTCTGGCGTGTTGCCATTAATGGAAGGAAGCTAGTTTACTGAAAGTTATATGTGTTAATTGTTTGGTGTTTTGATTGCATATCATGATGTTTGGATGGTCGATTATTTATAATAGGTGCATGATACGTCTGATCAGTAGTAACTAGTAAGTACAATGTATGGTTGAAGAGATGACTTTCAGTCAATGGTCTAATGTTCGGTCTGGTATTGCTTAATTAGTCGGTTTGGGGAATTTATCTTTCGGTTTGTGGGGCTAAGATTTTAATAGGTCCTAATTTTACCTAATGAATGAAGAAGTGTGTCTTTCTTCAATTTTGATATGAATGAAAATTAAATACCCAACATAACATAAATCATGTATGGTCATGTATTCTATCAATTGAGCTATGCGCCTCACTTCGATGACACTTTTCTGAAGTTGTAGGTGATTAATCCTAGAAACATGAAGGCTGTTTGATCGGATTATTAGGTTGATCCCCGCACGTTGATGCGGGTAAGTATGTTGTCCGTCCTTCTAAATTTTGTTTTTAGTTTAATTTTTTTTTATCGCTAGTTGTTTGTTCGATTAGTTATTCATTTATTGACGTACTCAATATTTTGATTTTTGTTAAAATTGATGATATGTTAGATAATGATCAGATCTATCATAGTTAAAAATTAATTAATACAAGATTAATATTCAATCGAATTAATAATTCTTAATTAATATCACTAATTTTTATTATGTCTATTATATATTGTTAATTAGAATATAGCTATTTGTGATGGTGAAATTTGAGAACAAATAATATCCTTTATAATAAATATATAGAATATTTGTGGTACAACCAGGAGACCATTATCATTCCTCCTACAAATAGTGACGTGCCCCTCTAAGAAAACCAGAAACCTATCCACCGTAATATACACGATGTTTTATTTTTATTTTATTTTTTGTTTTAAAACATATTATTACGTGACATGTATGTTATTATGTTCGGTTAATATAATTATTTATTAAAAAAAAAAAAAAAAAATCTAATTATTTCTTTGTAAATAAAAAATTAAAAGTTTCATTAGTTTCCATATATTTAGAACTAATGTATTTGTACTAAATTATTATTATAAAAAATAAAATAACATAAATAAGTCATAAAAAGTGTTATAATTATAAAAACTCATTATTCTAAAATGGTTTACCGGGAACACTACTATTTGGAAAAAGTATCGTGCAATATTTTGTAAAAAGATAGACAAGAATATTAGAAAAAATAGCATGAAATCGTCTATTGAAAAGAAAAAAATCAAACAAAAGGATTTCTTTCAAAAAATATTTTTTTTATTAAAAAAATACTTCAAATATTAAATATCAAATCAACTAGTAATATAAGAAAAAGAAATGAAAAGTATACTTGTCACGTTAGAGGTTTGAAAAGGATTTGTGTATTTTTGTTGTTTTAAAATTATTTTAATAAATGAAAGGATGAAAAAAAGTTTTATATAGAAGATTTAGCCTACGAAATTTGTAAGGGGAAAAAAATTCATCCCCGCGCGTGAAAGAAAAATCAATGGTTTTAGTGGTATTTAATCATATTTCGAGAAATCATGTATTATCTTATTTATTGTTTAGTATGCAAATTAAATATGATAATAATATGTCTAATATTATCATATTGAATCATAATTTAGATCATAATTTATAAGAAAATATCCCAAGACATATTAAATTTAGATCTCCAACCAAATGAGAAATTGTGGCTCGAAACACGGATCTACATTTAAATATGTCTAATTGATACAAAACACAATTACTTAAAATTTGTTCAGTGTGAAATACAAAAATTATATGTTATAAAAATTGATGAGTTCAAGTTTAATTGACATTAATTTTTTATATTTCCGAACAATATAAATACAAGAAATGTGGCTTCTCTTAGAAGATGTATTTAGGGTCAATTCGGTCTGCTATTTTATACTTTAAAGTAGATTATCTGAAGAGGAGCATATTACTGGTTTGCACAAAAGTAATTGTACATGGCATCCAAACGAATATATTCTTTCCAATCATATTGGAATGTTGTTCTATTCTTAACCCAAACATATCTTTATTATTATATTTTCTTGATTAGGTCTCAGTTGTATTGTACGAGATATGATGGTACATTAACTTATTTAACCTTTCTTTTGTTGATTTGCTTAGTTGTAACATTTTTAAAATTTGTAATTATATAAAAATAAATATTATTATTTTCTCTTTTTTAAGAACTTATAAAAATAAATTTATTATTTAAAAGAATACTAATGTTAATTGATTTTCCTGAATTCACAACGTTTCACGCTTCATGATTTACTGCCGTATAATCCTTTTATTATCACTTCCTTTCAATCGTATGATAACCGTTGCTCAAACTGTCAAACATATACCCCCTCGTTCCCCTCTCGCTCCTCTCATTTCAGAAGAATCGTGAAGCCCTGGCGGCGGAGACGACGCCCCGATCCTTTGCTTAAATTATTTTTATGACACAAGTCCGGTCCCAAGTTTTCAAGTACCCGAGGCCTATTTTCAAAATAGACCCCATATGCACTTTATTTATTTAAAAAGAATATTAAAGTATGTTGTCACTATATTTTTTGTTCAAATCTTGCTTAGATTATTTTTTTGTTCATATTTGCAATGTATTTTGGAAAAAGAAAAAAAAAATAGCTTGTGCGATTTGAACTTATCTCTCACAAGAAAGACAAGTATTTTATCAATGGATCACATATTTTTTTGTGATCTTTAACAGTTTTATCATAATTATACTTATTTTTAACTAGATAAATCATGTTTTTCAAAAAATTTGGATCCCTAAAAATTTGTATCCGAAGTCCGGACGTATTGTGCCTATGACTGGGGCCGGGCCTGATATGACATGAATTAATATAACACTAGCATGGTATCCGTGCAATTGCGCGGGTTTGTTGTTGAAAATTGTATTTTCCTTTTCCTTTTGCTTATGCTAATAATAGCAATGGCCAAACCAAATAGAATTAGCTCGTCTTACTTGATTGTGATCAACTAGACGTGTTTAAATCAGGAGAAACGCTTCATGTGTATTAAATCAAAATTTATTAAATCAAAACTGGTTTACTTATCAATGTATTTGTTTCTGCTAAATATATGTATACAAAAATGTGATGACAGATAAATGACAATATTGGAGTTTGATCATGTATGTGAAACTTTTGCAAACTATGCTTAGTGGATTGCTAGCAGAAAATTATTTTTCTCTTTCCAAGCTTGGAACTGAACCACCAAAAAAAAAACATAACAAAACATAAAAATCAATGGAAAACATATAATTCGTAGTAACTTAAATAATTGATCAACTCACCAAACTCTAAATTAAAAGAATTTATCCAATCAATTCTTCTGTAATATGCAAGAAACAATTTATTACTTCTCATGCCAACTTCACAAACATCAAGTGCATATAACTTAAAATGTCGAAATTTTACAATAACATTTTACAATCCCAAAATATGCACAAAACCCCTATGAATTGTCAAAAATTTATGAGACTCTTCAAAATTATGGAAATGCCCAATATACCCGTAAAAAACGAATAATAGGGTTTTTACCTTTTTGAGAATTGCCGAGTTGTCACGCTCAAGAATTTACTTCTCCACAATAATTAAAATTTGATGATTGCAATTATATCTTTGGCACCCCTCGAATTTTGAAAAAATATCACATATACGGATATACCCCTGAAATAAACCGTAATTTAAAATATATCCCTCCAAATGAGAAATATACAAAAATACCCCTAGAAATTTGAAAAATGTTACATATATCCTTGAAATGAACCACAATAATCATATATACCTCTGAATTTCATAAAATTTTACAAAATCCCTAAAGATGAGAAAAATATTATATATACCCTTTAATTTCATAAATTTTCAAAAATATACCTCAAAAAAAATATCATGTTATTCTTGAAGTTCATAAAATTATCAAGAATACCCTGAAAATGAAAAAACTGTAACATATACCCTTGAAATTAAACCTAATATTAGATACACCCCTGAATATGGAAAAAATATCAGATATACCCCTGAAATTAAGCCTAATTATTTGACTTACTAACATATAATATATATCCTTGAAAATGAGAAAAATATAAAAATAACCTTAACAATCAGAAAAATATGGCATATACCATTCAAATTAACCAAAATATAAAATCAGCTCGTTAGTAAACCAAATTATTACTTGAAATTGAGAAATTAAGAAGCTAACAATGAAAATTACCTTTGGTCTATCTCGCTCATATTGTCTCGATTTGAGTCCTCTGATCGGCTCGTTTATCCTCAACCCCATCTACCAAAGGTTCGACTCCCGCGAGCTTTTTATTGCCCATAATGTCCTGTCGCAATTTAGCCTTCAGGCCTAGGCATCATGCCCTCCAACATCATCCCTCATTTAATATTTTACTTCAAATGAAAATAGAATTGAAAATACAATTTAAATAAATATTCATAAATAATATATTTTGATAATAGTGGTTACTTGTGAGCGAAGAACACGAAGCGCACTCTGTTGAAATATAAACTTAATTGATATGTTTTAGGTTCATGTTTATTGAATTCAATGTATGAGTGTGAAAGGTCAAGTTCATCTCGGAAATATGATTCATGAAATTTATATTAGTGAGAGTTAAATGTGATTCATGTATGTATGAATTACCTAGCCTATAAATAGGATTTCATTTCATTTGTAAGATGAAGAAAGTAAAAAGAGAGAAAAAGAAATAGAAACAATATTGAAAGTTATAGAGAATAATTCTTTTTTCTTCTTCCATTAAAATCTAAATATTGTGAGTTTATTCCAACAAATTGGTGTCAGAGCGAATTGCGGGTTCTGGTAGTACGTCACTAGGGCAGATTCAGCTGCCACGACTCACGAAGTCGAACTACGAGAGTTGGAGCATCCAAATGCGTGCATTGCTCGGTGCACAAGATGCATGGGAAGTAATCGAGGACGGTTATGAGGAACCGAAATCTACAACTGGCTGGATGGCAAATCAGTTTAAAGTATTGAAAGAGACATGCATGAAAGACAAGACCGCTCTCTATCTCTTATTTCAAGCAGTGGATGAGTCGGGTTTTCAGAAAATTTCTGGTGCGGTAACCTTGAAGAAAGCTTGGGAGACTTTGCAAAAGGTCTTCAAAGGTGCTGACCGAGTTAAACAAGTGAGGCTTCAAACCTTACGAGGTGAGTTGGAGGCCATGAAGATGAAAGAAACGGAAGGAGTGTCCGATTATATCACACGTGTGCAAACGGTCGTAAATCAACTCAAAGGCAATGGAGAAACCCTAACTGACGCGAGGGTTGTCGAGAAGATTTTGCGATCCTTGACTGAAATTTTTGAGAACGTAGTATGTGCAATTGAGGAGTTTAAGGATTTGGAAAATATGACGGTCGATGAACTTGCTGGTTCTCTTGAGGCACATGAACGACGCAAAAAGAAGAAGAAGAACGAGTCACTCGAGGAGGCCTTACAAGCAAAGGCAACTATCAAGGACGATAAAACGATGTTTGTCCAAAATAATCGAGGGAGAGGACGCAGCCGTGGAGGTCGTGGTTTTGGTTGCAGACGAGGCCGCGGTCATGGTGATAATAATTATGAAGAAAAGAGCCACCCTAATCAACGGAATTGGCGGGGTCGAGGGGGGGGGGGGGGGGGTCGTGGAAGAGGCGGCCGATCAAATCGAACGAATTTCGAGTGCTATAATTGCGGCAAAACTGGGCACTATGCAAAAGACTGCTGGTTTGAAAAACGAGTAGATGAAAATGCGAATCTGGCCGAAAAAGAAGAAGAGAAAAATCATGGCATTCTCATGATGGCTTATAAGTGTACCGTTTCGGACAGTGACATGGTATGGTATCTTGATACATGTGCAAGCAATCATATGTGCGGACACAAACATTTCTTCGTGGAGATGCAAGAAATAGAAGATGGACATGTGTCGTTCGGTGACGCGTCGAAGGTCCGAGTGAAAGTCAGAGGTAAAATCTGTTTTTCTGTAAAAGGTGATAAAGGAGGTTCTATCGAGGATGTATATTATGTGTCCGACATGAAGAGTAACATCTTTAGCAAGGGGCAATTATTGGAAAAAGGATACTCGGTTTTCATGAAAAACCGGATGATGCACTTGAAGGACAAAAGAGGACAATTAATTGCAGATGTCGAGATGGCCAATAATCGCATGTTCAAACTGAACTTGAGAAGCATAAAAGAAACATGTTTGCGAGTCGACATGAATGACAAAGCTTGGTTATGGCACTTACGGTTTGGGCACTTGCACTACAGTGGTCTAAATGAGTTAGCAAAGAAAGATATGGTACATGGGCTGCCCAACATGGATTACGTTGGCAGTTCTGCGAGGGTTGTGTACTCGGTAAGCATGCGAGGAACTCATTTCAAAAGAAGGCAGAATTTCGAGCGAAGAAACCTCTCGAGTTGGTTCATACGGACATATGTGGACCAATTACGCCTATGTCGCTCGGTGAGAAAAAGTATTTCATCACTTTCATTGATGATTACACAAGAAGGACATGAGTTTATTTCTTGAAGGAGAAGTATGAGGCATTTGAAGTGTTCAAAAAGTTCAAGGCTTTGGTTGAGAAGATGAGCAGATTTTACATCAAAGCTTTACGGTCCGATAGAGGCGGAGAGTATATGTCAACTGCCTTCATGAGTTATTGCGAAGAACAAGGAAACAAAAGATTCTTGACTGCACCTTATTCACCGCAGCAAAACGGTGTAGCCGAGAGGAAGAATCGGACTATTCTCGACATGGTTCGATCGATGTTGAAGAGTAAAGACATGCCAAAAGAATTTTGGGCAGAAGTCGTACAATGTGCCGTTTATGTACAAAACCGCTGCCCACATACGAGAGTTGCGGATAAAACACCACAAGAAGCTTGGAGTGGACAAAAGCTAACGGTATCACACTTAAGGATTTTTGGTAGTGTGGCGTATGCGCACGTACCAGATCAAAGACGGACCAAACTTGATGATAAAAGCAAGAGATACGTATTCATCGGATATGACGAGACGACAAAGTCTTTTAGGCTATTCGACCCAATTTCAAAGAAGGTTGTAGTAAGCCGGGACATACAAGTGAATGAAGAAATCGCATGGGATTGGAGCGACCAAAAGGAGATGACGCATGAGAAGGAGAAAGGAGAATCGTTAACCTCTACGCGTTTAATTGCATCGATCAGCCCCTCGTCATCCAGTGATGAAGAAGAACCGAGAGAACCGCGAATGAGAAGAATGCAAGACTTGTACGATGCAACAAGCGAGGTACACCTTATATGTCTTTTGGCGGATGTCGAGAACATTTCTTTTGAAAAGGCAGCGAGAGATAAGAAATGGCAAACAACGATGGATGAGGAAATAAGCGCCATTGAGAAAAATAAAACGTGGGACTTGGTGAAGTTGCCGGAAGGTTATAGGTCCATATGTGTAAAATGGGTTTATAAGAAGAAAATGAACGCTCAAGGTGAAATTGAGAGGTACAAAACACGTTTAGTCGCTAAGGGCTATCGGCAAAAGGCGGGAATTGACTATGATGAGGCCTTTGCACTGGTTGCAAGGATGGAAACAAGCCGACTTCTCATATCTCAAGCGGCACAATTCAAGTGGCCGATCTATCAAATGGACGTACAATCTGCATTCCTAAATGGTGTGCTAGAAGAAGAAGTATACGTGGAGAAACCACCCGGTTATATGAAAGCCGGAGATGAGAAAATGGTCTTGAAGTTGAGGAAGGCGCTGTATGGGCTGAAGCAAGCATCTCGAGCATGGAACACTCGTATCGACACCTACTTCAAGGAAAACGGGTTCATGCAATGTCCATACGAACATGTCTTGTATGTGAAAAAGAGAGAAGATATTGTTTGTGGCTCTCTACGTTGACGATCTTATTTTCATGGGGAATAATAAGGAGATGATACAAGAATTTAAGGCAGCAATGACTCGGGAGTTCGAGATGACCGATTTGGGCTTAATGAAATATTTTCTCGGTCTTGAGGATAAACAAGGAAAGCCGGGGATCTTTGTGTCGCAAGAGGCGTATGCAAAAGATATTTTAAAGAAGAACAAGATGAAAGATTGAAATCCGACAGCGACGCCGATGGAACTCGGTGCAAAACTCTCGAAGTTTGATGGAGGAGATAGTGCTGACGCAAGCAAGTACTGGAGTTTAGTTGGTAGCTTGCGGTATCTCACATGTGCGAGACCGGACATCGCGTATAGTGTTGGCATAGTGAGTCGGTTCATGGAGGAGCTGAAATACTCACATTGGAAGGCAATAAAAAGGATTCTTCGATATATCCGAGGTACGGAGTCACTCGGGTTATATTATTCTCAATCAAATGAGTATAAACTAGTCGGCTATTCCGACAGCGATTGGTGTGGAGATGTAGATGACCGAAAAAGTACACCAGGATATGTATTTTACATGGGAGACACGATTTTCACGTGGCTTTTGAAGAAGCATCCGATCGTAACGTTGTCGACATGTGAAGCAGAATATGTGGCAGCATCATGGTGTGTGTGCCACGCAATTTGGCTAAGGAGCTTGTTACACGAGTTAAAACTTCCACAAGATGAAGCGACCGAAATACGAGTTGACAATAAATCTGCAATTGAGTTGGCAAAGAATCCGGTGCATCACGAGCGGAGTAAACATATCGACGTTCGCATCCATTTTATTTGGGAACATGTGAAGGAAGGAAATGTGCGAATGAGTCATGTTACGACTCATGATCAAGCAGCGGATATGTTCACAAAACCGCTTCCGAAGATGTTGTTCGACAACTACAAGACAATGATCGGAATGAAGGATGGAAACAAAAATAAGTTTATGGAGGAGTGTTGAATTATAAACTTAATTGATATATCTCATTAGATTATGTTTTAGTATGAAATGTCAAGTTCATCTAGGGAATATGATTCATGAACTTGATATTAGTGAGAAGTTAATGTTAGAGTTAAATGTGATTCATGTATGTATGAATTACCTAACCTATAAATAAGATCTCATTTCATTTGTAAGATAAAGAAAGTAAAAAGAGAGAAAAAGAAATATAAACAATATTGAAAATTCTAGAGAATAATTCTTCTTTTTTCCTCCATTAAAATCTGAATATTGTGAGTTTATTCCAACACACTCCACTAACCATCTCAAATCTTTTCGCTAATTACACCGTAAATTTCGAACTGTATAATCACGATAAAAAATAAAGCTACTTAATTCCACAATTAATTACAATATATAAAATGTAATAATATAATTGACAGTTGAAATAATCAAATTATGAGAAAAAATCTTTATTTATATTGCAGTCAACCATTATATTTCCATCGTAGAAGCCAAGAGCAAAGGAGACTCATTCCTTCGTCGCTCCTTCCTCGTTCGTTCACACACCATTAGAACTCGAGGGAAACGCGACCCGAAATCGTCACCATCAGAGCTCGTTGACACGCCACGCCGTTAACTCCGGATTACTTCTCTCGCTTGTCGCCAGTAGGATTGGGGCGGACCATCCCCGCTTCAAAAATCAAAATCAAATAACAACAACATCACGGCTAATCATGAAAATTAATTATATAATTAATAGAAATAATTAGTCAAGTTTATGTAAAATATTTACGCAAATCTTTGAATTTTCATGTCAAGACTATGATTATGATACATTTCGAGCATGAAAAGAGCCGCCATTTTCGTTAGCAATACAACCCTAAATCTGGATGAGAAAAAATGTGTATTAATTAGTAAAAGTTGCAATTTCATAATCCTAGAATTGCCAAGGTCAATTTCAGTTTTGAAATTAACAGGTCTTTAGAGAAATTCATGAAAAAAATGGTGAAATAAAAAGAAAGAACTACGCAAAAGGAAAATACCGATGATCATGCTCAAAATAGACTTTTTCAAGGCTTTCGACACAATTTCGTGGGACTACGCACAAAACCTCTTAGAGGCCCGTGATTTCCCGTCAAAGTGGGTTAGATGGATAAAAGATCTATTTACCTCGGCTTCTTCGAGGATTAAAATTAATGGAAATTTAGGGAAAAAATTCAAACACAAGCGAGGTGTACGACAAGGCGATCCCTTATCGCCGATGCTATTCGATTTGGTGGCCGACTCGCTTCAAGCTTTTATCCAAAAAACGAGCCACCTAATGGCATCACCGGTCAAATTTGCAACTAGGGCGCTACAATACGCCGACGATACTATTCTATTTGTAGAAGCGCACCCGACCAACCTTAAGGTACTAACCTACGCTCTAAACCTCTTCCAACGGGTCTCGGGACTCGCGATTAATTGGGACAAAACCGCCTTTGTGCCGATAGCGGTACCGGAGGATTTACACGGGACACTAGAGAGGTTACTAAATTGTACAAAAACATCGCTACCGATATTGTACCTTGGCATGCCCCTAAACACCAAAAAACCAAGGAAAATCGACTATATCCCGCTAATAAAAAAAATGCAATCAAGACTCTCCGGATGGAAAGGAAAATGTCTCTCTTTAGGGGGCCGATTAGTCCTCGCGAAGTCGGTCCTCAATGCGGTACCAACATATTTCATGCAATGCTTCCGCCTTCCCAAATGGCTATTTAAGGAAATAAATAAAATTACAAGAAAATTTCTTTGGAAGGGAGATCAAGAATGTCTTGGCGGACATTGTCTAATTAATTGGGACAAGGTATGTTTACCAAAGGAATATGGAGGTTTAGGAATGTTAAACCTAGAAACCCACAACACCGCTCTTTTACTAAAATGGTTATGGAAAATTTGCCAAAATAATCAAGGAATGTGGGCGTCCACCATACGAGATATTTACGGAGTCGGGAATGCATCCGAGTTACAAAACTTATTGAACAACCACTCCTCCTACTTCGTCAAAGACCTCTTCTCCCTTATCCCTCAATTCCGAATTGCTTACGATCTAGAGCCGTCAACTAACCAACAATCATGGATGGGCAAACCGGACACCTTCTCCACCTCCGCAATATACAAACTACTCATAAACCCCGGTTTGTTGAGCAAATGGAATACCATCCTATGGAAAACAAAAGCTCCGTTAAAGACTAGATTCTTCGCATGGTTAGCTCTAAACGAGAGGATTCTAACGGGAGACGTCTTAAGGAAAAGAAATTGGCCCCACGAGACGACTTGCAAAAATTGCAACAACGTCGAAGAATCGGCAATCCACCTACTTGTAAATTGTCCTTACGCAAGAAGGGTTTGGCAAGGGATTAAGACCATCATCGGATTCCCGTTCGAAACCCGAGATACAATACCGAATTTTTGGCTTGACGCCCGAGCTAAGAAATCCAAGGAAGAAAAGGAGATCCTCGACACATATTTTGTAGCCACTATTTGGGCTATTTGGAAAGAGCGAAACAACCGGATTTTCAACCAACAAAGGACACCACCGGCCTCGACAATAGCAAGGATCAACCACGAAGCAAAGGAATGGAAACTCCTCTTTTAGTTTTTGGTAATAACGTTTATTACCTAGGAAATGTCTTTATTTATTTTTTGGGTCGCTAGACTAGGTTTCTTTTTACATGATTATGTAAAATTAAAACGATGTATTAAACTTGCATTAATATATCAAAAAGAAGCTCCGCTTCTTTATTTTCAAAAAAAAAAAAAAGAAAGAACTTAAAATCAATTAAAATCATATCAAAATCAGAAATCTACACCAACTTTTAAAGGTTCAAAATCAATCGATGCAGGTGATTGGATCCATCGCCAAAAATCGATCCAAACTCAGACATATTGAACCAAAAGCAAAATCAAGATGAGAAACTGAAAATCGAGCAATTGTAAAGACCAAAAGCAGCAAAATGAAGAGCAGAACGCAAGCAATGAGAAAAAAGACAGTCACCTGCATAAAAAAGTTGCATCTTTTTACGCCAGAGCAAGCATTTTCCAAAGTTGAAGAAGACGCGTAAAGAACTGCCAATCCCGTCACCCTGGGACAGCGAGCGTCGTAGGTTTAATCGCCAACTGCGTTACCGTCGGTCTTCTCTTCTTCTGCAATGTCAATGAATGAGGAGTGGCGCTTTAAGCACGAATGAAGAGAGAAAATAGAGACGCCATTTTCTACCCTACCTCACCATCGTACGGCGGTAAAATAACAATCTAACGGAGAAGAAAGAATAAACGTGGAAGCGTAAAAAAGAGCCCAATCAACTCGATTAGTACTATTTTTTTTTTTGTGTGTGTGCATAAACTCGATTAGTACTATTAATAATTATCTTTTACATGATATAACATCTCACTCGACGCGCGATGGCTAGTTAGTGTTGGAGCATACAATTAATATAATTAAAATGAAAACTCAAAATTAAAATAAAATTATATTACTTGTGTTCTTATTCTTGGTGACCAAGTATTTCACATTTTCTTTTAGCCGTTTCATAAGTTGCAATTAATTATTTCTGTAACGTCTTGTAATTATAATTATAATTATAATTATGTTAAATAATGAAACGCATAACATCTCATAAGCATCCATCTATATAACACATATCATTGATATCAATAGTGAGAAGATATCTAGTATACACAGAACATAGAGAGTTAGTGAAGAGAGATATTAGACATAAAATATACACAAGATGGAGAGAGTGAGAGGTATTAATTATTATATACGAACATATCCAACAACCATATAGAATCTATATTTTTCTAATAATCCTCTATATTATTCAATATACTATTTTTTATATACAATATACCATTTTGTATATGCAATATACTATTTCGAGTTGAGTATTGAATAAGAATATCCACCGTTGTTTTAATGATCGTGTCCTAAAGAACGAAATCTCCGGATTATCTTGAGACATTTCCAACAGTCTGAATGAACGGACGGAATAATATCTAAAAACAACGTTCATGCAATCCGGATAATGATTTCAACTTTATTGTATTATTTTATTATAAGTTGATTTTGTATGTATGTTATATTCAAATGTTATAATTTAATAATATTTTATTCTTTATCGACATCCGGATATATCGTTTTATTATAATTTTATTTCAACAGTTAGTACTATCATCATAAATTTAATATTATATATTAAAATGAAAAATATAATTATCATATTAAATGCCAGGTATTATCCTAATTTACCAACCCCCTTATTTTGGACCCATTTGTATGCAATCTTCTCATGCCACATCATCACAATTATTTCAACCATTAGATTATGATATGTGGCAACATATGAACCATGGATTAACCTTTGAATTTGTGTGACTATGTTTTATTTGTAGACATTTATTTGTCCTTTATTTTGCACATAGGTTTAAGCAATTTCAGATGGCCACATCACCTTACATTGATGATGTGTCAAAATATTATTCGTTAGGTTCATGTTGGAGCGGTTGCATTTAATTTTGATTTTTTCCACAATATGTTATATGATCGATTATGAATACAAATAGAATGTCAAGAGTTTAAATATATAACATTAATAAATTAATATATAATAAAACATACATCAAATATTATTAGTATTTTTCATAATATAATTTCAAAAAATTAAGAAATATAATCACTTGAATTTTATCTTTATTTTGAGTTCCATATTATCATATATTCAATATTTTTCTCTAACATCAAATTATGAAAACAATTATGTAAAAAAATATAGAAAAATAAGTATAATTGCATGAATGACTTGTAAGTCTAATTATTATTATTTTTAAAACTACAATTGAAAATATTTTGCACATACTACTAAGTATGTTATATTTGTATTTTTACTTAAAATAATTCCGTGTTAATCTTTAAAAAAAAGATAATAAAAAATGAAAGATATTTATTTACTAAACACAGCTAATTTCTTCAACTTATATAATATTTTTCAATAATAAATATGAAACATAAAATTACCAAACACAAATAATTTTTTTGAACTTTAAAATGTTATTATTCTTATATTTAGATAAGAAAATTTAAAATATCATATGGTTTGTTTTTTATTTATGTAACGCATGTTATTTTATTATGTTATAGTAACATTTATTATTTTTTGTATGTGTTGTATTAAAATACAAATAAACATTTCGCATTATGTCGAATTCAAAAATAGTATAATTATTTTTTCATTACCGAACTTGCTTAATCAGTTTGATTTTATTTTCATAAACATATTTGATCCCGAAAAATCATAACTATGTATTATGTGTATGACAAAACAAATGAAACAAAACCGCGGCGAAGTGCAGGTAATCTCCTGGTAAATGTAAAATCTGATAAGAGTGTTGTAAATTGTAGGGCTTCTTCATCTAGTTATCTCTTGATTTTTTTACATGGGAAACATTAAATATTTGGCTAATCAAATACTAAAAGTAGGGCTATATATTCCCTACCAAAAGGCATGAAAGTTAAAATCAATAATCCTTTTAATTAAAAAGAATATATCTACACCATTCCCTCTTTCAGAAAAGAAACTTAAAAAAAACATGGAGCAATTTGTAGGAAAACACCCTTATGATTAAAAGAAAGGAAAATGTTGTACATCCCCTACTCCCCTCCCCCCCAAGCCTTGATGACGTGGATAACGATTAACACCTCAAGAATTAACACACAAATACATGATTTAACATCTTAATTTGCGCTTTTAGTATCTTATTTTATGATTGAACACCCAAATAAGGTGTTAAATCATGTTTTTGTATGTTAATTCTTAAGGTGTTAATTCTTATCCATGTCATCAAGGCTCCAAGTGTAGGTTGGGGGGATGTACATCACTGCTCTAAAAGAAAAGCAGAAAAATTATACTTGTCCCCTCTAAAATCCCCCAGAAAACTTGATGTGTTGGCAAAAAAACATTTAATACGTTTAATAATAGCAAATTTACATCTTAGGTTTACTAGGTGTTAAACCTAACTTATTTATTTTATTATATTTTAATTAAATTTCACACGTTTCACATGTGGTAAATGGTGAATCGATACATTGGGTCAAATTTAATGTTCTTGCCAACACATCAATTGTGTTAGGGGATTCTAAGGGGATGCCTATCACCACTCTTAAAAGAATATTCTCCATGCAAATCTATTATTTAAATTTTCAATAATATACGTGTTTTTTCCTCTTCTTGTAATTGCAGAATAATACAGAGTATTTTCTTCATTTTTCCCCTTATGATATTTTTCTTCTTTTCGGGTGATGTTTAAAGTATCTTCTTTATTAGCCAAGTTAGATAGCAATACATATCATATCCAGATTAAATTCCTCCAAAAGTATATACGATTTTTTACTTTTGCCTGATTCTAACATATTGGAAAAAAAAATAGATAGCTGATTATCGACACAACACTGGAGGGCATAAGCCATTTAAGATTCTGAAATACATTACAAGTTAACTTTGCACTTTTACGTGCACGTTACCAATAAGAAATTGACACAAAATGAATTGATTTTTTTTTTTAATTTTAAGTGTATTTGTCCAATTTTATTTGCATGTGTGCACTCCAAACACATGCTCCAAAACGATATAAATTAGTATACAAAAGATATAATCCACTCCAAAAAATATTATACAAAACATTAGTCATACAGAATTTTTTAAAAAATATATATATTATACAATATAAAAATGCATAACATATATTGTATTACAAAAATAACATACATCTAGAAACTATATAATACATTTAAAAAGATATAACATGTAAAAAAATATAACTCATATTATTTTAATAAATGCATACATACATCTAAAATCTACAACCTATACATTTTAGGGAAATATTTAAAAAACCACCTAATTTTTTTGGATATAAAAAAAAACTCCAATCTTTCTAGAAACTCCAAAAAAACTCCTCAAATCAAACTTTTGTTTTCAAATACCCCCTCTAAGAGGGGTTAACTTTAACATTGGATGAGGTTAATTATTTTTTGGACAAAATACACTTCAATTTTCATATTTGTTATATTTTATTAATTTATAAAATTTCATAAATTTTTTTAACACATAATAATTTCAAAAAAATAATTGTTGTACATTGTAGTTATATGATTTCAATATTCATTTATTATTTTTGTCAAGAAAAACTAACATCAAATAATAATAAAATAAACAACAATATTAATAAAACTAACATCAAATATATATTTTTGTTATATATATTTGAAGTAAAACACAATTCATGAATCATTAATCAACCTAGTATATATTACGACACCAAAAAAAAATTCGATCTCCGTTATCCCGTCACAGATACAAAATTTAAAATTGGACCGATCAAGATATACATGTTTTTCAGTTTTGGACCCCCAACAAAAGGGGGTTGGGGTATGGTTCAACAACCAAAGAGGATGCTCGAGCCAACATCATTATAACCGTTGGATTGATCATGATTAATTTGGATTCTAACTTGAAGTTAACACCGTTAAAATCTAACATAGGCAAACAATTTAATGAACTTAGGGCATGTTTGGATGAGTGTAATTAGGGTAGTTAGTAGTATGAATTGCTGCAATTAGTCTAATACTCATGTTTGGATTGTAGTATTGGTTGTATTGCTGCAGTTGTAACTTCCCTTGATCCTCTTATTACAGCATTGGTAACATTCATGGAAACTCCAAGACTTGCAAAAGCAGCAATGAGAAATATTTGGCGGGAGAGAAATTAACCGCGCATCTCCTTGTCTTTTACCTTCGTCACTATTTATCGCCTAAGCTTGGTCATTTCTCTGTAAGTTCCTTTCTTCTCACAACCATTTTTGTTTGATTTCTCCTTCTGGTTGCGGTAAGCTCATTTCTTTGTAAATCTAGGTTTGTTTCTTCTTCTGTTCTCCCTCTCTCTCAATTTTGTTGTCTTCTTGTTGTTTCACGCCATGACCACTATCCCTTACCGAACTAAAGAGAGGCAAAACATCCAACAAAAATTCACTGAGATAATCTCTGTCAAGATTTTGTAGTTTTCTTAATTTATTGTTATGTGCAGTGGATTAGTTCCACATTTTGCAGTCCATTCAATTTCCTGGGTTCGGTATCTTTTTTAATTGTTGACAGCAAGTTTAGATCTCGATTTGTTAGTTATTATCGCTTAAAAGATCCCCTCTTCATTTAATTTGCTGATTTTTATTATTGGGTATCCAAAATTAGCATTTTGGTAGAAATTAAACTCGATTTTTATTGGTGATGGAGCTTTAAATCGTGTAAATAGTATATTGATCTCATTTCAGATTCTTAATTAAATTTGGTGATTTTAATGGACTCTCTCTCAAGATTAAACCACAATTGTGTTTCCTCAGTAGCCTAATTTTATGATTGCTGATTTTAATGGAGACAATGATACAAAGAACATGTGTTTCCTCGGTAGCCTAATAAAGCTCCCATTATAGCCTCTTGGATGCCTACCGAAAATGTTTTACTAAAATTTTTCATAGTACTTTAATTTGGATATTTAAAGATCTCAAATTGGAATTGTAACAATCAAATTTTGGGTTTTGGAGAATGAAAGGGTCGAAAGTAACGGTCGTAATTCATCAAGAAATTGCCTTGTTTATGGATTGATTTTAATGTTATGTAGATAGTAGATACGTCATTCATAGTTTCGAATTTCTGTGATGAATATTAGTTTCATCTTTATTGAATATGATATTTAATGTACAAGGAACACTAAACCTATCATTCAAAATACCGGGAGTTCTTCACACGAAGCTAAACAGTTTGTAAATATTGTAAGTTTGTTTAAATTCTGAGTTTGTATTTTGTATTTTGAATAATTGAGGGGCTCTTTTCCTAATTTTGGTTTTAAGGAAAAATTACCACGGAAATATTTGAGACTGATATGACAATGGGTGTCGCCACATTATTTTTTTTTAAGGATGAAACTGATCATTTATTTTTGAGAACCAATTATTTGGAATGAGTAACTAATTTGAAGTAAAGTATCTATAATTTACATCAATCCAAACGTTGGAATGGCGAGTACATCAATGCCAACTTCATACACCCAAACACAAAAATTATCATTGTTATTGCAGAAAATTGTATTGCAGGCTTTTGATTTACTATAGGAGTTCCAAAAACATCGTTCCAAACAGGCCCTTAATGAACTGGTGACTACAATATTTATCAAAGATATTCAAGTATTTGTTTGTTTTCAAATATGTTTCCAATTCTATCTACTTGAATATATTGAAAAAATAAGTTAATAATTATTTAAATTCATCATTTATTTATTATGTTTTATTTCACATACCAATTTGGAAAATTTACGCATGAATAATAATTAGCATGAAATTGTCAATTCACATAACCCCGGCCTCCATCTTTCTTCTTTATTCCTTGAGGTTTTTTAGATGATAAATTGTCAATTGCATCTTCTGGCTTTTTACAAGAAATATTAGGTGCAACCTCACTTTGTTTGAGTACTTCAATTTTGACTTTGAAGAATAGGGGTATATACTATATATTCGCATTAGCGAACCATATCGATTTCCAGAATTCACGTGAGAGTTAACGAAAATCGCATCTTGAGAACTTAACTTTGTGCCAACTTTGACATCCTTACACCATCTTCGCAGATAGTATTTTTTCGGAAGTTCTTTTATAATCATGTTGTCAAAAACTTTCAAAACATGAATTCAAACTTCAAACAATTACAACTAATACTATCGCGTGAAGAATCATACTCTACAATGTGTTCCCTTCTCTGATTCGGAGGACCCGTTATCACTTTATAATTGCTAATAGTCCCGTTCTCGCCGCAACTATATATCACACAGTTAAGAAATAAACCATATTCTTTCTCGAAATTATTATACAGTTTGTGTATAAATACTAGCAGCTTGTTTTAACAAACCCTGAAATGGAATCACGGGTGTGTCCTGAGTTGCCGATCTTCTATGAGTCTCTCAAAATGATCAAAAAATTCCAACAGATTTTTTTTTTGAATCAATATATCTTTTGATGACACTATTAAAATTAATACTCTCACTTCTTTGTGTACTCTTCATGTCAGCACAAAACACTTGTTTTCCATATACTAACACCCATTTTTCTCGATTTTTGAATAAATTGGTCAACCACTCGTTGTTTCTTAATTAGGCAATATTTCTCTAGCATAATAATCCCACAAATTCAAGAAATCCTTTTCGTCCTCGCAATAAAATACACAATAACTAAAATCATGTTCAAAGGTTTTAGATCCGCTAAAGACATGACTTAGATGCTTAGCGGCATTTTGGTACATGTGTAACATGTGCCACACACACAAACGATGAGTTGTATTTGGTCATACCTTCTTTATTTCTGCACTCATAGCTGCATCTTGATGTTAATACCACCTTCGGTGCCTTTCCTTTGACCACTTTGGTAAATGACTAAATGTTTCAAATAACCATGTAAATGATGTGATCTTCTCATCATAAAGAAGAGCAGCTCCAAAAATTATGGTTTCCTTGTGGTGATTAACACCAACAAAGGGCGCGAAAGGTCGACCATATGCATTTCTTTTGTATGTCGTATCAAAACAAATGACGTCTCCGAAAATCTCGAAATCCAACAAAGAATGACTATCGGCCCAAAAAATATTAGTAATCTCATTCTCATCATCCAGTTCTACATCAAAATAGAATGACGGATCAGTTTTTACCCGTTTATTTAGATATTGCATCACCGCACCCGCATCTCCTAGTGCCATATTATTTGTGCGCTTTGATTTTAAATAGTTCTTATGGTGATCTGATGGTTCAAAATTAAGGAAACGCCACCCCCCTACTTGTTTAGCCATAAAATCGTAAGCTTGTTTCGGTTTTAACCCAACCGCATCTGCCATTTTCGCAACTAGTTGATGAGCCTCACTCATACCTCTTTGTGATCTCAAAAAGACCCGTTTTCCTGGTGTTGCTTTCTCATGGTTATGGTTAGGGTCGAAGGACGTTATCGTATAAAGACCCTTCTCGCCCAATTTTATTGACATATGCGCTGGACAACCCGTGCGCACATCTAGTTTTTGGTACATCGCGGGTTCAGATCTTTCTCTACGACAACCATCATTGTTGCAACAAAAAGTTCGAGAAATAATAACATCGATCGACGACTTCCGAACAAATTGTTTTCGTATACTAAATCCAATATGAAAAGCATACATATTATAAATTCATAAGCATCTTCGTCACTTATAAATTTCAATATGCCTAACTTTGGTATATTCATTCGGTTCAAACCTTCTTGTGAATTTTCTTGTATTGAGTTGTAGACTTGTTGCTGAATATGATACAAAATAAAAATAACAAAAAATGAACATAAAGATGATGACATTGACAACTCAACAGTTTCATGAGAGAAAAAATAAAAATATACTATTATTAAGAATTTCGAAATAGTATAAAATTTACCTCTGTGAACTCTTCTTGATTTGTATCTTCAAGAATGCCATCACTTTCTCCCATTGTATCCAAACCTTATCGATCTTGAAACGAAAATGAATATTGTTAGTATTGTAATATTTTTTTCAAAACAAAAATTACTGGTGCAAAAAGTTTGTGAAGTATCTTTTTCTTGAATCTTGGTCTCTTGCGTTTCTTGTTTTTACTTTTTAGTTTTTCTTTTGTTCATTCGATTATTGTAGAAATAGAAATACATGATAAATAAAAGGAAATAAGAAAAAAAATATTTAGAGAACCTTTGATATATAATTAGAATGGATACTTTCCATTAATATATAAATACATGATTTGATATCTTAATTTATAGCTTAATTATCTTAATTTATGATTGAACATACAATTAAGATGTTAAATCATATGTTAAATCATGAATTAAAATGTTAATTTTTAACATGTTAAATCATATCCATGTCATCAAGAATGTGGGAGGAGAGGTGGAGGGAGGTCCAACATTTTCCACCCAACAAAGGAGCACCTCAGATGATTTTTTTTGGATGTGTGCTGACTGTTTTCTAAAAGAATTTCATATTTTTATACATTAAAAGTTCACTTTGGTTCGCCCAAATCTCCCTCTCCCATTAAAAGTTGGATACTAAGAATATGGTGAGGCCACGTCACCAGTACTGTTCACTGCCTGTTACTGTTCACTGCCGGGTACTGTTTACTGTCATTTACTGTTTACAACCAGTACTGTTCACAATCGGTACTGTTCACGTTACTGTTTAATTAGGTACTGTTCATATTTTACTGTTTTTTTTTTTTTTTTTTTTACGTATGCCTTGTATTCTAAATAAAATATTTGAATTTTTCTTTTGGAACATATGATATGTTTTGAGGAGGAAAAAAGTTTGTATTTATTGCATAATACTTGTGAGACTATTTAATATCAGATTTTTTTTTTAAATTAACATTTATGAAGATTACTTTTGTTTTGCACTTATAACGTTTTAGATAAAATTATTATTTTATAATCATAACAAATTTTGAAAAATCCCAGTGAAGCGCGAGAAATATTTCTATTTTCTTATCAAATAATATATTTCGCAGCGAAATAATATATCAAATAATATATAAAATTATTACTTTTGCTTATTATATTATTTCTTATCAAATAATATATCCCGCAGCGAAGCGCGGGCTATTTTCCTAGTCAATTCAATTCTAGCACAAAGTGAAAGATCTTAATTTTGATAATATACGGCACTTTCAATAAACAAAATATATGTAATCCTCAATAATAGAGGAATCATTCTTTTTTTTGATAATGATTGTATAATCTTTAACTCAACAAAAGATTATCTTTATGTTCGAATATATATGATTTTTGTTTGTTGATAATTACATTTTGAGATATGAAATATTATGAGATTTATCTGGCCCAGCAGGGGAGCTGCGCATGGCAAAGGCACACAGTGCACTTTTTTTTTTTTTCCCCCTTTCCAAATGTCCATAATTTTCCATTTCATCAAATTAAAACTTCTATATTATGTGTATCATTTCAATTATACTCAATATGAGTCATTTGATACAGAAATTTAACGCCACGATTATTTTTTGAAGTGAAACTTAATCCACGAATCGTGAATATATATATATATATATATATATATATATATATATATATATATATATATATATATATATATATATATATATATATATATATATATATATATATCGTATTATAATAATATAAAATAATTATATCGATTGTAATATATTAATTGATAAATTATGATATTATAATAATATAAAAGTTCATTTAATATTTTTATATTATTATGATAATGTATGATATGCATATAATGTAATATTATTATTATTTTATATTACAATAATGTTATATTATAATAATATTATAAAAATGTTCAAAGAAATATTATTATATTATAATAACATTACAAAAACATACTATTATAAAATTATTAACTTTTTATTAATTTTAATAAAACATTAATTTTACATTTCCAATAATAAAAATTTTAAAATTTTAAAAACAACCAAATAAAAAATTATATTTTTCAGGATATAATAATTTTGACATCCAGACTAACTATGAAACTACTAATTACTAATTTCTGAACTTTATACTCCTCTACCTTATAATCCGATTTCACTCTACTAATTCTACTTCCCACTTGGAAAAATCTCGAGAGAGAGAAGAGAGCCCAAGACGAGGAAAAAAATATCACGTCAGTGCGTAACGTCGTCATCTGGTTGGCATGGCACTATAGCAGACAACTGGTAACACACAACAACTTAGTCGGTCCCGCTAATTTATATGCAACAAATATCATAAGAACAAAGAATCTTGTCAGTACTATTTTTTTTTAAGAGAATTGTAGACCACGAATCGTGATTATTATAATTTTTTTTTTATTTTGATGACGTTGGAATTTTAATTCACAACCTCTACGACATGAGAATTTATTGTGATAAACAGTCAATCATCTAGACTATAAGATCATTGGCAATCAATATTATTAACAAAATAATACTATTAACAAAAGGAAAATAAATCCGCATCCTTCTAATCAGACCCGGCTCATGTGTAAGGCCCAAGAAGCATGGGCTTCAGGTCTTTTTTTTTTTGGGTCTAATTTTTTTTAGTATATATGTATATACATGGGATCCGGGTCCAAATCCAAACCATACCCGCAAACCCAAACCCGCTCATCCAGACCCGCGCATCCAAACCCGCTCACCCAAACCTCAGACCCAAACCCGAGCCCCTCATTTCTCTCTTTCTCTCTATCTTTCCACGACAACGACCTGTCTAGGGTTTGGCGATTTTGGCGATTCGAGTGACGATTCGAGTGGCGATTCGATCTTCTTCGTTTTTCTGCGGTTTGGCGACGATTTTCTGCGATTATCTTCGAATTTCTGCGATTTTCTTCGAGTTTGTGAGATTTTCTTCGAGTTTATGCGGTTTTCTTCGACTTTATGCTTAATCGCTTGACTGAATCTCTAGGGTTTGGCTTTGAATCGCTGAATCTCTGTGGTTTTCTGGGATTTCTTCGATTGAATTTGCTGCGGCTCTCTCTCTCTCTCTCTCTCTCTCTCTCTCTCTCTCTCTCTCTCTCTCTCTCTCTCTTAGTAATTTTTTCAATTGAATTTAGGAATAAATCGATTAGGGTTTAAATTGAATTTTTCCCCTGAGTTCTGTGACTTCTGTCGAGTTCTGTTGTCTGTTGATTAATGATTATGGTGTGAGTGTTTGACTGTCGAGTTCTGTTCGAGATTGTTTAGATTGTGTTGAAATTGATGTGGTTGTAAATTTACTGTCACATAATAGAAGTTTTGATTGTCGATATTGTTTTGATTATAAATTAATGTGGTTGTAAATCGATATGGTTGTAAATTGATGTGGTTGTAAATTGTTTAGATTGTTTAAATTGTGTTGAAAATTATTTAGATTGTTTAGTTGTAAATTTATGTGTTGTTCTCTTCTTCAACTCAACGATGGTCTATTTTGCTTGACAACGTGGAGGGTCTTACACTCAAGCCATTATCACAAACGCGTTAGGAAAATCGAATCGAGAGTATTAAACCATTAATGCATTATGCTTAAAAAATAAGAGATGATTTATTTGATTTAGCGGAAAATAATAAAACGGATCCCATGACAAAAAGTGAAGCTCAATCGCTTGTAAATAATGAGTTGGGGAGTTTTCAATTCTTATTGAGCATTGTAATATGGCACAATTTGTTGTTTGTTGTTAACGTCGTTAGTAAACAACTTCAAAGTGAAGATATACACGTAGATGATGCAATAAAACAATTAGAAGGGCTTGTTGAATATTTCACGAGATATAGAAGAGTAGGTTTTGAAGAGGCGTTAATTGAAGCCAAAGAAATGGCGGGTGAAATGGGAATCGGATATAATGTTGTTGCAAAACGGAATAGAACGCGAAAGAGACAATTTAATGAATGTGAAGGTAGTGAAGGGGTAACATGCACACCCTTGGAATCGTTTAGGTTGGAATATTTTTTAACTATTATTGATCAAGTAATTTCCTCCTTCAATTCTAGATTCGAGCAATTTAAGGAGTATCAAAAGAATTTTGGATTTTTGTTTGATTTGGAAAAATCGCGTTCAAATGACGAATGTTTGAAGAGTCATTGTATTAATCTAGAAGAAATTTTGAAACATAATGGAGTTTCCGATGTGGATGGAAGTGATTTGTATTCGGAGTTGAAATTTTTGGAAAATGTATTGTCAAAAGATGTAAAGAAGCCAATTGAGGTTCTTAATTGTTTGGAAAATATGGCTAGTTCTTTTCCAAATAGTTGGATTGCTTATATGGTGCTTTTGACGATACCGGTTACGGTTGCTTCGGGAGAAAGGAGTTTTTCAAAATTAAAATTGGTTAAAACTTATCTTCGATCCACAATGTCGCAAGAGAGGTTAAATGGATTGGTTTTGTTATCAAATGAAAGTGATTTAATAGAAGAAATAGATTACACTCATGTTATTGATACTTTCGCTTCGAAAAATGTGAGAAGATTAATGTTTAAGTGAGATTTTTTAATAGTATGTTATTTTGGAATTATGTATTTTGACATTTTTAAGGATAAAATTAATGTAATCTTTTTTGAATTTTATATTTGATATTTTTGAGTATGTAAATGAATTTGCGGGTCCAATTTTCAATTTGGCTTCGGGTATTTCAAAACCCCGGGCCGGCCCTGCTTCTAATCCATTCAATCACCAAGATATCATTGATAAGTTGTCAATTTCTCATATGCAAAATCTTAGTATGTAAAGTTCCATGCCATTTTGCAGATAAATAAATAGGAGAATAAGAACCAAAGCAATAAAGCATACAACTATCATATATTTAATTACAAGCAATTCTACTGATTAAAAAGCTTCAGATTTACGGTGTCAGATCTTAACACGGCTTATAAGGCTTTAAAAAGTGTTGCGCGCGCACGAACACATGAAAATTTTCGAAACAATAGCATCTCATCAAACAGTTCGTGTTTTAAATTAAGATCCATCACTATTTAATTTACATACATAAGAAAGCTATTAAAATTAATGTTTTTTTAATTAATAATATTATTAGGGCAGGATAATATTCAATGTATTTGTGTGTGGATGTGAGATATATGTGTCTATTAAATAGAATAGAAGCATCTAGAATAAACAAAGAGAGGTATTTGAGAGAGTGCATGTGATCTATAAATGCAACCCATCTCATATGTTTTTAGAGAGAGAAAATCTCCAGAAAAATAGAGAGAAAAATTTTGTGAAAAATTAGAGTAAGGAGTGTAGAAAATAATCTCACCCTTATCTCGAAATATTGTATCAATATATTATTGAGTGTGTACCATTTTGGGTGTTGTTTATCATATCCATTTAAAGATTCATTCACAGCGTGTGAATTAGGAATTGCTTTCTTTCCACTGTCTGCGTGGCATCTTCTATTTGGTTCAACTTTTCTATAGAGTTTTGTTACTTATCCCCAACAACAAATCCCGACAAATACCCAAATCAACAAATTAAACCCCAAAATCCCAACAAATTGGTATCAGAGCGACGGTTATCGAGCGACAGTTATCGAGCGACGGTTATCGAGTTTAGTAGAAGTCGGAGAAGGAGTCACCAAGACAACCAAGGAGGCTACATACTTGGGCTCACACGAACTTCACAACTCATTTCCGATTTAGCGAGTTCAGTAGAAGTCGAAGAAGGAGATCACCAAGACAACCAAGGAGGTTACGTATTTGGGCTCCCACGAACTTCACAACTCATCGAGTTTAGTAGAAATTTGGAGTAGGAGAAATCCACGACAACCAAAGACGGTGTGTTCGGGTTCCCACAAATTTCGCAACTCAATTTCGACGAAGAAAAAAAACGATCCGAAAAAACAATCCGGAAAGAGGACGATTCGGAAAAAGGCGATTCGAAAAAGATGATCCGGAAAAGGACGATTCGAAAAAAAAAGTCGATTCGAAAAAAAACGAGTTTAGAAGGGGAAAGAAGATACGACGAACATGATGAAAGAGATCACGGAGAGGTATCGAAAAAAATAATTGATAAGTTGTCAATTTCTCATATGCAAAATCTAAGTATGTAAAGTTCCATGCCATTTGCAGATAAATAAATAAATAAAAACCAGAATAAGAACAAAAGAAATAAAGCATACTACTATCATTTATTTTATTACAAGCGATTATATTCTACATAGAAAAATACATAACTCAAACCACATACAACAGAAAAAAAAATACTTCAGATTGACGGTATCAGACCTTAACACGGCTTATATGCTTTTAAAATATGTTGCGCGCACGCACACGCATGGATATTTTCGAAACATAGTAACTCGTCAAACAGTTCCGTAGTGTTTTAAACTAAGATCTATCACTATGTAATTTACATACATAAGAAAACTACACACTACCTATATATATACATGTATATAGCTAGTGAGCACCTGGTCTGGTTCTCCTAGCTCTGGTTGAAGTGCACACTCGACCAGTTCACTTTAGTTGGGCGTTGGACGACGATCGTTTTTGGTGGCGTTGGATAATAAACGTAGACTTTGCCGCCATAAAACTTGGCTGCCTGGTAGGAGTCAATTTCTTTCTTATGGGTGACATTGTTGTTATTACTATGACCGTCCGACTTGGATTTTCCTCGCTTGAGATCGTCGAGTAGGGCGAAAGCTGTTTTACCAACTCTTTCTAGATTGGTTTTTGATGCCATGGAAGAAAATATTGAGCAGGAGAGAGAAAGAAAGAGAGTACTTGGTTAGTGTTGGTATGGAGCTAAAGATGGTGCTCCTTTTTATAGTGGATTTGAGGTCTTTTGATAGGGAATATTGTATTCTTCACCTCCTATTTCTCCCACCATTTTTTATGATGTCAAATCTTCCAATTAATATCCTAATTAACAAGATGAATTAACGGTTAATTTAAGGTTAATAAAAAGTTAATATATAATTAGAGTCTTCCTCAATTAATAGTTAATTATAAATATTCAAAAATTAATAATTTTAGATTAATCGTTAATTGATAGAAGTAATTACTATTAGTGAATTCATTGTGAATGATGATGTTATCGTTAAAGTATGAAAAAAATGAAGGATATAGTAGAAGGCCTCTTTTGATAAGAGGAAAACATTTGTCCTTAAATTCCTCCAATTATTTTACTGTTACCGTTGAAGTAACTGATGTGGATGATTTAACAGGAAAATTTATCATGTAAATGGAACAAAAATATGACGGATTTAGGGGTGTGTGTGTTGGTGGGTGGTGGGTGGTGGTGGGGAGGTAAATTAATTAAAAATCTCCAAGGGAGGGGAGGCAATCCCTACTAAATTACTAATATCTGTCCTGAATATCAAAATTCACTCTATAATTATTTTGTTTTGAAGAAATTTAGCATTCAAAATCATGAGATATCAGATATGTCCATCAACTACGTCACAACAGAATCCCACACTTCCTTTTGTATCAAGGTAAATTTGTAAATTTTGTAAACTTTGAAATATTTATATAAATTTTTTTAATGTTATTGTTCAATCGTTATTAGATACTTTTTTAGCTATCATCATAAAAAAAAAATTATTGTTCACAAGGTTGTTTGATAACTTTTAAGAGAAATTTATAATAATGATGTATCAAAGCTGGATGATATTTTTAAAAAAATAATAACATGTTAAATTAGTCTGTGATACACGTTTTTTTTTTATAAAGAAGTATTTTTTGATAATTCGGTATAAATTAAATTCGGATAGGACTCTTAAAATGGCAGGCCCATCATGTATGTATATTTTCGAGTATTTTCATGACCTACTGAAATAGAAACTACAAGTTCAAATATTTATTCTCAAATGACGAAAGGAATATCATAAAAGAAAAGAAAAGAAATTACTATACATAGAGACTGAGGGCGTGTTTGCTAGGTCAGTTTTTTATAATTCCAAGAAACTACCAGTTGCACAGGAAACAAATATATGAATATCACGAAACTATGATAAAATGAATATGCAAAAATTATGAATGTAGATGTTTAAAAAGTGTTTGATGAAAATCATAAGATTATACGTAACAAATGAATAAAATATTCTAGAATTTTATTATTTCTTATGAAATTTTGTAACTATCATATTTATTTCTTAATCATATTAAAATATTATAATTACGTCACATAAATAAATCATACCAATGATTTAAAATTAATATATTTTAAATAATACAAATGAAAGAAAAATAATTTTAGAGAATATTATTTTTTAATAACATTAATTTTTAAAGAATATTGTTTTTTTATTATCATTAATTTTCAAAAAATATTATTTTTTAATACAACGAAATTTTAGAGAATATTATTTTTTTTAATATAATTATTTTTTTGATGATAAGTTCAAAAAACTAACAAGTATGCTAATATACAATTTTTCAAAAAACTATCTGATTTCGGATACGAATAGGACATTCGATATCATATACGAATACGGATACAAATATAATATCTGATTTCGGATACAAATACGATATTTAATATCCGATACGAATACGAATACGAATACGAATACGGATATGAATACGATATACCATATCCGATATAATAAAATTTGATATATAACAAGGCCTTAGTCACATATGAGAGCAATAATGTTTTGTTTTTAATGCTTTTCTTTCGCCTTTCCACAGAAAAGCCACTTTCCGATAACATTTGAAAAGATAAAATATTATCATAGTTTTTATGGATCGGCTAGAATCCATGATTTACTTGGAGTTCAAAATACGCAACCGAACACCACTTTTGAGATTCCATGAAAACTTCACTTTATCCACAAATCATGCATCCAAAACTCAGGAAGCGAACAAAGCCTGAGTCAAGTCAATAACTTAGATTCCACTGATGATGGAGATGAAGAACATATTCGGCTTTGGTCTCTGGTTGTCTACTAACTAATTCTAGGGGGGCTTGATAACTTGTAGCATATTTGGACAAGATTGGGATTCAACACGTGTTGTATAATTGTTTCATATACCAATTATGATGACATCTAATCGATGCCGAATAGGTTAGACTAGCAATAGCCCGCGCAATAATTATACATGACTTCATTTTTTTTTTTACATGTTTTTATAATTTATTCAAAAAGAATTTGCGCGGATACGTTTAAATTCAATTATATAATTATGATATGTTTATAAATATATTGATGTCAATAAATATATTATAATTAATAAAAATTTCATGAAATTTGTCTATTATGGATATGTATTATAATTAATAATGATCCATGAAATTGTTCCATCATTATAAATCCACACCAAATAAATAAAATATAACATGTTATAATTCAAACAAAATTAAAGTTTCAAAACAAATAAAAGAACAAGTTGTAAATAAAATATTGACCGTTTAATTGAAATTGACACGTCAATTAACTGTTACTAATATTAACATATTATAAATTATTGATGTGTTAATTAAACGTGTCAATAAACATTTAATTGAGTGAATTACGAATGTTAATCAATTCAGTTTGTCACCTCATCAAGGAAATTATGATGAGTTTGAGAGCTAATTATATTTTCCTTCCATATATGTGTATAATTTGGATTGCAATACAAAACAAAATTAAAAAAGAAAATATGACACGTGTCAACATTCTGTCATACGTGTTCAAGATTATATCTATTGAATGATTGAATGATTATATATGAGAATAATCTTCTCTGTAGCTAAACCCGAATATTACTTTACCATGTTTTACTTGTTTGTGACCCAAGATCCAAACCAATTAACTATTCGAACCGAAAAGATTTGTCCAACTCGATTGCGACTCGTAATCCTCGCCCTCGTCATGGACGCGGGGGCAGCTCCAGACTTTTCGGGACCCGAAGCCCATCTTAAAACGACCTCTCAAATTATATCATATGAGATTTATTCTCAAGTCCTTGAGAATATTATGATTTTTCATTAACTACTACAATTGAAGATACTTCTACTGAAACATGTCAATATCACCTTTTATGTTTGTTTATCGTAATGTTGCTATACAAAAAAATCTTGATCATTATAAAAATAAATAAAAAACTAAAAATCTTATCTTTAAGTGTCTTTGAGCCAGATATATTCCTACTACAATTTAATAAGTAAAACTAACTATCAGAATCATATTAAAAGCATAAAATAAGAGAGAAGCATACTTGTACCTTTTTTTTACTCACAAAAAATCAGAAATCCTATTGAGTGGTGAATTGCAATTTTTAAGTAAGAGAAGGATGAATAATAGCAATTATAAATTAAGGAGTTCTACAAATTGTAATTTTCAAGTGAGAGAATGGTTCGAATCTGACTCGAGAGCAGCGAGATACAGAGAAACGAGCCAGACGATTGGAAATTAACAAATTATGCGAGATTATGGTATGGTTTTGAGTCACGGCCGACACATCTAGAAAGCCTGAATCGACGAAAATTCAGACCTGGGTGATGACGATTGGTAATTAATGTTCCAACTTACGATTAGGGAGGAGAAGTGTGTGTAGGGATGTTAATGGGGCGGGTCGGGGTCGGGGCAAGTACTCCCCATACCCGCCCCGCCTTTGGCGAGGATTCCCCGTGCCAAACCCCGTTTAATTCACGGACAAATTTTATGTCCCATCCCCACCCCGCGAGGATCCCAATGACCCACCAAATTGAAATAAAAATCGAAATTTACATTATTTAATACTTAAAAATAATTACTCAAATTTAAAATATCATAGAAATTACAATTCAAAGAAACATAAAATATAACAACCAAATATCAATTTTTAAACCATTCAATATATTATATATTATGTAAACTTAATACAAATATTATTCATATCCTAGAACATAAAAAGATGTTAAACATAAATGTTTTTCGAAAATTTTACAAAAAATTGACATTTCACTTTAGCCATTTAAGGACCTTATGATGCGCTCCAACATGTGACTTGATCTACATTAACGAATAAGAATATGATACAAAGTTAATAATATATAATGTGATATTAAAATTATTTACCAAGGATTATATTTCAATTACCACATAATGTTCATCCGCATCATCATAAAAGGCACAATACTTGAAATTACACATAGATGAAGAAAATTAAAGAGTTGCTTTCAGAAAAAGAAAGAAAATTTGGCCTCCAAACAACTTAGTCATATATATGTTTATCCAAGTTCCAATTAAAAAAATAATCATGAAAAGTTTACTCACATTCAAGTCTCTATATAGAGAAGAAAATTGCGACAAGTAAATTAATTAGGGACCTTAGGGTTTATGAGAAAAGTCTAATTTAGAAATTATCAATAATACGGAAAGTAAAAAGATATAATGTAAATTTTTAAAGGGCAAGATATAATTTAAATTTTTTTAAAGGGGCAAGTAAAGATTTAGAATTTTTAAACTGGCAATTTATAATTTAGAAATATATTCATAATTTTAATTTCGGGGCTCCGCGGGACATGTGACGGGGATAACCCGTGGGGAACGGGGCAAGGTAACCCGTGGGGCGGTGCAACCAATCCCCATACCCGCCCCATCCCCGCATCCGGGGCAAACTCCTCATCCCATCCCCACCCCGCAGGACAAGTAATCGGGGATTCCCCGTCCCATTCGGGTCGGATCCCCCACGGGGATAGGGATTCCCCACCCCTTTGACATCCCTAAGTGTGTGGTCACGAAGAGGAGAAGCGGATCAGCCGATCAGGTTAGTTGTGTTGTCATTAGGGAAGGTATTAATTAGGATTTGGACGTGAGATATAATTTGATTAATTTGAGCTATTGTTTTTAATAAATATCATGGTTGCAAATAGCTTTGCTAAACGCTACGCAACACCGATATATCTTACTTACAAAACGCTATGCGCTGTAGTTTTGTAGTCCGCTACGGCTAAATGAAATACTTTTAGATTAATTTATGAAAAATCAAATAAATTTAATTAAGGAAATGTATTTCATGAATATTTTAATAATAAAAAAGTGTTTTGGTTGATAAATAAATCAAAACCCCCATTTCTTATTTAGGTAGAGATGTTTTGACTTGTTAGAAGTACTCATTTTCATATATTTCATGAATTATTTTATACGCTATATATTATATCAACCGCAATTGCGTATGATACTCGCTATCCTACGAAAAATGATCACCACGCTACGGACAAAAACGATTAATTGATATTGATAAATAATTACATATTCATATGAACTTCAATTAAATATCAATTAATTTGTATCTTCAAGAATGCCATCACTTTCTCCCATTGCATCCAAACCTTATCGATCTTGAAACGAAAATGAATATTGTTAGTATTGTAATATTTTTTTCAAAACAAAAATTACTGGTGCAAAAAGTTTGTGAAGTATCTTTTTCTTGAATCTTGGTCTCTTGCGTTTCTTGTTTTTAGTTTTTCTTTTGTTCATTCGATTATTGTAGAAAGTAGAAATACGAGAGGTAGAAACACATGATAAATAAAAGGAAATAAGAAAAAGAATATTTAGAGAACCTTTGATTTTAATTAGAATGGATACTTTCCATTAATACATAAATACATGATTTAATATCTTAATGTATAGTTTAATTATCTTAATTTATGATTGAACATACAATTAATATGTTAAATCATGAATTAAATGTTAATTTTTAACCTGCTAAATCATATTCATGTTATCAAGGATGTGGGGGAGAGGTTGGGGGAGGTCCAACATTTTCCACCCAACAAAGGGGCACCTCAGATGATTTTTTTTTGGATGTGTGCTGACTCGTCTTCTAAGAGAATTTCATATTTATATACATTAAAAGTTCACTTTGATTCACCCAAATCAATTCAATTCTAGCACAAAGTGAAAGATCTTAATTTGGATAATATACGGCACTTTTAATAAACAAAATATATGTAATCCTCAATAATAGAGGAATCATTCTTTTTTTTGATAATGATTGCATAATCTTTAACTCAACAAAAGATTATCTTTATGTTCGAATATATATGTTTTTTGTTTGTTGATAATTACATTTTGAGATATGAAATATTATGAGATTTATCTGGCCCGGGTGGGGACCTGCGCATGGCAAAGGCATACAGTGCACGACTCTCTTTTTTTCCTTTCCAAATGTCCGTAATTTTCCATTTCATCAAATTAAAACTTCTATATTATGTGTATCATTTCAATTATACTCAATATGAATTATTTGATACAGAAATTTAACGCCACGGTTATTTTTTGAAGTGAAACTTAATCCACAAATCGTGAACATAATTTTATATTTTATTGATAAAAATGAGATTATAATTTTTGATTTTTGATATTTTGTGTAAAATAGGTTGTTTGGAGGGTGTAATTTTGAAATCTTGGAAAAATAAAACTTGTTTGGCATGTGTGAGAAATTAGGTTTAAACTTTGCCAAACTATTATTTCTCCTTGTATTACCGAAAACATGAGTTCGCCGAAAAGTTGGAGCGCCAAAATTTGAATAAATCTAATTCACGAGTCTCTCTCTTTTATATTTTGAGGGCTTCTATCGTACAACTATTTCCTTATCATATACTCATTTTCAAGGGTATTTGAAATAATTATCCATTTATGAATATTTAAGATAAGATATCAAATATATTTATCAATTAATTTTTAACTAAATTGGAATTTTTTGTTGTTCATTTAAACAAAAATCTCCATAAAAGATAAATTTTATGATACATCCTTTTACAAATATAATTAATTGCTAAAATATCCAAAATACATTTGTAAAAGGGTGTATGATAGAACTCCCCTATTTTATATATATGTTAAAGTATGACATTTGACACTATTATTATATTTTGTTTGTATCTATTATATGCTATATTTATTTTTATTTGTCGAACTAAATTTATACATACATGTTAGTTTTTTAAACATAAATAAAATAGCGTATGATAAAAACATATGACTGAGTAACATACAATGAACTACAACTATATGTTTTGTTTATTTCAACTGCAACATAACACATAATGATCACAACATTCATAACTACTAACTATTTTCATTATATCAAAATTCCAATCTTTTTCAACAAGTAAACAAAAAATTATAATTCGCAGTATTCTATAATTATAGACATCCAAACAAAATGTGAAATGATTACTTCCAATCTTTTTTTACCTCCACAATATAATCTTGAGATTCCTAATAATGTAAAGAGAACAAGAGGTGAAGCATGAAATTAGAAAGAGAATTTGATGGTGAAACATTTCATTATTCTATTTTTGTTATAAATTTTAATTCCACTAAAAAATAGAGTGTCGAAACGTAGCAACTTCATCTTATTATCAAATCAATATAATTAATATTATAATAATTAATCAATATAATAAATATTATATTATACTAATATATGGATAAAATATAAATTATGATAAAATTATATATTATGATATTAATATAAGAATAAAATATAATATTGTAGTAATATAATGGTAAGATTAATATATATATATATATATATATATAATAATAATAATTAAAAAACTTGTACAAGTAGTGTCTATTATTTGCTTGTGAATATTTAACCCTCAGATCTGCATCGGGATCCGTACAAACTGTTGTTAGACATCATATCTAACACTCTCCGTTACTTTGTTATCTCCGTCAAAAGATAGTCACTCTTCTCTCTCTCTCTTTTCTCTCCCGCGAAAGAGAGGTGCTTCTCCATGGCTACACTTGATAGCTTCTCTTTGCGGGGCGATTTTCCAGAGTTCTCCAAGCGAGTTTCATGGCTGCTCTGACAAGAGATTCATGGCTGCTCTGACAAGAGTTTCATGGCTGCCCTTCTCTCTTTTCAGTCCAAGAGGAGTCTGTCTTGGATACTAAAGTTCGCGTGAAGATGCTCCGGTGAAGAAGATTCTCTCTTGGATAGTATAAAGGACGATGTACGATTCTTTCTTCGACGAAAAACTGTCCTAGTCGCCAAAAACTGTTCTTAGAGGTGAGTTTGACATTTTTTTGGGGGTTTAGAGAGTGAATTTGAAGGAGGAGTATTCATAATTTTGAGCAATTGAAAGTTAATTGGGAATTAGTTGAGTATTTATCTGGAATTGGAAACAATTGACAATTTTCTAAAATTATTTATCTCAGATACTGGAATTGACTTAGTATTTATATGAGATTGGTTTGTATGTTCAGTGACACTAAAGATTGTTGATACTAATTTCTAATTGATTATTCACTGGTTTGTATTAAATATTCCTCAAATGATTGTTCATCCTAATTTGGTTCGGGAATTTATTTAATTTTTCTCTCAAAATTTGAACCAGTTTCGGATTAGGAATTTGATACTCGGAAATGGATGTGGTAATGGAGCTTGAAGTTGGTACCAAGTTGGGTAGTGTATATCTCACATGCCGTACCAGACTCGTGATCAAAGATTGTTTTAATTCGGTCATTTCTATTGGTTTTATTTTTTTTTAGTGATTTCATGAACATTTAGATGAACCTTGTCAGAGACATTACAGGCAATTATGTCAAGATTTTAGAGAGATCTGGAAAAATTGTGTTGGATGAGGGTTATTCCAAAAAGGTCGCTCAAGATAGCCTGGATAGCTTTAGACTAGAGAGCTTGAATGTGTATGTGTATTAAACTGTAGAACTATGTACTGGATTTGTTTGTGTACTTTGGAATTATGTATTGAATGTGTGTATATTGAAATATGAGATTGTATTGAACGTGTCAAAAATGAAATGGATGTGTATTGTATCGATATGTATTGTAATATGCGATTGTATTGAATGTGTCAAAAATGAAATGGATGTGTATTGAACATGCATGTGTATAGAAATGTAAATATATATTGAATTGAATTGAATGTGTATTGTGTATTTAAATGTAAATATTGATTTAACATGATTGCGTACTAAAATCAATGTTGTAAAATACGAAAAACGGTACGGAACGGTCGGGGACCGTAAAACGGTGGAAAAACGGTGAAAAAACGGTCACCGAAATCGATAGTAATTTAATTAAAATTTATAAATGAAACCAAAAAAATATATAATAATGTAATTTTTTAATAGTAAAAAAATAACATAAACAACATCCAACATAAAACATAACATCAAAACGAATGTCTAACATAAACGTAACATCAAAACGAATGTCCAACAAAACGTAACATCAAAATATAAACTCAAATCCAAACATAAACTAAATAGTAAAATCATTAACATCATTCGGGACAACCGTAAGTAAAAAAATTGGTAATTTTATTGGGTTGGAAAAAAAAAATGGGCCAAAAAACGGTAAATAATCAAAATTTCAATTTTTTGTTGTGAAAAACGGCCGTTTTTCGAACCGAAAAATGTTTTTTCCCAAAAAAAACGGTCAAACACGGTAAAAAAATGTTTGACCGTTTTTTCAAACCGTCTTGTAAAAAACGGAACGTTTTTCCACCGAAACACCGTTTTTCCACCGTTTTTCACCGTTTTTTACAACAGTGACTAAAATATGATATCGTATCTAATGTGTATTGATGCAAAACGCGTATTAAAAGAACGTAAATTGTATCGAATGTAGATATGCATTGAATATGAATATTTAATTAAATGTGAGCATGTGTTGTTTTTGTATTAGTACCTAGTGCAATGAAAATTGAAAAAATATCATGATATTGAAAATAAGAAATTTCAAGTGGCTATTGGTACCGAGCAGTACCATTCTGCATATCGTACTTTGCCGACTAGTATCAATTATAATCACAGACCCAAAAGTATGGTACTGTACCAAATCATCGAAATCTAATTCAGTTATTGATAGAATTGGATATTGAATACTTATTGGTGAAACCGATTTCAAATGCAAATTGATGATAATACTAAAGTTAAATTAGATATTTTATTCGATAATACACATCACAAAATCGTACAACACCACACCTCATTGATACGCTCAAACCTTATACATAGTATTACAATAACTTAGCCATCATATAATCCTAACTTGTCCTATGTTGTAGCTTCATTTCGAAACATTATATTTGGAGGTTAGGGCAAACTGTATGGCTTCGCCTCTTCGAATTTCCACATGCCAGCACCCATCTCTACGCACAAAAAAACATAAGGTCGGTTATAAATCATCTTCTACAAAAAAAAACTACAACCTTAGAACATTAAAATCCAAAAGGATTACATTTTCGAAGCTTGGTATAAATCAGGGTCCTTCCCAAAACTTTCACTAAAATATTTTGAAGTTATGATGACATTCATATCCAATCAACTAGTTTCAAAAGTAATGCTGACATTCATATCCCATTAATTGAGTTCAATGCAATTTTGTAGAGGTGCGAGGCATTTAGACAAACACATGATGTGCACCAGCCCTGTAGTGAAATAATAACACAATTAGCCCTGACAACTCATTATGAACTAGATGTAGATGCAAATTACACCCAATGAAATATTATTTGAACTTTGAAAGGTATTATTCACAATCTATTAGACTCAATTAACACAATTAGACTCAACTAAGTTTACAAATAAGATAGTCTTCAGTCAGAAATCTTATGAAGATAGACATGGATACCTTATGAATCGATCCACGAGCAAGAACTGGAGGTAGCGTAGATAGTAGTGAGTGGATTTGCGAACCAGATGAGAGGAGAAAGAAGAGATTTTCATTTTTATCCCTATCGTATGACAGGGTAGTATGAGAGAGTTGCCTTTGAAGAGAAGAAAACGAGGATAAAGTCTTAACAATGTATTTTTTAAAACAGAAGAAAACGAGGATAAAGTCTAACATGTATTCTTTTAATGGAGGATCTAATATTCACGGAGGAGAGTTGTTTAATTGATGGAGCCTGATTTCCTCGAATATGCACGGATCTTAGAGCACATCCAACGATTAAAGACTTCACAAGCAAAATGCAAATACAACTTGTACAAGCTCTCTCTCTCTCTCTCTCTCTCTCTCTCTCTCTCTATATATATATATATATATATATATATATATGAAATTCTAGTCAGCACTATTTTTTTTAAGAGAATTTTAGACCACGAATCGTGATTATCATAATTTTTTATTTTATTTTGATGCCGTTGAAACTCGAATTCACAGTCTCTACAACACGAGAGATTATTGTGATAAACACTCAATCATCTAGGCTCTGAAATCATTGGCAATCAATACTACTAACAAAATAATTGATAAATTGTCATCCTTCTAATGTAATGATATGTTTGTGTGGGTCCTACCTAATTTATAACTAAAAATGATCATCGGGATTATATTTGTGGATTATGTTTGTGAGCGTATCAATTTATATATATAATGTAATGATTTCAATGATTTCAATGCTAATCAATTCCTGATGTATTAATTGGTTGTTACATATTACATAATACAAATTGAATGCTAATCAATGCTAAGTTATCAGGTATAGGTTACAAATTACATAATAAATTGAATGTTTCTAGTCCTAGGTAATTAATTATTTAATTCTGTAACGGCTAACTATGTGTAATGTTTATTTATTTTATGAGGACAATAAATGACATGTAAATTGAGTATACAATTATATGATTATTTTAGTATTTATTTTATTTTGAGTTTTAATATTTGTTCCAACATTTATAGACGACGTTTTTTTGACAGGAAGGCCTAGAGCTCACTATCGAAATTTTGAACTTTGAGAAATGGTTCATACGTGTTTGTTATTGGATACAATAAAATCAAGTTGGTGAGAATTCAAATAGAAGTTTTTTTTTATTTATATGGATTTCTTTGATTTCTGATTTTTTATCTTGACACTTACTATTTATATAGAAATAGAAATAGAATAAAGAGGGAGGGAGGGTCACTTTTGCAAATTGTTCCAAATGAAAGGCGAGGATTATAGGAACAGATGACTTGGAGGGCAAGAACCAGGAATAGATATGCATCCTTCTAATCCATTTAACAAGAACAAAGAATCTTTTATCAAAAAACAAAAAACAAGAAAAAAGAATCTTAGCAATACCATTTACAAAAAGGAAATAGATCTGCATCCTTCTAATCCATTTAATCACCAAGATATAATTGATAAGTTGTCAATTTCTCATATGCAAAATCTTAGTATGTAAAGTTCCATCCCATTTGCAGATAAATAAATAAATAAAAACCAGAATAAGAACAAAAGAAATAAAGCATACTACTATCATTTATTTTATTACAAGCGATTATATTCTACATAGAAAAATACATAACTCAAACCACATACAACAGAAAAAAAAAAATACTTCAGATTGACGGTATCAGACCTTAACACGGCTTATATGCTTTTAAAATATGTTGTGCGCACGCACACGCATGGATATTTTCGAAACATAGCAACTCGTCAAACAGTTCCGTAGTGTTTTAAACTAAGATCTATCACTATGTAATTTACATACATAAGAAAACTACACACTACCTATATATATATATATATATACATGTATATAGCTAGTGAGCACCTGGTCTAGTTCTCCTAGCTCTGGTAGAAGTGCACACTCGACCGGTTGACTTTAGTTGGGCGTTGGACGACGATCGTTTTTGGTGGCGTTGGATAATAAACGTAGACTTCGCCGCAATAAATTTTGGCTGCCTGGTAGGAGTCAATTTCTTTCTTATGGGTGACATTATTGTTATTACTATGACCGTCCGACTTGGATTTTCCTCGCTTGAGATCGTCGAGTAGGGCGAAAGCTGTTTTACCAACTCTTTGTAGATTGGTTTTTGATGCCATGGAAGAAAATATTGAGCAGGAGAGAGAAAGAAAGAGAGTACTTGGTTAGTGTTGGTATGGAGCCAAGATGCTGCTCCTTTTTATAGTGGATTTGAGGCCTTTTGATAGGGAATATATTTTACTCTTCCCCTCATATTTCTCTCACCATTTCTTGATGATGTCAAATTTCTCAATTAATATCCTAATTAACAAGATGGATTAACGATTAATTTATGGTTAATAAAAAATTAATATATAATTAAAGTCTTCCTCAATTAATAGTTAATTATAAATATTCAAAAATTAATAAATTTAGATTAATCGTTAATTGATAGAAGCAATTAGTGAATTAATAGTGAATGATGATGTTATCATTAAAGTATGGAAAAAAATGAAAGGACATAGTAGAATGTCTCTTTTGATAGAGGAAAACATTTGTCCTTCTTAAATTCCTTCAATTATTTTACTGTTACCGTTGAAGTAACTGATGTGGATGATTTAACAGGAAAATTTATCATGTAAATGGAACAAAAATATCACGGATTTAGGGGTGTGTGTGTTGGTGGGTGGTGGGTGGTGGGTGGTGGTGGGGAGGTAAATTAATTAAAAATCTCCAAGGGAGGGGAGGCAATCCCTACTAATATCTGTCCTTGAATATCAAAATTCACTCTATAATTATTTTGTTTTGAAGAAATTTAGCATTCAAAATCATGAGATATCAGATATGTCCATCAACTACGTCACAACAGAATCCCTCACTTCCTTTTGTATCAAGGTAAATTTTGTAAATTTTGTAAACTTTGAAATATTTATATAAAAAAATTTAATGTTATTGTTCAATCGTGAATTATTGTTCACAAGGTTGTTTGATAACTTTTAAGAGAAAATTATAATAATGATGTATCAAAGCTGGATGATATTTTTTTTAAAATAATAACATGTTAAATTAGTCTGTGATACTTTTTTTTTTATAAAGAAGTATTTTTTGATAATTCGAGTATAAATTAAATTCGGATAGCACTCTTAAAATGGCAGGCCCATCATGTATGTATATTTTCGAGTATTTCATGACCTGCTGAAATAGAAACTACAAGTTCAAATATTTATTCTCGAAATGACGAAAGGAATATCATAAAAAAAAAAAAAAAAAAAAAAAAGTTACTATACATAGAGACTGAGGGCATGTTTGCTAGGTCAGTTTTTTATAATTCCAGAAAACTATCAGTTGCACAGGAAACAAATATATGAATATCACGAAACTATGATAAAATGAATATGCAAAAATTATGAATGTAGGATGTTTAAAAGGTTTGATGAAAATCATAGGATTATACGTAACAAATGAATAAAATATTCTAGAATTGTATTATTTCTTATGAAATTTTATAACTATCATATTTATTTCTTAATCATATTAAAATATTATAATTACGTCACATAAATAAATCATACCAATGATTTAAAATTAATATATTTTAAATAATACAAATGAAAGAAAAATAATTTTAGAGAATATTATTTTTTAATAACATTAATTTTTAAAGAATATTAATTTTTTATTATCATTAATTTTCAAAAAATATTATTTTTTAATACAACGAAATTTTAAAGAATATTATTTTTTGGATGATAAGTTCAAAAAACTAACAAATATGTTAATATACAATTTTTTTTAAAACTATCTGATTTCGGATACGAGTACGTTCGGATACGAGTACGGTATACGGTATCCGATATCCGATTTCGGATACGAATACGACATTCGATATCAGATACGAGTACGGATACAAATATAATATCCGATATTCGATATCTAATTTCGGATACGAATACGATATTTAATATCCGATACGAATACGAATACGAATACGGATATGAATACGATATCCGATATAATAAAATTTGATATATAATAAGGGGAGTTCTATCATACACCCTTTTACAAGGGTATTTTGGGTATTTTAGCAATTAATTATATTTGTAAAAGGGTGTATCATAAAATTTATTTTTTATGGAAATTTTTGTTTAAATGAACAACAAAAAATTCCAATTTAGTTAAACATTAATTGATAAATATATTTGATATCTTACCTTAAATATTCATAAATGGATAATTACTCCAAATACCCTTGAAAATGGGTGTATGATAATGAAAGGGGTGTATGATAGAAGCCCCCATATAATAAGGCCTGAGTCACATATGAGAGCAATAATGTTGTTTGTAATGCTTTTCTTTTGCCTTTCCACAGAAAAAGCCACTTTCCGATAAGTGTTGAAAAGATAAAATATTAAAGAAAATTCTACCTTGTCACCAGATTTCAACACAACATCCTCAATTTCCTAATTAATCCACTTAATTGACATCTCAATTAACAAGAAACATTGAATTAGTAATTTTTAAATATTAATTATCATTTGTTAATCCAGATAGATGTTAATTATCACGTTAATCAATTCACATGTGTTAATTCATAAGTTAATTAAGTAAATTAATTAAGTAATCCATGATGTTGTGTTGAAATCTGGTGGCACGGTATATGCCCTCAAATATCAATCATATCTTCTACGGATCGTCTAGAATCCATTATTTCCTTGGATTTCAAAATACGCAACCGAACACCACTTTTGAGATTCCATGAAAACTTCACTTTATCCACATACCATGCACCCAAAACTTATGAAGCGAACAAAGCCTCCTGAGTCGAGATTCCATGAAAACTTCACTTTATCCACGAACCAATGCATCCAAAACTCAGGAAGCGAACAAAGCCTGAGTCAAGTCAAGTCAATAACTTAGCTTCCCCTCATGATGGGATGGAGAACATATTCGGCTTTGGTCTCTGCTTGTCTACTAATTCTAGGGGGACATGATCACTTGGAAGCATATTTGGACAAGATTGGGATTCAACACGTGTTGTATAATTGTTTCATACACCAATTATTCCGCGCAATAATTATGCGGGATTTCATTTTTTTTTTACATGTTTTGTATAATTTATTCAAATAAAATTTGCGCAGATACGTTTAAACTCAATTATATAATCATGATATGTTTACAAATATATTGATGTCAATAAATAAATTATAATTAATAAAAATTAATGAAATTTATTTATTATGAATATGTATTATAATTAATAATGGTCTATGAAATTAATCCATTATTATAAATCCACACCAAATAAGTAAAATATAACATGTTATAATTCAAACAAAATTAAAGTTTCAAAACAAATAAAAAAACATGTTATAAATAAAATATTGACCGTTTAATTGAAATTGACACGTCAATTAAAATTTACTAATATTAACATATTATAAATTATTGATGTGTTAATTAAACGTATCAATCAACATTTAATTGATTCAATTATAAATGTTAATCAATTCAGTTTGTCACATCATCAAGAAAATTATGATGAGTTTGAGAACTAATTATATTTTTCTTCCATATATGTGTATAATTTGGATTGCAATAGAAAGTAGAAACAAAATTAAAAAAGAAAATATGACACGTGTCAACATTCTGTCATACTTGTTCAAAATTATATCTATTGAATGATTGAATGATTGAATGATTACCTTATGAAGACATCTTTTTCATAGTTTCATACACCAATTAGACCAATACTAGTCCAATAGCCTGAAATATCTGAGAATTATCTTCTCTGTAGCTAAACCCGAATATTACTTTACCTTGTTTTACTTGTTTGTGACCAAAGATCCAAACCAATTAACTATTCGAACCGAAACGATTTGTCCAACTCGATTGCGACTCGTAATCCTCGCCCTCCTCATGGACGAGGGGGCAGCTCCAGACTTTTCGGGACCCGAGGCCCATCTTAAAACGACCTCTCAAATTATATCATATGAGATTTATTCTCAAGCCCTTGAGAATATTATGATTTTTCATTAACTACTACAATTGAAGATACTTCTACTGAAACATGTCAATATCACCTTTTATGTTTGTTTATCGTAATGTTGCTATACAAAAAATCTTGATCATTATAAAAAAAAAGAAAAAACTAAAAATCTTATCTTTAAGTGTCTTTGAGCCAGATATATTCCTACTACAATTGGATAAGTAAAAGTAACTATCAGAATCATATTAAAAGCATAAAATAAGAGAGAAGCATATTTGTACCTTTTTTTTACTCACAAAAAATCAGAATTCCTATTGAGTGGTGAATTGCAATTTTCAAGTAAGAAAAGGATGAATAATAGCAATTATAAATTAAGGAGTTCTACAAATTGTAATTTTCAAGTGAGAGAATGGTTTGAATCTGACTCGAGAGCAGCGAGATACAGAGAAACGAGAGAAACGAGCCAGACAATTGGAAATTAACAAATTATGCGAGATTATGGTATGGTTCTGAGTCACGGCCGACACATCTAGAAAGCCTGAATCGACGAAAATTCCTTTTTTTTTTGGGACGATTCTACTTTTAAAAGGGATAATTGTACCGTGTCCTTCTTCAAATTCCTCCACCGTCATATAATCAATTAACAATTAATTAACAACAAAATATTCATTAACGATTAATTGATATTGATAAATAATTATTTATTCATATGAACTTCAATTAAATATCAATTAATTGTTAATAAAATATTTTTTTGTTAATTATTATGTTAATTAATTATTAATTGATAATATAAAAAAATGTAGCAAATCTCAGCAACTTCTCTCTCATTTCTTTATATGGCCTCGTTGTAATGTTAATTAACATGTTAACTGAGACGAGAATTTTTTTTTTGTCCCCACAACTTCTCTCTCATTTCTTTATATGTATTTTTAAAAAAATTATAAAAATAATTAGCATCCTAATTAACACACAAAAACGAATTAATTATTAATTTTAATGTATCAATAAAAATACATACTAATTAATTATTAATTCAATTATATATATAAATATATTTCTTATTAATTGAGTTACTAATTAATAACTCTCTTCTCGAAATAGACATAAAAGATGGGAGTGAGGGTTCGTGGAGACACCGTGAATACCCTTAACAGAGATACGGGCAAATGTGGGAGAAATAGGGAGTCATGTTAGATAGCCTCTTTCCTTTTCCTGGTCGTTATTATTCTAGACTCACAGTAGTGTACACGTATTAAACCATCGATCCCACTTTCCACAGAAACTCACAAAGTCATCACCATACTTCATATTTATCTCCATTCTTGCAATAAACCAGAGAGACCACTTATAAACTTGTTCATTTTGTAAAAGAACGAAGATCTCCAGTAGTATTATACTTCAGAGAACTTGAATCCCGTGATAGAACACTATTCAATTTTGTCCACTCGTTAAATTATAGAATAGACCCGTTCCATACCACCATTTCTAACAAAATGACGCTACAAACGGCATGTTATTTATGTTGCAATACGGATACGACGATACGACAATTTTCAAAAAATCACGAATACGAATACGGCTATATAATTATTTTTTTAATATATGTATATTATATATAAATAATAAATTAATAATATTTTTAAATTAAATATTATGACAATAAATAATATCAACCAAACAATAAAACTATCATAAAATTATCATAAATTTGTTTTAAAAATATTTTAGAACTAATCTAGAAGTATCATATATAATTTATTTAAAAATATTATGGACCAAAATATATAATGGGCCGAAGCATACTAAATAAAGTATTTCAGCCGTATCCTTGACGTATCCGCCATATCCTGCCGTATCAGGCCGTATCCCCGCCGTATCCGAAAAAAAAATATTAACATATTCGGATACGCCACGTCGCGTATCCGATACGTATCCGAACCGTATCGCATCCGTACCCGTATCGCACCCGTATCCGTATCTTCAGGATACTTGTCGGCATAACATAGCTGATGTTATCCATGTAATGCACAGACCAGGTCCATGGAAAATATATTCCCTCCACCTTGACAATAGAAACGTCTCTCTGTTTCTTTCTTGCATCTTAACAAATCATTTCTCTCTGTTACCTTCACTCTCACACAAGCAAGCACACAAGCAACGGACATGGCGACGCCGAGGCTTGATCGAGTGAGAAGCATAAGAGAAAGCGTAGAGGACACGCTAGGCGAGCACCGGAACGAACTGGTTTCGCTTCTCTCGAAATTTGTAGCTCAAGGAAAGGGGATTCTGCAGCCACACCATCTTCTAGACGCATTCGAAGCTATCGAGGATAAAGGACGTAGTCGTCTTGCTGAAGGATCTTTCCTGGAGGTCCTCAAAACCACTCAGGTGATTAATTGATTTCATATAGTTCTGATTTTAGGCTGTTCTATATGGAATTTGTAGATTTTGGCGTTGTTTATGTTTAATTTTTGTTCAGGAAGCAATTGTGTTGCCTCCATTTGTGGCCATAGCGGTGCGTCCTAGACCGGGTGTATGGGAGTATGTACGAGTGAATGTGTACGAACTGAGTGTGGACCAATTAAGCATATCCGAGTACCTCAGATTCAAGGAAGAACTTGTCGATGGGCAGTAAGTATTGATTGTACCTAATTCTTATTGCAAGTTGGATTGATCAATTTATTAACTTATTATTCTTATTTTAACAGGCATAATGATAATTATGTATTGGAGCTTGATTTCGAGCCATTCAATGCAAATTTCCCGAGACCGAGCCGATCTGCTTCGATTGGAAACGGGGTGCAATTTTTAAATCGACACTTATCTTCTGTCATGTTTAGAAACAAGGATTGCTTGGAGCCAATGGTCGATTTTCTCCGTGCCCACAAGCATAAGGGTCATGTAAGTTCAATTGGATTATACCGTTCCTTAATTGCTTAATTGATGTTTATTTAATCGATTAATTTATGAAACAGGTAATGATGCTTAATGATAGGATACACAGCATTGCGAAGCTTCAATCTGTATTATCCAAAGCCGAAGAATATCTCATGAAGCTTCCGTCAGAAACCCCTTACTCTGAATTCGCAAATCAGTACGAAACTTCTGCACAATTCACTTCTCATCACGCTTAATTCAAAACAGAATATTAGATTCAGCAAACATATATTTATATTGATTGTTAGGTTTCAAGAGATGGGTTTGGAGAAAGGATGGGGAGACACATCAGCGCGAGTCTTGGAAATGATGCATTTATTATTGGATATTCTCCAAGCTCCAGATCCTACTGCATTGGAAGCGTTTCTTGGTCGAATTCCTATGGTTTTTAACGTGGTTATTCTCTCTCCTCATGGGTATTTTGGTCAAGCTAATGTTCTTGGCTTGCCCGATACTGGAGGCCAGGTAATCAAATATTACAAGGGCAAAATCGTCATATGAAAATTATTTTACTTATCAAAGATATGATTTGCAGATAGTGTATATACTGGATCAAGTTCGAGCTCTAGAGAACGAAATGCTTCTAAGGATGAAGAAACAAGGACTCGATGTCGAACCCAAGATTCTCATTGTAAGTCCATTTCAAATTTGAAAATTACCAATTTCAAATCTTCCTAAACCCTAAACCCTTTGTTTAGGTGACTAGGTTGATTCCTGACGCGAGAGGGACGACTGTGAACCAAAGACTGGAGAGGATAAGTGGGACCCAAAACACATATATACTGAGGGTCCCGTTCAGAAGCAAAGATGGAATTTTAAAGAAATGGATCTCTAGGTTTGATGTTTGGCCTTACTTGGAACAATTCACCGAGGTGATAATACTAATATTACTGTTTTGCCCTTTGTATTTATGGGTAAGTTAAGTAAGGTTAATGAATTAATTGTTTTGTGCGTGTAATTAGGATGCGATAAGCGAGATTGGGGCGGAACTACAAGGCACTCCAGATTTAATAATCGGAAATTATAGCGATGGAAATCTCGTTGCTTCTTTGATGTCTTATAAACTAGGCGTCACTCAGGTATATATTAAAATATTATATTTTTATTTTTTTTATAATTTGCAATCCAGTCCTTGAATTTCCACGGAATTATTTGTAGTGTAATATAGCGCATGCCTTGGAGAAAACGAAATATCCAGATTCGGATATATATTGGAAGAAGTTTGAGGAGAAGTATCATTTCTCATGCCAATTTACTGCGGATTTACTTGCTATGAATAATGCTGATTTTATCATCACTAGCACCTATCAAGAAATCGCCGGAAGGTTCTCATTACTTAATTTTTCATGTCAAATTCGCAAAGAAACCCCTGAATAATTAAAATTGCAAAAAGGACCTCGTAGACCCTTTATTTATTTATTATCAAAATTGACTTTTTTGTAAATTTGCCTTAATTTATTTGCTTATTTTAGTGTTCTTTAATGTGTAATATAATTATGGTATTATATTTGAATATCTTTTTTCAGCAAGAACACGGTGGGGCAATATGAGAGCCACACGGCATTCACGATGCCGGGTCTATACAGAGTGGTGCACGGAATTGACGTTTTCGACCCCAAGTTCAACATAGTTTCTCCAGGGGCAGATTTGTCAATTTACTTTCCCTATACCGAAAAGTCAAAGAGGCTCACTTCCCTTCACCAATCCCTTGAAGAACTTCTCTACGATCCAGAACAGAACAGCGTCCACCTGTACGCCCCCTTTTCTTAAATAGATTTTTCAAAATCATCCCTGTATTTATGCAAAATTACAAATTCATTGTTATTTGACAGAGGGTGGTTGGACGATCGCTCGAAGCCGATAATTTTCTCGATGGCGAGGCTGGACCGGGTGAAGAACATAACGGGTCTGGTAGAGATGTTCGCCAAAAATACCCGTTTAAGAGAAGTGGCGAACCTGGTTGTGGTTGCGGGTTATAATGACGTTAAGAAATCGAGTGATAGAGAGGAGATTGAAGAGATTCAGAAAATGCACGAGTTGATAAAGACTTATAATTTGTTCGGGCAGTTCAGGTGGATCTCGTCCCAGACTAACCGCGCTAAAAACGGGGAACTGTACCGATACATTGCCGATACCAACGGCATTTTTGTCCAAGTATAATTATATTTCATTATTATTGTTTTTTAATTTTTGTATTTTTTTAATTATTATTTTTTTTGTTTTGATTGTAGCCTGCGTTTTACGAGGCTTTTGGACTGACAGTAGTGGAGGCGATGACATGTGGATTACCAACTTTCGCGACTTTGCATGGAGGCCCAGCAGAAATTATTGAGCACGAAATTTCAGGATTTCATATTGATCCCTACCATCCTGACCAGGCCGCCTCCATCATGGTTGACTTTTTCGATAATTGCAAAAAAGACCCTAATTATTGGACACAAATTTCTGAAGGGGGTCTTCATCGCATTTATGAAAGGTTTGCATTTTATTATTGTTATTAACATTATTTGTTTTGTTATCTTTATTATTATTGTTTATATATTTGTGTAGGTATACATGGAAGATATATTCTGAAAGATTGATGACACTGGCTGGGGTGTATGGTTTTTGGAAATATGTTTCTAAGCTTGAAAGGCGTGAGATACGCCGGTACCTTGAGATGTTTTACATACTAAAGTTTCGTGACTTGGTACGTGATTTTAATGTGAATAAATTCATTAATTCATTATTATACAAAAAATTATAAGTATTTGGTATAATTTTATGTGTATTATTTTGGGTTGTTTCAGGCAAAATGTGTACCTCTTGCTATAGATGATGCACGCTGAAGGGTTGAATCGGCAAATATTTTATGTATTTTTGTATCTCGAGTACATCTCGAAAATAAAAGCTCTCGAGCTTATATATTACCTAGTTATGGTCTTATGAATCTAATTTTGTATTTGATGCAATAAATAAGTGTGACTGTGCGAGGACAATCTGGATTAATGCAAATTTTAAATTAATATATTCGACTTCTGAGACTAATTTATTTAGGAAAATTATATGTTTACTTCCAAGTGTCATTGTCGATGTCTTTTTCTACTCATTTTGGTCGAGGAGACTCGAACTCATAATGTGTTCAAAATATAATTTTATTGGAAATTGTGAGTCTCGTTATTAGTTCAAAATATAATTTTATGGGAAATTTTACTTGTCCTCGCAACTCTCTCACATCCTATATATGTATTTCAAGAAGAGTTTGTTGAAATAATTAGCAATCCAACTAAAACAAAAAAAAATGAATTAACTACTAAGTTTGACGTATTAATAAATGTACATCTTAATCAATTATTAATTCATTTATATATATAAATTTGATGTTAATTTGGTATTAATTTAGTTATTGATTCATTAATCATAAACATCGTGATATTATATGACAACATCAAAAATAAAAGTCACGAGTTATTGAGGCATAATATGTGTCCTCTAATTTTATTGTACTAAACACTCAAATAATTAGGATACGATACAATTAACAAAGGACGATTCCGATGTAACCGATTTCATACATTGAATACCAAGGGATATCATCAAATCAAGATGGGTGAATTTGAGTTTTCTTGATCGAAATGCTTCAATACACCAAATTCTTTTGGACCGTCCAATCTTCGAGATCTAAGGTCAATATTAATTAAAAGTAAATCTTGAAAATCGGATTTAGCAACACTCATTATGTAACCGGTTACCCATTATTTAGTTGGGGATAGATATGTAATATTGCGTTAAGTAAAAACTGCAAACTTAGATTGGTATTCAAACCGTCTGAACTCCTCTCCAATTCATATGTAGTGAACTTGCTATGAGAGCAAGACTAATGGAGAGGATTATAATAGTATCCATCTAGAATTAGAGACACGCGATTATTTAGAGTGGAACAAATTGTCTTTATTCGGAGCACACAATATTTTAGTTGAAACTAGATACAATCAATATCATCATTTCCTAGATTATCATAATAAATAGTTTCAAAATTATTTTTTAATCATATTTAATTTTTCTGAACCCTTCTGATATTTTTTGTGAATTTAAAATTACCCATACATGTTTTCTGCACATATAATAATTTGAAGAAAATAAAGACGACTATATATTATATTTTATACACTTTTAATATTTCAGTTATCATATTGTTATGAAACACCGATATCAAATACAAAAAACAAACAACGATAAAAAAAAAAATATGCACCTTAAAAATATTTTGGTTGAGAAAAATATAATTTTGACAAGAATGAGTATACTTTGGCGAAACAAAATTAAGCAACTTGAAAATAGCGGAATAATAATATTATGAAAAAAATCTACTTTTGATCCTTATCTTTTCATTTAAAATTCAATTATCTAACGTTGTAATTTGATCAACCAATTTCTTTATCTTTTTTAATTGGTCGATCAATCAAATTTTTTATTTTTTTTAATTTGATTTTTGGATCATTCCAACACCAAAATGATGATTGGACTGTTCAATCGTAACGTGACAACACATGACATGACATATTCGGTGTCATGATAAGTCATGACATGTTATATTTGATGTCGTGACAATATTAATTTTATTTCGACGTGTTTCATTCCGTACTTGTCGATTTGTCTTTACACGTGACGTTTCTTAAATCTTGCACCACTGGCTCTCTTTGCACCAACAGGTTCGATTCACCCTTTTACATACAAGTCCTTCTATTTATCCATAATCTCATTCTTATTTCCATCCTTATTATTTTTAATTCTTTTTCTAATGGCGAGAATTAAGTAGAGGAAGAGAACTGACTCGATCAGGTAAATTCAACTGGTACGAGAAGTAAAATCAAGGGTAAATATGAGTCTCGGTAAATACGAGGCCATCACTCCTCGCAGTATATATGTGATATTAATATTTTCGGAAGGGTAAATATGACATTGTGGGTACGAATCTTAGAATCCGTCTCAGTTAAATTAATATATATATATATATATATATATATATATATATATATATATATATATATATATATATATATATATATGACATTGTTTATTTGGTTTGTACATAAATCAGATGGCTCGAGATGGTGTACACACTTCCTTAAATGGAGTTGATTGATTTATTCCATACACTTGGTTCACAGTTAGCCTTAATATGGAATGATTTTTTTTCGTTTCCACAAGTATAAAATATTAAAAATTAATTTTATCAAAACATAGATTTATCATTTTTGTATATTTATTATTATTGCAGGATAAATAAATTTGATTTTCATAATTTTACTGAGCATATCATTTAAAAAGAAAAAACCATTATATTTATCTGAGATTATTTTCAAGTCCATAAACCCAAAATCTCTAATTACACGTTTATCTATCCAATTTGAGTGACCAAATTCTAATTTGTACAATCCAAATTCAAATCCAATTCCAGCTCCGAGTGACTTCGCACAAGAGAGTTTTAGACCCCAAAACCTAAAAATCCTCAAAAGTATAATAAAAAAAATTTAGGTCAAATTTGATAATTTAACCACCAACATATCCAGCATAGAAAAAATAATATTTGTAGAATTAATAGAAAAATTAATGATAATAATTATACACTCGCCTGATGATGGTTTTATCAAAATGGAAAAGAAAAATCAAAATACAGTAGAAAAACACCCATACTATGTACCAATTTAAATCTCTTCTTATTTTCTTATAAATTATAATTACATTATTATTCAACACAAATTTATTAAAATAATATTAATATATCCGCACCCTAGGGCGAGTATTTTCTTAGTAATTTGAAATGTCACATTTCCTTCTCCGGCTCTAGGTCACTTTTTCAGTTACTAAAAATTGTCACATTTATTTCTCCGTCTCTAGGTCACTTTTTCAGTTACTAAAAATTGTCACATTTATTTCTCCGTCTCTAGGTCACTTTTTCAGTTACTAAAAATTGTCACATTTCTTTCTCCGTCTCTAGGTCACTTTTTCAGTTACTAAAAATTGTCACATTTCTTTCTCCGTCTCTAGGTCACTTTTTCAGTAATTTTATAACAACAAAATTGTTAGTTTTCATCTTGCAACTCTGACTTGAATACATTATAGCAGAAAAGCCCGGATAAAAGAAAAGTCACCGTCTCGACTCCACAGGTCAAGGTAAAAGACCAAGACGATTCGCTTGCAAAACAAGCCACCATATAGCAAGGGAGAAACGGTATTATTATCAAAGATATTATTGCAAGCATCCGTTTTTTGTCCACATCAGTTTCTTGTAATATCATTCCGCAAAGTCCAAATATGATCGCGATGATTAACAGAGAAACTACGCGCCGTGCCCCAAAACCCGCATCTGATGCTGAGTTAGCCTTGTATTGAATCACGACCCAGAGAGCGAAAAATAAAAACATTAAAAAATAGTATACGTAACCAGTGTCGTAATTTTCCTTTTCCTTGATCTGTTTCAGTCTGGCAGTTTCTAGTAGGGACAATTCACTTAGCAATTCAGAATCCTTTTCAAGATCATTGGACCCTGAAGTTTGGAGAAACAACATACAAATACTCAGATTAAAGTTTAATTTAACATGAATTTTCAAATAAATTGAATGAACTTACAATTAGAAAAGTACATTTGTCGTTTCCATATCGCGTAAGCATTGATTGAACGTGCAACAAATCCTAAGACGATCAAAAGTAGAAACCAAGGAATGCACTGCCAAGCCTTTTCAAAAGGGCTTTGGTGGGACTTAAAAACAAAATAGCCTCGCCCAAAGAAATTGATTGCATAAATAATCCACAACATTGTGTATGGAGATTCCGAGATATCGATAGGTTTCTTCATTCTTCTTATTCGTCGGAGGGCTTGTTCGACTACTGGATACAATGATGCATGTAAATTGTGGACGGTCGGTACGAGACTGAAATCTGTGCATGATTTTTGGTACATTAGGTCTGATAAAACTTTCCCTTCCAAATCAAAATCAAAATTAATGTATTGTTTTGAATTCGTTGGCTCCTACAAATTGAAATTAATAAATGTTAACTTTTAATTGTTTATATATCCTTAAAAGAGATGGAATAGGACATACAATCTCATTTCAAGTCTACATCACAATCAGAAACATTTAATTTTGAACATATATTGTGGCATCCTATTAAAAATAAAGAAAATCTTACGAATAATTATTTTCCTATTTTACCTTTGTGGTCTTCAACCAACACACTCATCTCGTGATCTTGTTGCTTGTCTGATATCTCGTGCATTATTGTGGTCTGTATAGGAAATTCGATGATGAATTCGTGTTTCGTTGAAGAATCCATGAACTTCACAAAGTGATAATCTTTAGAAATTTCCATAAGTCGAGACTGATTCAGGATTTTATGATACGAAGAAGATAGATTAGGAGTGTATTTATGTTTTTTTCTTGGGTTCACATTTGTTTCATTTAGTTGTATCCTTTAGTTTTTTGTTTCCCTTTTTCTAGATCACACCTTCAACCAATGTTTTCCTCATTTAGGCATTCATAGTTGTTCAGTTTGCCAATAATATATGTATCATTTATGAACAATTAGGTATTACAAAAGACATATTGACGTTCCGGTGAACAACCTGATTAATAATTGACGTATTATATATACATAATGCCCATATGTGTCCATAATGTGCGAACCAAACTCATGGAGATGGTGGGTTAAACTTTCACAAAATGCCTACAATGTGCGATAACAACAGTGTAATCTTAATATCAAAAAACCCAGTCCATCACTCAAAAACAAAGCATATCGATGTCCCACATAATTTTATTAGAGATCACGTGAAGAAAGAAGACGAACTACACCATGTGGACACATTATATCAAATTGCCGACATTTTTACCAAGCCTCCATCACTCAAGAACGAAGCATATCGAGTCTCGCGCAGTGGAAGTGATTGTCCAGTCGAGTTCCCAAATCCCATGATCACCCCGTCGACTCCAATGCACGAATATGAAGAACAAGGTGCCATATCGTGATTAGATTAGGGTTCATGATGTTCTCCTTATTCCCCTTCTTAGATCTCCAGCAACATGTGCGTCCACACGATTCGACACTGGCAATTCAGATCAATTTTTTGTCGTATGTACCGAAACGGTTTCAGTTAGACTCCAACTTCTCTTGGAACACAATCAAAAATGAAAATAATATCTCATGTACCCGTATCCGATTCCACCGTGAGTTATTGTCGTCTATCGGACATACATACATACATGCATACATGCTTGCACATAAATTGAATTTTTTAGGACCTTAATTGTCCAAATTGGTTAAAAAATCGTTTGAATCGAAATATATTTTTTTTCATTTTAATTTTATTATATATTGTCATATTTGCGCCTTTATTTTATTTACTAAACCATTAGATATCTTTTATTCGTAAGTAATGATTTATCTAGTCAAATTTTAGTGATACAAATGTGATACATGAACCAACATTTTGACAACTCGTATTATTAATGGACTCAAAGCTGCCACTACCTTCTCCATTTATAATAACAAAAGATACTCCCATTATCGATTTATCACTAAATTGATATATTTGCTCTCTATACAAATCATCTCCATTAATATTCAAAGACAGGCGATTGAAGAAAAATACTCATCTCAGTTCATCTTTACTGTTGAAGGATAAAAGTGAGCTAAATCCATTTCTCATCTGCTCGCTACTGAAATCTACAATCATGGCGGCAAGGACGTCGGAGCTGCTGAGACCTGTACAAGCGGCGAACGCATTCGACGAGGCGGTTTTGCTGCAGTACGCAGAAGCGAACGTAGAAGGCTTTCCTTCCGTGTCTGAACTGGAGAGCTTCTCAATCACTCAGTTCGGTCATGGCCAATCGAATCCCACCTTCTGCCTCAAGGTCGTGGCGAAAGGGATTAATCCAGTTGTCAAGCTCTATGTTCTGAGGAAGAAACCGCCTGGCGTTATTCTCCAGTCTGCTCATGCAGTCGAGAGAGAATTCAAGGTTAATTTTTTATGTTTCTTTCTTTCTTTTCTAGATCTGAATTACTCAAAAATAATGTCGTATTTACGTAATTTCAATTAAATTGAACTGATCTCAAATCTTGAATCGGGATATCCTTGTAGATCAGCACCATGCCCTTTTCTTTGGAAAATGAACAATTACATCATCTCAAATTTTTGCATTTAAATATTCTTCAAATTCGGCCTATTTTTGTGTCAAACAGGTTCTTAAAGCCTTGGGTGATCACACAGACGTACCTGTACCGAAAGTATTTTGCCTCTGCAACGACTCTTCCATAATTGGAACCCCATTTTACATAATGGAGTATTTGGAGGGAAAGATTTATGCAGATAACAAATTAACAGTAATTATTCATCATTATTATTAATTCCTTATATGCTTAATAATTCACCATTAATTTTTAAATTACTTATTTTAAATGACAGGGCGTGGAACCAGAGAAAAGAAGAGCGATATATCTCGAGGCAGCTAAAACCCTAGCTTCATTACACAAAGTCAATGTGGATAAAATCGGTTTGGAGAAATATGGCAGGAGAGATAACTATTGCAAGAGACAAGTTACTAATTAACTAATTAACTAATTAATCGTAACTTCACAAATACTAATTTTCTCGATTAAATATTTTATAATAATCTTTTTTTTGGTGTGATTTAGGTGGATAGATGGGAAAGACAATATCTTGCCTCAACTGGGGAAGGAAAACAAGTCCGGTACGATAAAATGCTTGAATTAGCCAATTGGCTAAAACAAAATGTACCAGTTGATGACTCTTTAGCCTCTTCTGGTACCGGTTTGGTACATGGCGATTACAGGGTCGATAATCTCGTTTTCCACCCCACCGAAGTTAGTTCTCATTTATCCATTTCATCCATTTATATATGGGAAAATATACTTGGCCCCCAAAACTCACTCAAACACCCTTGATGCGTCAATCGAGGGTGTTTAAATGGATTGATTAGATTACTAATCAATGGTTAAATGGATTGATTTAATTAATGAGTCCAATCAATCCATTTAGGAATCTAATAAATCCATTTAAATACCCTCGATTGACGCATCAAAGATGTTTGGGTGAGTTTTGGGGGCCAATTATATAACCCCTTTATATATTACATTTCATAATATTTTGGGGTGTTTTATGTAATTTTGCAGAATAGGGTGATTGGAGTGCTTGATTGGGAGCTTTCGACATTAGGAAACCAGATGTGTGATGTTGCATACAGCACGCTCGTATTTATTCTTATCATACTATCTTATATATTTATTATTTATTAATATTTGATAATTATTTGGCATTATTTTTGTTTATTAGGCGTATATTATAGATGCTTCTCTAATCAAAGGAAACTCAATTGGAGGATTTGAATATGATGGAAAACCTGAGGGAATTCCTTCACTCGAAGAATATTTATCTGTTTACTGCTCCGTTTCTGTAAGTAAATAAAAACGTTTAAAAAAAATTAACTTTTTAGACCCATTTTGGTAATTTATTTATTTTATTTATTATTTTTAGGGGAAACCATGGCCCGCAGAGAACTGGAAATTTTACGTGGCATTTTCGTTATTTAGAGGTGCATCTATCTATGCAGGAGTATTCCATAGATGGACTATGGTATTTATTATATTTATTTATCTTACTGTTTTATCGCTTTATTTTATTTTATTTTTATTTTTTGATTATCCAAGGGAAATGCTTCAGGGGGGGAGCGTGCTAAGTTCACTGGAAAACTCGCGAATTCTATGGTTGACCGTGCGTGGGAATTAATAAATCGCAAATCAGTCCTTTCTCCTCAACCCCCTCTTGGTAAGTTTTGCAAATAAGCCCCTCCATACTCATTGTATTTATTTAACTCACACATTTTTTGTTCTCGAGTCCAGACGTTTCAGCGAAAAATTCGGGGAAATTTGTGCCGAGTGAGAAGGTTGTAGAACTAAAAAATAAGTTGACAAAATTCATGGAAGAGCATATATACCCATTCGAGAGTGAATTTTACGAATTAGCCCGATCTGAGAAAAGATGGACGATTCATCCTGAGGAAGAGCGATTAAAATCCTTGGCCAAGAAGCAAGGCCTTTGGAACTTATTCATTCCTGTAATCAATAAATTAATATTCATCCTCTCTTTTCAAACTATTTTTTTATTAATTTCGTACATTATTTTTTATTTATTTTGGTAGTTGGATAGTGCGGCCAGAGCAAGAAAGATATTATTTGGGGGCAAAAATGAAAATAATGATTTATTACTCGGAGCAGGTTTATCAAATTTGGAATACGGGTATTTATGTGAAATTATGGGTCGGTCCATGTGTGCTCCACAAATATTCAATTGCGGCGCTCCTGATACTGGAAACACGGAGGTATGAATTATTAATTTATAATCAAAATAATGTATATAAAATATTTCGAAATTTAATAAAAAAATTTAATTAGGTTTTGTTGAGGTACGGGACGAAAGAGCAACAAGAGAAATGGTTAATACCTTTATTAGAAGGAAAGATTCGTTCAGGATTTGCAATGACCGAGCCACAAGTCGCTTCCTCTGACGCAACTAATATCGAGTGCTCCATTGCCAGGTATTTTTGTAATTTTTATTAGTTTGCAAATATAACCCTACAAGTTGCACAATCGCTGAACTGTTTTTAAACAGACAAGGAGATAACTATGTAATAAATGGACGAAAATGGTGGACTAGCGGTGCCATGGATCCTCGATGCAAAATCCTAATTCTAATGGTTAGACCCTCAAAATTTCAATAAATAATTAACACATACAAATAATATTATTATTCCACATTTATTTATTTATTTTTGTTGGCAGGGCAAGACAGATTTTAACGCACCGAAGCACAAGCAACAATCGATGATTTTAGTGGACATCGACACGCCAGGTGTACAAATTAAGCGACCCTTATTGGTCTTCGGTTTCGACGATGCTCCTCACGGCCACGCCGAAATAATTTTCGAAAATGTTCGGGTCCCCGCGCAAAATATACTTTTAGGCGAAGGCCGCGGTTTCGAAATCGCTCAGGTATCATAAAAAATTACAGAAAGATCCCTAAGTCATTCAAAATTACATAAAGGACCTGTATTGATTTATGAACAGGGGAGACTTGGTCCTGGAAGGCTGCACCATTGCATGAGATGCATCGGGTCCGCAGAGAGAGCCATGGACATGATGGTCGAAAGAGCTCTGAATAGGAAAGTCTTTGGAAAAATGATCGCACAGCACGGCTCCTTCCAATCAGATCTCGCCAAGTGTCGCGTAGATATTGAGCAAACCAGACTTTTGGTTCTGGAAGCTGCTGATCAACTCGATCGTTTCGGTAACAAGCAAGCCCGCGGAATCCTCGCTATGGCCAAGGTAATTAGTTAATTATTATTATTCCAAGGGTATTTATGTAAATTTACTTTAGGGACGGATATGTAATGTTTGTTTTGGACAGGTGGCGGCACCGAATATGGCGTTGAGAGTTATAGATAAGGCAATGCAAGTACACGGTGCGGCTGGTTTGTCTTCTGATACGGTTTTGGCTCATATGTGGGCGAATTCGAGGACACTTAGGATTGCTGACGGCCCTGACGAGGTCCATTTGGGAACTATTGCTAAGCTCGAACTACAACGCTCCAAATTATAGGTGATATTACAATGCTTTACTTGGAATATATAGACTTTATGATGAGAATAAATTGGAGCTTTTAGTCCGAGTAATATAAATTCTATTATTCAATAATGTGGGAATTGTTCTTTCGAGGATTACAAGATCGTAATATATAAGATCTATATCAAATAAATAATAATCGCAATTATGAACTACAATTTTTCTTATTTCAAAATGCGCGCAAATTCCAACCCAATAAAATCGAAGAACTTTTTTAGCTAAAGACCCAACAAGAAGGGAAATTGAGTCCCAGCCAGCCAAGTATCCCCTTGAATGAAAGACGTGGTCGTAAAATTACTCGCATCGATGCTACTATTAATCAAATGATAACCAGGCCAATTAACTCGACTAGTCGTGTTCGCACCGGGACCCGCATTCTTATATTCACCATAATACAACGTGTCCAACGCGAATGTTCCGTTCCAAGGCAACCAACCAGCCGGATGGATCAAGCTCTCCATATACGACTGCAAGAAAATGGTCCTAGAATACAACTTCCACGGCCTGCCTAAATAAGTCGAGAAATTCGATTGCACCGGTATCAGATCCGCCGCGGCGGCAATCTTACACTTCTGAATCGAAATTCCCGTGTTTTGATTCGGATCCTCCCTTCCTTGAGCGGTGAACACGTTTTTCTGATTCGGGTCGGGTTTTCGCGCGTATAAATTACAATTTTGAAACACGACGGCCGCGTCTCCGAAGATGAAGTCTACGGTGCCGTAAATGTCGCATTCGCGATAGAACTGACGAAGCGAGTGGGTGTATAGAGTGTCTTGGTAGCCTACGAAACTGCAATGGTAGAATGCGGTTAGATCTGCTCCGACTCGTAACGCGACTGCTTGGTGCTTGCTCGGTCCTGCGTAGTTCTCGATCGTTAAATCGCGTGCTAAGAAGTTGTTTCCTACCACCGCTGCGTAAATCGAAATATTTGGATTAAAATTTATATAAGGGGCCACATCACATGCATTTGATTAATATAGTTTGGGTATCGTTATCATTGTTTATGATAATTTAGAGTTTATGTGATAATGACATTATGACAATAGCTACGTTGCTCCCCACAAAAAAACAAACCTTTTGTTTGTTATTCTGCCAGTTGATTTGGGGCACGCGTTATCTATCAAGGGACATTATTATAAATAATTAAGAAAAATGTTATCACGAGGGTTGTCATTTCTATGCCAAACAAATAACCAAATGTAAAATTGACAAATTGTATATATTGGTCCCCAAGAAAAATATGTTTTAAAAGATATATCTTGTATAAATATTCGAATAAACTAAACAAACTTCAGAAGTACATTTGGGTCATTAGGCCTTTCTTTGAACATGACTCAAATTACACTAATAAAACTACTTTGTTGAACTATAAGAAAACTTGAATAATAATATATTTTAGAAAATAACTTTTTTAATCAATGCCATCAAAAGAAAGAAAGTAAAAATTAATCAAAAAGGAAAAGGAAAAGGGAAAGAGAAAAGAGAAAAATAAAAGAAGAATTCTTACCAAAGCACTTGCATGCATGATAATACGTATATATATTTAGATAGGGACCCTTATAATTAGTTAATTTTGCTTACAATACTCGAGGTTAAGATATATTCGAATTTTATAATCCAAATTAGTACTCTATTAATAATGTCTTGTGAATTATATGAGTGGCTTAGACTCCTTTTTTGTGGACTTTTGTAGAAAAATAGTACTCTACAGTCTCCACTGATTTATTGAATACTCTAATAACAAATTATCTAATATTTTTTTGTGGATATTTCAATTGCTTATTTTTAAGAAAATAAAAATATATTTGGGCATCACACCTAATTCAAATTTGTAATAATTTATGTAGTGAACGTTATATGACTTTGCCATTTTAATCCAAACATAATGATTAGAGAGATAATATAATTAGGTGGCATGGTCCATTTATATACCAAACAAAACATGCCAAGTAAGCAAATTAAATGGGGGAATGATACGTTCACAGAAGTTAACCACCGAAGTAATACCGAAATTACTTATATACGAAAATTTTAGTGGGGCCCATAAGCATTTCATTCCATTTCTTTCCATTAAATTTCAATCGGTAGCATTTCGGTAGTAAACTTCGGTATGTGAAGCATTTTCCAATTAAATGTGTTCACACTTCCGAGTCCTTATAATGGACCATTGTAGTGAAGTAATTTTAATGATCAGATTAAATTAAAAATGGATAACCAAATCTAACCTAGCATTAATTTTCTTTAATAGATGGCAAGATAATCTAAGCTCAATACCTACTGATAAATTAATATTCCCTATTCTGAAAAAAGACAAAAGGAGTTTTCTGAATGACATTCTTTTCAATTTAATTTACAAAAATAATGTTCTTATTCGTAGAAATATGGAGTTTGAGTTTGAATGAATTTGATGGGGTTGGTGAATCGAATCGAATCGAATCGAACCTGACATGAAGATACAGTGTGATATTGTATCAACCATTCAATTTAATTGGTACGAGCGAGCACTTCCAACAAACTTTAGTTCTCATCAGTCTCTGCTGACACCCCTTTATCTATCCCACGTATAAATGTCCCTTAACATTTTCCAAACAATAAATTAGGAATTCTTTTTATAATGTTCTTAAATTTTCTTTAAATACTTAAAAAAAGTAGTCTCCTTAATTCATGTACATTTAAGAGCTTGTTTGGATGACCAAGGAATATCAAGTTTTTAATAAACAAGGAAAAATTTAGGATTTTTTTACTAAAGTTTGTTTGTACGTAACTTAGGAAAAATATGATAAGTTTTTGGTTATGAAAGTTCTAGTAATTTTTATATACAAATTTTGGAAAAAATAAAATGTATATTTTGACAAGTTTTTTCTAGAAATAAATTGGAAATTTTTTATATCTCTTCTCTTTTTTATTCCGGTATGTCCAAGTTTTGGCCTACGTGAATAATTATTTCATAAAAATGGTAAGAGTGAGAATATGTAGCTAACTTTAACACGTAAATGTGTATTAAATGAAGAGATTATGTATAATTTTCCCTTTTTTATTGATTTGCGGGCTCCATCTATCCACCAATAAACTTGCTCCACTAAATGATTTCTTCACCAGCTAACTACTAACCTCTTTGAGTTTCACATGATTCATACATTTATGGAAATTAAAAATCAACAATTAAAGACATAGTAAAATGTTTTTATAAGCTCATGAAAATTTCGAGAGCAGTCTTATTCAGTGACGGATCTGTTAAGGAACTAAGGAGACAGCTGTTCCCTTTATATTTTTGAACGGTAGTATATATATATGTGATTATGTCAGTGTATTTTACGATTGAACTAAAAAATTATGTATTATAGTTCCTCCTCCTCCCCTCCCTCCAATTTTTTTTTTTTTTGAAAATTTCTCACAGTAGTCATCCGAAATTACCGTCCTCCCATTAATTTGGGGCAAGATCCGCCACTGGTCTTGTCTAAAAAGTTTTGGACAAGAATCCATCCAAAGTCTTTTCCCAACCATATTATTTTTGATCCATTGATCAATAATTCTTATAATAAAATTCTTGTATTAATTAAAAATTATAAAAAATCATCTGAAAATGTTTAATTTTTTTATGAAAAATAAATGGTTCATATAATTTTGTTCTCTTTTTTGTTTAATACGACAAAACACTTTGGACAAGAGCCAAACAAAATGTTAGTTAATAAACGAGCTCGTGAACATTTTTCTGGGAGCAAACTTTAATTCAATCTAAAGACTTTAAAGACTTACTTGTGACAATGAGACGATGCATATAATTCATGGGTATTGGGTGGCAGCGAAAAAACGGGGTAATGTAATTATGTAATGAATGACAAGTCAGGCCAATTTATTTCCCTATTGACGCTCCTACCACGCCCTTCTACAATCAATATTCATGACTAGAGGGCATATACTGTGCCACCAGATTTCACATTTCTCTTCCATTCATTCATTCAATTCATATACTCCACTTAGCAAAAGCAATATCCTATCTATCATCGGCCCCATCGCATTTCTCTTCCATTCATTCAATTCATATCTCTACTCTCTTAATTTTATGTCTCTTAACAATTAAAATAAGTGGCAAAAGTGATATGTTATTATACTAAGTTACTAACCTAGAGTGGCAGATCTAAACGTCGTCCATCCATCGATAACATTTCTGTTCCCTTTGATCGTCGTCTTCCACATTCCATCTCCGATCAACATTATGTTCGTCTTCGTTTTATCCACTTCGACGTTTTCGAAATATCCGCCGGCCTTTATGTAAATCACGAACCGGGTGTCGCTGTTGTTCGGAGCCGCGTTGATGGCGTCGTTTACGGTCGTGAAGTTTCCGCTCCCGTCCTTCGCCACGATTAGGTTCGGTATTATCGTTACGTTGGTCGCATCGGTGGATGCTTGGAGTAAGTGCCTATCCTTTTGTGAGACCCATTTTGGGTACCCTCGAGTTATCTTACCGTACCTGTACAAACGTATTAAGAGTTCATTAACATTGTTAAATCGATAAAAAAATCATGACGTTCGTATAGCCATTACCCTTCGAAGCTCTCTTGAAGGCGCCGTTGCTTACGTTGGAGTTTTTTCACCATTGCAAGTGAGTTACTGACGAGATGGGCCACGTGGTATAATCTCCCTTGAATGTACGGTCTGACACGCGATCCGGCTTTAGGCGCAAATGCAAAGCCATCCAAACATGTATACTGGTTAGTCATGGCGGCCGATAACACGGTCTGAACCGTACTGATAGACTCCGATGAAGAAGAAGACTTTTCGAGAGCGGAGGATGCCGAAGATAGATCATCTAGGGTTTGATCGAGGAGCTCGAGACAATCTTGAAGAGCGAGTTTTGAAGTCGAGTCGAGTTGAGGAAGACGCTTGAGGTACGAGGAGCAGTTGTTGTACGAGTTGCGTACCGCTGAAGTTGTGCGATTAATGGCGTGGCATATTACGGCAGACAGGGGAAGCTGGTTGGATTGGGGGAGTGTGGAGAGAGTGGATACACAGAGCTCTGGATAGAGTGTACCTTCACAATGGTGGATTGTACCGTTAGAATATGAACTGGAGAGGTGGCGACGGTGATTGTAATGGAGAGGTTTGGAAGGGAGAGGGCGGAGGAGGAGAGGGATGAGGAGGAGAAGAGGAATGGAGAGGAGGAACTTTAATTGATTGTATGGAGGTGGCATTGTGCTTCTTTTTTGGTTGGTTCTTGTGGGTGTCTGTGTGTTAGAACAAAGTGAATTTGGCTTTCGAGGATTTTTGTCACTTTAGCACAAGGAAGGCTGTATCTTAGGATCCTAATATATATAGCCTTTTATTTTCTCTTTTATTTTCTTTTTCTTGCAAGGAAGGATTGCATTTAATAGGTTTGGCAATATTGTCCTTAGTCTTATTTTTTGTTAAGTGAAACATGATACATCATTATTATATTATATTATATTATAAAAATAACATATCATAATAACATATCATAATGATGATTAAGATTTAAGAAGTGTAAGATTATTTCTTTGAAAATAATAATAATATTTGTAATATTTGGCGTATGATTATTTGTTAAGTTCAATAAATTATTTGTCTTTTAATAGGTATACTCACATTTTTTCATTATTCATTATTTGAAAAGAACTAATATCGAAACTTTTAGAAAAAACCACGCTCAACTAGAAGTTACTTGATATCAGATAAATTTAAATTTTTTTTTTGTAAATATTAAATATAATCGATGCATGTATGTATGATTATATATAATTTTATTAATATGCTTGATAACGTTATCTCTGTTTTTATTTGTATGGGTATTTGATCATGCCACTAAAAGAGAAATGATATATAGCTATGATATTTGCACGAGGATGCGAGTATAGGGATGTCAATGGTGTGGATATTGCCCGAACCGACCCGAACCGTATCCGAAGAAATATCCGGATTCGAAAAAAATATCCGGATCCGAGTGGATCCGGATATGGATCTGGTTGCTAATTTTAGGATCCGGAACCGGATTCGATATTCGGTTTTGGTGCGGGGACCGGATCCGTGTTCCGGATCCGGATATTTTTAGGATCCGGATACTCGGAACCAGATTCGAGTATCCGGAACCGGATCTGGATACGCATATTATATATTATTTTTATGTATTATATTTGATATTAGTTGAAAAATCATATACAAATTAATGATTTGTGAGTGATTTAAACTCACAATCGTAAAATTATGTTTAAATATAATCATATTTATCGTTCATATCACAATTATATATATTTATAGCTAAAAAGTAAGTTATGTTATGATAACATAGTATCCGTTTTAATATCCGAAAGAGAACCGTATCCGTATTCGTATCCGACAATATCCGAATCATATCCGTATCCGTTTATTATCTGAACCGTATCCGGATCCGGGTAATTCCGTATCCGAAAAAAAATATGGATATGGATCTGGTATGACCACTATCCGAACCGGATCCGAACCGTTGACACCCCTATGCGAGTATGGTAATTATATTTTTTCATTTTACTATGAATTATTACTATTTATGAATGATAATATCATCTCAAAGTAAAATTACCCCAATATATTATTCTCATCATATTTTTATAACTTATTAAATAAAACAATCTACATATTTCATGATACATTATTTTAGGAAAATACTCATTTTTTTTCATATATGAGTGTATAATATACTATATGAGATAGATAACAATTGTACGAAGAAATCATAACACGAGTATTATGTCATGATATTGCATTTAATAGAGAAAATAATTAAAAAAAAAACTAATATCAAAATTTAGTTGAGAAAAAAAGTTTAGGGGATTATTTTCTATATCAAACATAATCATAACACGAGTATTAAAACTTTTTTGGACCAAAATACCCCTTTATTTTCCATATTTGAATTTATTAAACTTTTTTCGTATTATTTCATTAATTCAAAAATCTTCATAAACATTTCATAACATATACTAGTTATACAAACTATATATCATATACATAATTTTAATATTTTATTTATTGTATATTTTGTCATACAAAATTATAATTAAATAAAATAATAAACAACGATATAAAAAATATTCCTGAAAACATCTTGAAAAAAATAATATTATTTTAACATTTAGTTTTAATTCTCAATAGTTGTTAATAAAAAAATAGTTATTAAAAATTAGCTGTTGAAATATAATTAACTATTGAAATTAAAACTAGCAACAAATATTATTTTTATGCTAGTTTTAACGGTCATTCGTTCATTGTTAATTTAGCAAGAAAATACTATTTATTAACTATTTTTATTAATAACCATTGAAAATTAAAACTAAATGCTAGAATAATATTAATTTGTCAAGATATTTTCAAAAATATTTTTTTATATCGTTTTTTATTTAATTTTAGTTTTGTATGATAAAATATGTAATAAATAAAGGATTAACATTATGTATATGACATATAGTTTTTTCTAAATTAGTATATGTAAAAAAGATTATGGTGATTTTAAATTAATAAAATAATGCAAAAAGATGTTTAATAAATTAAAATATGAAAAATAGAAGGGTATTTGAGTCCAAAAAAGTTGCAACACCATGAAATACCCCTATAGGGGTAGAGCTGGCAAATCTGACCCGACCCTAAAAAACGACCCGACCCACCCGAACCCGAACCCGACCCGACCCGACCCGAAAATATTGAAAAGTCAACGACCCGAACCCGAAACCGGAACCGAATGACCCGAATCCGAAATCGACCCGAAACCGAATGACCCGAACCCGAAATCGACCCGAAACCGAATGACCCGAACCCGAAACCGACCCGAAACCGAATGACCCGAACCCGAAAACGACCCGAAACCCGAACGAACCCGAAATCCGAATGACCCGAAACTCACGACCCGAATGACCCGAAATTCACGACCCGAATGACCCGCCGAAATTAAAATATTATTGTTAAAATCAATATAATATTGCTAAAATATCTCGGAATCAATAAAATAAATCAGAAATTATCCGAAAATTAAATTTTTGGAAAATCGAATGATTCGAAATCAAATTTTTGTGAAATCTGAATTACCCGAAAATCAAAATAGTCACGACCCGAATGACCCGAAAATCGAAACAACCCGAACCCGAATGACCAGAAATTCAAAACGACCCGAACCCGAATGACCCGAAAACCGAAACGACCCGAACCCGAACGATCCGAAACCCGAACGACCCGCGACCCGAACGACCCGATGACCCGAATGACCCACAACCCAAAACGACCCGAACCTAAAATGACCCGACCCGCCCGATTGCCACCTCTATATAGGGGTAATTGAAAATAAAATCTTGTTTGGAGGGAATTTTTTTGGAGTTTCTTAAAAGGGGATTATTTTGGAGTTTAGGGGATTATTTTCTATACCAATTCAAGAAAAATTTAGGGAATTATTTGAAAATTTTCCTTTTAAAAATAATAATTGATGTAATTTATAAGATTATGTTTGATATAGAAAATCGTCTAAAATGATATGAAGATGGATGAAAATAAATGACTTGACTAAATTAATTATGAGGGTAACTAACCTTGAATAATTTTCAAGGGGTATGGAGGCTTAAGAGGGGAGGGGAATGGGGAAAGGATAATGTATAATTTCCCATGTATTAATGTGGCAAAATTGATGAGAAGACAAAAGAGAAAACATAATTCTGTGATTGGCTTTGACTTCTAATACAGTACTTAATTTTTTGCCATTTACATAGGCAACTTTACACCTGTGAACTTGTCTGGTATTTATGTCTCGTAATAACAATATTATCCTTGCATTTTTTATGTCACTTCATAATATTGGAGTGTATTTACTATTTACATTAGATTATTTTCCTTACACATTATCACAAATTATTTTGTGGATTTTTTTTTCTTTTCCTTTTTTTATGTCAAATTTGAGACGTTGTGTAATATTGGGGCTAAACTAACCATGTGATTGGGTGTGTAACTACTAACAAAGCATAAAAACTAACCATGTGGTTGGGTGTAGTCTACACAAATATAAAATTAAGAAAAAAGTCATATATTCCTATAATGTTACTAAAAAATTATTGAGTTGATAATAAGTAATAAAAATCTCGGAGACGATAAATATAATTCTTTTTTATCTTTTCATTAGAAAAGGAAAAAATAGAATTTACATTTTCAAAAGAAATTTCATTTCAAGAAAATATATATAGAAATTGAAACCCTAATACGAATGTAAGGTTTTTCGGGTGTCCATGCCAATCGATCGACAAGTTTCGGTCTAGATTTGTCGTTGTACGATTTTGTATTAAAAAGTTTTTTTAGAGTCTTCGTTGCATTTCGCACGTGAAGACAGAGGAGGATCCGGTGGAGTGTCGAAGGGGAAGTGCGTCCCCTCCCCATGAAACCGGAATAAAAAAATACCCATTAAAGAAGTTGATTTTGTTTGTTTCAAAAGTAATAATTATAATAAACTTTTTTATATTTCATGAAGTGTTGAGTAGAGGTGGCAATCGGGCGGGTCGGGTCGGGTCGGGTCGGGTTCGGGTCGGGTCGGGTCGGGTCGGGTTCGGGTCGTTTCGGGTCGCGGGTCATTCGGGTTCGGGTCGTTTCGGGTCATTCGGTTCCGGGTCGTTTCGGTTTTCGGGTCATTCGGGTTCGGGTCGTTTCGGTTTTCGGGTCATTCGGGTCTTGACTATTTTGATTTTCGGGTAATTCAGATTTCACAAAATTTGATTTTGAATCATTCGATTTTCTAAAAATTTAATTTTTGGGTAATTTCTGATTTATTTTGTTGATTCCGAGATATTTTAGCAATATTATATTGATTTTAACAATAATATTTTAATTTTCGGGTCATTCGGGTCGTGAGTTTCGGGCCATTCGGGTTTCGGATTAGTTCGGGTTTCGGGTCATTCGGGTTTCGGGTCATTCGGTTTCGGGTCGATTTCGGATTCGGGTCATTCGGTTTCGGTTTCGGTTTCGGGTTCGGGTTCGGGTCGTTGACTTTTCAATATTTTCGGGTCGGGTCGGGTTCGGGCGGGTCGGGTCATTTTTTCGGGTCGTATCAGATTTTGCCAGCTCTAGTGTTGAGTAGTCTTGTGGTAAAACTTATACTTAAGAGTTGAGATGTCACAAGTTTGAATCTCTAATACAACAAATTTTGATTTTTTTTTTTTTAAGTTCGGCTTGTTGGAACGTTATTCCAACATTTGACTTATACGTAAAATATTTATGTGTTGTAATATCGTTATTTATATGCTTAAAATAATAAAAAGAAATGATTGCGGAATTTTGTCATGAATGATGTATATATAGTGGACATTTATTTGTAGGCCACTAAATTATTGCATGGCAATTAACAATTATAAAGTACAACAATGAGAGTTGTGAAAGAAAGTCAGAGTAATATTTGTCTATCATATATTTTGGTACAAACTCAAATAAAATATAATTACCCAAAATGTTATATAAGCAAGACGTTTATATGGGTGTAATTTCGGTTAAGGATATTCAGTTATAGTGGGAGTAAATATTTGTACATTTATTATGATATAGACACGTGATATAAACATATGTCATACACATATGATACGGTTATAAAGTTTTTAAGTTTTCGGTATTATGGTTATTCTGCAGAATTAAAGTTGCATTTATCACTTTACTCTGATTTAAACAAGGTTCGTCTCAATATGGTATAAAGGAGACGGTTTGTCTCATAAGGTATTAAAGGAGACGGTTTGTCTCAAATGCGGTTTTAAAAGAGACAATTTGTCTCATTAAGTTATTAAAGGAGACGGTTTTAAGGATCTCACTAAATTTTCTTTTAGGAGGACCAAGTTGGAAATAGACATGTCAAGATCACATTACATGAAATTTCATACTACACATCCACATCATGATTCATGTAATTCAGTTGTATTAGTGTACGTGACCATTGAAGGTTTAGTTACGTTAAATTTGACGAAAGCCGATTTGATCCTACGTTGATATTATTGATGGACGGAATTGGTTAGGGACACATAAGGTTTTTATGACAAACAAGTACGCGTATTTCGGTTTATGTTCAATACGTAATTATAAGGAATTACATATAGTCCAAGTGGGAGATTGTTGGAACGTTATTCCAACATTGGACTTATACGTAAAATATTTATGTGTTGTAATATTGTCATTTATATGCTTAAAATAGAATGGTCAATTTTAGTTAATAAATTTAAGCATTAATGGGTTAATTAGGATGTGGGCTTTGATGTGTAGAATATTGTGAGTGGTGATTCTATTTTCTATGATGGGCTGAATTAGAAGATCCATATTAGGAGACCCAAATGTATGTCTTTGTGAAAAGATGTCTTGTGGCTATATAAACAATTTGGTACCAAGTACATATGATAATGTTCCATTCTTGAATCTGCCCCATTAAGATTAGACAGAGATATCCATTAGAGAAAATCAAAATAACTCTAAATTGGACATCATAAAATACTTGGAATCCATTTCTTGCAACTAAGGTTTCATGAACGCAACAACGGTGATGGCACGACATCAATTCGGACGGATTCCATACGCTTCCGCATACGGTTAGTGTACGGGTTTGATTAAGATTATTCGGTTGAATTAACATAGTTATCGTTTGTACGGACAAATTATTTATTTTAATTTACGGGGCAGTGCCGGATCGTTGTCGCTGCCCCAACACAGCCCCCTCTATAAAATCATCCTGGCTTCGCCCCAGCGTGAAGACGAGACCGTCATTGTCATAACCACCCCTAGACTTCCGGTGTTGTCGTCGTGGCTTCCATAGAAAAAAAAATCAAAATCCTAATACAATTCAAGGATTTTTGAGCCATCAGTGTCATTTGATGTCGTCTCGCTTAGTCTATGCCGAAAAAACTTTTCTGTCTCAGCAAGTTAGGCTATGAAAAGGTTGTTCTGACTCCGGCATGAGTGCTGGTACTTCCGTCCGTGGGAAAGATCCTCTTGAAATAGCATTCGGCGAAGAGAGAAGTCGAAAAAAAGAGGAATTGATTATGAAATTGAAAATCTATCCAGTGAAAGAGTTGTCACAGGGTGTATTCCAGTATTGGATTCTCTTTATTGACGATTTCTTTAGAAAAGTATGGATGTACTTGATGAAGCACAATCGACTGGTATAGGAGTGTGTCGTGACGATCTAAAAGTTTCTTTGTCCGTTCGAGGATTGTTTGCCTTGACGACCAGTCTTCAAGATATGTAGCTTGCTTTTGCCATTCGAGCTTGAAAGCGAGATCGTCCATGTCGTGGTCTAATCATCTCATCATTGTGGCTGGTATGGTCGTGATCATTTCATCGCCGTGACTGTCGCTACCAAGACGATAAATATATTAAATATAAAATCTTATTACATGGTAAATAATAAAAAGTTGGTAACACACTATGTGATAACTCACATTTATTATATTCTAAATTTAACTTGGTTATGATATTTTTTTAATTAAAACTTGCTTAATTAACTATTTTATATTGTTTACATTATTTCTGCATTATTCTCATTTTTTCACTAAAAACAATGAATTAATTTTGTAAATTATCGATGTTATCTCGATTTTTTTTTCCAATTGATTTGAATTTCAACTTATCAAGATTTTTAACATTATTAATTTTACCATTAGAAACTTTTGTATTTGTTTGTATTATATATTTGTTGGTATTTTTGTATTCTATAATTTTTCTGAAATTTAGTAAAATAAAATATTTATATTGAGAAATGTCAAAATGCTCACGTGAGTATTTGAGTTATAATATTCAAGATTTTTGGTCAATGAATTCGCATCAAGAATATTGTTTATCGGAATTTTTGTGCCACTAAAATTTTTAATTTCTGAAAAAGAAAATAAATTAGGTAAATCAAAAAACTAATTTTAAAGCAAATTCAATAGCAATAATTTTGACTACTACATCATAAATACTCACATGCATATTTTAATATCACTCGTTTATATTTCTCAACTAGTGACAATCAAACTGAATTGGCAAACGTGGTAAACAAAAGTTAAAATTATCACCTAAATTTATATATAGAAATTCAAAATTTGATTTATCCTATAATATTATACAAAGTTGCAAATCTAGTACATGTCAATAATTTAATGCAACGTGATTCAGTAGGCATGTGAACAATAAGTTCTAGGAGCTTTTTTATATGTAACAGAGTTTTGCAAGTTTATCTCAAAAATAATCACAAACGTCGTTGAAGTTAATTCCAAAATTAACCAAGGACGTGATCACAGATTCCTTCACTTGCAATAATGGTGGAGTTTGAAATCCCGTCAACTGCTAATTCTCGGTTTATTTAATCAGATGATGAAGAAAATCACGACATTGTATGCTGCACAGTGAAATGAAGGATACGACCCGTTCCCAACCCATAGGATCTTGTTATCAAATCGGCGTATGAATATGGAAGAATATACAACATGCATCTTGTTGAAGTGTAGGGGTTGAAACGTTTCACGCCGTCGTGCTTTCCACTCCGACTATCTCTCGTGCATCTCGCGCCCACACAACTCAACACCGTGTTTCGTATTCTTCATTTTGGCCAAACCAAAATCTTTTCGACCAAATCATAATTCTCACTTGGATCACAAATAGGAATCACAAACGTGATTCCTCTACTCGTATCCACCTTGAGTTGTCGTATATCGGTTATACATGTATCTCCCTAGTCGATCCGTGTATAAATTTGCTTAATCTCGTACGATAATCTCTGATGGAGAAAAACGTTTTTTCTCCTTTTCTCCATTTCTTGTTCACCCCTATTAGAGTGATTTCCAACATATTAGATTTAATTGGATTTGATTAGATTTCCTTAGAAGGGAGAAAAACATCATATATATATATAATAGATAGGATAATGATGTGTCAAAGGATGCAAACCAATATGCAGAATCCGGACTTCTTCCGTTCGAATGGATAGACCCATCCTTTCGAACGGAATGGTTACTGAATCTTGTGTACAACCTTATTGTACACTCAACTCTTCCCACGAACGCTTATATTCGTTTATCCTTATATGTACATTTTCCGTTGATCCAAAACTTGAATTTCTTCCGATGATAATTATTTTAATTAATTGATTTAAATAATAAAAAACATAAAATATTTGGCGGAGTTTAAAATTCCGTCAGTAAATGACTGATTCCCAAATCCCGCCATTTCACCAATAATTGCTGATTGATCAAGGATTGTTAATCAACTAAACTGATTAAAGAATTATGGTTAAACTTATATTTGATTTTGTGTGTTACTCCAACAATACTTGTATTACAATTTACACAATATTTTGAACAAAATTTAATTAAGAAGTAAAGAAATAATAAAATACAATAATTTGGATATTTTTAAAATTTGTATGTATGTATAATAAATAAATATCAAAAGTATGTATATAAGGTATAGTCTTTTAAAATCAGTATATGTTAAAAAAATATTTATGAAGATTTTAAATTAATAAAATAACACAAAAAAAGTTTAATAAATTTAAATAGGAAAAATAGAGGGGTATTTTGGCCCAAAAAAATATAACACCATGAAATACCCCTATAGGGGAGTAATTGAAAATGAAACCTTATTTGTAGAGGTTTTTTTGTTGTTTCCCAAAAGTTAGGTTTTTTTTTTACATAAATCATACATCAAATAATACTAATATTTTTAAAAATATAATTTATAAAATTATGAAATATATTAACTTATATATATATATATATATATATATATATATATATATATATATATATATATATATATATATGAGGGAGGCTAACCTACTTAATTAAGTACCAATGATTTGATACTTAATGTTTTTTAACCATTGGATTTACATTGAGATTTGTGCATTTAATGATGTGCACAAAATTCATGATCATCATGAAAAAACACAAATCTCAATTCAAATCCAATAATTGAAAAGCATTAAGTACTAAGTACCAAATCATTGGTACTTAATTAAGTAGGTTAGCCTCCCCTCTCTCTCTCTCTCTCTCTCTCTCTCTCTCTCTCTCTCTCTCTCTCTCTCTCTCTCTCTCTCTCTCTCTCTATATATATATATATATATATATATATATATATATATGAATGTTTTAAATTGTGATATAGTTGTCCATTGCGCTTGGATTGTAATTTACATATGGACACCGATATTGCGTGATATTGCGGCGCTATTTAGTAGGTTGCGGTATTACGTTTTGTAAATATTTATTGCGATTTGCGCTATGACGGCGCAATTGCGCCGCAATTTAATTCACTGATACACACACACACACACACACACACACACTCTAACTTAAAGTTATGAAAATAAATGTGTAAAAAAACACAATATAAAAGTAAGTATAATTGTATTAGTGATTTGTAAGTCTAATTATTAGTATTTTTAAAACTATAATTTACAAAATTGTACAAACTACTAAGTATGCTATGTTTGTATTTTTACTCAAAAAAATTTCTTGTTAATCTTATAAAAAATTAATAAAAAAGAAAGATAATAATTTACCAAACACAAATAACTTCTTCGACTTATACATTTTTGTTTTCAATAATAAACATGAAAGATAAATTTTGCCCGACACAAATAACTTTGTGAACTTTTAAAATGTTAATTAGTCTTATTTCTAGATATGTAAATTTAAAAATATAATATGGTTTGATTTTTATTTATGTAATATTATTTTATTATCTTATAGTAGCATTTATATATATTTTTTATGTCGTATGAAAGTACTAAATAAATGTTTCGTTTTGTGTCAGATTCAAAAATAATATTGTAATATAATATCATCGAATTTTTTTAATCAATATGATTTTTATTTTCACAAATTGTTATGTTTTTTCTCAAAAAATCACAACTAAATATTATATATATAACAACAAATCGAACAAACCCGCCGCGAAGCGCGAGTAATCTCCTATTTTTTTTTTAATTTTGAAATCAAAATAGGGTCCTAAATTTTACTCAAGGATTAGTTGAATTGTAACGTACTAACGATGGATATCACGAAAAATAAATGAGCGGAGCTAATTCATACAAAATTGGAAACAAATCCATACAATTTTGAAGTAAGCTTTCGAGTAAAATTTACTAAAAGCTAACCAACAACTCGAGATATTTGAAGATATTTGAAACTTAATGAGTGAGGTAGCAACCAAGATTAGAAATCTGAGCTCATTCATTTACTATGTACGTAGGCCATGGATAGAAGAGAAGGTCCCATTTCACGTTCATCATCTTCATGTTCATGCACTTCGAATCTCACAGCATTCAACGCGTCATATTTGTTGCATTCTACCCACTCACTCGCTCACCGACACACTTCTCTCGTGCCCACAAGTACTTACACTACAAACTGTGTGTCTATCTAATGTCATTAATTTGAAGAGAGAGAACAAAAGTCTTGAACTTTGTTTGCCAAAAGAAGTTGTATTGGAATATCACATTTTACCCGTGGAACTAGAAATATATACAGAAGTCACAGTTAGGTGGGTTGTATTAGTCGGATTCGGGTCGAGTAACTTCGTCTACCGAGGATTCGGGTCTGTATTGCTCGGTTGCAAAGTTTTTTTTTGTTATTATTTCAATTTAAACGTAAAAGACTTGTGCTTTTTTTCGCACATATTACATAATACTCAAAATACTAGAAAAAAATTAAAAAAAAACTATGCAAAAAGCGAGCTCCGAATTTCGGCGACTTCTCTTATAAAAAACTATATACAAAAATTTAAAATATAGCAACAAAAGCCAAACAGTGACGGATTTATTAAATTGCTGGAGGGCAACGTCCCACCGAGATTTTTGAGCGATACTACGTGTGTGTGTGTGTGTATCATGATAAAATTTGAAATTTATGCACGACCAGCTTCCAATTTTTTTTTGTAATTTTCACGGCAGTCCCCCTAGATTATCCTCCCATCCTCCATTGATACGGGACAAGATTCGCCACTAAAGCCAAATAAGAAAATCATTTAAAGTGTAGATGTCAAATTTATCTATTCAATGTCTTTCCTTGCACCAATATTTCTCGAAATATAGCAGTGTATTGCATGCACATTGCGACAAAGTAAGAGCGAACAAATCTTGCACCAATGAGTGGTGTTTATAGCAGTGTTGTGAAAAACGGTGAAAAACGGTAGAAAAACGGTGTTTCGGTGGAAAAACGTCCCGTTTTTTACAATACGGTTAGAAAAAACGGTCAAACGTTTTTTTACGTGTTTGACCGTTTTTTTTTTTGGCGAAAAACGTTTTTCTGTACGAAAAACACTCGTTTTTTTCATCAACTTTTATGGGCTATTGTTAATATATATTTTTTGGGCCAACTTTACTACAGCCCATCTTTCCTTCATACCTTATTTCTTCTTCACGACACCCATTCAATTCAAGTTCTCTCTCTCTCGCGTGCTGCTGCTGACTCGACCGACGACTGGAGACGACTCGATTGTGGCGATTGTGGCAGCAGGTTGAAGGGACGACTCGATTGTGGCGATTGTGGCGACTGGAGCATTCGTCATTCTGACCTAGTTTCGAGTTTAACTCAATTATTTCCTATTTCTGGTAATTATGACCTAATTTCGAGTCTTCAATTTCTTTCTCACGACAGTGGCTGAATGTGAAGTTGTGAACTATAATTGAAGTCGCAACTAATTGATTTTCTTTCTCACGACAGTGGCTGACAAGACTAAAATTGGAATTTGGACTCGACTCAATTCTTCGATTCTTCGAAATCGGACTCGACTCAGTTCTGACTTAATATCGAATCTTCAACTCGTCTCAACTTGGTATATTCGATGTGTATTTAGAATTTATAATGGATACTGGATATTAATTTTTTTTAATTTCAATTTAGTATGTTATTTGAGTCTTTATAATTGACAGTGGCAATTGGCAAATGATAATGGCTATTTTCAATTGATTGTTTTATTTGTGTATTTTTAATTGAGGCCGTGTGTTTGCCAGTGAGTAATTTATTATGCCATTTGAGTATTTTTTTTATTGAATTTACTATTTCATTTGTCAGTGAGTAATTTATTATGTCATTTGAGTATTTTCAATTTAGTATCTGCCACTGCCATTTATTTTCAATTTTGTTATACATTCGTTTTGATGTTACATTTATGTTAGAAATTCGTTTTGATGTTATCTTTTATGTTGGATATTGTTTAAGTTGTTTTTTTACTATTAAAAAAATTAAATTATTATATATTTTTTTGGTTTTATCTATAACTTTTAATTAAATTATTATCGATTTCGGTGACCGTTTTTTCACCGTTTTTCCACCGTTTTACGGTAATCCCGTTTTACGGTCTCCGGCCGTTCCGTACCGTTTTCCGTATTTTACAACATTGGTTTATAGACGAAAAACTCAAAATTGCAAAAGAATTATGGAAAAATATACTCGTCCTCTCTAAATTCTTCCACACCAATTGATATGTCGATAATCACGGTAAATTGGAAAAAAAAAACAAGAGAAAATATGTACTGAATTAAAAGTTCTTATAATTAACCGTACATAATATGTTTTTATTTGCTTATTTTTTATAATCAGTTAATATATCACACGCAGGAGTGCCCCTTTATATTGACATGAGAGGCAAATAGCAAAGGCCACCCATTTTATCAAACCCACATTTTTCTAATATATTTTTTTTTGAGTAAATTCGGAGAGGGCTCAAAGTCCCCCTTCCAAACACAATTTTTTTTTTTTTTTTTTATTACAAACCCGTAGACCATACGCTCTATTCACTCATATAACATTTAATCTATAATCCAGTGTCTCCGCCGGGAATCGAACCTCACACCTCTCGCTCCCTAGCCAAGAGGTGTGACCAACTAGGCTAACTCTAGTTGGCCATTTTCTAATATATAATGTAAACTTTTGATTTTTTTTTTATCCAAATTCAATATTTAAGTGAGAATTAGAGAATTGCACACGTAACACCGGCACAACAAATAGTGTAAATGTAATAACCAATGACATGTACCAATTTTGCTCAATTCCTGCTGGTACAATTTTTGCTCAACGATTATATAATCAACCCTAATTAATTTTTATTTATTTTGTTTTCATTTTAGTAATTGTTTCTAGTTATAATGAGCCCGGATTTAGATCGAAACCTTTAATTTTGTTGAATTTCTAATCAATTTAAGAATTTCGGTGCAATTTAAAGTTTTTTAATACAATTCAACAAAATCACAGATATCCTCGCATATCTAACTTAAAATTCCATGCTTGTTTCGAAAAAAGAAAAAAAATATTATTTTTGTAAAATATTATTTTTAATTTCAAGATCTTTATATTATCAAAGATCTCCAAAATCACCTCGCCGGGCCGGCCCTGACCCCATGACACACTTCCAAAATCTGTTGTCTTGGTCGATCGAATTAGGCCTCTATATTTAGTATTTCCTACTTAGATCGGGCCGAGAAGGAAATTCTTATCAAGCAAATATATATTGCATTTCACAAAAAAAATTTGGGCCAAAGATACATACATATCCTCTCGAAAGGATTCACATGTGTACAGTATAGGTCACTCTAGCCTATTCTCCAACTTCCACGTGTCAACATATAATCTCAATCCTTCTAAAACGGTCCAGTCCTCTCCAGACACTTCAGTGCTCTCCTCCACTTCCATAAATTCACCACCTTCACGCCATTTCTCCGATCAACTCAAAATCAACCGAGTTAATAATGAATGCCATGGGGAAATTGAAATCTCTTTCTCTACGTCTAATTCCCTTATCAAAAGCTCCACTTCCATTATTCATGATCCGCGCCACCGCCTTGACGCAACCATCCTCCGGTGCTGGCGACACTAATGTCCACTCAAGCGAAGAACCGCCTCACGATGATTACCCTGACAAGCCCGCCAAGTTTTCAGGAGCAGAGGAGGCTCAACAGAAAGGCGATGATGTGTCGATACGTTCTTCCGATCTAAATCCTCCAACTTGTGATGAGCCTAAGGAGAACGTACCGCCTTTTGCGACTTCTGGTAAACTGCAGTCGCATGAGGTTACGAGTAGCTCGGAAGGGCCGATGTTTCAGCAGAAGAGACGGGTTTCAAACTCGTCTCGTCGTGATCCGCATAAGGTCGAGGGTGATAGGTATTTCGATTATTTCGTAATTGGTTGTTAATATATTATTAATTTATTATTTTACTCAAATCTTGTGAGTTTTTATGAATTATTATTTGGGTGATTGATAATATACATGTAGATGTTAATATTTTTGGCTGTCTGTAGGGAGTATTACAAGCATCACAAACCGTCCTCGCTCTCGAATATAGAGTTTGCGGACACGAGAAAACCAATAACCCGAGCGAGCGATGGTGGTGCCGGCGCGTTAGACGTTGAAGGAGGCGAAGGGAGAGGAATGATGCTGGAAGACACTGTGGATGAGGCTCTGGCGAGAGCCGAGAGGATGTTTCGTGAGGCGGCCGCGAGAGGGGATCCTACGTGGCCTCACTCGAGAGCTCTCGCTAGGATGTTGCGTATGAGGGACCGAGAGCAACAAGGTTAGGATAGAAATGCTGTTAAATTGTGGTGTGTTAGGTGTTAGAGCAATGTTGCATCGAGTTGTGAAAAAATGTATCTAATGAAATAATAAGCAGGTCGTGCATGTATATATTATTTCAGACCAACAAACAAATAAATAAATCATGTTGAATGAATTAAATATTTAAAATATTGTTCCATGCATCAGTGTATAGATCAATGAATGGATTGAGGAACAATAATCCATTTTAGGAGCTCCAGATCTCCAGTTTAGTTAGGAACTGGTCCTCTCCATTTCTACCACAAGTAGTTACTATTACTAGTTTCTGACCAGATGGAGATGGAAGTGGGACTACAGTCGAGACCCCAATCATCTCAATTGGAAATGGAGACCATTGGAAATTTACAGATTGGTCCTTGGTTTCGAGATAATTGCAGAAATGATTGATTTGCGCTTTTTGTTAGCTGGTAAGTTTGATTGGCTTACCAGAAACCAGAAACATTGCCTTGTGCTCCGAAGCTGGCATGCTTTATGCTCGACAAGCGTTTGATGAAATGCCTCACAGATGTGAGATCTATCTCAATTCTCAAAGAGAGGAATGAATGGAATTTAAAACATTGATTTACAAATAATAGAATGGATAAAATATTTTGGTAGACCACTAAATTTTACAAAACTAAACTAATATTTGTGACACTTGATAAGAAAAACAACAAGATATTAACTTACTTGGACAAATTCAAAATATATATACTATATAACAACCCTAAATATGTAATTTCAGCTTAATTCGCCTGAGCTAATCTTTGACGAATCTCTTCCGAACCAATCATCCTATCGACACGATAGAGAAGATCACCGCTACGAGAAGGTTTCTCCGAAATCCAATTCGGTACAATCTCTTGCAATAGCTTCAATTGCTCTTCTGCTTCCTCTGCAATTTTCAAAAATAACAAATGTACCCTTAAATGTTAATAAAACTTATATTAGAAAAATAAAAAAGATCTGGATAATGAATTATCGAAAATAAAAATTTACCAGGGTCGTTTATCTCTAAATTCCTTGAAATTAAACTGTGAATTAGCTCTTGTTTTGTAAGTACGGATCGATCGATCGAACCGATTAAAAGTAGGATCGAATTTAATGTCGAAGGCAATAATTTTATCATTCTTTGCCTCTTTATTTTTTCGGTTCCACCCTCCTTTCCCTCTTTTACTTTCCTCTCCTTCTCCTTTATCTATTTACAAAACAATAGAAATAAATATATAAATATTAATAATTAAGTAAGCGAAAATAAAAAAAAATAACTTACGGATTGCAGAAGAGATTTTGGCAAGAAACTAAGTTCGTCATCATCATCGTTACTATTAACTTCGATTTGTTTTGTGATCTTATTAGGACTCATGAATAATTTGGTTCGAGCAGATTTTCGACTACTAATTTCTGGACACAGAATTGGTTTCCTGGTTTTGAGTTCTGGAGTAGGCGCCATTTGTCTCATTGGAGTAGATAGCACGGATTTTGCAGGCGTGCCCTTCTCTGATTCGATATTTGTAGAACAGTCCTTCGATGAAGATGAAGGGCAAACAAGCGATGATTTCTTTTGTTCTGGCTCAGGGATTTTGGTGGAAATACTTTGAATAATAGGGGTCCTTTTAGAAAAGCGACTTTTAAAGGAGGGAGCCAAGTGAGAGAATAGAACAGATTGTGGTTCTGAATTTTCAAGGACTGGAGAGGAATTATTTGTTTTTTGAGGAGTAGATTGAAATAGATTTGGTTTCTTAGTTTCAAAAGGATGAGGTAATTCCGCTTCGGGTATCTCATCGTCCTGTAAAAAGTAAAAAATAAACGCCCTAATTAGATATAACTCAAGAATTAAATCATTTACGAGTTTTAATTTGTATAATTGCACGATTTATTCATGCAAAAAAAAGGTATATACCTCTGAATGATCCTTCCAGAAATCTAAGAGTCTTTGCCTGAAAACCTTTCTCAATAGTAAATATCCATTTAGACCCTTGTCTTTTGGGTTAATTTCTAATCCTTCAAGGTTGAGAGTGATTTGAAGTTCAGGGCTCATACAGCAAGTAATCTCGTCTCTTGAAAGAATCTTCTTTAATATTATTACTTCTGGCAATATATGCTTCATTTGCGCCAAGTGCTTGTAAGTCAAGTTTTGGCTGAAATATAAATGCAACAAATTCGGTAAATTAAGAGTTTTTTTTCTGTAATTTAGGGTTTTACAGCAAATCTGTTAAAAAAAGGCAAATAATGATTTTAGATTCATTACCGATCGTCTAAATGTTGAAGTGAAGAAGAGAGATTTCGAAATGAAGGCATGTAGTTTTTGAGTCGAATCAAACGAATCGAGCTCACCATGCTATTAAAGATGTCATAAAGCGTCTGAAATCTGAAAAGTGAACAAATTCAATTCAATTAACAATTTGAACTTTATAAGGGATTTGATACTGGATATTGATTTGGGTTTTCTAATTGGACCTATCAGCACTTCAGTTGACAAATTAAATTAAACAAAATAAGCTTTTCGATGTTAAAACAAGTGATTATGCATCAAAAATTAGATCTATGAAAATAATCTTACTTTGGGGGGACTTCGATTTGGGATCTGGAATTAGATCCTTTACGACTTTTAGTAGGCGAATCTACGTTCAACTGCTTCTCCACCATAGCCAAGTCATCAAGATCCGATCTTTCTTTATTCTTGCGAAGACCGATCGCAGCCTGTCTCACCTCCTTCACAGAAAAAGCCACGCTCCTCCTCGTCGTACATCTTCTGGGCAACGGCTCCCTTTTCTCCGTAGTACCAGAAAACGAAGAAGAAGATGTTGGTTTCTTAGGCGTATCCATGGCAACGACAAATAAATTACAGAGAATCGATCGAGAGAGAGAGGAGAGGGAAGGAGGAGTATATAAGGAAGTACATTTGGCGGGAAAGACGCGTGGACAGGGAGGTTGGTTCCCGCCATTAGGGTTGGGTTATCTTTACTGGGCCGGGCCATAATAGCCGTTGGGCTTTTATTACGCATTAATTATGTACGGGCATGTTTGATTTGAGGGATTTAGGTGGAGATGTATTTCAAAATACGGGATAAACTCGAAATCCTTTGTTTGATTTGGTGTATTTGAGGGTGGAGATGGATTTGAGGGTGGATGGTGAAATACACCAAAAAATTTCAAAATTGGATAAACTATATCCATGGATTTCATTATAAAATTATTTTTCCAAAATATATAAATAAATAATGATAAATATTATATTATATTATATTATAAAATAATAATATAATATTATATACTATTATATAATGTAATATTATTTAATATAATATAATATAAAATAATATAAAATAATACAATGTAATATAATAATATAATATAATATAATATATATAAAATAAAAAAAAAAATATAATCATATATATTATATGAATATAATATTATATAATTTAAATATTATATTATATATATATTAGAGTATAATATAATATAATATAGTATAATACAATATAATATAATATAATATAATAATAATACAAAATAATATAATTAATAATAGTAATAATAATATAATATAATACAATATGATAATAATAATGATAATAATAATAATAATAATAATATAATATAATATAATATAATAATATATTAAAGTATAATAAAAAATATAATCATATTTATTATATGAATATAATATTATATAATTTAAATATTATATTATATATATATTAGAGTATAATATAATATAATATAGTATAATACAATATAATACAATATCATATAATATAATATAATATAATATAATAATAATAATAATACTAATAATAATATAATATACTTTAAAACAAAATATAATATAAAATAATATCATATAAAACAAAATAATATTATATAATATAAATATAAAACAATATAATATAAAATAATATAAATAGTATAATATCATATAATATAATATTAAACAATGTAATATTAAATATAATAATATAATATATATTGTACAACAGTATAATATAATACACAATAACATAATATAATATACAATAATATAGTAATATAATAAATGATATACATTAAAATAATAATATAATATATATTGTACAACAGTATAATATAATACACAATAACATAATATAATATACAATAATATAGTAATATAATAAATGATATACATTAAAATATTAAAATCATGGATTTTTGTACCAAGAATCAAACAAAGGATTTGATATACATGGATTACCAAATACAACAAATCAAACAACTCACATGGATTATCAAATACATGGATAGTAAAATACATGTATTTCACATATCCATGTACATCGAAATCCCTCAAATCAAACATGCCCTACATCGTAATAGTCTCTCCTTAATCACGGATTCACAGCAACACATGACCAAATTAGTGATAGAAAAAATATACTTGTTCCCTCTAATATCCCCTTAATATATTGATGTGTTGTCAATATTTAATAAACGCATTGAATGTTTAATATTTGAAATAATAAATCATAATAAATGATAAATCGTATTAATTAGATGGTAAACCGTATTAATTAAATGGGAAACCACATTGATCAGGTGGTAAACCAAATTATTAAAACATGATTTATTTTATTTAATATTTTTGTTATGTTTAATTTAACACATGACAAGTCATATTTATTTGAACAATTTTTTTATTATTTTATTTTCAATTTTTTTTAAAAGTAAAATATTTTCATTTTTATTTTACTTATTTTTTCGAAATAATTATTTTTTATTTTTTTGTTTATTTCTTATGATAGTTTTATTCATGTGTATCCGTTTAACACATGTTAAATCGTATATTAATTCAGTCCAATAAGTTATTTTCCAAATTTATATATTTAAATTCGACTAATTATAGATGGTGGTAAAAAAAATTATTAAAAATATTTAATGATGTGTGAAACGGTAGATCATTTTCTCCTTTCTTTTCCTATATAGAATGACAAAAATTAAATAAACTTGATTTACCACTACATTTAATTCGATGGCAACACATCAATCATACTTGTGGATTTTGAAGGAAATATATATCATGGATAATACAAGGAAACAAATTTCTCAATTTTTAATTCGAGCATGCATGAAATGAAATTGATGGTTTTGGTATAAATGCAAGGTTGCCTTAGTTTCTCTTCTCCTTTTGACAAGTTAATCTTAATTTCTCTTCTCCTTTCATTGCTTGAAAGAGAAAGATTGCATGGCTTGAGTTTCACAAAAAAAACAAATTACGCAGAGTAAAAAATCAGTGAACATATTTAAATCCAAAAAAAGAAAAGAAATCAGAGAATAGTTGGTGAACGACTAACAGGTTCAGTGGCGAATTTTGAATGATTTATTTTGGAGACTACAATATACATTCATTTGATTAAATTGATTACTAACTAATCATTTGATTGAATGTAAGATAAGGGAATGATGTATGTATTTAGACAATATAATTATGAAATTTTGTCTTAATTTCATGATTAATTAATGAAACAATAAAAGGTGTAATGTTAATTAATTAATGAAATAATAAGCATGTCGTGCATGTATGTATTATTTAGGACAATTCTATCATGTTCCTTAAATTTTCCCCAACATCCTTTATATTACGAATTAGCGATTAATCAGCATGGTGATTAACAAAATGATACTCTATTAATAATTAATTAATACTGATTATTAATTATTAATGCATGTGTATTTTAATTATATATTAATTAATTGTTAATAGAATTTTATTTTGTTAATCACTACGGTGTAACCGCTAATTCGTGATACAGAGAATGTTGGGAAAAATTTGAGGAGCATGATAAATGGGATCTATTATTTAAGGGTGACGATCATTGAAGCTTAAATGCATCATGATTCATGATTGGATTACAGCTTGAATGACTCCCCTAAAAGATATATCACGCAACATATAATTTAATAAATATTTTTTTCCATGAATTGGATATATCAAAATATATATCAACGATTATTTAATAAATATTTTTTCCAAATAATGTTATGCAATATTTATTGTAATTATAAACTAATATCATGGAAAATGATTAATAATTCATATTTGTATTAAAAATAATTAGAAGTTCATTTATTGTTATATAATTGTTTTAATTAACTCTAATTAATTGTTTACATGTTTAATTGGAAAAAATCGCAATGTATAGAGAGAGTTTAGCATTCGAGAATTCTAATTGTGATACATCGTGATATATCGTGTTGATATAATGTGCACTTTACGACATTTCTAAAAATATTTATTTTTAGGAAAGTAAAATTTACCCACACAATTATTTTGGACCCAATTTTTTGCAATTTCCTTGTGTCACATCATCACTTTCTCTTTAACATTATCACTTTATGTGACAAAATTTAGACCATTGATTAATCATTGTTTTCTATAAATATTTTTTCTTTGTAGTCATTTAAGTGTCTCTTATTTTACATTGTGTTTTAAGAATTTATAGAAAGTAATGATGTGGAATACTTGTATTGATTAAGTTCATGTTAGACTGAATTTATTTAATTGTTTATCATTTCACATGAGTTTACATGATCGAATGTGAATACAATGAAAAATGAAAAGTTAACATATGAAATACTAATAACTTAATATATAATATTATACACATACAACATATAATAGTATTATTTTTAGAATTTTAATTTTAAAAATTCATCAAATATATTTGTTTTAATTTTATCTTTATTTTGACATCCATATTAGTATAGTTCATACATACGATTTTCCATAATTTGAATTTGTAAATATATTATGTAAAAAAATGCAATGCAAAAAATGCATTTTTACAAATAATAATTTTAATTATTTTATTTACTTGGAATTTTAAATATTTTAAATATTAATATTTATTTTTAGAAATTACAACTGTACTAATATCATATAAAACTAAGTTTATTATATTGTGTTTTTAATCAAACAAATTTAATATTATTTTCTTTGAAAAATAATAGAAATAAAAATAGTTTATCCATCGAAAAAAAATTAATTTATTAACACTTACAAAATAGTAATGTTATTTTTAAAAATATAAAGTTAAAAAAACTCATATGACTTAAAATAATTTATATTTATGTTATGCTAAATTATTTTCTTATATTATTTATTAAATTAATTTCATTATTAAGTTTAGTATTATTTATAATTTTCAATGCATTTTGAATCAATAACAAATTATTAGTACTTGATAATTAATTATATGTTACTACGTGTGTTGTATGATTTATTATTTATAATTTATAATTTTCATTGCATTTTGAATCAATAACAAATTATTAGTAATTGATAATTAATTATAGGTTACTACGTGTGTTGTATGATTTATTATTTATAATTTATAATTTATATTTCATTTTGAATCAATAAAAAATTATTAATACTTGATAATTGTTTATATGTTACTATGTATGTTGTATGATTTATTATTTTTTACATTTGATATTGTATGAAATATTGTGAACAATAATGATCTAATATTTATTGTTATTTTTTTTGTAAAATCATAGTATATCTCATATATTTTTATTATACAATCATATTAATATAAGTGTTATTACTTGATTAAGAAAATGAAATTTTGTGTCATCGTAATGTAAAATAATTGAAAAATTCATATATAATCATAAACAAATTAGTTCAAATAATTATATAATGAAATGATATTACTAATATCATCATATTTATAAGTACTTTATATTGTAATGGAAAACATAATTGACATCATCGCCGCGTAGCACGAGTATTCTCCTAGTCTTTTTTGTTTCTTGGTTGGCATACATAGTATTTTTATAATTTATAAAAACATTCACTATTTTATTATTTGGTAGGGGAATACGGTACATTTTTAATATTTTGAAGGGTTACATACGAAATATTCCAAATTCAAGTTGACCACAATGTTACTTGTTTTTTTCTCTAGTGTTCATCTTAGACATGTTTGGTCTTTTAGTATGAGAAGAATAAAAGCTGTCATCACAATAATAATTAATTAATAGTACTGATATATTTATTAGTTAATTAATAAACCTATAAGAGATGTTTAGTTGGTGTTTTAAAATTAGTACGACTTGGTATATTTATTTAAGAATTTTATATTTATGTTTAATTTGTACACCATAGTGATGCGTAATATGTTCGTGTATAATTCTGATCGTACGGCATTTTAATACGACGGAAAATTCGGATAAAAAAACGTGAATCACAAATATATGTGTTCGTATATGTTCGTGTAAAATACGATTTTGTTATAAATTCGGCAAATATGCATGCATACATTATACTCCAATTATTGTTATTTAAATACGAGAAATTAATGAAACGCAATTTCTTTTAAAATAAGAAAAAAAAATATTACGGCGTGAAAAACACTACTGGAATAAAAATTAATAGCAATTTTAATTTTAAATCTGACAAAAAGAATAATCCGGAAAAAAACTTCTAAAACCAAGCACAACATCGTATCATGTTGTGTCTTCCTCAATTATAGTTATTAAAGTTTTTCGAAATTCATCGAACTTGTCTAAATTTGAAGTTTTTCTAACTTTCATGACCAATTCATCTTTCTTTTCCGTCATTAAATTTGTCAATTCGCGTATTATATATTATTAGTATTATACGATGATTTAAAGACGATACTTGATATTTTTCATCAATTTTAATTAAACATTATTTCAACATTTTCGATAAAAAAATTAAAAAAGCAAAAATAAATAATAAAACAAAGAATTATATTTTCATGTCATTATAATTTTAGTCATCCGAATAAATTGTGAAAATACTAAATCCATAATTGTTGCCTCCTCCAATTTATAATACGATTGCACTCTACTAATTCCTCTTGCCAAACAGCCCTTCAGGCATGTTTGGATGGTGGTTTTTTTAACTGGGAATTGGATCATATTCCAGCAAAATTATAATTTTATGTTTGTTGCACATTTAGAAATACAATTAAAAAATACGAGTATCGGTTCTTTTCTTTTCTAAACCAGCAAAGTAGAATTTCAGAAAATACCAAATACCAATTTGCTGAAAATTTTATCGTGCCAAGTCACCTCTCCTCTCTTGGTAAGATACCTAATTATTATATTATAATATTATCGTAATAATAATTATATTATAATAATACTTATGTAATAATCACATTATACAAAAATATTACTATGTTGTAATAATAATTATATAATTATATTGTATTAATATATTTTGTAATATAACAATTAGATATCTTTGCAAAAGAATGTGGAGAAATAAAAAAATAATCATGTATATAGAATGCTGGAAATTAGATTCATATAAAATTCCAGAATTTATATACACTTTACTAATTTCATAATTTTTATATGTATTAAAGTCGATAATTAAATTCATATAAATTCGAACTTTCAAAATAAAATTGTGACAAATACAAAATTAAATTCATATAAAATTCGAACTTCAAAAATAAAATTGTGACAAATACATTTTATGTGGTTATTGTGTGGTTATAGATGAGTGACTTTTTATTTGTAGAGGCGGCATATATTAGAATAAATTATATTTGAATTTGAATTATATATGTATGAATTTCAATTTTTTTATTCATCAATAAATTTGTGGTTGGGTCGAATTTTATATATATACTGTTAAATAAAATATATGGGTGACTTCTGTAGGTGATCTCTAACAGCATAAAAACAAGTCAAATACCTTTGTTTGTAATTAATAGAAGGAAAACCATGTCTCTTCTTCTCTATCCTTTTATTGGCTGGTGGTGATTAAACAATCAAAATGACTGATAAGCATAAAGTTATTCGCTTATCAGTACAAAACCATTTGTTTACCATTTAGCAGTATATATATATATATATATATATATATATATATATATATATAAAATTAATAATTATTCATATGAATTATCTCTCCACTAACCAACAATTTTGCTTAACTCTCTCTCTCTCTCTCTCTCTCTCTCTCTCTCTCTCTCTCTCTCTCTCTCTCTCTCTCCATGCCAGACGGGGCCGACTCATCGCCACCGCAATCGAACAATACGAGTTCATCCAAAAACGAACTCCACGGCTGCGCTCTCTCACCGGTCGTTGCTTCGGGCATTATACTCATCCTCTTCATCTACTTAGCATTTATCTTTTATGAACACAAGAAAGAACGACGAAGGAACACGAGCACCGCCAATCGATCTACTCTAATGGTCAAATGTCAATAAAAATAATCAATAGAAAATTCATCAGTGAAAAGATGGACAAATATCACTACAACATTTCAGGGTATCAGCGACGGTAAGAACCGTCGCTAAAAGTCTCAAAAATCGTCGCTAAATCCTTTACCGACGGCCAACCGTCGCTAAAAAACCGTCGGTGAAAGCGGCGTCGCTGGTGCCACTTTCACCGACGGTCCGTCGCCGATGCCACTTTCACCGACGGTTATGCTTTCACCGACGGCCAGTCGCCGAAACTCTTCTCCGACGGCCCGACGGTAAAATTATTTCCGACGGCCCGACGCTAATTGTATTATTTAAATAATATATTTCATACGGTACAGTTATTTCCGACGGCCCGTCGGTAATAAGTATATTGTTTAAATAATATATTTCATAATTAATTCAGTTATTATGTAATTATTAATTAACAAGGTACATTAATCAGTAACACATTAATTATTATTAAAAATTAACAAATCAATTAATAATTAATATATCAAATGAATTAATTTACAAATAAACATAAACATAAACACATAATCAGAGAGTACCGGTATTCCACAAATAAACATAAACACATAAACACATAATCTCACAATAAACACATAATCTCACAAATATACAAATTCAACGCCGTTAATCGGAGAGTACCGGTATTCCAACAAGTAATCCAAGCCGTCCCATTTACTATCCAAATTGTACCACTAATCGGACCCGTACCAGTCCATATTAGCCTTCAATTCATCTCCTCCTGCACAAAAACCATCTCAAGCCAGAAACCATCTCAAGCCGTCAATTCCGGCTCCGGCTCCACTACAATCTCCTGTTCCAGCTCCAGCTCCACATCCATCTCCTGCTCCAGCTCCAGCTCCTGCTCCACATCCATCTTCTGCTCCAGCTCCAGCTCCGACACGACATATACGCAACGATACAACTGAAACCATCAAAACTGCACAGAAAATTAATTAAATATATTAGTTAATTTCAGGGGCATAAATCTAATTATATAAAAAAGAATTAAGAATTAATAAGAATTAAGAACAATCAAGAACAATTCAAGCCGTACCAGTAAGAATCGGCCCAGTCCCTGCTCCAAAACATCCCATTGAATCTTCGTCTTCAATCCCAGCTCCATAGATCTAAACCCTAGTAGCAGCAATCGAACCGGTACCAGCAATCGTCTTCAATCGTACCAAATAAAATCTTAATCCCGATGGTGGCGTCGACGTCCCCTGAATTAAATATAAAACAATTTAAAATATTTGAAACAAAATATAATATTTCAAAATATTCCTAAATTAAATAAGTAACCTACACATAACTAATTATATAACAAACAGAATAAAAAAACATTTTAAAAAAGAATTAAAAAAAAATTACATACACTTAAAAAAAACAGTTTAAAAAAAGAATTAAACAACATAAATTAAATAATTCTATACTAGAAAAACTTAGTTTAAAAAAAAAGAAATTAACACAAACAAAAATAACCTAAAAAACAAAATATTTTTTATTTAAACTAAAAAAGAACAGGATGTAAAATAACAAAGAAAGAACAGGATTTAAAAAAACGCCTTAACTCGATTTTTTTTTTAAATAACAGTATTTAAAAACCCTAACAATACTTAAAACTCTAAAAATTTAGAAACCCTAAAGCTCGAAATAATAAAACAATGAGATAAAAGTATATACCTTCATCTAGCAAGAGAACCAATGTCCATGGCCACCAAAGCAAAGAGAGGAACCATCGCGGCTAGATCCTCAACGAGCTCCAAAACAAACATTGAAAATTTAAGATCTGAAAAAAAAAACAAATCTTTCACAGCAATCGAAAGAGAGAAAGGGAAAGACCTAGAGAGAGAGGAAAACACCTTTCACCACCGAGATCGGGAGAGAGGAGGCCGAGCTTCCACCACCGAGAGAACGAGACCAAGCTCCAAAGCGATGGAAGAGAGAGGGTGGGAGAGAGTGGGCGAGAGAGAGGGAAGGAAATGAGGAAATGGGGCTGCTGGTGGGGGTTATGTGCCTAATTCATCATCGACGGGCCGTGGGAAGGGTATTAGCGACGGCACCATTAGCGACGGACCGACGCTAATACTCTATTAGCGACGGTTTACAGTGTAACGACGGGCCGACGGAGAACTTTTGAAAATTTGGCGGTTTTTAGTGGGTCTTCTGCGACGGGTTTTTTTTCACCGACGGGCCAACGCAGGATATTAGCGACGGGTTTAGCATCACCGACGGGCCGTAGCAGGTTATTAGCGACGGTTTTGGAGTTCAGCGACGGGCCGACGGAAATATTTAAACATATACGACGGGCCGTCGCTAATATAGCCGTCGCTAATATAACCGTCGGTAATACTCTTCTGCGACGGCCCGTCGCAGAAAGGGCGCTTTATTTGCGACGGGCAGTCGCTGAAGGCAGACCCCCGTCGCTGATACCCAGTTCTGTTGTAGTGTATGTGCAATTACATTTGAAAATTAAAAGCAGTTCAACAATTACCGAGAGAAATTGAGTAATATGATTTTTATTTGCAAAATAAAATATTACTAAATATATCATTTTATAAAATATGAATAAATTGGCACACATTTATTTTAAAAAAAAATATGATTTTCTAAAATTTAATAATGAAATATAGTATTTATTTTGATTTTTTATTAATAATATAAATGTTTGATACATATAATACAATATGAGATGAAGTATCAACACAAATTAAATTTTGACAAAGAGTGTTATTCTCAAATTATCATAGTTTTTTGTCTATTTTGTGTAATACCAAATTTTATTTGTCCATAGACAAAATTTTCCCTATATAATTTCCTTTTTTTTAATAGGAATCGGATCATATTCCAGCAAAATTATAATTCAATGTTTGATACCATTTAGAAACAGAATAATTAAAAAAATGCGGATATCCACTTCTTTTTTAAACCAGCAAAGTAGAATTTCAAAAAAATTAAGATTACCAACTTGCTGAAAAAATTATCATGCCAAGTCACCTCTCCTTTCTTTGAAAAAATATTTTAATTATTATATTATAATATTATCATACTAATAATTATATTATAATAATCATATTGTATAATAATTATTACTATGTTGTAATATTAATTATATAATTATAATATAATTATACTATATTAATATTTTTTGTAATTTAATAATTAAATATCTTTGCCAAAAAAGATGGAAAAATAAAAAATTCATGTATTTAGAAAGCTGGAAATTATATTCATATAAGATTTCGAAATTTATTTAAAATTCGATATCACACTACTAATTCCAGATTTTTTATATATTAGCGCTGATAAATTAAATTCATATAAAATTCAAACATTCAAAATAAAATGGTGACAAAAACATATTATGTGGTAGATAAGTTTTTTATTTGTAGATGCATATATCATAATAAATTATATTTGAATTATAATCATGAATTTAATTTTTATTTATTCACGCATAAATTTGTTGATCCGTCAAATTTCATGTATATACCATGAAATTTAAAAAATTTCATCAGTACAACACCATTTGTTTACCATTTAGCAGTATTTATAAATTTAAAAAATGGAGAAAGTAAGGATAATTAATAATTATTCATATGAATTATCTCTGCACTATTGAACTATAAAATTAGCTTAACGACCTACCAACATTTTTGCTTATCATCAAATTCTCTCTCTCTCTCTCCTCTCTCTCTCCCACAACTCAATATCTAGCCATTCATGTCAGACGGGGACGACTCATCGCCACCGCAATCGAACAATCCGAGTTCGTCAAAAAATGGACTCCACGGCCGCGCTCTCTCACTGGTCGTCGCTTTGAGCATTATACTCATCCTCCTCGTCTACTTAGCATTTATCTTTTACGAACACAAGAAAGAACGGCACAGAAACATGAGCAACGCCAATCGATCTACTCGAGCGGAGTTATCGCCTCGAAGAGTCGAAGACGAAACCTCCATGGATCGGCTCCCTCCTTTGCCGGTCTTCATCAAACTGGATCTGGAAGCCGGGACGAGAGATGACTGTGCTGTTTGTTTAGCCGAGTTTCTGACAGCCGGGACCGGACGAGTTTTGCCGATTTGTGGCCATGTATTTCACAAGGAATGTATCGAGAAGTGGTTCAAGACTAATTCTACTTGTCCAGTTTGCCGTGCTAATGCATATGTTTGAGCAAGTTATTTATTTGGCTGTACTTAATTACTTGATCTTTGTACATGTTTAGGAAAAAATTAGGTTCAACAAGTGTGAATTGGTTATATATTGTAATAACTGAACTGAAACACAGATGATGAAGTATTTGTATTTGTTTATGATTGATAAAAAATGAAATAGTTGTATATTTTTAAGAAAAAATTGCTAATTTCATTTACGATCACAATCACAATGAATGTTTTGATGAAAAAGTTTGGACAACTTGGAGATGGTCCAAATTCTCTCAACGTCAAAAGTTGACTTAGGGACTAAACAGTGAAAAAAATTGAGTGATATTATATGGAGTCCCCTTACAATCCCTAAGATCTTTTAGTGATGTTGTGTTATTAAGCGTTGCATAAGTATGTACTAAATAAGTAAATGGACATGATTTGATACATGAATATATATTAAATGAACGTATGTTAAACGAGTATATATTAAATGATTAAGTGAACTCGATTTAACACATACAATATCATAATTTAACAAATATATTTGTAATATTCGTTCGATTTATCATCAATATTTGCAAAACAAATTGTATGGGAAATTGAGAAGGACAATTATATTTTTCCTTGAAATTGTTTTACCCTAATTTTATTATTATCGAATGAATGGGCTAAAAACCTATTGTTGAAAATTATAATAAAACGTACGATACATCTAAAATTGTTCAAAATTTTACATTTTGTATGTTTTTGTTTTCATTTGGATGTTTTTATTTTATTTGTAAAAGTGTAATATACATTTAAAATGTACGATTAAATAACAAAAAATATTTTTTGAAAGAAAAAAAATGTATCACGTGTCGGATGAATCTTGGCAAACGAAGTGCAATATGATATAGTGCACAATCATTTCTCATTAAAAAATAAATAAATGTTGCTTGCACATTCAAGTTTTAAATTATTTTTTACGAGGAAACATTGCAAAATTTGTTATTTGTCATTGAGATGGGTGATGCGCATTTGTTTATGAAATAATATATTTAGCTTGCATGAGTCATGTATCTTTGTTAATTTTCATTTTAGTGCATTTAAAAGGACACCTTTTTTTTTAATACTTCCACTTGTATATGCCTTCGTAATATTTATTTTGTAAGTATTTGCCAAATGAAACATATTTAAGACTTTTTTTTATTATAATTATTGCAAATTGAGAGGTTTGGTCCAACGAGATTTGGACGAGATTATGTCCAAAGTATATTTTTAAAAAATTAAATTTATTTATGTTGTATTTTGGCTAATATGAGATAAACTTAAAAAAATAGATACTTTGAACATAATTTTTGGAAAATAATTGATAATTTGAAAAATGTATACGAATTGTTATTATTTTAAAATAGTGTAATGATTTTTCTGTAAATTGTATTTTTGAGAATAGTGACCATTAGATGTATGATCATATGACTAGTGTAGTCTTTGGACAGATTTTTCGTCCAAAACTCATTGGACCAAACACGCTCTCCTGCACAAGACGACGTCAATATGTTTTTAGATCAATCGCATCTAAAAACATTAAATCTTTGAAAAAACTAGTAAATACCGTTCATTTAGAAATATAACCTTCAAATTACCTTTCCAAAGAACATTAATCTTTGAAAAAATATAAATTCTGAGTATATCTGATGCATTAGTATTCTTTTATAGATTTTTTGTGAAAACATGAAATCTGAATATTTTACACGTCCTAACCTCGAGTTTCAGAATTTGTACGAAAACCGGTGCTGCAGGGAAATATCCTCGACCCCGGGCCCGTGCAGCGGAATGAAGGCCCGGTCCGATTCCCCAATTCCCGAGATCACACCACGACTTGGAGGGTACGATGCAATAGAAGGACAGATTCATACCGGTGCCAAATTGATGGCACACGAAGGGTTGATCGCCGCCTTCTATTTCCTGTCACGTTGGTGACAATCCGCGCGTCCCACACCACGAGTCCTTCACCAATCGTTTGCTACGCCGGTTCACTCGACTTCGTCCTCGTGCGTCCAAGCGTTTCCACCGTCTTTCTTACTCGAGTCGATCACAATCGAAGAGTCACAAACGTCACTCCTCTACTTGTATCCACGGTGATTCATAAGACGTCGGTCGCGGATGCACCTGCCTAGACGATGCACCGGCGAACTTGCTCGATCTAATCGATTCTCTATCTCTCGAGAAACTCTTTTCTCGATTTCTTTCTCTTCGCACCTTTTCACTCACGAAAGATCAAATCTGAATTTGCTCTTTTTCTCTTGTGTATTAGGCAGAATAATTACTTAGCAAAATCCATTGTTAAGGAAGAGAAAGTATCCTATTTATATCTAATAGGATCAGGATTAGCCAAAAGGCATGTATATCCAATATACATTCTTTCACACAGAAAATTGCATGAACCTGGTCAGTATTCTGTCCAGACGAAATTGATAAATTTCTCTGACAGAAAATCACCTAACATGAAAGTTGTCGATAATCTAATTATCTACAAAAACCCAATTTGTCCCAGCCCAATTGGAGTTCGTATGCAAAAGTTATGACTGTTTTACCAAATATATGTCATACTGTTGCACCCTTTCGGTATTTCACATAAACGACACTGATACTTCGTTCATATGAAATATATTTCTACATGAAGGTTATAGATAATCTAATTATCTATCTAACCCAATTTGAACCATTCAAATCGGATTTTCCTACTGAAAGTTATGGCTACAAATGTACGCTTACATTCGTTCTTCCACGTGTACACTTTTACGGTTGATCCGAAACTGTATTTCTTTCATGTGCTTCATCGACGGTGTCGAATCGTGCGGGTGTGGGATGCACGTGTTCCCGTGGATCAGAACAACAAGAAGAGCTACTACAAGTGCGTGTCAATCCTTCTCCGTGAACAATTTCACGTGGTATGCCACTCTATAATAGTTATGGATTGTAGTTACATTTAGGATTCGTACTCTTGTGTCGGCGATGTGGTCCTCGGGATCGGCACGGACCAGGCCTCACAATTCGCTGCGCGGAGCTCGGTAGCAACGTCGATACCCAACATATCTCTCTCTCTCTTTCTCTGCCTCCAGATTTTCTCTCTCCTCCAGTTTCTCTTTAGCCCTGCCCCATACCTTCCCTACGCTTGTCTATTTCCCCGGCCTCTCTTTCTCTCTAAATCGCCGCTTCTAAGTCATCAATTTTCATCGCAACTTCTTGATGAACCTGAGGCAAACGGATTTACTAAGTACAACGAGGATTTTCTATGAGATTGATTTTATAGGAACGAGCAAGACTTGAAGGACATTTCCGAAAATGAGGCTGAAATGGGCTTGTGGATCTCGTTCTCGTTCTTGTCGACGAGGAGTCTCTGACAAAATATTTGTCTTTGAATTGAATTGTGCTTCTCGACACTTTCTGGTTTGCCGGTTCTCTCTCGGGTCTGGATTTGGGGATAAAATGAAATGAGGGATATAATTGATTGATTGTTGCAAGTGCTATAAATAAATCATTAGTCTTGCTGATATGATATTTAAAATAAATTGATTTAATACAAATCAATTTATTTTTAGTATTGTTGATATGATATTTAATGTGGATGATATTTATTATTGCCCGTCTTACATGTTTAAAAAAAAATCTCTTTTTGTAAAAAGTAGGGCTGCAACTTTAGCTCGTGGCTCGTGGCTTGCTCGAGCTCGACTCGATAATAGTTCGATAATAGCTCGCTCGATATTAACTCGAAATTAAACGAGCCGAGCCGAGCTAGCTCGAACGCTTATTGAGCCGAGCTTGAGCCAGACTCAGCTCGCTCGTATTAAGCTCGAAAAGAATTTGAGCTCGATTTAAAATATTAAATACGTTTATCATAATTAATTCATATTATATATATTATTATAATTAGAAAATTTTATAAATTTTTTTTATCTCCTTAATAATTCCAAGTCAGGTTACAACTTAGGTCCTAAAAAAAATTAACTAAGGGAGACAAATTAATAATTTCAAGTCCAAATCCTATTTTTTTTTTTGTGTTTTTTGTTGTATGTTTGATTTATTATTGTTATGTTTTAAGATATTTTTGTATTTAAAATAATTTTTGTTTATTCGTAATTGTTACAATTTTTTTAATTAAAATTCAAGTTATTTTTTTAATTGAGCTATGTTGATCCGAGCCAAGCTAGCTCGAATTAGAACGAGCCGAGCTTGAGATTGATTTTTTAGCTCGAACCATAATTATAAATGAGCCGAGCCAGCTCGAGTAAATTCCGAGCCGAGTTTGAGCTTGGCACAGCTCGCTCGAGCTCGGCTCGTTTGCAGCCCTAGTAGAAAGAGATAACAAAAGGAAAATAATTAATAAGGAGAAAATAGTTATTAATGGAAATGTGGTAATATTTTGAATATTCATATTGTCTTTTTGTAGAAAGGGTGAATGATAGAAGTTCTCCTTTATTAATTATTTATTTTTGACCAAATGATATCAACTAAATCGTTTTTTTTTGTATAATTTGTATTAAATTTGATCTAAACTACAACTAAAGAAAATCATGTTATATGTTCATATTCTTTAAAATTATTTATTTTTTAAATCAAATTAGTCTTAAACTAAATTAATTAAATTGCCAAACAAAAGAAATTTAAAATAAGTTTGAAAGAAACAATCTATGTAAAAATAATTTATGTGAAATTAAAAGTGTGCTAATGCCATGAAAAAGTTTCAATCCCCTAATTTATTTTCTAATTAATCCCATTTTTCAACTCCTCAAATTCAATTTATTGAAATTACTTAAAAGCTATTGGAAATAATTCAAATGACGACCCATGTTTCTATATAATCATACTGATCCACTTCGGTTTTGATTTTACAACGGCCAGAGATTTGTATTTACCAACTAAAAAGATATAACTTGAGCTAAAATTATTTACTAACTAGCAAAACATTGTGATAAATAAATATAAAATAATTTTTATGTTTTTAGTATACGACAATTTTTTCAACAAATAGTACTTTTCACATATAATATGCACTGAGAATGCATAGTGTGTGGGGGGGCGCTCGTACTTCATTTGACAAAAATGAATGTTCATACAAAATTGGTGAAATGTGATATTAGAATCACCACTTCCTTTAAATTCTGTCAAAGAAAAGAATTTTTTTTTCTATACACCAACATTATTTTCTTGTTTTATGATTGATGTGATTTTGACAATTGATTAACGCAAAGGGTATTTTAAGAAACTTTGTTCGACAGGTTATTTTTAAAAGAAAATTCCTTATTTCCAACGTGTCATTATTGCACCTTCTCAATCAACTCATTCTCCTCGTAACTGATGATACTAAAAATTTAGAATTCATATTCATATAGTCATTCAATTTCATGTTTATAACCTGACTAATAATTATTTATACAGGAAACAAATGTTCGCGTGTACCTTTATTACCAATTTTCATACTAATATAATGATATAACTAAATACAAATATATGTATCCCGAAAATCATTTAATCATTTATTTACATCAAAATATATGAGAATATTAAAAGAAAGGTTGCGTATAAGGAACCACCCAAATAAAATATATTTTTTTAATTTTAAAAGAATTATGTTGGCTTATTTTTTTAAGCAATTTCATTAAAATAAAAGTTTGAATGAACAAGTTGCAAAAAAGACAAAGTGTTGACATTTTCTAAATAAAAGTTGTTATGTATTTTAGTTTAGTTTTAATATTACATTGTAACAATTTTAGTCATTTTGCATGTTGTGCATAAAAAATATTATCAAATTTTAGCATTGTTATTTTTATAAAACATAATGTTGATTTATTCCTCGAAAATTTTAGTTTCGAATAAATTTATTTAATATACAATTTATGACTTCTAATGTATTCTTTAAAAATATGTATTAATAATAATGTTCACAAAATATGTATTAATATACAATTTATGACTTCTAATGTATTCTTTAAAAATATGTATTAATAATAATGTTCACAAAATAATGTTCACAAAATATGAATTCCAAGGTGGAGCCGGATTCTCTCTCTCTTCGAGGGTTTCTCCCATAGTCAGTCATTCGGGATACGGCAATAATACGATACGGAATACGTTCGTGTATGATTCGGATAGTGCGTTTTTCAATACGGCAAAAAATCCGAACCTAAAAAAAATGAACGGGTAATATTCGTATTCGTATAGATTCGTGTATAATACGATTTTTATTAAAAATTCTGTTAAAAAAATTCGGCAAAATATAATACCGCGAAGTTCGCGTATTTTTCAAAATTCGTATAATTCGTGTATTATTCGCGAACTATTCGCGAATTGACTAACTTAGATCATGATATGACTCATGTAACTTAGAAATTGCAATACATTGAAATAATTAAAAATTCCCAATTTGAAAAATTAGGCAAAAAATCAATGAATTCGGCAAAAAATCGGCCGAATATTTTTTGGCCATAAAATTCGCGAATATTTCCGAATCACTGAATTGGATACGCGAAGTTCGCGTATTTTTCAAAATTCGTATAATTCGTGTATTATTCGCGAACTATTCGCAAATTGAGTAACTTAGGTTTCTCCAACACAGGCGATTACTTTCAATCCCTTTGATAGTGCATATGCAACTTTGTCCCCAACAAACTGTAAAATTACAATCATTAAAACTTTGAATGAAGTAATTTGGAAATAAAAAAGTAGAATAGAGGGGTGTTTTTAGAAAAGTACCTCGTTGGATTCGCCCCTAAGTTAGTCAATTCGCGAATAGTTCGCGAATAATACACGAATTATACGAATTTTGAAAAATACGCGAACTTCGCGTATCCAATTCAGTGATTCGGAAATATTTGCGAATTTTATGGTCAAAAAATATTCGGCCGATTTTTTGCCGAATTCAGTGGTTTTTTGCCGAATTTTTCAAATTGATAATTTTTAATTGTTTCTATGTATTGCAATTTATAAGTTACATGAGTCATATCATGATCTAAGTTAGTCAATTCGCGAATAGTTCGCGAATAATACACGAATTATACGAATTTTGAAAAATATGCGAACTTCGCGGTATTATATTTTGCCGAATTTTTTTAACCGAATTTTTAATAAAAATCGTATTATACACGAACCTATACGAATAAGAATATTACCCGTTCACGTTTTTTAGGTCCGAATTTTTTGCCGTATTGAAAAATGCACTATCCGAATTATACACGAACGTATCCCGTATCGTATTATTGCCGTATCCCGAATGACTGACTATGATTCGCCCAACAGGGCTCTCCTTTCAGAGTGACCAAGAATAACCCATGGGATATCCAAATTCACAAGCATTTCGGCACTGTTATATTAGAGAGAGAGAGAGAGAGAGAGAGAGAGAGAGAGAGAGAGAGAGAGAGAGAGAGAGAGAGAGAGAGAGAAATATATCATGAATAAACATAATTTGTAGTTTTATTTTATTTTATATTGTATATCATGAATAAACATAATTTGTTGGTCCAGAAATATCACATTTGAGTATAATCGATCATTTCAAGAAGATAATGGGATCAAACAATACGAAAATGATGTTGCAAATATTACTCAAATAAATAATAGTTATATCAAACGAGATAGAAGAAAACATACTTTTCCGAAATTCTTTTCAACGAATGAATTTCAAATGAATGATGAGATAAATGTTCAACAGATTCGATCATGTGATAACATAGCAGATATTTTTAAATTAAAATTAAATATTCTAAAATTAGAAATAAAGTAAGTATATTTTATGATTTTTTTTTATATTTTTTTTTCTAAATAACATTTGAATTTTAACATTATAAAACTTCTAATTCGGTTCAACCGAATAAACCAAATAAGAAATTCGATTTATTCGGTTCGATTTTAAATCGGTTCAAATTTATTCGGTTCGGTTCGGCATGAATCTAGTCTGATTCGATTTAATTCGATTTGCTATTATTTGATTCGGTCCGATTCGGTTCGGTTCGGTTCGGTTCGGTTCAACCGAATGTCCATCCCTAAATTCAGATACGAGTCGTGACAATCTAAACCTATTAAAAAATAAGAGTTTTATAGTCCCAATCGAACGTAAAAGTAATTTCTAGAACAAGTAATGAAATAAATAATGGTTAGAACTAATTTGATAGTGAGTTTTATGGTCACAATCGAACGTAAAAATTGTTTCTAGAACAAATAATGAAATAAATAATGGTTAGAACTAATTTGATGGTGAGAGCTTAAGGTTTTGTTATTGTATATTTGATGGTAAGAGCGCGAGGGGATATATCGTTTGTTGATTAGAGGCTAAGAATGCGGTCCAAACCTTCTTGAGAAACAACTTTTACTGACCTAAATATAGCAAAATGTTTATTTATTCAGCCCGAATTCATTTTCGAATTGAATAATTTATTCTTTTACCATTAATTCTTTTTTTCGAGAAAAATATGACGAAGCACGAACTCATAGAAATCATATGTTGGATTTCCTCATTCTTGTCATTCGCCGGAATGATCCTAGCCCTCAAATGTAATTCGCCGAAACTCCACCAAAATCAGAATAGTTTGACATTTATAAGTAATTGTGTTGTCTTCACCACAGTAGTTTACGAATCATACGAGTTCACTGCATTAGGAGGTATACATTTGGTAATGTATTGTTATTATTTTAGTTATTACTTCCGTAAGAAATTCTGCGGTCGACAAGACTACGTGGCATTTGTTTTATGCTTGGATACGAGTATAGTTATACTAGGGCTAGAAATATGGCATACCCGAAATGCACTATATACGGGTTCGAAAATGGCATACTACCTGTCATCGGTCATAAACATGTCGACTATACTAATAGATAGGGATTGGAGAATAACGTGGATTGAGATGCTTAATGCGATTATAAATTTAATATTTACTGTAACGGATAAGTCCAGAAATCCATTTGTGCTTGTGCATGATAATCCAAATCCCGATATGAAGAAAATAAATTTGTTGATTTACGATGGGAATATTCAAAGTACAGCAACGGAGTCTTACTTTTTAGATGGGATTGCCTTGGGCATCCAACTCGGATACGTATTGTGTACTATCATAAAATTGTACAGACACGACTTACTATACTCGACGGTCGAGCCGCCTACAATTGACCGTGAACCCCCCCAACTTGTCCGGACCGAGCTCCCACCGAGCCAAACCCATTTGTCTAGTTCTCCGTCCTGCCCTTCTTTCGCGGGATCTCTCTGAACAGCTGCCCTTCTTTGGCTCTCTCTCAGAGAGAGAGAGAACTCATTTTCTAGCCATTCATGTCAGACGGGGCCGACTCGTCGCCATCGCAATCGCAATCGCTTTGAGCATTATACTCATCCTCCTCGTCTACTTGGCATTTATCTTTTACGAACACAAGAAAGAACGCCAATCGATCTACTCGAGCGGAGTCACCGCCTCGAAGAGTCGAAGTCGAAACCTCCATGGATCACCTCCCTCCTTTGCAGGTCTTCATCAAACTGGATCTGGACGACTGTGCTGTTTGTTTAGCCTAGTTTCTGATAGGTGGGACCGGACGAGTTTTGCCGGTTTGTGGCCATGTTTTTCACAAGGAATGCATCGAGAAGTGGTTCAAGACTAATTCTACTTGTCCAATTTGCCGTGCTAATTCATATGTTTGAGTAAGTTATTTATTTGGCTGTGATTGATTACTTGATCTTTGTACATGTTTAGGTAAATTAGATTCAACATGTGTGAATTGGTTATATATTGTAATAACTGAATCACAGATGATGAAGTATTTTTTTTTATTTGTTTATGATTGATCAAGAATGAAATAGTTGTATGTTTTTAAGAAAAAAAATGCTCATTTCATTTACGATCACAATATCATAGTAAATGTTTTGATGAAAAAGTTTGGACAATTTGGAGACGATCCAAATTCTCTGAACGTCAAATATTTTTTATTTTATTTTATTTGATATAATTTGAAGGAAAAAATATTTTTAATTAACGTAGTCTTCTCACATTTATTCGTATACGATATCGTATTCATATTCGTATTCCTATTCGAAATTGGATATTGAATACTGTATTCATATCCATATCCGAAATTGGATATCGAATACCGTATACATTATTCGTATATGTATTCTTATAAGATATCGGATATTATACTTGTACTCGTACTCGTATTCGTATCGAATATCAAATACTATATATATTGTGTTTGTATCATATAGCGGATACCATATACCATATTAAAAAACATTTGTTAGCCTTTTGAACTTATGATCCAAAAAATAATGGTATTACAAAACAATAATCTCTAAAAATTAGTTGTATTAAAAAAAAAAATTCTCTAAAAAATATTGGGGTTAAAAAATAATAATTCAGGTGCTTAATTGTAGTTCGGGTTAATTAGATTCATAGATATTAATTGTATATTTAAATAATTGAACTCAATTCAATATCAGTTTAGTTTTCAAGAAATATAATAATATTAATAAATACATAACACATAACAATAATAGTAATAATAATCATAATAATCATAATAATCATAATAATGAAAAATTAATACATAATAAAAATTGTATTACAAATTAATATAATCACAATCATAGAATTTCATAACAAATAAATAATTTTAGAATATTTTATTCACTTCCTATATCTAATCCTATGATTATCATCAAACACTTTTTAACCATCATACAATCATAGTTTATGTTGTTTAATTTAGACCTAGAGGGAGGTGAATAGGAAATCCTAAGGTCCAATTTTCACGGTAATGGAATACAATTACAATTTGGTGCGGAAGCGTAAATAAATTAGAGGAAGAATACAATACCAAAACAAATAACACAAGATATTTGTTTACGGAGTTCGGTAGGTGGTTGCTTTGTAGCTTTAACTCACCGTCTACTCGCTCAATCGACCGACTCGATTGATTGCAAGTACCTACGTCTCCGGGGTTGCCTTGCGCCTTTTCGGATTTCGATTGAATACCCAAATCAAGCAATTACAAGTTTTGCATAGATCGATTTACACGCTTCTATCGATCTATGGCGGGGTTTACAATCTTTGCACTAGCCTATTACAATTGTCTAATACGAACTACACGTGATCGGTCACGCAAGTGGGGAATCGTATTTTATGGAATGAAAGGGGATTTAATAATCTCTAAGAATGTTTAGAAGATTAAGCTCAAGATTTAAAGCTAGGATTTCTCTCTTTTGATTGGGAAAATATGTTGGTTGAGATGATGAGAGAGAATGAGGGAAGAGTTCTATTTATAGAACACATAGACCTTTCCCTTAACATGTTTTTTCTGCATAGTCCGTTATAACTGACATGAGGTCCGTTACAACGGACTCAAAGTCAAACTAGCCGTTACAGACAATATATTCGAAAATTCCATAGTCCGTTATAACTGAGTTTAGCTCCGTTATGACCGACCTACTCCGTTACAACGGAGTTTAAGTCCGTTATAACTGACATCGTACTGTGATCATATTTATTCTATAGTCCGTTATAACCGACCTACTCCGTTACAACGGAGTTTAAGTCCGTTATAACCGACATCGTACTGTGATCAGATTTATTCTATAGTCCGTTATAACTGAGTTTAGGTCCGTTATAACCGACCTACTCCGTTACAACTGAGTTTAGGTCCGTTATAACCGAAATCTTACTGTGACTTCACTTCAGATTTATTCTATGGTTCCGTTATAACTGAGACTCTTCCGTTATAACGGTTAGTATATGTCCGTTACAACGGATTGGTGATTCCGTTACAACGGATGATTGGTTATTCTGAAGTGAGTTCACAAGTCCGTTATAACCGAGTGTAGGTCCGTTATAACTGACATACTCCGTTATAACTGACATGAGGTCCGTTATAACGGACATGCTCTTATTAACACGGTTACTGTAAGTCCGTTATAACTGACCTGAGTTCCGTTATAACTGACAGGATGTCCGTTGTAACGGACATGTAGTCCGTTATAACTGACATGCTCTTTTTAACCATATTTATGTATGTCCGTTATAACTGACCTAAGATCCGTTATAACCGACATGCTTCTGAAAATCTGTTTTGTTATTTCATCATTTTAATGGATTTTGAATATATTTCTTTGACTAATCTTGAGCTTAATAATACATAAACAAGTTTAGGGATACATATAAGTTGTTTTGGTGATTTATGTGATACCCAACTTGCGGAATCTTCGATGTCTTGATGTCTTCACTTGATCATGCGTTTTCGTGTCATCGTTTCTTCACCGCCTTGACTTCCGACGTCTTGATTCTTCTTTTGATCCTTTTGTGGGTTACGTATTCTATTTCTATAAATGTCACTCCCACATATAGATTAGTGATATCGACATTATTTTGAGATAATCAAACCCTAGGAAATTTGAACCAACAGTTTCTGCATATTCCTGCTAGCATAATTTCCTGATATTCATATATTGGTTTCCTATAACTACGAGTTTCCTGCTGCTATACAAAACTGACCTAGCAAACACGTCCTAAGTATGTGTTAAATAAGTAAATGGACATGATTTGATACATGAATATGTATTAAATGAGCATCTGTTAAACGAGTATATAATAAATAATTAAAGAACTAATTTTAACATATAAAATATTTTTTAATTTGTCAATGGGCTCATAACTTAATTGACTCAGTGTGAGATATAAAAAATTATTGATTCAATTCTCATTGGCATCAATGGATGGAGAACATATGAGGTTTCTCCATTTATTATATATATATATATATATATATATATATATATATATATATATATATATTGCAACTAAAATACTTTTACAAGTACTTTTACAAGTATTGTCCATTAATAAAATAATATAAAAAATATTAATTTAATTACCTTGCTTGCACATTCAAGTTTCGAATTATTTTTTACGAGGAACATTACAAAATTTGTTATTTGTCATTGAGATGCGTGATGCGCATTTGTTTATGAAATAATATATTTACCTTGCTTGAGTCATGTATCTTGTTAATTTTCATTTTAGTGCATTTAAAAGGACACCTTATTTTTTTATACTTCCACTTGTATGTGCCTTCGTAATATTTATTATGTAAGTATTTGCCAAATGAAACATATTTAAGATTTATTATTATTATTATGAGGTTTGGTCCAACGAGCTTTGGACGAGATTATGTCCAAAGTAAAAAAAAAATTTAAAAAATTAAATTTGTTTATATTTTGGCTAATATGAGATAAACTTAAAATAAAATAGTTACTTTGAACATAATTTTTTGGAGAATAAATTTTTTTGGGCAATAAGGCCCGTGGGCTGAGAATAATTGATAACTTCATATCTTGCCGATATATGGATGATTAGTGAGTAATCCCATTTTCGGGAAACACTTCATATCTTGCAACTTCATAACGTAAAATGATCACAAACGTGTGCTTCGCTATTAATTGATTGATCACTCGGGGAAAATAATCACTAAAACGCACGAGTACCACGATCTATATTGCCGTCACAATAAAAATAAAATATAAATTACAACCAAAACATTAATGAAATATTAAATAAGAAATCATTAACACTAACAATCATTAATAGAAACAAAAAAATTGTAATTAACACAAGGTCTACCCAAAATTCAAAATACTTCTACTATTCTTTCACAACAACAATCCAACCCTAACAACAACAAAAAACCATCAAAACACCCTAACAAAAAGAGATGGAGCTAAAGCGCGCGTACACGCATAAAACATAATTTCTCAAAAGATAAAACACGCAAATACAATTTAAACATAAAGAAAGACAGGAATAACGATAGAATAAATAATCACTCGGGGATCATCTGCTCGTTATCAGCATCTTCTCCTGTTTCGACTTGCGGTTTGGACGGAGCCGAAGCACCCGGCGCTTGCTTCTTCTTAATTCCGCTCACTATATCGTCTATACGCAAAAGCATCGACGCGGACTCGATTGCCGTCTTGAATGTTTGCGCCTTCACGTTATACGAGTCCCATATCTGCAATCCATTAAAAAAATACTAATTAATTATCATCATTACATTCACTAATCTACAAATTAATAATTTGTTACCTTTCTTTCCTTCATGTCGCAAATTTCACCAGTGTTGCCGTCAATACCAACCCACGCGTTATCAGGATTAGCATGCTGAAATAACACATTAAATTTTATATCGATTAAATTTTGTCATGATTAAATCTTATAAATATGTTTTAAACACTAACTAACCTTTCCTTGGAGTTGAGTCATGGTACGGATAACATTGAGACCGCAATTCTGAGCCAGAGTTCTCGGAATCGCCTCGAACGCCAACGCAGCTGCCTCATACGGCCACTACAAATTCACAATATTTCGAGGGTCATTTCGCATAATTCAGAATTAAAATCTCTAATAAAATTACCTTCTCAATGCCTTCAATCGAAGAGCTCTTTTGCTTGAGAGCAGCTGAGACAGTCAATTCAGTCGCACCGCCACCTGGCAATAGCTTAGGATTTTTCAATATATTCCTCGCCACCGACATAGCATCCTAAAACAATAACAATAATAAATTAATAAAATAATATCACAATATTATTATTTTTATAAATAACAATTTCCCTACCTGAAGATTTCTCTCGACTTCGTTCAACAAATCCTTACTCGCGCCTCTCAAAAGAACGGTACAAGCTTTAGGATCCTTACACTCGACGATAAACGAGAAAAACTCGTCCCCGAATTTCTTAACCTCGAACAAGCCCGCACCGGTACCAATATCCGATTCTTGCAATTCTTCGGGCCTATTGACAATTGTAGCACCGCAGGATTTCGCAATCCTATTATTATCGGTTTTCCTAATCCTACGAATCGCGCTCACGCCCGCTTTCGAGAAATAATGTGTCGCCAAGTCGCTCAATCCTTTCTCGGTGATAACGATATCGGGTTTGAATTTGAGGATTTGAGCGCAGAGATTCTCGATGTATTCTTCTTCCATCTTGAGGAGGATTTCCCAGTCTTCTTCTCTGACGAGTTCCGCGTTGGTTTGGTTCTCCCCTTTTTTGTATTCTAGTGGGCAATCGAGAAGCATGATTCGAGGGTTGAGGATTTTACGACGCATTTTGCCGGGGGCGACTACGTCTTTGTTGAACATTACTCCTTTGAGAACTCTGGAATCTTCTAATTGTCCACCTGGCACTTTTTCGACCTTGATGTATTTTTTAATGTCTACTTCTCGCATTCCTTGACCCAAGTCGACTCCTACTGTTGTTGTCGCGTCAATTGCAAGATCCTAAAATCAAATTTTATATATTTTATTAAATAATTTATTTTAAAAAATAGAAACAAAGTTTTAGAGAATTATGCTTACGGCAATTAGATCGCCGAATTGACCGGTGAATTTGGTGCCGATACAACTCTTGACGAGGCCAAGCATTGATGGGTCTGCATGTTTATAATTTATTTAGAAAATAAGAAACCCTAATTTTAAAATAAATTGGGTGACAAGAAAGGAACCCTAATTTATGGACTTACGGTCATTGACATCGACAGGCATTGCGATTTTGTCGAGGACCGCAATTGCATCCTCGAGTGCTTTGTTATAAGCTGAAAATTAAATTAAAGAAAATGTAAAATAAAAAGAAGGGTATTTTTGTAATTTTGCAAAATAAAAGATACCTCTGCAGATAACAGTGGGATGGTAGTTTTTGTCGATGAAAGCTTGTGCTACGTGTAGCATCTCTCCAGCTAATTGAAAAAAATAATGAATATAAGTTAAGTTTTTGCAAATATGAGAAACTTTTGGGTTTTTGTGAAAGTTTGTTGAGAGAATACATACCTAGTACGATTACAGATGTGGTGCCGTCTCCAACCTCTTCGTCTTGTGTACGGCTCAGTTCGATCATTGACTTTACAAATAAAATTAAAAAAATATAAGTAAATGATTTAATAAATGAAAAACAAGGGTTATAAAGATAATTATATTACTTTAGCTGCAGGATGGGCGATATCTAACTCGCGCAATATTGCATTTCCATCGTTTGTTACAACAATACCTGTTAAATCAAATTATTATTCATTTTAATGTACAGATTAAACGAGTAAATTTGTATCGAGAGAGAGAGAGAGAGAGACCTCCGCTGGCATCTAGAAGCATCTTTAACATGGATCTGGGGCCGAGTGTGGTACGGATTATATCAGCAACAGCCTAGAAAACAAAGTTAAATAAGTTAAAAAAAAAGTATTTGAATTAGAATTTAGATTTTAACAAATAAATAGAGGAATTTATTCTTTTGGTGAATCTACAAAGGGTTATAACCAACCTTAGCAGCTTGGATGTTGGCTTGATGAACTCTCGTACCAGATTCCCTTTTCAACGAATCCTCTGCTCAGATAAAACGATTTAATCAAAATATGGAGGAAAACAGTTCAAATACATCAAATCAACCAGACAAATTCAAATCAATAACAAATGCAATGCTATATACTAAAACTAATTTACTTTCTTCTGTGGGTACATTTGCACAAAAATGAAAAAAAGGTCAAGATCTTTAGCGAAGATCTCATAACAAAGATCACAGCTCTCTCGTACATATTTCGAACTGTTTGCTTCAAACCAAATTATTATCATTTTTCGGGGAGACCAACTTCGTGAAACCCTAGATCCCGTACTTACGTATCAAAACAATTCAAGCTTAGATCAAAACATAAGCTCAAAAGCATTCTCGAGCTGAGAAAGAGCAAAAGCTTACTTAAGACGAGAACTGGAGCATTGAATGCCATGGCCGACTACAGAGCAACAGAGAGTAGAGAGTATGGAGAACGAGAGAAGAAAAGAGAGGAGAGAGAGAGAGAGCCGCAAAGGAGGTTTTTGAGAGGGTTTTCTTCGTGAGGGTTCGACGCCTCCTTTATTATAACTTTCCTCCCTCCAAAACTTCTCTTATTACGAATAAGCCCTTTCTTTGGTATCTTTTCTATGTAGGGGGTTTACATTTTTACCTTCTAAAATTCCAAAATATCGTATTTACCCTTTGAAAAATAAGAATATCATTATAGACTTGATAAATTTAACGTCATAATACTCGATAAATTTAACTGTATATTATAGACTCGATAAATTTGACGTCATTTTTTTTGATATTTTGAAGATTTTGAATGGATAAAAAAATAGATTTTTGAAAAGATAAATATGATATTTTTATTATCGGAAGAATGACTATGATATATGTGTCCTTACGTTCGCAAACTTCTACGGAGGAGGAGATAGTACGGAAAGAGAATGAATGAAAATGAAAGAGAGAAATTTGTTCTTATATAATTTATAGGAGTATTTCTGCATGTAATCTTCTTTGAAAATAAAATTCAAAAAATAATCCGATTTCGAAAAATATTCTAAAACTAACCCAAACCGGATTTTAAAAATCCGGTACCATCTAATTTTAAAATCTCGATTCATTAATTAAATTAAACCCTTGATTAAAACTGTTAAGATATAATAAAAAAATGACCGGAGTTATAATAAATACATATTTGGACCAGGGTTACATCAAAAATTAATAATATACTTTTTTTAATAGATAATTTTTTTTCAAAAAACTTCTAATCTTTTTGAATATTTTAACTTGATATTGAGATTTCGGCATAACAAAGCTTGCATTGTCTTTTCACAATCACGTGCATGACGTGGCGTTGGTAATGATTTGACTTCGGCCAAGGCAAAGAAGTCATGAAGTCCTAAAATAACCGAACTTAATTGTAGAATGAATTTCATATATTCAATGATATCCAATTTAGAATCATTTGGGATATTCTTATCTTAAAAAAAATTATTGGACCGAGGATTTTCTAATCCAGCCATCATAGAAATTAGAAACATATTACTCATCATATTATACACATCAAAGACTCGCGCCATAATTAACTCATTAATACTTGATTTTATTACCAAAATTTGATATAATTTATTAACTAAATTTGATCACTTAATTATAAGTTTATAATTGACAATAAATACGACACGTAAATATTTAGCATGTAAGTCCAATGCTGGAATAATGTCTCGACATGGCTTACTATGTATACTCTGTTAACTCATTTGATTTTATCCTAAATCATGAATAAAAAATAAAAAATAATTTCACATATTTTCTGTCTTAAATAGGCAATAAATACCAAAACTCGGCTTCGTAAGGTTCTATCTCAACCGTCTTCGAAAGCGGTAATTTTGAATGGCCACATAATAGTTCCTTCATTACTTTTTTCAGCAATCCATGTCTAGGTAGTTGACTATATATCCATTCTAGTAACGATTCAGTGTCATCAGCGAAATCTCGCATGTGCCAGTATAGAAGTTTCGGTATAATTATTTTCTTTTTTCCAACGATTTTTATCGACGATTCTAAATAATCTAGCTTTGCTATCTCTAATTCATTCGAAACATCTTCAGCAGTATAGACCCTTAACTGTATTTGAATAAAGAAAAAAAATATAGGGTTATTCATACAAGGATTCTTTAACCCGATATTATTATTAAAATTAAAAATAAGAAACTTACAAAAGGCGATGATCGACAGCCTCTGCAAAGGGCAAATGTGACATTTGGTTCGGGATATTCCAAGCCATAAATATCTGGCAGAAAATCATTCTTCCCTTCCATAATACCCTTAATTTAAAATTCAAATTCAAATTTTATTAATGAAATAATTTCAAGTTATATACTTTAGAAGTTCAATTAAACAATTTATTACATTTTGATTTGTATCATATGAAGAATGCCTCAAAATAAAATGTTCGATTGCGAGAGCATTTAATATAACCCCCCCTACATTAAACGCAGCCTAGGGATAAAATGAAAGTTAATTATTTTTCTTTAAAATTTAATTTGTCAAGAATTAATTAAACATGCATAAGAATTTAATTTTAAATTTAGCTCACCTTCTTTAGTAGCCCAATTATCTTATCATGAGACTGCGGTAATCCGTGATGTAAAAATCCCTGCAATGCAATGCTGCTTATCAGAATTGGCACGATTAATTTTTATTTTCTGAAAGTAATTTAAAAGAAAAATTAATTATGTATTTTTCTTTTTTGCAAAGTACATGCATAATGCAGGAATTGTAGATATTGATCCAAAATGCTAGCTTCTGCTTGTAGGTCATCAACCCTAAATCCACAAAACTAAGCCTCTGTATCAACTCTCTTAAATTAAATTATCAAGAAAAAAAAATACAAGTTAATTAAAATTATACAAGTCAAATAATTAATTTTTACATATATAATCAAGATTACATGCATACCTTAACTTTCTTATATCAGGAATGCACAGAGCGATGCGGCTAATATCAAAAGAGTCCCTCACAAAATTGATATATCTCTTAGTACACCCTTTGTCTCTCGCAATACCATCAATATTTGAATTTGAACAAGGCTTGACCTTGAACTCGATGTTTCTCGAACTCACACACGAGATACTAATTTTGGGGCTTGAATTCGAACCGTAGTCTAATTGTTCCGTCTTTTTGTTTATTTTATGGAAAATATTTATTAACAGTACGATTATTTCTTCTGAAAGTTTGTTTGGCGAGTCGATGTTGAGTTCTTTGGGTACGAAGTTCGTGTTGCAACTCGATTTGCTGCGACTTCTCGGTCTCTCCACATCATCATCATCTGTTTGGGTATATAAAATCATGACATGTCATTATTTATAAGTAAATCGCATGAATATAATAAAAATTAATAAAGTTCGTAAATATCATAAATACCCATGAAATTTGAGCAAGAGGCACTTTTCTCCGAAACCAAATCGAAAGAAGCCTTCCTCTCGCCCCAATCCAAACTCGGTACGAGAGGAATTTGTTGATCTCTTTTCATATGATCTTTTCGACCTCCTAAACCGCATAAAAAGTGGTGTTTTTGCTTTGTTTGCCCCCAAAACAAGCTCCATTGTTCCTTATTTTCTTTTCTCTCTTTATACAAACAAAGCTTCAAATCCTCGACTTTTCGTTCCAAGTAAATTATCTCTTCCTCTACCATTGCAAGCTCCGTTAAAAGAATTTGAACCTACACCAATTAACATCGCATTTCAAAATTCAAAACTCAATTTTACTACGAAATGAATTACATTATTAAATTCTACCTGCAAAGGGACTAACGAGGAGAGACACGAGTGACACACGAGCCGTCCTTGCAACGAACATTGCAGAATTTGATTCAATTTCTCTTCCTTCTCCAGTGTGTTTTGCAACTCCGCAACCTACAATTTTGAATTCCGAATTTTTTAAAACCATATATACTTTGTTCATAATAAATTAATAATAATTAAATACATACCTCAAGCTCTAGCTCAAGCCTCGTTTGGTGCCTCTTTTCTCTCTCTCTATCTCTATCCATGAGGAAGTACATAAACTTCATAACTGAAAATGGGGCCAATATATACAGTTTAACGAAGGAAATATTCCTTCATTCATTCATGATGTGGTGGCAATTGGCATTACATTAATGGTGCTAGAGAGGTGAGGTGGCTTCATTTAATTTTGGAGGAGACGATGTAAGAACAAATATAGCAAGTGTACTTACTGAGTCTCTAAGCCTTTCTTGTAGCATATACCAACAAATCAATGACTTTTTTCATGTCATTAATTTCTAAGATCGTATTATAATTATAATTTATAAATATACGGTTTAGTATATAGGGCCAACTTTAATTATGGTAAATCTCGTGTGCACCGTACACCTGTCTCCTTCATGCATGCATCTCATGATTCACTTTAAAGTTTAATCTGAATCTAATTACCATGCGGTTGCATTGAATGAATTCAGTAAATTTAAATTACATACATGCCCAGTATTTATCGGGTAATTTGTTAAGGTGGATGATGAGATTGTCCAAAGTACAAAACTCGCATGGATTTATTATTGAAAAAGCAGCACAGATTATTAAAAGCCTGTTATCAACTCAAAAGTATTCTCAGGCAAAATTCCAAGTTAACAACACAAGGAAATGTTCGAAAAAACAATAAATTATTATTTGTTCGCCACGGTAACTTAGGCGGACTTCACTGTTGCCGACTTGATGATGTCGATAAATTCAGCCTACAATTACAAAACAAAAAATTAAATATATATATGGAGCATAATATATCAATTTATACAATTAGAGGAAGGGGTAAAAAGGTAATTTGGCATACCTTAAGAGATGCACCGCCAACAAGGAAACCATCAACATCGGTCTGACCAGCCAACTCCTTGCAGTTGCCACCATTCACAGACCCTAATTTCATTTTTCAATTCATTAACTAATTAAATAACCCTAAATAATATAATATAATGAAATATTAATTAAATTACCTCCATAAATGATCCTAGTTGATTCGGCAACCTCGGCGCTCACATTCGTCTGAAGCCAATTCCTCAATTGAGCATGAACCTATAAACACAAAAAATAGAATATTGCAATGATAAAGGTGATTATTAATTGAGAAAATAGAATATTGCAATGATAAAGGTGATTATTAATTGAGAAAATAGAATATTGCAATTTATTTATAGCTTGTTGTATTACCTCTTGAGCCTGGGCTGGAGAGGCGACCTTACCGGTACCAATGGCCCATACCGGCTCGTATGCTACCACCACATTGCTCCAATCAGATACCTTGTCTGCAAAAAATAATAAAATTATAGGGGCATTCTCAAAATATTTGGAAAATTTTTTTTTTTTTTTTTGAGAAATTTACCAGCAATGGCCTTGGTTTGAGCAGCCACGACTTCCAAGGTGGAGCCGGATTCTCTCTCTTCGAGGGTTTCTCCAACACAGGCGATTACTTTCAGTCCCTTTGATAGTGCATATGCAACTTTGTCCCCAACAAACTGTAAAATTACAATCATAAAAACTTTGAATGAAGTAATTTGGAAATAAAATAAGTAGAATAGAGGGGTGTTTTTAGAAAAGTACCTCGTTGGATTCGCCCAAGAGGGCTCTCCTTTCAGAGTGACCAAGAATAACCCATGGGATATCCAAATTCACTAGCATTTCAGCACTGATATATTTGAGAGAGAGAGAGAGAGAGAGAGAGAGAGAGAGAAATTATCAGAAAAAACGAAATCATGCAAAATGAATAAATTTTTGGAGCTATTAATGGCAAATTTGTAAATATGTAAACCTGATTTCTCCGGTGAAAGCACCACCTTTCTTCACCCAGCAGTTCTGAGCCGCTACGTAGAAATCAGAACGGAGCTCACTCTTCACCAATGGTAGAAATACATATGGTGGACTCACCACGACCTCTGAATTTTTTTACAAAAAAAGATCATTTTGATCAAATTAGTACTAATTAATGATTATTTTGACCAAATGATTGGTCAGGATTTGGTTGATCTACATACCGACAACATCTGATGAAGGCACATCTCCTCCATTAAGGAGAGAAATGATCTTCTTCACTTCCTCACTTGTTCCATTCTGAAAAGTTACATAGAAGATAAGTAATCAATTTTAGCACAATATCATTATTGAAATAATCTAATCAGAGCCTGAATTTCAAAAATTCAATCAACAATTCGAGATGGATTTCAGATCTGGTACAAATTCCAATAATCTAATCCAGTATTATGTTCAAATGTATCAGTTGATCACTTACTTCAGATAGACTTTGAATTTGGAATTCAATCGATTTTAACACGATTTTAACATTAATTTCAATCTAAATCGAATCATAATTAGGATCTAACTAACAACAAGAACTTTGCTCTGCTTACTTAATATGATCTAATTTTCACTGCTTAAACCTATATAACATTAAAATTTGACAAATATCAGCTTCGAAACAATACAAAAATCAGTCTAGATCTACTAATTTTAACTAGAAAACGTGATCAAACAAAAAAATTGATAGTAAAACGAACTTACGCATTTCCAGTTTCCGCCAACGAAGAATTTGCGACCCATTTTTTCTTCAAAAATTGAGATCCTTCACGTTTGATTTCAAATTTCAATTTGGAGAGATTATGTATGCTTGGTTGAGAAGTCTTAGATGGGGAAGCTATTTAAACAAAGAAAAGGGTTTTCTTTTACTAGCAGATAAAACCCTTCATTAACAAATTACGAAAGTACCCTCGTCTGTCAGTGCAGAACTGTGGGTGAAGCCCGTAAGGAGGGGTATAAAGTGGAAATAAGATAAATATATGCGTGCACAGGTTGGTACAGAGTTTCCAGACACAGAGGATCTCGTGTAGCTGAGTAGATTCCCACTGTGACAGATTATTAATCTATATTTTTGTAGATATTTTATATTATATTCTATTATATTATCAGTTTACATCACCTGTACAATTTGTGTTTCTCATCGTTTTTTTTTTTCCTGAAAGGAGGTTTAATTTTACATTTTTACTAAATATTTTTGATAATTTTGTTTATGTTAATTATCAATTTACCGTTACTTGTACAATTCGTGTTCTTCACATGACCTGATTTGTTTGTAGATTAATTTAATTTTCGTTGTTTTTACTTTTTAGGGCTAAAAGGCTAAAAGAAGTACATGGGCCTAGTTAAGGCACATCTTTTATTATGAATTATGAACTCAGATAATGCGAATTTTATATATTGTACGTTCTGTATATTTTTACTTTATTAAGATTAAGATAATGACCACTAATATTTTCGTCACGAATGGTCATTGACTCATTATCGACCACGTGTTGGCGTTACGTGACATTATTATTATTATTTTATTTTTTATTTTATGATTGTGTATGATATTATCACAAAAAATATTTTTGCGTGTGTGTATATATATCATGGATAAAGAAAAAATAAAATATATATAAAATTGTATTAAATATATACAAAAATAATTTATAATAATTTTATTTAAAAATATATAATAGTCATGTAAAAAATATATAAGGGACCGTCTCGTTCGTGTTTTGGAAAACGTTTGACATAAAATATGTCAAGAAATTTTATGTCAATGCTTATTATTTCATGACGTAATTTGTGATTATATTTGGTTAATACGTTTATTTATTTCATGATAAATTTATTTTCACATTATTAAAATATATCATGAATAAAAATAATTTGTAGTTTTATTTTACATTTTGTCGCCTCAACAAAGATGTTGGGTTAAGTTTGGAGGGCCAAATATATTTTCCCTTTTTTATATTCTCACTTTATACCGATCCAGATAGGGGTGGGCAAATGATTCGGTTTATTTGGGAACCGAACTGAACTGGTCGAATTCGGTTTCGGTTTTTCGATTTATTCGGTTCGGTTCGGTTTAAAAATTAATATTTTTCGGTTTATTCGGTTCGGTTCGGTTTTGGTATTTTCATAACCGATTAAACCGAACCAACCGAATTAATACTATTTTTCACTTATTTCTATTATATTCATTTAGAAAAATTAAATTAAATATTGTAAATTGGAAATAACGTAAGTATATTTTATGATTTACTTTTATATTTTTTTCCTAAATAACATTTAAATTTTAACATTATAAAACTTCTAATTCGGTTCGGTTTTAAATCGATTCAAATTTATTCGGTTCGGTTCGGTTTGAATCTAGTCCGGTTCGGTTTAATTCGGTTTGTTCTTATTCGGTTCGGTTCGGTTTGAATCTAGTCCGGTTCGGTTTAATTCGGTTTGTTCTTGTTCGGTTCGGTTCGGTTCAACCGAATGTCCACCTCTAAATTCATATTCGAGTCGTGACAATCTAAACCTATTAAAAAATAAGAGTTTTATAGTCGCAATCGAACGTAAAAATAATTTCTAGAACAAATAATGAAATAAATAATGGTTAGAACTAATTTGATAGTGAGTTTTACGGTCACAATCGAACGTAAAAATTGTTTCTAGAACAAATAATGAAATAAATAATGGTTAGCACTAATTTGATGGCGAGAGCATGAGGTTTTGTTATTTGTATATATAGCCAGTAAAAATTGTTTGAATGTTTCACAAGGTATTGTGATATTGGTCTAATTTTTTTGTTGTTGATTTGATCCCAACCGCGGTCAATAAAATAAAACATAAATACAAACTACGACCACGACTAGACTATTTCAATTTTAACCTCTAGAAGACATAAAAACGTAGACGAAACACATGATAAAGAAAAGATCCAATCATATTAATTAAAATTAAAATGCATATTGAAATTTAAAACAATATATTAATTCCATAAATGATACATACACATCAAAATATAATATATTTACGTGATAACAAATATTTTGACACTATAAAATATAGTATTATATTGAGATTAGTATATATTGTTAATTATTTGATTCTGGATATTTAGATAAAATACCCTGTTAAAAAAGTCATTTGAGGGTTCTTATTCGTCGTTGATGTCGTGAAAGATATAGCGGACAAATAAAAAAAATACAATACACACACAAAAATATATTAATTAGTAATTACACATAATAATATATATTGTTATTAGCAATGGATCATAACTCAACTGATTCAACTGATTGAATTTATCCACACCCTTAGTTTGGACTCAATTTTATACAATTTCATTGTGCCACGTCACCACTTTCTTTGTAGTCATTTGAGTGTTCCTTATTTTACCATATGTTTTAAGGATTCTTAGAAAGTTCATCATCATCATATATTAATGATGTGGACTGTTGTTATTTGTTAGATTCATTTTAGACTAAGTTTATTCAATTATTTATCATTTCACATAAGATTACATGATCAAGTGTGAATGCAATGAAAGATGAAAAGTTTATATATGAAATACTAATAACTTAATATTTAATATTATAAACATACGACATATAATAGTTATTTTTAGAATTTAAATTTTAAAAATTCATCAAATATATCCGTTTAATTTATTTATTTATTTTGACATCCATATTAGCATAATTCATACAGACTATTTTTCATAATTTGAATTTGAAAAATATTATGTAAAAATACAATGCAAAAGTGCATTTTTACAAAATAAAATTTCAATTATTTTATTTATATAATAGAATTTTCAATATTAATATTTATTACAAAAAAATATAACTACACTAATTATATCTTATATATAAATCAAACAAATTTCTTGCAATTCTAAGCCTCCACGTCATCAAGGGCTTTTGTGTAAAAAAATATTTTTTTAATTTACATTTTGGTCCTTTTTATTTTTAATTTACATTTTGGCCCTTTTTATTTACATTTTGGTCCTTTTATTTGTATTTCGGTCCTTTTTTACATTTTTTAATTTACATTTTGGTCCTTTTTAGTTTTAATTTAAATTTTGGTCCTTTTTATTTACATTTTGGTCCTTTTTATTTACATTTCGGTCCTTTTTTACATTTTCTAATATACATTTTGGTCCTTTTTATTTACATTTTGTGTAAAAAAATATTTTTTGCAATTCTAACCCTCCACGTCATCAAGGGCTTTTTGTGTAAAAAAATATTTTTTTAATTTACATTTTGGTCCTTTTTATTTACATTTTGGTTCTTTTTAGTTTTAATTTATCTTTTGGCCATTTTTATTTACATTTTGGTCCTTTTTATTTGCATTTCGGTACTTTTTTACATTTTTTAATTCACATTTTGGTCCTTTTTAGTTTTAATTTACATTTTGATCCGTTTTATTTACATTTTGGTCCTTTTTATTTATATTTCGGTCCTTTTTTACATTTTTAAATTTACATTTTGGTCCTTTTTAGTTTTAATTTACATTTTTGTCCTTTTTATTTACATTTTTGTCCTTTTTTATTTACATTTCGGTCCTTTTTACATTTTGATCCTTTTTCCTTATTTTACATTTTGGTCCTTTTTTACATTTGGTCTTTTTTTTCCTATTTTACATACATATTAAAATTTGCGAATATGTCCTGATTATATTAATCGGTTTTAGAAGCACCTGAACAAATACTATTTATACAAATTATATTAGAAAATAATATCCGTGATAGACTAATTTCATGAACCTTATGCATCTATTGACATCATGATATTTGCAAATATGTCATGATGAGATTAAGTTAGTTCAAACGCATGCACGTTAATTCGCACACGCGCTAATTCTATTTAAATAATTATATAAAAAACATCCCGCGCAATTGCGCGGGGATAAAGCTAGTACCATATAAATTATAATACTAAGTTGATTATATTTGTATTTTTAATCAAACAAATTTAACATTAATCTTGTTGAAAAATAATAGAAATAAAAAAAGTTTATCCGTCGAAATCATCCTTAAATTTATAAACACTTATCAAATAATAATGTTATTTTAAAATATAAAATAAAAAAAAATCGTATGATATGAAATAATTTAAATTTATGATTATGCTAAATTAATTTTTTATATTATTTTTAAATTACTTTTACTATTAAGTTTGATATTATTTATAATTTTCTTTGTATTACATAATTAAAGACATGTTACTACATATGTTGTATGATTTATTATTTTTATATTTAATATTATATGAAATATTGTGAACAACAATGATATAATATTTGTTGTTATATTTTTTGTAAAACCATGTTATACCTGTTAAGGTGAAATCAAAGGACACTACTTGAATGCTACTGCGGGTACATTGCACACTTGAGCAGTGCGGGAGACTGGAGAATGGGTCGAGTCAAATTCGGGCCGATCAAAGAGTTTGATGGATTTGGTCTTTTTGATTGGAAATGTTGGTATGTTCTCAAAAAAGGAAGGGAGAGGCTTCCTCCTCCGGGGCTAGGCAGGCAGCCGTAGGAACGATGCTTCAATGCCAGAGCAAGCTTCAAGCAGATTGCCTATGTCTTGCTCTTATGGGGACCCGCACTGGCTTTCACAGAGGCTGGCCGGTTAAGCTGCACCGGGAATTCATGATAAAGAGAAGGCAACAACCCCATCCAAACATGTAGTGTCTATCGCGGAGCCAAGTCATAACCTAGTTCAGAGCTCTCATTTACAACCTCGCTAGACCGACCAGACAATCGAAAGTCTATCATCAGTCTTTGCTTGCACATTCGAGGGATCGAGTTGGAGCGGTAACTGCAAGAACTTCTTCGCTAGTGTATTATGTCAAAGTAGTGCTGTTGTAGGTCAATCCGGTCTCCGTCTGGCAGTAGGTGACTGTCTACGACGGTGTATATGGTCTCGAAGATCAATTATATTATTATTATACAATGACACTAATATAAGTGTTATTATTTGATTAAGAAAATGAAAATTTTGTCATTATAATGTAAAATAATTGTAAAACACATACATAATCATAGATAAATTAGTTCAAATAATTATATCATGAAATAATATTATCAATATTATCATATTTATATGTATTTTGTATTACAATGAAAAACATAATTAACATCATCGCCGCGTAGCGCGAGTATTCTCCTAGTTAGTTAAATCATTATTGACATCAATTGATGCAGAACAAAAAAAATTCTCCATTTACTCATTTTTTATATTGTTATTTAAATACGTATGACGAACAAATGAATTTGTTTGATGAATGTGAAAACAAATGAGTTTGTGAATATGTTGATGAATTTGAACTAAACGAGTAAGTGGGTTGATTAACATTTTCTTACGTAATATCTTTGCAAATTTAAATTAAAACAAATGATATGTATATACCACATTAACATCAATGTCAAAACAAAAAGAAGATTCAAATGAATATGTTTGATAAATTTTTAAAATTAAAGTTTTTAAAAATACTATGATATAACCTACACAATAAAATATTAAATAGTAACAAAATAATTTATTAAATAACAAAAAATATAACTCGTCCGTGTCAACAAAAAAATAACAAAAACTTATCATGTGGACATTACATTTAAAACCAAGCATCCTATCTTAATTGTACAGTTAGGTTAAAAATGTCAAAAATAACATGACTTAAGGAGATAATTTAAAAAAAAATTATAAAGTAATAACACAAAAATAACATATTTAAAATTTGTAACGAATAATATAAAATCACATAACTAAATCTAACTGTTCGCATTAATATAAAAATATTCGATATGTACAAAAATATGCGCAAAATAAGCGTGTTGGTAAACCGTTTTTTCTCCCCTTAAAAACATAAGAACAAATAAATTATCTTTTTTTTTCAGTTGTTTTTTTCTTTTCTTTTGAGTTGGTTAAGAAACAATTAGCGGTGACAATTGGGAATTGGGAAGAAAACAAAAATACAGAAGGACCCACAAAACCTTTTTTGTTCCAATCAACTCCTTTTAGAATTTCATAATTTCTTAACAAAGCAGGGCAGATATGTAAAACTCACTCCAATGTCAATCTTTAATTCAGAGGAGTCACCTTCTTAAAATTCAACATTTGACAGCAAAAAAGACAATACAGAACCGTAATTTATCCAAAAGTATATAATTTATTACAACGAAGAAGAAAGAAAGAAGGTAGATTAGAGTTTTTCTGTGGGAAGACTTGGCGATTCTCTCCACCACTGCTCTACTACTCTCTCTAGTCTCTTACCTTTCGAAAGGCATATTCTTTACAAAGGTGAAGACAGTATCTAGCGATCCGATCCTTTCTTAGATTCTAAGGCTGGGGCGCGGCGCCTCGGGATCCGGTAAAAGGAATTGGGGCCGTGCGTACTGGCTTCGTGCCATGGCTGGTGCGATGGATGTTGATTCGGAAATCACTACTCATGATCGGATTATTGAGGTGATTTTTCTGTTTATGATTTGGGAAATCACTACTCAAATGATTACTTTTGTTATTGAGGCAATTTTAGTTTATTTAAGTGGGTTTTGTTACTTTGTTCACGATTCGGTTCTTAATTTATTATTTTTCTTGTATTTCGGATGTTAATTTTTGTTCTTCCGACTGTTAATAATTTTGATAATTTGTTCAAGTTATTTGAATTGAAAAATATTGGGTTTCTTTTGCTGAAACTCGTATTTTTCTGGGTTGTAATCAATTTCAGTTCAAAGCTGTCAAAATCAAATCGTTTTAGTGAGATACTTGACTACGCTAATAAAGTTCTGTTGAATGCTTCTGTACTTATCTCTCACCTGTAATAGTATAAACTAATCTGATACTTACTTTTCTTAAAAAACTTTTTATTTTATTTCAAATTCTGATTTCTAGCTTATAATTCACAATCAATAATCAAATTTTCTTTCTAAATTGCAGAAACTAATCGAATTCGGAGTCCCATCAGACCTTCTCAAATCCGAACCTCAACAAGGGCTTCTCACATTCTACAAACAAAACCCTAACTCTCTCCTAACCGCCCGGAGCCTCGTTTCCACCATCCTCTCAGCATCCTCCTCAGACCCTGACTCAGCCCTAATCTGGATCCAATGGCTCATGTTCAACTCAAACCCCACACAAACCCTCCTAACCCTAGCCGAGAAATCGGTTGGTAAGCGCGGCGTCTGCGGGTCGGTATGGGGACACAACGACTTAGCGTACCGGTGCCGTACCTGCGAATCAGACCCCACTTGTGCCATTTGCGTACCGTGTTTCCAGTATGGAGATCACACTGGTCATGATTATTCTATCATGTACACAGGTGGAGGTTGTTGCGATTGTGGAGACATAACGGCATGGAATAAAGAAGGGTTTTGTCGAAAACATAAAGGAGCTGAAAATATTGAAGCTTTGGATGCTGAGCTGGCACAATGCATCGAACCTGTCTTCGATTCTCTTTTACTCAATTGGAAATATAAAGTATTCTTCTTATTCTTTATCTTTTCTAACGATTATATTATGAAAATTACAAATTTAGTCCTTAACTTTTCTTCAAATTTGTGTTATCTAGCTGGACGCTGCGCGTGAGGTACAACACAGCACCGATCCAGCTGAACCAGCTCGAGTGGAGGCAGAAAGTCTAACTACCTCCATTGTAGACATGTTACTGGAGTTCTCCAGTTACAGCGAGTCTCTCTTGTCCTTTATTTCGAGCCAATTGCACTCCAAACACTTTATACTCGGACCCCTCGTAAACGCTGAATATTTCCTCGAAAAATCAGTAGTAAAAAAACTACACGAACTTTTCTTGAAATGCATTGGAGACCCGAATTTCAAGTTTCATTTCTGCTTGAGTTTCATTAATTATTATCAAGGTGTGATTACAACGATCATAGATGGACGGTCCAGTGCAAACGTAACTGGAGGCGGGGACCAGTCCTTGATGGATCTGTACCCGTTAATCACCACCTTTTCCGTGCAGATATTTACCGTACCGACCTTAATGAAGAAACTGGTACCCGAAATTGACTTGTTAGGGATTGTTGTTGGCTGCTTAAGACAAGTCATGTGGTCTTCCTTAGGCGATGATGGAAAATTACAGGTATTTTATTTTATAATAAAAATAATAAATAAATAATTGACTATTTATTTTTTATTCAGGCGAATAAATTGGCGAACTACTACGAACTAATAATGCGAATAGTAGACGACATAAAGTACATAATAAGCCACAAAGAGGTATCCATGTACATCTCGCAAAGCCGACCCGATATCTCCACTTATTGGATCGAAATCCTCCAAACCCTCCAATACATGGACCCGCATAAACGAGTCACCACTCTACACACCGAGGACGAGAATGAAAACCTTGCTTCCCCTTTCGTTCTCAGCTCTTACTTAGGCCAAGTGAATAATGCAATTTGTCAGGGCGTATTTCTCAAACACACCCCCGAAGTTAATGAAATTACGGACGTGACCATCTGCGCGAATTCGGATGCAGAGGGTGGAATGCACAGAGACGCGAAAATTGGGAGGTTGTTTAGTACTGGAGAGGATTGTTTTTCGTCTCCAGTTTTGGGGTCGGCGATTCAACTCGTGCATAAATGCGTGGCTTCTATTGAGGATTGGTTGAAACCCGAATTTGTGAAATCGAAAGATGGAAATGCAAATGATTCGTCTTCTTCGAGTTTTAATTTCTCTCTCTCTTCGTCACCTATTAAAGTGGGGAGATTTAGCCGAATGCAATTAATTAATAAAGGCAAAAATGTGGTCATGAGGAATTTGGTAAACCCTTATCCCAGTCCTTTGGATAATAAAACCCTAATTTGCAAATTATCGGATGGGAGTTCTGTCTATATAGATCCCAGCGCGGAATTCGATGCGAATGGAGAGTCCGGTTCGTTGTTAAAAAACTCGGTCTGGTTTTACGTATCTTTCGATGTGAGTTCGCAAGAGACTTCTTTTCATGTACCGGTTCACCGATTTCTCTCTCTACTTCTGAGGAGAAGTTTGAACTTTATTTATGGCGAAAACGGGTCGAAACTGGTCGCTAATATTAGTAATGATAAAGATGAATTTTTTGAAAGGGTTTTTGCGGGTTTCGGGTTACCGGCTTTGGGTTCGATTATAATGGAGCACCCGTTAAGAATTAGGGTTTTCTGCGCTCAGGTTCGTGCCGGTATGTGGCGCAAGAATGGCGATGCTGTAATTTTGAGCACTGAGTGGTACCGGTTAGTACAATGGTATGTTCATTCAATCCATTACTATTTTTATTATTTAAAATATTTCTATTTTTTTTTAATTTTAAAGGCTCGAGGAAGGATTGGAATCGGATCTATTTCTATTGCAATGTTGCGCAACCTTGGCCCCACCCGAATCGTTTGTCAGAACCGTGCAAGATCGATTCGGCCTTACCAGTTACACCTCATTAAGTCTCACCGATCACAACGAGTAACTAAACTTTGAAAATATCAAATTTACCCTTCCAAAAACTACTCTTTTTTAAACATGAATAAATAATTCTTTTGTTTTAGGTACGAGGTGGTGTTGGTGCAGGAGATGTTAACGTTTTTAATACAATTAATAAAAGAAAGGCGATTTTGTGGGCTTTCCACTGTAGATAATTTAAAGAGAGAAATAATATATAAATTATCTGTTGGTGATGTCACGCACAGTCAGCTCGTGAAATCTTTGCCTAAGGGCCTCTCAAAAAATAAGAATTTGCAACAAGTCCTCGATTCTGTCGCTCTTTATTCCAATCCTTCCGGCATGAAACAGGTCCCATAAAAGATTTAAAATTTACATACATACCCTTTCAATTTTAGCATCTTTTTATATCAAAAGTTAAATTTACGATGATGGCCTTGGGATTTATCAGGGAAAATACTCTCTAAAAAAGGAACATTGGAAGGAGCTGGATCTGTACCATCCAAGATGGAGTTCTCGAGATTTGCAATCTGCTGAAGATAGATATTTTCGTTTTTGCAATATCTCCCCTCTAAACACGCAACTTCCCAAATGGGCCCCTATTTTCTCCCCCTTGTCAAATATTCACAAAATCGCCACTTCTCGTGCCACTCTCGAGCTCGTCCGTACCGTCCTGTACTACTCCGTATATGGCGAGCTGGCATCCGTACCCCGTGCATCGGAAACCGTGCTGGTCATAGCCCTGCATTTAACCTCCTTGGCCCTCGATATTTCCGAAACCGAATTGAAAACCGACTCTGAAATTTCGATTCCGTTTTTGAAACACGCGCGCGAGGGTTTCGGATCTGAACACGAATCTCGGGGGAAGCAAACTTTATTTTCTTTATTATATATTTTAAATAAGACATATAAAGAGGAAAATGAAAATGGTGGAAATGGATTGGGCAAATATAATAACATTTCTGGTTTGATCGAAAGTTTGTTGAAGAAATTCGCCGGGTTGAATGAAGATTTCAAGAATGTGGTGAGGGCAATGGTCCCGAATTTGGTTGCTGACATGGCGGGTCAGGAAAAGGGGAAAGTTTCGGGTTCGGACCCGGATCCGAATCTGGATAAAAGGGCCAAGGCTCGCCAACGCCAGGCTGCTATATTGGTACACGAAATTAAACATTATTGCAAATATCTTGTTGTACCCCTCCAAATTGTGAAAATTAATATCATTTCTTGTTAATAATGATGAAAATGGCAGGCAAAAATGAAAGCGGAGCAGTCGAAATTCGCAGAGAGCATGAAGAGTATCGGAGAGGAAAGCCCAGAGGATCCGAAACCCAGTAAGGATCCCCAATACGACAAGGGCAGTACTAGTTGTAGTACTAGTAATATGGATATCCAATTAGAAGAAGAGTCCATACCCGTCTGTTCTCTTTGTCATGACTCCTATTCCCATAGCCCCTTGTGTTATCTCATTCTATTACAGGTATTATATCAGTAGTGATTCTTTTTCAAAGAATTCTTACTATTTCTGAAATTCTAATTCTAATTTGTTTCTTTTGGCTTAGAAATCGAAGCTAGTGACCTTTGCAGAGAAAGGAACCCCGTCATGGGACGAAGCGGGGTCCAGCTCATCGGATAAAAACGAGTCTAGCGGGTCAGCGTCCGACCCATTGGACGAACCAGATAGCCCATTTAGCCCTGGTTCAGGAATCTCGTTAGAAGAATACTCCATTGAAATCGAAGCTTCTTCAGATGAAGAATCCCCTCAACAAATCCCCCCCATTATAAAACCCTCCCAAAACCCTAGCCCTAGTCCTAACCCTAACCCTAGCTCTTCAATCGAAAATTCATATTCTCTCGACAAAATAGAACAGGAGATATACGACTCCATTCTCGAAGACCTCGCTAATAACAACGCCTCTGACCCTGAAAAAGTCGAAAAAGGTAAAATTACAAAAATACCCTCGGTAACGGGCATTTATGCGTCATGCTTGAAAAGAGATTCTCCGAAGGGTAAAAGTGAGAAAATGCCCTCCTTGAGCATAAAGCCTTCTAGCAGCAGCGCGTTGTTCACCATGCAGAGCAGTTTGGGTCTGGTTTCGCCCAAGACCGGGAAAGATAATGGGTCGGGTTCGGGCTTAACAGACAAGGCTAGAAAATTCGGTCCGGCTGATTGTGACGGGATCCATATATCCTCTTGTGGCCATGCTGTCCATCAAGAGTGTCATGAAAGATACCTTTTTTCTCTCAAACAAAGGTAAAATTAATCGACCTTTATTAGTTATATGTTTAGTTTGATTTTGCGCATTTTTTGCATAAAGCCCCTTGAATTTTTGACTTATATTATTTCAGGTATATTAGACGACTTGGTTTTGAGGGAGGCCACATTGTTGACCCAGATAAGGTACCTTTATATTCTAATATATCATTACTTCTCTCATATTTAACTTTTTTCTGAATATTTTGTAATTTTCTCTCTCTAGGGTGAATCTCTCTGTCCAGTATGTCGCAGATTCGCGAACTCAATCCTTCCCGCATCACAAAACCTCTCAAAAACCCTAAAAGCCTCTTCACCCAAGCCTTTCTCTCCCCCTCCAGGTCTCTCAAGCATCACCTTCTCTCTCTCCCTCCTCCAAACCGCCTCGAAAACCGTGTCCCAGGATTCCTTCCTCAAACTCATCTCTTCCATCACGAAAGAAACCTCAGACCCATCTCTATACCCATCCATTAAAAAGCTCTCGACGCTATACTTCCCCGAGAATTGCACGCAATTCTCGTCAGAAGACAGGTTGAGCCACTCGTTGCTTTACTGGGACGCTCTGAGGTACTCTACAATCTGCACGGAAATCGCGGCGAGAGGCCACCGGAAGAATTGCGTAGAATCCTTGAACGCAGAACTCAACTCCTCTAGTGGATTCATTCTCTCTTTATTGATGGGCGTTGCACGCAATTCGCGCAACCTTAGCTGTACCGATGTTTTGTTACGGTACAATGCTCTCCATTCGCTCGTTGGATCCATTTGTCTTGGCTACTCAGGAAAAGGTAAATTTACTGCTTTACCCTTGCATATTAAATGTGACATTTTGCATAATTCAGGTTTTTTTTGGATAATTCAGGGACAGGCCAGTTGATAGCTGAGGCGACAAGTGAAGGGGAAACATATCCGGATATACTATTTTGGAAAATGGTTGCGGATCCGGTTATAACCCGAGACCCGTTTAGCTCGCTCTTGTGGACCCTCTTTAGCCTTCCTGTCCCTTTTCTCTCTTCTGACGAGTTCTTTTTGCCTCTCGTCAATCTCTTCTATCTCGTCTCCCTCGTTCAGGCTATGATCACGTGCTACAGCCAATCACTGTGCGACACATCATGCTTCTCGAATTACCCACTCCATGAGATAATTAAACCCATATCCAATTTAGACGTGACAAAAGCCTTCTTCGTGTCCAACTCCTCTGACGTATTTTCTACCCCAGCCGAATGCGTCAGGAGATTGACCTTCCCGTATCTCCGAAGATGCTTTTTGCTCCACAAGTTGATGACATCAGCATTACATAAACCGTCCTTCGACAACTCGGCGAGCATGTGGAACGGGTCGGGTCTGAACCTGACGAGGGACCCGGTAGACAGGGCCAGGTTCGTGAGGATGGAGCTCGAGGGAGTCAGGGAACTGGAGGTGTCCTTTGGAGTGCCTCCACTGGAGAAGATTCTCAAGGATGAGGTCGTCAATGGACTCGCTCTCAAATGGTGCCAGCATTTCTGTGAGGAGTTCAGGGTTTTGAACGAAAATAATAATTTAGGGTTATTTCATTGTGTACCGGCCGTACCGTTTCGTCTCTTGCAGTTGCCTTTACTATACCAGGATCTACTTGAAAGGTATGTTGTATTTTTTTTTAATAAAATGAATAAATGTAACCCATAATTTTTTTTTCTGTAAATTTAGGTACGTGAAGAAGCAATGTACAGAGTGCATGCACGTACCAGACGAACCGGCTTTGTGTCTCTTTTGTGGTAAATTATGTACTCCAAGTTGGAAATTTTGCTGCAGGTATGTAAAATTATATTTATTAATTCATTAAACTGGAATTATTTTAATTTTTTTTTTTTTTTGGTTGGTTTGATAAATAAATTCAGGCAGAGTAAATGCCAGAACCATGCAACGACATGTGGTGCTGGTATTGGTGTATTTCTCCTTATCAGGGTAAATTAATAAATATTGTTTATGTTCTAATTAATTTGATATTGCTATGATAATAGTAATGATGATATATTTAATGATTATTATTAATATATATTTTTGTTCTTCAGAAAACAACGATATTGTTGCAAAGATCTGTAAGGCTGGCCTTCTGGCCTTCTCCTTATTTAGATGCCTTTGGTGAAGAGGTAATAATATTTCAATTACACTTTTTTTTGTTGATTTATTCAATTTATTATTGATATTGATATATTAATTTAATGTTAATTTGTTTATATTTGAGTACAGGATCATGACATGCAAAGAGGAAAGCCATTGTATTTAAGTGAAGAACGCTATGCAGCTCTTACATATCTAGTAATTTAGTTAATCAATAATCCTTTTCTCGAAAAACAAATTTTTTTTTTTTTGCACGGATCTTGATGAAAAATATAATCTCGTTGTGTCGTTACAGGTGGCATCTCATAGTCTGGATCGCACATCAGAAGTGCTTCGCCAAACTACCATTGGCTTATATGCTGGCGATTAAATTTCGCGAGTTTGGAATTTTGATGAGTTAAAAAAAAAAAAAAAGAATCTCTGGACTTCAAAGGTTTGAATTTTGGAAGTTTAATCAAATTATATATTTTTGGAAAATGTTCATAAATACCCTTACGTTTATGTTTAATTGTAGGGTTGAACTGAAAGGCGTTGATGAGTCTGTACAGTAGTATCGTCGAAGTCGTAGATCTGGTGATGTGTCAGAACCACCATGTTGCATGTACAGAGAACTTTTGAATTTCCATCTTTTTTTTTTTTTTAAGAAATGTTGTACTTTTGTTTAATTGGCTCGAACTTTATCTGTGTGGGCTCTTTTGAAATGATGAACACATAATGGAGTATGAAGTACTGTTGCTTACATTTGGATTTATTTGGGGCCAATTTTAAATTCAGTGAAGCTTACTCGATCGGTTTAGTTCTGGTCCAGTTCAATTTATCTTTTTATTGTCGCGAGGGTGTAGGGCACATAATAGGTGGTCCCTTGTTTCGGGTTGTTTATTGCATAGAATTCATATGAGATATGGCTGGGGGAATTGTTTGAAGTTCGAGTTGGATTCGAGTTCGTTCGAATTTTTATCGAATATGTTTAGTTCGATAAGACACGAACCGAACTCGAAAAAGGATGTGTTCGTTCAAGTTCGTTCGAATATTCGAACAATTCATGAGCCCGGATATATAAAAGTAGACATAATTTATAATTGAAGTAACCCTAAAAGTTCATTACATTAACCAATATAAATTGAAGTCCATGTATTTCTGAATATGTATTGAGCTAATTAACATTTTTTCTAGATTTTCTTGAAATTATTGGTTAAGGTTTTATTTTTGTTTGGATTTATGTATATTTTATTGTGAATGTTATTTTATGTTTTGATGTTAAATAGATAGAATTTTAGTTCATATTTTATGGATATTTATAAGATTTTGATTTGGTAAATTTTTTAATTGATGAAACGTAAAATTTGAAATTTTGTAAGTGTTCAAACTTCAAATTTGAAATTTTAACGAACCAAACTCAAAAAGTTAACAAATGTTCGAAACCGATAACAAACCGAACCGAATATGTTCGATAATTTTCGAACTGAACTCGAATATTGTTTGGTCCGTTCGAATTCGAATCATTAACCGTCCTAATATGAGATCATGCGGCCAGCCTTTTCAACTTCAGTAGATCGGTCGTGTTAATTTTTTAACGTAGGGTTAGCCATATAAACATTCTCGTCTAGAGGGGTGCTTTAACCGTCCATTTTTGTTTTTCCGCATCTCCGTATAGAAGTACTGTCGTTAGGTTCTTTTGTTGTGGATAGATGTGTGAGGAGGAGTAGGTCTTTGAGGTCTTTTAAGTAGTAGAAACTAGAAAGTCATGAATTACAGAATTGTAGCATATTATGTACTATTTTATAATATATCGATAAAATTGTATTGAATTATTTGGTCTCGTCTTCCCCGTTAGTTCATGTTGATTACATAAGTTGGCATAAGTTTTTGGGGTCTTGGACCATTAGTTGTTTCCGCCCGTCTGTTTTCCATAGTTTTTTTTTGCTTCGAGTCATTGATTTTAAGTGTGGTGTTCTAGTCGCCCATTTCTAAAGAAATGGTATCCAAGATTTTGTCAATTTGAAATTTTTTGTGAAGAGATAAAACACAAAAAAACCTTAACGAGTAGAAGTCTTCGAATAAGAAGATTTGTGATTAATCACGCAGTTCAACTAGGAGGAGAACGTGCTAAACGAAAAAATAACGCTTTAACTCGTTGTTCACAATCAATTTGGTGAATGTGTGATTTAAACTCTTTTTTTCGTACACGAATAATATCGAAACGAGATCCTAGGTCACGGGAATCTGATATTTTTCGCTGCATAATGTGTGGTACATGAATGCGAGAATTCTCAACAAATAATGTCTTTAAAGAAAAAGAAAAGGCTCCATGGATTAAGGTGCATGATTCTTCTCGGGTCAGTTTCTTCATAAACTTACCGTGCAATCATGGTCCGTAAGGAGTTTGGCTGTGTTGATAATTTGGCCAAAGCCTTCATTAGAAGTGTTTGATTTTGGGTTTCAATGTGGAGAAGACCCAAACCGCCGTGTTTCGTCGGGAGGCATAATCGCACCCAATTCATGATGCAATGTCCCCCCCTTACAATTTGAATCACAAAACACAAAATTAAAAGGGGTAATTTCAAGTATGTCCCTTCAAAAGTTTAAAATATCAAATTTGTCCCTCTAAAAATTAGAATATCAAATTTGTCCTTCTAAATCTCAAATATTATCAAATTCAACCAATATTAACTCTTCCGTTAGATTTAATGGAATATAGATGAAAAAGACTTATCTGCCCTTCACTTCTCCTGTGTCTGGGTAGTCTAGGTATCCTCTTGACTTGGTGATCCTCTTAGAACACTCCCTCAAGATCTCTTCTTGTATACTCACACTCCATTCCTGCAGCAAACACCCAAGATCTTTTCTTGTGAAAATGCACTCCATATTGGCAAACTCCTTAATTACGTTCTCCAACCCTCTTCTCCTCTGACTTGGCGACTCTCTTCGCCACGAACCACTAGCTTCTCTTCTCCGACATGACCTCCCTTTATCCCCATTTTTTAGAGTCGTCTCTCTTTCGCATGCTCGAGTCTATGTCGTGGCTCTGAGTAAATCTATTTTGTTGACACGTCGCTAACTAAAACCCGAACCAGTGAGAACAATAGAACTTGGAATATTTCTGTTTCTTCTAAAATTTAATGCGCCTCTATTTCTTCAAATTAATACTATTTTAGTTTGAAATTATCTAAAACCCGAACCAGTTGGTATTGCTTGAGGAAAAATCATGAATTATTTGGTTTAGTTGGAAATTATCTAGCCACCTACTTTCAAAATCGATAGAAAGTATTTCAGTATTAGAGCTGAAAAGTGAAGCTCAAGTATAAACCAAAAGAGTGAGAGAAGGAAAACAAATCATGAAATATACCAAAAAAAACAGACTTTAATGGGGGCGGACTGAAGAGAATGAAGGAACAACATCACCACCATTAACGAGCAGAACTACATGAAGAAAGAAGAGAAGTCACCTAATGGGGTATGGAAATAAATGTGAGGCTATTTTGGTCAATCGAAATTATATTTTATTATTTTAATTATTATTTACAAGATTAAACTTGGAAATTTTGACGGAAAGTTAGGATTTGGATAAATTTGATATTTTGTTAGTTTTAAATGTATAAATATGATAGAAATTGTATTTTGGAGGGACAAATTCGATATTTGATGTTTTAGAGGGACAAATATGATATTTTGAGTTTTAGGGAGGACATACAGGAAATTATCCCAAATTAAAAAGCCATAATTATTATTAGCTTATTATTAGCTCAATAGCACAATAGAAACCACATAATTGAGAGAGAGGAGATCCAATTCCACACACACATTCCTTATTTCTACTACATACCCTCAACGAACAAACAAACAAACAAACAAACACACACACACACAAGCACAATCACAAACACCACCACCACACACAAACCTTCACTAAACCCTAAATCTCCTCGATCCTTCTCTCAACATCTCATTATTTCATCTCAAAACATTTCATTTGCAGTTGCATGGATCACAAGTGCACTTATCACCACACTTGCAGCCTCCATTCTCGGCTCCACCGACAACCTCAATCCCTTCAACTTGCCTGAAATTGAACACACACACACAAAATCAATAACCTAGTGAAATAATTCATCTTGATATACCAAGAATCAACAAGAAAGAGAGAGAGAGAAATCGTACTCTTTGGCTGGTGCAAGACCCAAGATTAGGGTTTGAGAGGTGCTGCTCCTCTCTTCAATCAAATCAGGATACATCTTGCACCTGAAATATCGATCAATCTCATCAAATACCCATTAATTACCAGGAAATTTAACAATAATTGAAGAATCCAACATGCATGAAGATCAAATCAATCGATTCAAGAATTCATACAATATATTGAAGAAAGAAAAAGATTGAAAAATGGGCAAAATTACCCTTGACATCCATTGCCACATTTGCAGGTAGATCCACAGCCACACTTCCCACCACAGCAAGAAGACATCTTTTCTCTTTCTCAAAAGTTTCCTTAAAAACACAAATTTACTTCTTTGGTTGAAACTGTGAGACTGAATGAAGAAGGAAGGAGGAAGGAGCCTTGTTTTATAGCAAGCCAAAGGTCAAACGGAAGGATATCAACCGTACACGTGTCACAATCTAGTACTTTCGGTTACCAAATGTCCTGCCACTCCAATTCGGGTACAAGCTGCTCGTTAGACAAGTGTCCAAAAAGATAAGTAGATATTTCCAAAACAAATTATGCTGATTCAATGAATTTTGATTTTTTTTTTTTCAAGGAGATTTACATCACATCTATTTTTTTCAAGAATAAAAAATTATTAGCTTATATTTCCTAACTTTTTCTAAATCTTTTGAAAAAAGATTCTCAACAAAGTTTTGTTTGGGTTATTTTTTTATAAGCACTAAATTTAGCACTAGATGATATTAATTCTTTTCTTGAACAAAAAAATATCTCTCTATTTTATTATTTCATATTTCAGTTTGCTACACTCCTTTAGGTATTTTTTATTAATTTATTTTGTTTAATGTTTTTAACAAATATTAATTAAAAATATTAATTAAAGATAATAATAATATATTATATTTATATAATTTTAATATTTTTTATTAGATTTGTTTATAAAAAGCTAGCATTAAATAATTGAAAAATTAAGCACCTTGAAAAAAAAAATTAAAAGCTAGTTTTAATTTAAAGTCATTCAGTTTTTAACTTTTTATACTTCTTTTTAAGATTCTGCTTTTTTTCTTCTTATATTGATAATATGATAATTATATATACATTTATTATTATTTATTATGTTAATAAATATGAATTATATGTTTGAACAATGTGTAAATTGACTGTATTTTATTATCTTGAATTTATGGTCAAACATATAATAAATAAATATATGAGCTAATCTAGGCTGCACGGATACGGTAACGGATATTGTATCCGACACGATACTTATACGGTGATACGATAGTTTTAAAAAAAAACATAGGATGCGATAGTTATCATAATATTTTATTATTTTTACTATTTGCAATTTATATATCTAATATTTTTTGTATTAGATATTATATGGTTCACGTAAAAGGTGTTGAAATTTTATTATTATTGAAATTGAAATAACATGCTATGAATTAAATGTTTATTATATTTGATTATTCATTTATATGTATTACTCATTCATTTCGATTTAAATCCGATATGTTTGGTCAGACGAGTATCCAGAAATATACGAGAAATATTTGTTATTATTTTGAAATAATATATTCGAATACATTACGTGAAGTATCGAATATGTATCCGACGAGTATAATACACTATTGGTATACGATACAGCTTGTATTTTGAAGTATCCACGTAACATAGGAACTAATACATGATTCATATAACAATATATTTTATCAGTAATTAATTGTATATTACTATTTGTACGAATAATATGCTGAATAATGTGTTAAATATATACAACTTATTATGTTAATTAAAATTATTTCGAAAATGTCATGTTGGTCCATTTCGTAACATCATTCAACGTTAAGTTTAACTTTCATGGAAGAAGTAAATGAAAATGAAATCTTGTTTAGATGATGTTATTTTTAGAGAATCCATGGGTGAAGATTTTTTTTTAAAATAAATTCAGAAAAGTTAGTTTTTTTTTTAAACTCCCCTTTAAAATTTATCAAATCCTATTAAATTATTTTCAGTGACAAAAAATATACTCGTCTCTCTAGTAGCTCATTTCAATGAATATTTGGATGTCATTTGTAACTCAAGAATAAATGAATAAATAGGAGTAATTATAGGGATTAGTATATTTTAAATTTTTTATTAATTTTTTTTTTGGGAGGGATAAAATTCTATTCAATGCAAGGTCCTGTTCAGACTATACAATTCATGATTTGGAATGCTGGATAACCAGCAATTCATGATTTGGAATCTGGGATGTGTTATGGTATTATAGTGAACAAAAATAAACTATTGGCTATTGCTAATTCTTTTATTTCACATGCCAATTTTTACAACCCAATAATGTAATTTCAAGCACTATGATTACAAATTATATACACAATGAATCAATCACTCTCAACTAATGTATGCTACTTTTTTCCAACCAAAAAAACAAGCGAAAATAATCTAACAAAGCTCCAAAATTAACTCATCTAACAAATTTTGAAAAATCAAACTTCCCAATTCTACCCCTAAAATTTCTCTATATCTCGCAAGATCCAACCATCCATCACGTCCTTTCAATTCATGATCCGCGACGCATTTATCGATCAAATTATTATTTCCACTAAATGAAATTTTTGAATTCACAAAGCAATTCATTTTTTGCCATAAATCCTTGATCAAAACCTTCTCAAGTGGTGCCGAAATGTGAGAAGTGATCTTGCCATTAGAGAAATATTTCTCGAAAATATGATGCAAAGATTCATGAGTTAGGGCATATAAAAGATTTTGATCAAGAGACATGTTTTCATCGTACTCGAATTTCACAATATCGAATTCGAAATTGGTGAAATCATTAATTTCATGTTGTACTTCTCGGAGAAGGGAATCAAATATCTCCAAAAACTCTTCACTGTCAAATCCAAAATCTTCAAACAACTCCATTAAGTTCTCCAAATTGGGATCCTCATCTAGAACCGGTTCACTCGATAAATTTTCTAAATTCTGAGGGGTATATTCGTAAATTTCAGTTACCTCATCCGAATTGAGATTTCTTGTTTCGAGCTCATTTTCTGCATTTCAATTAAAACAAAAGGAAATATTAATACAAAAACATATCGCATAGCATAATTATGTTTTCGAAAAAGAAAATATGCAGAACTAACCTTGAAAATTTTGAAATTTTGCAGGAGTGAGAGGATCATCTGAAAAACTCGACTCGAGAACTGAAACGGGACTTTCTTTCTCTCTCTCACTGACAAGTGAGTCCTCTTCAACTTTTTCATCAACACTAATTATCTCCTCTTCTTTCTCTCTTCTCAAATCCAAATCAGCCTCACATTTCTCACTAATTTCCTCAATAGTTCCATTTTCGTAACCAACACCTTCAATTTCGATTAATTCGTCATCCATATCTTCTTGCACAGTTTTCAATGCATTTTCCTTTGAGAGAGAATCATCACTCACTTGTACCGGATTTATTTCCTTCGGCTCTTTAAAAGATTCATGATCTCCTGTAAGTCTCGTACCAGTCTGCATGGTTTTCGATGCACTTTCTCTAGAGAGAGAAAGCGAGTGGAACAAGTGGGCATACCGATCAACAGAATCGGAGAGAGAGCGGGATCTCTTCAATAAACGGCTTCCCCTCTCTCTCTCATAATTAATGGAAGCAGATCTATGAAGATTTAAACTTTTCGAATTTTTCAAAATTTTCGAATTTTCGGGAGGTTTTTGACCGTACGGGATTTTATGAAGCACTCCATCCATCGAAATCATTTGCTTTATGTTCTTCTCCTCAATTTGGCTTTTAGAATCGTTCGAGTTAATTTGACCCGCATCGGGGTCCGTGCTCGTGACGGAATTCCAATTATGCCGCATTTCAGATGGAAATGAATATGCTTTTTTCACATCTATATCTGAAATAAATAAATTTTGAATAAATAATTGATATTTATATATGTTTTAATACAGATATATAATACCTTTAAGAGATGAATGTTTGTATTTCGGCAGGCGATAAACGCTCTCACTTCTCGAAGAAGAATCTTTTGAACTTACCGTACCGGTATTACCGGTACCGGTATTTTCGGTACCTGTAATGACATATTTATTGCACTCCAAGTGATGAATGGAGATGGTTCGCAAGAGCTTCGGAGACAAGGGGAGAATTTTCTGCTTTTGACCCTGCTTTCTGTAGAATTGACTCGGAATGAAGGATTTCAACAGGGATTTCGATTTCTCGGACATCATTTTCCCCGATTTTTCTTTCTGTACGAACAATCGAATGTAAGAAAAAGAAAATAAAAATAATGACCCTCAAAAAGAAAACAGAAAAAAAGATGAAACTTACTCGATGATTTGTGGAATCGATGGTCTGATATGAGCCTCTAAGTTTATTATTTCCTGCAATTCAATTCAATTGTGATTATATATTAATTTATTAGCTATTAAATCTAATTTGAAAATATATTAATTACCTTGAAATAAGATGCTTGTTTCCGAATGCTTCTTATCAGATAATAATTTTCTGATGTTTAATTTCTTGTGAAAATCGAAAAAATGAAAGAGGGTCCACTTGCAGCCTCTGAAATCTCTCATAAAAACATGTGATTCTTGATGACGTAGCTTTGCTAGTTCACCCATTTATTTACTATCATTAACTCCTTTAAAAAAGACAAATTAAGGACCATATTTAATATATTCAGTGGTAACTTTTATTTTAAGAAGGTTTGATTTAAATGGAGAAGAACGAGAGGAGAGGGAAAAATTGAGTGAATTTAGAGAGATTTTTACTATTTTTGGTGTAAATTAGCCGAAACTTTCGAACCAATTAACAAGATTTAGCATGAGAGAGAAACTGAGTATAGATAATCTTAAAACCACTGCTTTCTTTTCATACACACACAGAGACACGAATTACGGAGAGTTTGTCAGTGTGTGATCAGAAGAGAGCATAAAATTGAATCGCAAATTTGGATATTTTGGTTGAAACTAGATCGAATTGAAGGGTTTTCGCCTTCTAAAAAACGCTCAAAAAATACAAAAAATAAAGCCAAATTCGAAGTAAGAACGGAGAACAAAAGGATAATCGATTAAACCAAGAAAAAATCCAACTCAACCCAACATATCTACGAACCAACTAAAGTAAAAAAGAACACAAATTGGGATTCAGAAGCAAACCTGGGAGGAAGATAGAACCAAAGCCAACGAAGAATCCCAAATGGGTATTTTGGGGATTTGATTTTTTTCTCCACGAATTTAATTAAATTCCAATTTCCTTAGATAGTTATCTCAATTTTTTATGTGCCGTAAAGTAGGTGGTTTGAACTTTGAATGGGTCTTAATCATATATAGTCCTTTGCTATTTGAATGTTCTCGCCTATGTTGATTGATTTCAACGAACATAATTAATATTTTGTAATCCCTTTTACATTATTAATTGCATTTTAATAATTCATTGTATTCTAATGGATTTGTTTTGTTGCTAAATCCTTGGCGCGCAATGCAACTACCACTCATACAAAGTTCAGCAAGGAATAATGGAGGTAGCTCAGAGCTCACCTCTCCAGCATGTCACCGCCAAAGAATAACATGTTGCAAAGAAAAATATTAGCGGTATATAAAAAAATTGGTGATAATTAATACCTACTAATTAATTTGATTGGGTGAAAATGCATATTATATAATTTTATAAAAATATAAGATACGTGATAAATTCTAGTTTTGGGGCTGTATGAGCGGGTTAAGTGTGTTTATTATTATTATTAATTGATTTGATTAGAAATTTAATTGATCGTTTAATTAAATTAACACGACATATAATATGTATTAATATTAATATATTATAAATTACTAACATGTCAATTCTCATCTAATCATTTTTTGCCACCTCATCAATGGTCTTGGAATGTGTTTAGAGGACGAAGTATATTTTCCGATCAGAAAAATAAGTTGAAATAACCGAACTTTATAGAATAAGATGTAACAAAATTTGACAAATTGTAAATTACTATAATGAAATATGACATATATGTTTGAAAGTGAAATTATGAAGCCACTCTAAATTTTTCAAAAGAAAAAATAAGTATTTATGTGTACTATTTGTCAAAAAATTCTCCAGTTCTCTCTCTGTCACGGACATGTATTAAATCATAGATATTTTTATCGTATTCGATATTTGTTATATATATTTTATCCGTAATTTAATTTCCAATGACAGTCTTATATGTATATGAACTTCTGAACAAGTATCAATTTTAACAAATTACTTAATATAATTAATAAATTCTCAATTTATTTTAGTTTTTTCAAAATTTTGGACAGTGGGAATTTTATAAAAAAAAAAAAATTCCTTTCAATAAATTTGTGTGGAGTTGGTGTTTGATTTGGTTGACTCATTTTGCAAATATTGAACTGAGTTTGTAATAACTAGACTCTCATGTTTGTTTGAAATGGAGAGAGCACGATTGATCTTTTGGATATGTCCCTCCTGGCAATTGGGAAAATATACTTGGGTCCCCAAATTCATCCCAATAACTTTGCTTCGACGTGTAACAAAATAGATTGATTAACGTTTCTAATTGATTCAATTGAATGTTAATTAACACGTTTAATTAATACGTCAATAATTTATAATATGTTAATATTAATAAATATTAATTGAATTGTCAATTCAATCGCTAATCGAGTCAATTAATATTACTAATCGACTCACTTAATATTTTTTTGGCACCTCGTCAAGGCATCGATTTGGTGTTTCGGGGGATGAATATAAAACCCCCTTGCAATTCTCATGCAAATATAATTGTTTTAATTTGACTGGTATCAGGGCATGTGCATGACAGTTGGGAATTTGGATCATACAAATTATGTCACGTAAAGAATAAAAAGGAGGTCGAATAAAATTATTTTCAAATATACCATGCAAAGATCATGTCATGTAAATAATAATAATAATATCATCTCAAATATCTATACTTGTTATGTAATATAAAGAAGAAAAATGATTAATATTAAAAATATAACAAATACAATATGATTAACTAACTTGCCAGAAAAAAAAGAAAAAAAGAAAAGAAATTCAAACTAAAAAACATTTGTAACATAAATGATCTGTAATAATCTAATCTTCATATAACACTTCTCTTGTTTAAAATCCTTCAAATATATTTTCTAACTGGTAAGATTTTTATGTGTGGTTCCTGTGAATGTGGATAAATGTTGGATATTTGACTTCTTTTTCACAACACACATTCTTTTGTACAATTGTATTTTGTAATCATGCTGAAAAAATCATGTCTCCAAGAAAAAAGCAAGAATCTTCAAAAAATAATAAAGAGAAAAGATTAATTATGTTTTGAACTTTTGATTTATAGTTGAATATTTCTATGATATCAGAATGATTTACAAGTACTGTAATTTGGCTTAGCAACATAAACATGTCACAATTATAATTATAGGGACCATAGATGTGACACAAAATGGACTCAAATTTGAAATAAAATAAAATAAATATTCAATTCAACTAATTTGGGTAGGTATTCTTGACTAGATGCTTGTCAATCTTGACTAGATGTATTTGGAAATAAATTTTATTGACTTAATTATTGGGTGAAAATTCTTGATAATTACTTTCTCATTTATTTGGGTTGCTCGGAAATAACAATACGTTATTGATTAAGCACTCTGATGTGTAGGGAAACTTAAATTTTGGAGGATTTACATATTTATTCTTCTAGAAACCCAAAATATCATATTTATCCTTCATAAAAATAAAAGTATCATATTTATCCCTTTAAAATCTACAATACCATAGTTACCTTTTTCAGAATTTAAAATAAGCATAATTTCATGTGTACCCCTACAAAACGTCATAATTTCATGTATACCCATAAAAACGTGAAGTTTCATAAATATCCCTATAAAAACCTTGAAATATCATGGATACCCTTAAAATAAACTTTTAGTTAATAATTTGTTCATTTTTTCGTTCCAAATATTTTCTCGTTTTAACCTTATATCAATATAATAGTTACTTAAATTTTGAGAATAGCATTGATTTCAGCAATGATTTTTGGAAAAAAAAATGTATGAGATAGAGTTGACAATATTTGATTTTTAATGGTTTTCAATGTTATTTTAGAACAAAAAATATTCATCATGATAAAAAAATAATTTTCAAAATTAGGTAATTTACATATTACCAACGATAAAGATGTTGATAATTTTTAAATGATATAATAGGAGTATATGTGTTATTTTCAAAAATTTATAGGGATAGCCATGATATTTGAAGGGATATATGTAAAATTATGATGTTTTACAGGATTACACTGAAATTGCACCTTTAAAAAAATACAAAATAATATATCAAAGGATAAACTTGATACTTTTGGATTTTTTTTAAAAGGATAAATATGTAAAATCTGCCAAATTTAATTTCCCTTTTTTCCCCTATTCTTTTACCCAACTAGGCCTCTCATCTGGCCCAGCCCATTAGCCCAATTTCATACAGTGGACAGGACATTACCAGTTTGATGTATACTGGAGAGGATTGAACTAGAGAATCAACGACTTTAGAAGCCGAAGCGAACGGAGGGAGAAACGAATTGAGGCGGGCGACGGCGATGGCGAAGGCGGCGGCGGCGGCGATGAGGGAATTTGAAATGGAGAAACACGTGGAGTCGGCGGTGATGATGCTGGACGAGCTTCCACGGCAGTACGCTTCCCAGGAGATCAATCGCATCACTCTTGCCTACTTCGCCGTCTCCTCTCTCTCCCTTCTCCGTTCCCTCCACCGGGTAAATTTTACTCCCTAGCCCTTGTAATTTCGTACATTAAGTTTTGTGGTTTCCCATTTCGATTCTATATTACTGTAATGCATGTACTATCTCAGCGTTGAATCGAATTGCTAATTATCTTTTTAGGTTGACAGAGATCAAATTGCAAGATGGGTTTTATCCTTTCAAGCAAAACCAAATCATAGAGAGAACTTGGAAGATGGTATTTTACTTAAAGCTCCATCTTGTTTTATAAATTTAAATCTTAGTCCCTTTATCATGCTTGCATTTTTAATTAAGCTGTTAATTACAGGTAAATTTTATGGGTTTTGTGGTTCTCGATCTTCTCAATTCTCTCCAATCAATAATGAGGTGTCATACTCATATCACTTACTCTTTCATCTGATAATTATTTAATTATATCCTTAAAAAAAAATTTAATAATGTAGGATTTTTGCGAAAGTGAGAGTCATTTGGCAAGTACATACAGTGCTTTGGCGATTTTAAAAATAATTGGGTATGATTTTGCAAATATCGATTCAACACCGATTTTGGTTTCCATGAGAAATCTTCAGATGCCAGATGGAAGGTAAAATTATTCAAATTAATTATGATGCTTCAAATTGAATGCAAAGTCCTTGAAATTATTCAAAGAAATATCTTCTTTCATTCACCTATATTTCCAGTTTTATGCCGATTCATTTTGGGGCCGAGACAGACCTACGATTTGTTTACTGTGCCGGTACAGTTTAAACTTACACTGTACCTCAGCATATTATATTTTTTTGTTATTTTAACAAATTGATAATGTGATATTACCATTTTGCCCTTGAAGCTGCGATTAGTTCGATGCTTGATGATTGGTCAAGAATTGATAGAGAAAAGGCCAAAGATTACATCATCAGATGCCAGGTCAGCAATTTAAATATAAATCTAAGATTAGAAACGAATTTTTTTTGTATTTGTTTTCAATCTTGTGTACATCTAAAAAGGATTATTTCAAAAGGTATAAACCAAGCATTCAAAAGGTATAAACCAAGCATGTATATGTACTTCAAAAATGCATATCATACATATAAAAGAGGTACATTTTAGTTCTAACCAAAAAATGTATTATCCCTCAATAGGATATAATCAAAAAAATTACATTTTAAAAAAATTGAGAAAAAAATTATGGCTTCAGAAATCTTTTCTCAAAAGTTGAGAACATTTAAAAAACATAAAGATGCAATTTTTTAAATTTACCCTGAATTTTATATTAATTATTATTTGGTATGTAATTTCCAGTCATATGATGGTGGTTTCGGCCTCGCACCTGGTGCAGAGTCTCATGGTAAGCATTTTTTCATTCCTAACGAATATTCAATTTTAAACTCGATTTGATATACAAAATTGCATAAATAACCCTGAAATATGATTATTTTGCATTAATTATATCTAAAACACGGTTAGCGTGACAGGTGGCGGTACGTTCTGTGCGATAGCTTCTCTCTCTCTTATGGGATTCATTGAGATCAATAATAATGAAAAGAAGAATATATCATTGCCAAAGTGTGATCTTATTGATATTCCTTTGCTCGTGGAATGGTGTTTACAGGTATGAAAAAACAATAATTATTGTATTTTCTTGCACATATGTCCGCATAAAATACATTTTTACATGAATATCCTTTTTTAGAGACAAGGGGTTGATGGAGGTTTTCAAGGAAGAGCCAACAAGATCAGCGATACTTGTTATGCTTTTTGGTATCTCATTAACTAATTCTTACATTTATTACATAATCATATCATTATTAATTTATTATTACTATTATTGGAGAAAATTATTATTTTTTGTCAATTTTCTTTTTTCTTTTTTAGGATTGGAGGAGTACTAAAGATGTTAGGTGCATATGAGTTGATCAATAAAAATGCTCTACGTGAATTTTTACTCTCTTGCCAATCACCGGTATTAATAATTAATTAATAATACATTCATTTTTTTTATTTTTCTTCTCTTTGGATTCCACATTTACTATTTGGGATTTAATTTATCTCGTTGGTTAAATTTCAGTTTGGTGGATTCACGAAATTTCGTAACGAGCTAATACCAGATTTGTACCATTCATATTATGGTCTGGCAGCACTTAGCTTATTAGACGAGAATGGACTCGAGTCATTCGACACTCTCTCTGTACAACTTGGACTTGTTGTAACTAATTTATTTTAGAAGGGTATTTTTGTAAAACTGGGTTTCCCTCGTTTATTTATTTTTGTAATATTCATGTTCTTTTCTTATATATTTCTGTTGTAAGGGTTGATGTAATTTGACTTGGGCCAAATGGGCCCAAATATGACTAAGCTTCCTGTAAAGTAAAACAATGAAAACTTAATTTTGGATGTATTTTCATAATTTTTGCAAAGGGAAATTTTTAGAAAAAATCCCAAATTTTTTTGGATATTCTAAAAAATCCGCTATCTTTTTGGAAATTCCAAAAAAATCCATCTATTGTTAGTTTTAATCCTTATAGGGGTATTTTAAAATAAAAGTTTGATAGAGGGATTTTTTTGGAGTTTCCAAAAATATAGGGGTTTTTTTAGAATATCCAAAAAAATAGGTTTTTTGTTAAAAATTTCCCTTTTGCAAATGCGGCATTATCTCAATTAAATGAGTGTTTGGGACAATAAAATTATATGTTGAAGAGGTTATGAGTTCGAGTTTTATCGGCATCATAGTAAAAAAAATATAGGTATTAGCAACGACAAGTCGTTTGTTGGGTGTGTCATTCGAAAGAAAAATTAAAACAATGAATAAATTTCCACAAATATGTTTAAATATGATTGAATAAAAGTGTATTGGGTTATTGAATTAATAATTAAATTATCCAGAGAAATCATGTGAATTTCTTTCTGACAATAATCTCGATATTGTCTACTGCAATCATGTAAATATGATATTTTAATTTTATAGGAGTAAATATGTTATTTTAAGTTTTAAAAAGAATAAATATTACAGAAAAAAATTCGATGCTCTTTTTATATTAAGTGTTGATGTACAATTTGAAATGCAGTGAAAATGAAAAACTAACCAAATCAATTCAAATCAAAATCAAAATCATTAAATCAAATATAAAATCGTACCATATCCAATTGGCACCATGTTGCAACACAATCATTGGCACCAGTACAACATCGTCTCACAACAGGTTAAGCTGCAATCGCTGGCAAATCCCATCTCAGTAGCACCCTCTCGTCTTGCCACCAGATCGTTTCCCCGCCAGTTCCAATCATCACCATCTCGTCACCGTCGGTTAGTCCTATCCGAGTGCCCGTCAGTTCTTGTCGCCACCGTCAACTGTTCTAATTCTCACAGATTGTGTATTATGAATGAAGTAGGACATATTAGGAAAATAAATTTGAGAGGAGCATTTAATGGACCTCACATGTATCGTTCTATTAGTTAATACTGGACGCTCATTAATTACAAATTGATAATTGACCCCGTAATTGTGGTCCGTCGATGGTAATCGGATCAAATCGTTTTTACAGAATTTTGAATCCTGAATTCCAGCCATGATTTTCAGTTTTCACCGTTAACGTCGTGCTGATGCAAAAGTGATTAAGGGCAAAGGAAAAAAAATATATATTTGTTTAACACATACATATTCATGTGCTAAATGGAGTCTATTTATTTAATATTTAATATTATATTTAGTACTAAAAATCAACAGGGAAATTCAAGGAATTTACTAAAAATCTACTATACCATAGCCCTACTTGATAGTTGATACTAGTTTTATGGTATGTGGTGAATTTGGCTGAAATTTTTGTGGGGTCCATTTGCAGTGACTGTTCTTAAAATCAACAGCATGAATGGTTCACAATGAGCCAGGTCTGTGCTGAATCAAGTATTGTACTTGGATAGAGAAACCAATACCTCCCACTCTCCCTTCCTTCCTCTCCGACCTCCCTCTCTCTCTCTGGTCTCCACTCATCCTCTCAATCAAACCCAACAGAGACAAACTAGCGAGAGAGAGAGGAACTCAAAGCCTGTAGGAAATTGATGGCAAAAGCTCTAATCTTTACGCCTTTTTCGCCTCTCACATCCCGCCATGGCCGGCTTTTCTCTACTCATACCATCTGTAGCCCTTCTCGGAGCTTCAAAAGAGGGGCCAGCTTCAAGGTAAAATTGGGTCTGAACGACATGATTCCTCCGCTAGGTTCAACGGACTTGGACTTGCATGCAATTGGAGAGAGAGTAGAGGCGTTGGTTTATACTCTGGCCGACGCGGCTGTTGCAGTCGCCGGAGATTCTGTTGCAGGAAGTGTTGCTACTGATAACGTGGCGCAGAAAAATGGAGGGTGGTTTGGGTTCATATCTGACGCCATGGAAGTCGTCCTCAAGGTAATTAAGAAACTCGAAGTCAATTGGTCCTCTCCACATGCTTAATTGAAATCAATTGACCTATGTTTTTTGTACTTTTATATTCCACTAATAATTTGATGATCCTGTTTTTCTTAAATTAAAATTGCGAAAATAAAATGAATATCAAGTGAAGTAAATTATCAATGTATAAACTAATATAGTGCTGTCTTATAAATTATTTCAAAGTACTATTATTGAATCTTTGTTTATTTGCATTAGTGATGGTTTGTGTTTGTAATTTGTGCGACGAAAAATAATGAGCATCGTGTTTTGAATACATCTCATAATTAAGGAGGGATATTTTGGGAATTTTAGTAAAAGTATACCATTTATCATGTCCCGATGTTTCACCACAACATATTTATGTTTCTTTATTGTTATTTCATTTCATATATGGTAAATTATGTTTATCTAAACAAATTTGTAATCATTGATCCTCATTCCTCAATCTCTCTAAAAACTAAATATTTGATTTTGATTTTATCTTGTTTTTATTTTTGTTATTATTTTTTTGTTATTATTTTTTTATTTTGTAATTTTTTTGACAAGCTCTAATTTATGATTTTCACATTTAATCGAACTTATTAAATTTTTTTGCATAATTATTTTTTCTCCAAATTTGATTGTATTTTTGTATTATTATTTTTTTCAGCAATATTTTTTCATTATAATTTCTTGTTTTCTTATGAGTAAAATAAAAAATATATAGATTTTTAGATTGGTAAACTAATCGAAATGATGGCAAACGAGAAACCTGATGTGATAAATGAAAATATGATTTAACAACCATATACTCTTTGAGTTTTAATTTATTAAAATAATTATTTAATTTTTGTGAATGTAGATACTAAAGGATGGGCTTTCAGCCGTACACTTACCATATGCATATGGTTTTGCGATTATACTACTTACCGTTATAGTTAAAGCTGCCACTTTACCCTTGACGAAGCAACAGGTACGATATGAACTCTTTTTTATTAATATTTAATATTTATATTTAATTTAATACCAACTAAAAAACGAATGAACGATGCGGTATTTAACTATATATGTATATATTTGTATAGGTGGAGTCTACACTTGCGATGCAAACCTTACAACCCAAGATAAAGGCTATTCAACAAAGATATGCTGGCAATCAGGTTCTTAATTAATTCGTTATTGTATACACAAATTTTCCATTTTTTTATTTTTATTTTTGTTATTAATTGATTGCCTTTATTTGTCCTTTTCAAGGAGAGAATTCAACTGGAGACGTCCCGTCTGTATAAGCAAGCTGGAGTCAATCCTCTCGCTGGTCTCTCTCTTTCTCTCTCTATATTGTTTAAATTAATAATATTATTAAATTAATATTTGTTTTTATTAACAGGATGTCTACCAACATTGGCGACAATACCGGTTTGGATCGGGCTCTATCAGGCTCTCTCAAACGTAGCCAACGAGGTAATTTCAAACCCGAATAAATAACAAAAATAAATAAATATTATTCATTTTCTTGGCAATTCATTATGTTTGAAATTAGGGTTTACTCACGGAAGGATTCTTCTGGATTCCGTCACTTGCGGGCCCCACCACCATCGCTGCTCGTCAGAGCGGCTCCGGCATTTCTTGGCTTTTTCCTTTCATGGTACTTTCCCAATTTTTAAATTTTCAAATTTGAAATTTGAAATTGAATTTTTATTATTAGGATGGGCATCCACCGTTAGGGTGGTCCGACACGGCAGCATATCTGGTGCTACCCGTACTTCTCGTACTCTCCCAATACGTTTCGATGGAGATCATGAAACCCCCTCAGGTTTGCTTTATTCTCATTTATTTATTTTTATGTTTCGTATCAGGGGTAAAATCGTAATTTTACCCTTTTTTTTGATAGAACGATGATCCAGCTGCAAAAAATACTATGCTCATCTTCAAATTCCTCCCTCTCATGATTGGATATTTCTCTCTCTCCGTCCCTTCTGGTCTTTCCATTTATTGGTACTCCCTGAATTACATCATTTACTTTTTACTTTTTTTATTTTTATTTAATATATTATATTTGTTGAAATATAATTTTAGGTTTACAAATAATGTTCTGAGCACGGCACAGCAAGTGTGGTTAAGAAAATTAGGAGGCGCTAAACCAGCTATGAATAAAGACGGTGGCGGTATCATAACTGCTGGTCGTGCCATTCGTACCGATAATACCAATCGTTCCGGTGATAGGTACCATACCATTTTTTTATTTTATTTTATTTTTTCGCTTAGTAATGAAGTTTATATATAAATATGAATAAAAAGGTTTAAGCAACTAAAAGAAAACGAGAACAGAAGACAGGTTCCAAAGGCAATAGATGTAGAGGTCGTGGGACCCACTTCTGATGCTGACGAGGTTGCTGACGAAGATACCGATGACACGGTACGATTCTTCTAGAAACTTACATTATTTGAGATTTTTAATGAGTTGAGTAAATATTTTGTTAATTACTTTTTATATTTTTCAGAAGGAAGAAACTGAACCGAGTTTTAGTTCGAGCACGAACAAACAACTACCGAAATTATCGCAAAAGAAGGGGAAAAGGTCGAAGAGAAAGCGCACCGTTTAGTAATTTGTTAATTTTCTCGGGCCTTTTCGCAATTTTGGCGATATATGAAAACCTATCGGGGGTTATTTGTTAAAAAAAAGAATGATGGTCGAGTTTTGATGTTGCGCAAAATTTTAGAAGGGAATGGAATTTAATTTCTTTGGATTATAATTGTAGCAAATTTTACGAGTTTTGATGTTGAGAATTCGTATTATATATTGGAAAAACATGACTATTGTAATTAATTTTGTAGTTATGCATTAATTGAGACGGTTGATTTTTATTTTCTATATTTATTCTCAAGAAAAGGAAAGGAACCTTCCGTTAGAATGTACGGGGTGCAATAATTTAGACTAGGAATTTTGGATATTTGACAATTAATTATATTTTTAAATTGATGTATCATAAAATTTACTTTTTAGGAAAAAAATTCTCTAAATGAACCACAAAGATTTACTATTTAAATTAACATTAATTGATACACTTGAAAATTTTCTTAAATAATCATCATTCATTCATAACTACTCGAAATATAAGATATCATTAGAATGTACGGCACAAGCCCCAATTTTGATAGATACACCAGAAAATTTATTTTAAATAATCATTCATGCATAATTACTCAAAATATAATATATCATTAGAAAAACAGTGTACTATAGAAGTCTCATTGTTTTTATAATATTAAATGTATTTTATATTTTAATGACATTCAGTTTGTTTCCCTGATCAATATTAAAATTAATGTTTTTTTAATTAATAATATTATGTGTAATTTAGGATATGATAACATTCAATGTATTTGTGTGGGAATGAGAGATGTTTCTTGAATAAATAGTTGTCTATTAAATATAATAGAAATATCTAGAATAAACAAATAGTTGTATTTGAGATGGTGCATGTGATCTATAAACAACTCATCTCATATGTTTTTAGAGAGAAAAAAAAAATTCTGTGAATTTTTTTGAGTAAGGAATGTAGAAAACAATTTCACCCTTCTCGAAATATTGTATTCATATATTATAGAGTGTGTATTTTTTGGTGCTTTACATTTATCTATCTATTTATTGGTGTGTATCTTTTAGGAGATTTGTATCAATTCTTCGTAAAGAAATAATAAAAAAAAATCCCTTTCCGTCAGATTTCTACCCTGGTATTAAATTTCCATTAATTTTATAATCTATTTTGTTATTCATCCCCCGACTTCCAAATCAATAAATTTCTCCAATAAAAATCAACCCAAACCAATCCCAAAAATCCCAAAAATCCCAACAAATCACGTCTTTTTGGTCACCAATACCATCACCAGGGGTATGTTGGTAAAATCATTCCTCCTCAATTTTTTATTCCTACACTCTTCCTGAAAACTACGGCATTTTTGTTCTCTCTCTTTTCCAATCCAAGGACACGAGCTTCTCTCTCTCTCTCTCTCTCTCTCTCTCTCTCTCTCTCTCTCTCTCAACACACACACACAACACAAACATACAGGCAAACACTCGCATAACCGGAATGGAGGCGCAGGATGATCTGAAATCAACTCTTCTTAAACACCCTGAATCGACTCGGCGCAACTGGCTACTATCCTCTACTATCTCTTTATCGATAGGTAACTTCTATTTCGACTTCATGATTAATTTATATTTTGTTTCGAGGGACCGATATATAGGAAGGATTTCAGGTCCTCACCATGGATTTCTATCGAATAAACTTCACATAATTAAGTAGATTTAAAAAGAAGAAGAACATCATTATAAAGGAAAAAAATCAACGGTGGTTAACTTTGTTAGTGTCCACTTCCACTTCTATGACTCTTTTATCTGTTGGTGGGTCCCTCCACAATGAATTGGAAAGAGTTTCTTCTCGCACAATCAAATTATCTGAAAAAAAAATCTAGTGCGTGTTAAATTAACCACTCGTGGGAGTGCCCCGTCAACAATAGTAGAACGACACGTGATAATTAATTGAATTTTTTCAATTTTAATCGTATTTGTACACTGCAAATGCATGCCGCAAAAAATAATATAAATCTAGTTAAAAAATATTATGCCAAATATTACTCATGTAAAAAATATATATCTTAAAAAATGTATTATCCATACATATAAAAAAATATAACATTGATTGTTTTTTAGAGAATGATCGATATAACATGTATTGTACTTCAAAACAATATCATGCACATAAAAAATATATCATATATCTAAAAAGTTAACAAATAAATGTATATCAATATACAAAAATATGACATGTATTGTATTTACAAAATGTATAATATATATCTAAACAAGTATAAGTATAACACACAAAAAATATATTATATATCTAAAAAAAGTATGTAACTTGGATGAGGGAACGTGTGCGTTTTGGAATGCGCAAAAATGCAAAAAATCCGGTCAAAATTGAAAAATAAATAAAACCGCAACATGTCGATCTTCTATTGACGACGTGCCCTTGAAAATGAACACCCATGAAATATACTATGTTTTCACTCAAATGAAACATATTTTCTTTTTAATATAGTCAATAGATCCATTACTCAAGTGATTGAGTACCTAATACGATAAATCATATGTCACAAGTTTAATTTTTATTGACAAATATGGATGGATGACATATAATTTTCTTCGTTAAATTAAAAAGGGAAATTTTATGTTTTCCCTCCATATTCTCAAAAAAATTCTCGATGAAATCACCTTTCTTCCGATTAAGATTATTTAATCAGGAACACTTAATTATGATGATTTAATTAGGATCTGGATTATTTTTTTTGTTACTTAATTATGATTTTCTTTAACAATGTTGACGTCATCAAAGCTTTTTTAAGAATGTGGTGTGAACAAATATATGCTCTCAATTTAAAAATACATATCTCGAACACAAAAAATAAGAGATTTTACAAGGAAGAAAAGATAAATTACTGGAATGAATTGGGGAGCAACTTACTTTTGGGTAATGATACTTGCATGGGGCTATGGAGCGGAAGCTTCCACTTCATTTGTTGAATTTAAGAATTTTTTATTTAATTTTATTTCTATGTAGTTGTTCTGCTTCTGGTACCATTCACCTTCATCATCACAACAGACATCAGCAATATTAAAATAAAATCAACAACACAATACAACGACGATCAGAAACACGCATTAAAAAACACAGAAGGACCCGAGATGGTAAAATCCGAGATTGGAGTCGTGACGTCAGAAGATAGACGGTGCTCCGTGATTGGTGCGAATATGCTTAAAGCGGGCGGTCATGCAGTCGACGCAGCCGTCGCGACCACACTCTGCTTAGGCGTCGTCCATCCAGTCTCGAGTGGTTTGAGCGGCGGTGCATTTATAGTTTTACGAGAGTCTGCTTCTGGTGAATCGCTCGCTATAGACGCTAGGGAAACCGCCCCTAGTGCCGCTACAATTGTAAGTTATGTTTACACTTTTTAAGGCTAGAGATTTTTTTCCAACAATATATTTTATTGAATATATAACAATGCATATAACTAGTGATTTTTTTCCAACAATACATATAACTAGCGATTCAATATATAACAGTGTATTTTTAAGGCTAAAGTATATTTTTAAGAATATAACTCGTATTTTTAACTTAATTTGGGTATTAATTGTGTAACAGGATATGTATAAGAACAACCCGAAATCAAAATACGAAGGCGGGTTGTCGGCTGGCATACCAGGCGAGCTTGCCGGCTTGCACGCAGCATGGTCACGTTACGGGCGTTTAAAGTGGCGTGATCTTTTTCTCCCTTCTGTTAAGCTTGCTAGGGACGGATTCATCGTTGTCCCTTACATTGCAGCGGTATGCTCGAAGTACTTACAGTTCATCTTCATACAAATTACAAACAACCAAATCAAAGATTGAGAAATAACAATTTGGTGATATTATAGTTTCATAATTAATCTCCACATAAGATTGATAACTAAGAAAATATGGGTTTCGGAACAATTTAACAGACATTGGAGTCACAGGAGGGGAAAATTTTGGCGGACCCTGGCCTCCGCGAAGTCTTTGCGCCAGGTGGTAAGCTCTTATTAGTCAATGAGACGTGCTATAATCCTAGACTCGCCGATACATTAGCGGAGATAGCTGAAAAAGGGCCAGATGCATTTTACAAAGGATCCATTGCAGAGAATATTGTCAAGGATGTGAATAATTCAGGTATTTAGAGGATCTTATTGAAATTATTTTTGTTATGTAGTTATAATATGCTTGATAGTCTTATAAAATGTGATAAAAGGTGGAATTATAACAATGGAAGATATGAAACACTATGAAGTAAAGATAACTAAAGCAATGGAGGTTGATGGAATTTGGGGCTATAAATTGCTCGGCATGCCCCCTCCCTCTAGCGGTACCGTCGGCATGGCTCTGGTTCGTATCGACCCGTTTATTATCTTCTTATTCCTCTTACTCGACTCTTACAAGTTCATGTTAAATAGGTAATGAACATATTGCAAAGTTATAATTCGGTAGAGGCCGTGAAAGGGTTACTTGGTTTACACCGATTTATAGAAGCCATGAAGCATATGATTGGACTACGAATGAATCTCGGGGACCCCGATTTTGTGAACATATCCCTCGACGTCTCGAACATGCTTTCTCCCTCCCTCGCTGCCGAAATTCAACAAAAGATAGTCGATAACACCACTTTTAGCTCCGATTATTACATGTCCAAGTAAGATTTATAAAGTTTGTTTATTTATTTATCAATTTAGTTTTTTTTTCTACATCAGAAAATTAAAAAAAAAAAAATCTCAAAAGTACCATCGTCCAAAATTATAACAACTCGTTAGTCTTATTTCATGAACTATATATTATAATCCACGAAAAATGAAAAAATGATGAATTTACCTATACGACATTTTTTTTTGTAGATATAGTCAAATAATAGACCACGGGACGAGTCAATTATGCGTGGTAGACTCGGAACGCAATGCGGTGTCGATGACAACGACAATAAATTACCCTTTCGGTGGTGGTGTATTGTTACCGTCTACTGGTATTATATTAAATAACGAAATGGATGATTTTTCGACTCCATACGATGTAACTCGAGATCGTCTACCTCCCTCCCCTACGAATTTCATTCAGCCATATAAAAGACCACTTTCGTCCATGACACCTTTAATCATCCTTAAGGTACTAATATCCCCTATCATATAATTTTATTCAATTTTCATGATAGATTAAATCTGGATTATTCAAATTAAACCAGTTATTAATCGTAAACATAAATGCTTTGATCGAGCATAACAAAATCGAAAAGAAAAGAAAAACATGCTGACAAATTGAAGAACATAAATGTTTAGACATGTATAATTTTTTTTTATGATTTTTTGGTATATAAAATTGTAATATATTTTGTAAATATATATTTTGGTAGGATAATCAGCTCGTAGGAGTTCTAGGGGGGAGCGGAGGTCTCAAAATAATATCAGCCGTAATGCAAGTTTTTTTGAATTATTTCGTTTTGGAAATAAATCCACTTGTTTCGGTACAAAAATCGAGGGTTTATCATCAGGTAATATTATTCAACTTTTTTTATTTGTTGAGAAATCGAATGATCGAATATATAAATTTTATAAACAATGCCGGTATAATATGAATTTTATAAACAGCTCGTGCCAAACAAGGTCGAATACGAGAACTACACCGCAATAGACGGAGAATTGATCGAATTCGATAGTTCTGCAAAATTATTTTTGGAACAAAGAGGTCACGTTGTAAATAGTCGAAATACAGCTGGCGCAGTTTGTCAATTGGTGGTACAAGAATTTGAGGTACCGGTTTTAAGCTCTGATACGGTTTATAAGGGCATTCTCACCGCTGTGAGTGATCTGAGAAAAGATGGATCGCCGGCAGGATTATAGAATTTTATGGGTTTGTTGATTTAAATTATGAACTCGACATTGCTGTACTCATGATTTTTTGATGTTTGAATTGATGTAGTATACAAAATTTTAGTTTGATTTTTAATTATTTAGTTGGAAGCAACTCGGTATTGTAAACACATGTTTGATATGATTCTAAACTTTCTATTGTCGTGTCACCGTATCTGTATCGTGTCGAATTTCAACTAGACATATACTATTACTCGTAGCCGTATCCGTGCGACGGGAAGAGATTCTAGGATGAAATGATGAAATGGAAAATTGGAAATTAAATAATTCTATATTTCTTTTCCTGATTTTATAAAACCTGGAATCGAACTTCGACTGGACTGAAGAGGATCTGATGCACGCTTGTCCAGTTAAAAAGCTTTTTATTCAAAGAAAGCAACTCATGGTCGGTGTGCTACGTGTCTATTTTGCTTTGTGACTAATAACAGAACATAAAACTGCTTTCTCTGATTTCTTCTTTGATTGCAATTTGCAAACAATTAAACAAATATAATAATTATGTGGTATTAAATGTTTTATCATAAATTACATATAAATATATAATTTCATAGTTTTTCTAATTTAAAACTAATATTTACAATGCATGCTAATCATAATTAGCAATAGAGTTATGTACAACAGTAAACCATACAAAAGATTATAAAGAAAATGTAACAAAAGATCTGGGAAAGTTATCCAGATAATGCTGACATGTATTTAATTAACATATTTCTGATATGATCCTTGTTAATTTACATCTTTATGTTTATAACCCCCATACTCGTGCGTTTACTTTGTCTTCTTGTTTTTTCCAAGGTTATATTAGCAAAATTCCCACCAATAACAGTAAACCGACCTGGAGAGAGAGAAAGAATAGAGAAAGAATCTACTTTTGCAAGCAACCTGCTTTGGGCGAGCAAAATTAGTGGAATTGTCGGCAATTTTTTGAATATAGCACCAGAAATTGGAGGAATTGGGCAAATGCGAGGATGAGTGAGGCGTCAACAAACCGGCGCTCGAGTTACCTCGCCGCTCTTACTCAAGAAATCGAGAAAAAGCTTCAAAGGGTTTGTTTTTCTTGAATATATCCCTGTAAACATCAGAAAATTTTGTAATTCTAGGAGGAATTTTTCGGGGTTCTTCTTGAACTACCAGTAAATGTAGGATTTTTGTTAGTTTTAGTGAAAAGTTACAATTATTGAATAATCGGGAGGTAGTTTCTTCTGTTTCTTTCTTTTATGTGGTGTGAATTTATAGAGAAAAAAGGGTTCAATTTTGAATTATAAATTCTGGCCTTTGATTTCTGTTTATTTGTGCATTTTGTAGGCATTGAACAATCATTCGCAGCGGTACCAGATATTACAACAATTATTCGCAGATATTGCTCTTGAAATTGATGATAGGGCTCGAGGTAATTTCAATTTCAATTTCTTTTCTCAAATTCAGTATAATCTTTTTTTCCAAATCTCCATCTTTAATTCTTGTCACAAAATATGAACAGATGTCATTCTGAGCAAGAATGATGGTGACGATATTACAGTGATGGACGAAATATCTTCAGGAGGGTGTGCTTGTTTTTATGAACTTTTAGCGGACCATTATGTAAAATCGCCTCAAAGTGGGAAACGCATTCTTGATTTAATAGTTCAGCTCTGGAGCCAGTCTTTTGTTTCTCACATTTTCGCTCTCCTTTTCCATAAATGGGTACAATTTTTTTATTCGAGGATTTATTATAATTTCTTTTATTAATAGTTTAACTGCAATTTGTTTATTTATAAAATTTCGTAGTTATTTGAGTTTAAGGAACCAATAGAAGAACACGAGGTATCGAATCGGTACGGATCAGCACTTGTTCAAGGCTCTAATGATGTTTTCTGGTACAAATAAATTTCCACCATTTTTTATGTTTTTATCTTTTAATTTAATCATACTTTATTTTATGATTTTTTCTCCTTTTTACCTAATATCAGGATTGACATACAAACTAATACTAGACATTTTATTTCCTTGTTCCGTGTAAGTAACATTACTTATAATCTCTTTATTTATTTTTGCGTGTGTCAAATATATGTATAATTTTTTGTTTATGAAACAGTATTTACTCGAGGAAGTAGCACTAATTCCAGACCGATGCAATAAAATCTCTCTACAGGTTTTTATTTTATTTTATTTCAATTTCCACTATAAATTCGTTCTATATTTTATTTTTACAATTTGATTATGAATTTTCTTGTTTTATATTTTAGGCTCGTAGAGATTTATATCTTCTCTTATCAAGGTTTATACTTTTCTATGATCTAGGTTCGCCTCCACAAAAAACCTTTATCTTTCTAATTCTTGGGAAATAGTTAATAAATTTTCTTTTTTAATTTAACCCCATAATTTTATATATATTTGTTTAGGTGAAGACGAGGTTCTTCAAAATTTCTTTAAACAATTTCCTCAATATCCAAACGCCTTTTTAGTTGGTGGCCCCGCAGATTATTTTGTTATCGAGCTTACTGATCAGGTACAAAATAAAAATCATGGAATTATATTTACATATTTTCATATTTTATAGATCAAATAACCATGTTATATAAATTATTTATCGATACAGCTTCAAAAATTGAAAGTGGAGCCGGTGCTAATCCATTATCTCTCTCGCCTGGGCTTTCTTCAAGGTTTCTCTCACTTCACATAATATTTTTATATAAATTTATTTAAACGAAATTTAATATTTTTGTAGGGATGGAATTGCGAATGGCAACGAGTACGCGATTAAAGGCGTGTTTATATAGTTTCACATCTCCTGGCGGCCCCACTTATCCTACTCGCTCTGTCAGACACGCTGCATGGGATACACTCGATTTCCTTTTCCCTGTATGTTCTCCATTTTATTTATCGAAATTTTGCAAAAGAGCCCCTGCATTGTATCTAAATTTGATTTGAATTGTGAAAAATAGGTGGGGAGGTATCCGAGGCATGTGATAAGTTTGTTCTTCAGGCTTTTGTATCCGTGGTATTGGCCATCTTCGTGCTGGAATTTCGTCATGACTTGCGTCACGACTATATTCTATTATGTTTTAGGGTTGATCCTCTCCAGTTGGGACAATATGTGGCGACCCAAAAACGAATAGATTCTTAATTTCCTCTCTTTTTTGTGAATATTTCTCCATTTGGTACTCGAATCGAGTACAGAATGTACGAGTGTTTCTTTGTTCTTTTATATAATAATTTGTGAAGCTTTGGGACAAGTATATGATGTTATTTGTCATGAATTGTTCATAAATAAAGGCTATAAATATGAACCATGATAATTTATTTGTTCATAAATAACATCTATTCAAACTTCACAACAAATTAAATCTTTCAAACTCCTATCGTCCAAGTTTCGTTCTCGCCTCCCCTTCAGTTCTTCTCGGGAGAATCCGTGGTCTTTTTATAGGTGTACCAATTCGCGATTAAAAGATAAATGAAGAAATTGATGAGGCTCAAAACTGCCAAGAGCCAAAAGAAATAATCCAAATGCCCCTTATTCAAATTATTGGGAATCCATCCCAATTTCCCATTTTTGGTAGAAATATCGGTCACGATGGTCACCAAAAGGGTACTCAAGTAATTTCCCAAGGCAACAGTCGTCAGAGACAGCGCGGAACACATGCTACGCATCGCATCCGGCGCCTGATCGTAGAAGAATTCTAATTGTCCGACAAATGTGAATATTTCTGCCGCTCCGATGATGAAATATTGCGGAATTTGCCAAAATATCGACATGGGGATGATGTCGTTCGGCTCGTATAGGTTGTCGCGCTTTATGATGCGGAGTCGAATTACTTCTAGCAAACCTGCTGCGAGCATTGAGAAGATTGAGATGACCAAACCGATTCCCATTCGGGTTAGTTGCGTGAATCCCCGGTCTCGGCCCGTTATACTGCATTACAAACCCGTTAAGTTCAAAAGAAGTTGGCTTAATAAATGGTCAAATAAGAGAGAGAGAGAGAGAGAGAGAGAGAGAGAGAGAGAGAGAGAGAGAGAGAGAGAGAGAGAGAGAGAGAGAGAGAACGAAAATACCTCCTAACGAGCGGTACGAGGAGGCGATCATAGACGGGGACCCAAACAAGGACGCTCAAAGTATCGAAAATGGAGAGAGAAGCGGCGGGAATCTTGAAATGCGGGCCCATGCTAGGATCCAAAGTGTTTCCTTGAAGAACGAACATCGTGCTCATTTGAGAATACACCGTTGCGAACACGATCCCACTTGCCCAAATCGGGAGGAGCCGTACTACACTCTTTAGCTCCTCTACTTGCGTCACCGTGCATAGCCTCCACGAGTCGTTCGGCCCCGCTCCCTTCTCCTCTTGCGTCTCCACGCACGCCTTGTCCAAAAATCTAAAAACACAATATTTTCTTCAATTTAACTCTATTTATTCAAATTTGAAATTTGAAATTGCACCACCATACGTGAACTTATTGGTATGTTCGAGTTTTCTACTCCCTTCTATAGCGGATTCCTTATCGGCAATCTCGTATAACAAATTCGGATCTTTCGGAACCTTCACTCCCCATTTTCTGACGCTCGCGACCAAGACTTGTGCGATTCTCGTCAGAGGACTCCCCCCAGGTTTCTGATTTCGATATAGAGGAGTGCCCATGAAGAAACTCGCTACGGCAATGGCCATACAGACTGCTGGTACACCGAATCCCCATCCCCACCCCACGTTCATTTGTATCCATACCAACACCGACGCTGCGATCATCGCACCTACAATAGAATAACAACTAATAAATAAAGGGTATAACAGACCAATAAATAAAAGGTATAATGTACATATGGAAAGGTATATTAAAACGCGAATAATAAAAAGGTAAGAAAGTATGTACCGATGTTGATGGAGAAATAGAACCAATTGAAGAAAGAGCTCTTGCGTTTCTTCTCGACCGAATCGGTTTCGTCGAATTGGTCCGCGCCGAAAGACGAGACGCACGGTTTGATACCGCCGGTACCTAGCGCGATCAAGTACAACGCGACGAACACAACCGCAGTTTGAGGTTCGGTTGGGTTGCAGGTACCGTTGGTACAAACGGGTTTCAAACCCTTAACCGACGCGCTCAGTGTCAACAACGTCAAACCCTAAAACGAACACACGAATTTTAAATTTTCAATCATGGTTAAATTAAATTATTACAGAAATTTGCGAAAAAGCCCATGCTTACGAAGATGTAGACGAACATGAAGCTCACGATGGTCCAGAACCTTCCGAAATAAGCATCTGCCAAAAATGCCCCTAGTAATGGAGTGATATAACACGTGCCAGACCAGTTCGTCACGTTATTTGCGGCGGTGGCATTGCCTTGATTGAGTTTATCTTTCATGTAATTCACCAAGTTCGTGCTCATGCCATAGTAGGCTAATCTCTCACAACACTCGTTCGCTAAAAGACAAAAAAAAAATAAGAGTTAAATAATGGAGAGGGTGTTTTTGTAATTTTTTATAATCAGGGGGGTTGGTTGTAAATGTGTACCGAGAATGTAAGGACAGGCTTTCCAATTGCCGGTTTTGCTTCTGATGCTAGGGATTCCTTTGAGATCTGTTGTACCGTCTTTTGTGTACTTGTCTTCCTCCCTATCTCCCATTTTATTGAATTAATTTGCTATCAATTTGCGATTTTGGAGAATTCAAGGGCTTTCCTGCAATTGACACAATATCTTTTGATCAATACCAACTAAAAGTCAAAACAGCAAAGCATGAAACTGAGAAAAAGAGAAGGAAGAATGGAAATTATTGAATTGGGATTAGCTTATTATACCTATACAAAAAATTTATCATAATTTGTGTAAAACTAAGACTCAGAGAGAGAGAGAGAATGGATAAAAGTTAGCAATAATTAAGGAGCATCAATTAAAGTTTGTTAGTAAGCATGCTCAAAGAAGAAGATAAAGATGAATCTGACACTACTAGAAAGAGATTTTATACTTTTTTTCAAAATGGGACCCAAGAATTAGCAATATATCATTCTCCACTACCTCTTATTTCATATCATTCATCAAACCATACTCACTTTTCTACTTAAAAACCATTACTTTTTTTTTGAGAAAAAAAAAAAAAAAACATTACTTGTAAAGAGAAAAATCTCAAATCAATTGAAAAAGAAAGCTCGAGGGAAATTAATGCATGAATTTGGGTTTTGTTTTTCATACCTAATGAAGTAAGCTCCAATGGCAATAACATACAAATTCAAATTATAAATTTCAAAACCAAATGAAATTGAAGGAGAGCAAAAAAATATTGCTTGTATATATAGAATCTCTTTCATAAAAGAGAATCTTAAAACTTGTTAGAATGGAAGTCTTACCAAAGTGGGTCCCACACAAAGAGTATCTTGACTTGACACCTCATATATGTGATGTATATTTGTTTGTTTCTTTATTTTTAGATTTTAAACCAAAATTTGACTTGGAATTGAACTAAAAGGAGAAGCTAAAGAAGCCAAGAAAATTTAAAAAGGAAACCAAAAACAAATTGAAATTTCAAATTTGAAATGAAATCATCATCTTCTTATAAAACCTAACAAAACCATGCTTCCAAGCATGAAATTCAGCCTTAATTACAAACTTAGAGAGTGATAGAAATACCTTTTAAACAGTATACAAGTACAGCTTTAAATTTGAAGAGTGAAAGCAAGAAGAGAGAGAGACACTTATAATTTATTTTCTAGAGTGAGACCCATTGAAATATTTTATAATAATTATTGTATGTACACAAGAGTATCTTAGTATTATTATTTATTTATTCTCATTTTCACACACCATTGACTTGTATAGTTGTATGAGAATAAATTTAGTCAAGTAATGCATCAATCAAGCATTAAGTGTGTGTTGACCAAATTATTCATACCATTCAACAACAAAAAAATCCCTTAGTTTCTAAATAAAATTAGCTGCGTTATTACATTCGAATATATTTTTGGTAATTGGTAGTAAAACATTATTAATATAGTAAATGAGTGACTAAAAGTAATCAATTTGAATTAAATTGGATTAATTGGGAAATATGGCACATTTTTGGAGCCAAATTTGTTGACCTATAACCTAACCTTTGTATCTTATGAAAACATATTGTTTTATCTTACCCAAGTGTGTATTTGTCTGCTTGTGAGTGTTTAAGATGATAATTACATATAAAACCTTTTAAATTTCAAATTTGTTGTTTTCTTGCCCATAGAAAAATGTCTGGTAAATATATGTGCTAATTTCTTTGATGATATTTTTTTTCAAAAAAAGACCAAGTCAAATTGGTGATATCACACAGTGACCGCTAAATTTTTTGTTTATTATCCCCCCACGCTTGCAAATATTCTAATATCCAAACAAAAAGGTCTCAAATTCAAACTGGTCCAAAAATTGAAAAGGAGACGAGAGAGAGAGTTCAAATTTGAATAGAAATTTCTATAAGACAGCCTAATAGAACAAAGGAATGCAAAATAACTGGTCTTTATCCATCTAAAAACCTATATTTTGTTCTTTTTCCCGTAATTTCCCAATTTATAAACCGAAATCGCCCAATTTTCCCTCATGTTCATTCCTAAATTTATAATGATTTGATACCAAAAAGCCCAATTTACGTGTTTTTTTTAATCAAACTAAATCACAAATCCAAAGAAAAGAAAATAAAACAGAACAGAAAGAGAAATTAGTTGCCACACCTTGCACAATGTTCGATTGGAGTTATGTATTTCTCCGATTATTCTGGGAATACAAACCGAAAGAAACAAACTTATAAATTAGCAAGTTATGCTCTCTCCCTCTTTCTGAAATTTCATTGCCAAAAAAATATGGATATTTTCTAAAACTAAAATGGTAGTAGATTAAAGGAAGATACAATGTTTCTTCAAATTAGAAGAAGATACGCTGTTTCTTCAAAATTGCAATTTTCTCCCTACACTTAAAATTATTTTCAGTGAAAAAATCTAAAATCTAAATTCTAAACTACAAAATATTGAACTAAATTCAAACAAGGGACTGAATGTTGCTTAGGATTACGACCAAGTTCACTCGTTCAAAACCACTATCTAAAAACAGAAAGAAAGAAAAAACAATCAAAATTAAGGATTAACCACAGAAAAATAGTACCTTTCGATAGTCTCGTTCTTCCCTCTTCACACCCAAAATCCAAAGACCATCTCTTTCAGTACAATGCTTGGGTATTTCTTTGTATTTATTCGGTGAATATTTATGAAAGTAAGAAAGAATTTAATGAATACGGGGATATTATCGCCTCGTGGCGGGCAATGAGCTGGCACGCTTTTTTATTTTATTTTTCATTAAATTTCAAAATCTTCAATATTAAAAAAAAAATTAATACAAAAGGTGTATCAAATAATTTGAATTATAATATTTTATTATTTATTGTAAATATAGTTAAAATGATATTTATTATTTCTTAACGTCATGATATATGACATTTTGAGACATTGTTTTAATGTAATTCTAATTATTTTTGGTAAAGATTATAACATTATTGTACAATAAAATTCAAAATGTATTGATATTGAATAATCAACAATTATTTGTAGGAATTGCTAACATTGTCTATGATCACTATATAATGATAACTGCATACAAAGCATAACTCATTATTATTATTTTGTATAGGTTTTTTTTTATGTTATTTGATTATTTATATTATTAATTCATTATTATAAATGTTTAATATGTTAAATTGTCGAGTCATATTTCTAAAAAGTATTAATCGCATTTTTGTTTTTTTTTTTACAATCTTCTTGTGTTATATCATAATAAACCAATCGTTAAATCATCATACGTACTGAAATGAATCGTTGACTTTTATCGGTACAATTTATTTATGTATTTATTATTACAAAAATGCTACAGATCCAGAATAAGTTCACGGAAACAATACCAAATGGTCTTATATAGCAATAATATTGTGGGTCCCGCTTTATGATTTTCTAGTTTACAATATAAATATTCACTTCCGGATTGCTTATGTGATTCACTTTTGGGTATGTAGCATTTTTGTTTATTATTATATCTCCGTTTTTAAACATTTATAGAAATTCACATCATATTACGTTAATGATTTGAATTTTTTTCATTTGTTGTTAGATTCACGTTAGACATATTATATTTATTTATTTATCATTTCACATTTAATTACATAAGTGAACATGAATATAAATAAATTATCATGGTTTCAAGATCCATTGAATTTATCGAATTTAATATAGAATCTTACGAAATCACTGTTTTAGAAACTATGATTTCAAGATCCATCGAATTTATTTATATTTTCTTTTTTATTTTGATATTTATATTATAAATTTCTTCTTGTGTATAAAGTTAGTCCCTCCAGGAGGTGGTGACACGTGGGTGGAGTAGGGTAATTTTTATTTTAGCCCCTTATTTTTTCATTTTTCAATTTTGATTCTTTTTTGGTAAATTTCTTTTTTAGTCCCTTTTTTATTCATTTTATAATAGTTTTTAATAGTTTTTAATAGTTTTTAACATAATATTTCAAAATTCTCCAAAATAAAATATTAAGAGTTAATATTATTAGACATGAGGCCTTTGGGCCTTGTTACGCGCTTATGCATTTGAAGTCCAAAAAAAAAATCCGAAAGTAATAAATAATATTGATTCACAAAATCCGAAAGTAATTTTTATTTTAGCCCCTTCTTTTGTTCATTTTTCAATTTTGATTCTTTTTTGATAAATTTCTTTTTTAGTCCCTTATTTATTCATTTTATAATAGTTTTTAACATAATATTTCAAAATTCTCCAAAATAAAATATTAAGAGTTAATATTATTAGACATGAGGCCTTTGGGCCTTATTACGCGCTTATGCATTTGAAGTCCAAAAAAAAAATCCGAAAGTAATAAATAATATTGATTCACAAAATCCGAAAGTAATTTTTATTTTAGCCCCTTATTTTTTTCATTTTTCAATTTTGATTATTTTTTGGTAAATTTCTTTTTTAGTCCCTTATTTCTTCATTTTATAATAGTTTTTAACATAATATTTCAAAATTCTCCAAAATAAAATATTAAGAGTTAATATTATTAGACATGAGGCCTTTGGGCCTTATTACGCGCTTATGCATTTGAAGTCCAAAAAAAAAATCCGAAAGTAATAAATAATATTGATTCACAAAATCCGAAAGTAATTTTTATTTTAGCCCCTTATTTTTTTCATTTTTCAATTTTGATTATTTTTTGGTAAATTTCTTTTTTAGTCCCTTATTTCTTCATTTTATAATAGTTTTTAACATAATATTTCAAAATTCTCCAAAATAAAATATTAAGAGTTAATATTATTAGACATGAGGCCTTTGGGCCTTATTACGCGCTTATGCATTTGAAGTCCAAAAAAAAAATCCGAAAGTAATAAATAATATTGATTCACAAAATCCGAAAGTAATTTTTATTTTAGCCCCTTATTTTGTTCATTTTTCAATTTTGATTCTTTTTTGGTAAAAATTTTTTTTAGTCCCTTATTTCTTCATTTTATAATAGTTTTTAATAGTTTTTAACATAATATTTCAAAATTCTCCAAAATAAAATATTAAGAGTTAATATTATTAGACATGAGGCCTTTGGGCCTTATTACGCGCTTATGCATTTGAAGTCCAAAAAAAAAATCCGAAAGTAATAAATAATATTGATTCACAAAATCCGAAAGTAATTTTTATTTTAGCCCCTTATTTTTTTCATTTTTCAATTTTGATTATTTTTTGGTAAATTTCTTTTTTAGTCCCTTATTTCTTCATTTTATAATAGTTTTTAACATAATATTTCAAAATTCTCCAAAATAAAATATTAAGAGTTAATATTATTAGACATGAGGCCTTTGGGCCTTATTACGCGCTTATGCATTTGAAGTCCAAAAAAAAAATCCGAAAGTAATAAATAATATTGAATCACAAAATCCAAAAACCTAACGCCGCTGCCGGGGATCGAACCCGGGTCACCCGCGTGACAGGCGGGAATACTTACCACTATACTACAACGACTTTGTTGATATTAAGTTACTATATATGTAGATAAATACAAATAGTCTTTTACGAAAAAGAGCTTGGATGAAAAAGATAAGGTGTGGTGTGGTCTCCCTCCTCCATTAACGGTGTTCCATTCCATCTTTCTCGTGGCATGGCGTGTACGAGTTGCACGAGTCTTCTCCAGCCCTCTACCTCCATTGGATGTCTCCAGTTTCAGCCTAAACCTCACTCGAAGCTTCTTCTCTCTTCATGCATTCCATTCAGACCAAATTCCAAGTCCCTAATTTGGTATGTGGGTTTACTAATGGCTTATTTATTTGCTTGCATTCTTCGAGTGGTCTTTAATTTCTGAATTAATGAAGGTCCAAAGGAAGGAAGAATAATACTGCATGTCAAGCTGTGACCGAAACAGAACCAGAAGAAAATCCTGACGATAAATTAGACTCTTCAGAGGTCAGTATTCATTCATAATTAAATTTCTTTAGAATTTATACTCCCAATTTTCTTTTCTTTTTATTTATTAATCTGATAATAAGTATCTATATTCTAATTTTTTTTCATAGAAGAGTACAGAATTAAATGCTGGTATCGTCTCCGATAATGAAAATGCCGAACCCAGTTCTACCTCAGATAAAGTAACTTAAACACATTTTTTATCATAGTATATTCACTCTTATTCTTATCTTTTTCTTATTTTTATTTTTATTTTATTTTGAAATGAACAGAGTAATACTAATAGTAATGGGCCTGAAATTGCACAGTCGTTAAACAATCTTGAAATCTATGCTAAAATGGCAATGGAGGAATCCAAATCTAAAATAACCGAGGTACTTCTAATCTAAGAACCCTAATTATTATTATTATTATCTTCATGGGATTATTAATTGAAGTAAGTATGCAATAAACATGCAATATTGAATCATCTAGAATTTACGCTACCAATTTTTCTTTTTTATTTAATTCATCCTAGTATAATCACTCTCTAAATTTGAATTGAACAGAGTAGTAGTAATAATGATGGGCCTAAGATAGCGCAATCATTAAGCAATCTCGAGATCTATACTAAACTAGAAAAAGAGGCATCTAAATCTAAAATCACTGAGGTACTTCTAATCTAAGAACACTGATTAATAATTATTATCTTCGCGATATTATTAATTTTGAAGTAAGTATTTAATAAACATGTAATTTTGAATCGTATATTAATCTCATAATATGTATCTAAATTCTAATTTTTGCAGGAGAGTGCAGAATCAAATACTGGTATTGTCTCAGATAATCAAAATGTCGAATCCAATTCCATCTCAGATGAAGTAAATTAACTTTAACGTACCCTTTTTTATAATTTTATCTTAGTATATTTTATTTTTATATTGAATAGAGTAATGACGGTGGGCCTGAGATAGCGCAATCATTGAACAATCTTGAGATCTATACTAAATTGGAAATAGAAGCATCAAAATCTAAAATAACCGAGGTACTTCTAATCTAAGAACACTAATTAATAATTATTATCTTCACGAGATTATTATTATTAATTAAAATAAAGTAAGTATACAATAAACATGTAATTTTGAATCATCTAATATGTAGATTCATCGTAACCACAGGAGAACGCTAAAATAAATGAGGATTTAGAAGGAGATGTAGCAAGCGGTTCTCCTTTGCCAGGAATGACGGTAAAATTCTACCACTTTGCAATTATCATGAAAAACTTCATTTATTTCTTTACTTAAATTAAATTAATTTTCAGCAACAACTCGATGAGGAAACAATGAGGATTCCAAAGGATACAATTGATATTCTCAAAGACCAAGTCTTCGGTTTCGACACATTTTTTATCACAAGTCAAGAACCTTATGAGGTGAGTATTTTTACACTTTCACCCTTCTAAAAGGCTAAAACTCTCATTTCACATCATTACATAATAATAAATTTTAAGGGAGGAGTACTGTTTAAGGGGAATTTAAGAGGCAAACCCGCCGTCATCTACGAAAAGCTTAAGAAAAGACTAAATGTACATTTTCTCTCTCTCTCTCTCTCTCTCTTGAAAATATATCTGATAAATAAAAATAAAAATGCAGGATAAATTTGGGGACGAATTTTCGTTATTTATATTGATAAATCCAGAGGACGAAAAACCCATTGCAGTAATAGTGCCGAGAGTTACCATGGAACGAAGCTCGACTGGTAATTAATCAATGAATATTAATAATTCATTTATTTTCTCATTACCGACTATATGAAATCATTATAAACATTTTTTTTTTTAATTTCGTCATGTAGCGGTGCCAGAATGGTTCGCTTCGGGTGCATTTGGATTGGTGACGGTATTCACTCTGCTTCTCAGAAACGTACCGGCTCTACAGACCAACTTGCTGTACGAGGTTCCTCTCATTTTTGTTACTTTTAATTTTCATTATATTTCGAAAGTAGTTAATATGGTGTTGGCATTTAATGGTGGACCAGGTCTACATTTGACAATTTGGATCTGTTGAGAGAAGGCGTACCGGGCGCCTTAGTCACGGCGTTAATTGTGGGGTTTCATGAAATTGCTCATCTTGTTGTTGCCAAAGAAAAAGGCATCAAATTGGGAATTCCCTATTTCGTCCCTAGCTGGCAGGTAGTTGAAACTATAATGCAGTTTTAGAGGGGCTTTTTTGCAATTTGGGCATGAATCAGGGGCATTTGTGCAAATTTCCTGTAATATTGCTGTTTACTTGCTGCAGATTGGATCATATGGTGCAATTACAAGGATCATAAGCATAGTACAAAACAGAGAGGATCTTTTGAAATTCTCGGTTGCGGGACCCATCGCTGGATTTTCGCTTGGAATTGTTCTTCTCTTTTTAGGCTTTATATTGCCTCCGTTTGACGGAATCGGTCTTGTACTGGACCCCTCCATTTTTCACGAATCATTTCTGGCTGGAGGCATCGGTAAATAAATCGCAACATTTATATAGTCAAACTTCATTTTAGGGTTTATGTATGTCAAATATATATTTTTTTCGCAGCGAAACTTATGTTGGGAGATGCACTAAAAGAAGGGACAAATTTATCGATTAATCCGTTGGTTTTGTGGGCTTGGGCTGGTCTGTTAATTAACGCTATTAACAGTATTCCTGCTGGGGAACTTGATGGGGGGCGCATAGCATTTTCCTTGTGGGGTAGAAAGGTACAACTATTCATTCTTATTGAATTTGCAACACCTATATTATTAATTATTATTATTTATTATTTTTGGAATAGATATCTGCAAGATTGAGTAGCGTAACACTCGGGTTGCTAGGAATATCAGCGATATTTAGCGACGTGGCGTTTTATTGGGTGGTTTTGATATTTTTCTTGCAGCGGGGCCCAGTGGCGCCTCTGTCAGAAGAAATAACGGACCCGGATAATAAATATGTGGCCCTCGGCGTGGCCGTTTTGTTGCTCGGGTTGCTCGTTTGTGCGCCTTATCCTTTTCCTTTCACCTCTAGTGGAATCGAATTTGATCTTTGATTGTATTTACTTTATTTGAATCAAATTTTGGTTTTTGGTAGATCTGATCGGTTGAATAAATTCGATGGAGTAAACTCGGAAGTTATAATACAATGTTTACTGCGTTATTTGTGATAATTGTGTTTATGAGATTAGTTTTCAATTTTCAATTGTAGTGTTATTTGTGATTTTCAGGATTTTCCCCATAGATTTAGTAGAATTATTGTGGATTTGTGTTTATTACTTAATAACAGTTTAGTTTGTGTTTTTTATTGTTATCGTACAAAGTTGGAGTGGAGTTGTAGGTTACCAAACAATGTTGGACAATTATGATAATTCTCCTGTTGATTCTAGAAAATTGTCATGAAAATATCATTGGAAAGTGATTAATAAGAAAAATAATCATGATATTGGAATATTATTGTTTGGCTTGTAAGTAAAAATGTATTTTTCTTTAATTAATTCATTTAATCTTGGCATTTAAATATATGAAACCAACAATATATTTAATTTGGTTATATTATCTAATATATTTTTTAAATTATAAATTAATTTTTATTAACAACATGATTATTTATAACCATTTATACTCTTTTTAAATTAATATTTAATTCAAATATGATTATAATTGATTAGTTATTATATTTATTTTCAATAAATAAATATAATAATTATTTTCCTATAGCAAAATTGTTTAATTATAATTAATTTACAAATAAAGAAAAAAATATTTGAAATAATAATAATCATAACAAATAAGGTTATTATTGTAAATTTGCATGGGAATATAACATTCCCGTCTATTTTCACAGGAATTATTTTTTAATAATTTGATCCTAAACTTCTTTGGTAATATAAGCAATTGCGGCCCTATTAAGATTTGGGATACTCTTATTACATAGCGAAAAGTATCCAAAATCCTAAAAATCGAATCCGCGTAACTTGTTTAGACACGAAAGAACGGTTTCAAAAAATTTAACACGAATTTAGATGATCCGGTGAACGATTTTCGGTACGATTACGTCAGGCGATGCTCCAAGTGACTTGCCCGGATTAAATGTGAAGATCTCGTGATATTTGATCTTCCTCCCTCACAAAAATCGCCTCTTGATTTATTTCTCTATCTGGATAAGGCTTCGTGATTAATAAGTCAATCGTATTAGCCCCAAATTTGAGGAGATTCTCACAACTTTTTATTTCTCAAAATAAATGAATCTCCGCATAATCTCATGATTACAATTTTTCATTTCATATATATTTTGGATACACGACATATAAATAACAAATAACGGACTGTACAAATCATGTCTATTTATAAAACTATAATATATCATAAAATAGTAAAATACACATTTAGAATGTTGATTATAAATCTCTTACTTTGATGATGTTGATAAGATTTAACATCTAAAAAATTAATATTTTAATTTATGATTTGACATTTTTATGAAATGTCAAACCATAAACTAAGATACTTAAATAATAAATTAAGATATATAATTAAGATTTAAAAAATTGTCATGTCATCAAAAAGTATTTGGGAGAGATCTAGGGGTTATACATCACTACTCTAAATAATAATAGCATTAAAGAAGGCGAGCGAAACGAAACTTTCCTCTTGTATAGTTGTCTTGTCTGTTTGTTAATTCCTTTCATCTTTATTCATTATTGCTCACACTGTGAATGAACTTATGTTTGATTTATTGCTACAGCTACGACCTTTTGCCTTTGCCTTTTCCTTTTCTTCTACTTTCTCTTCTTTCTTCTCTCTTGTTAAGAATCACTTTCTCTCTTATTAAGAATCACTTTTCTCTTAATTTGTTGTCTCTTGTTAAATTTATGAAGAATCAATGGCGATGAAGGGATTGGATGAAGCATTTCGCTTAGTTGGTGATAAGCCGTATGATCTCCCATTTTTCATTTTTTTTTTATTATTTTAATTAGTTATTTTGTTCTTTTCACTCCAAAGTGTGAGCTTCATACTGATTAATTTTATACTTGAGCTCCAGATTTAGGATTACAATTTGGCTTTCGTTTTATTTCCGCTTGTAATTCTGCAGTATTAACACATTTTTCTTAGTTTGATTCCAATTTCATTTTTTTTAAACTTTCAGAGGCTTGGAGATCTGGTGTATTGCGAATCATAAATTAGTCCCCATCCCAAAATCTTTGCACGGGAAGTTCTTCTCTGGAAATGCTTACATAATCTTAAATGTAAGTAATCAAAATTAAATTTCTTTACATTTATGTTTCTTTTCGATAATTTTGATTCATAAAAACTCTATTACTACAGACCCATGTGCTAAAAACTGGTGCGCGCCAGCATTACGTGCATTACTGGCTTGGCAGGGACGCAAGTGAGGTACCAATATTCTATTTTATGTGCTCAATATTCTTATTTTTTTTCTCGGGAAATATTTCAAAACCCCCGTCTTTTCTGAAATTTTGAAAAAATACCTATATTTTGAAAACCAAGTTTTGCTCCTACAAGTTCACTTTTCTTGGGTATAAACACGTTTTTCAAAATATAAAAAAAAGACATGGGTATTTTTGAAAAAATTCCCTTTTTCTTGTCAGGATGAATGTGCAATGGCTTCAGAAAAGGCGATAGAGCTAGACATGTCGTTGGGTTCATGCACGGTACAATTCAGAGAGATTCAAGGCTCTGAAACTGGCAAATTATTATCATATTTTAGACCGTGTATAATCCCAATTGAAGGGTCTTTTTCTAATAATAATAATAATAATGATGATGTTAACCGATCTGGGTCTCAAAATTCGTATCCAATTACCATGTTCAGTTGCAAGGGTGACCATGTCGTTCGCGTCACAGAGGTAACAAAAATTATCACAATTCCGTGAAATTTACAAAAAAGCCCTTATAAATCGAAAAATAAATAAATTTTTTTAGGTACCTTTTGGGAGATCATCACTTAACCACAACGAAGTGTTTATAATCGACACTGAATCGAAGGTTTTCCTTTTTAGTGGATCGAATTCGAGCACTCAATCTCGAGCCAAGGCATTAGATGTGGTTCAATATATTAAAGAGAACCAACACGGCTCTCATTGCCAAGTCGCGACTATAGGTAAATTAAATTATTATATATATAGTTTTAAAAAATATGCAAGGCCTTTTTTGTTAAATTTAAATTTTTGTGTTTTTGTTTACAGAGGATGGAAAATTTGTTGGAGATCCTGATGCAGGTGAATTTTGGGGTTTATTTGGAGGATTTGCTCCTATTTCACGTTCTGAAATTCTAGAAGAATCTCAAGATATATTTATCAAGCTTTTTTGGTACATTATATAAGTTACAACGATTAATCTTAGTAACTATTTCTATTTGTGTTTTTAGAATGGTAAATTTCCCTTTTTTATATAATCAGGATAAATAAAGGAAAGCTGGTGCCTGTTGAGGGCCCTACTTTGGATCGAGAAATGCTGAAATCAAATAAATGTTTTTTATTGGAATGTAATGCAAAAGTGTACGTGTGGATGGGAAAGAATACTCTCTCTGCTGAGAAGAAAACTTCTATTTCTTCAATTGAGGTAATACTAATAAGTAATACACTATCGAATAATTGAGTGATTTTTTTGCAATTTAGACATAATGTAGGGGCTTGTGTGTAAATTTACTCTTTCTTTTTAATGTTTTGTGGTTGTATTTTTGTAGGGATATTTGCAGGCTGAAGGGAGATCAACAAGTATTCACACAACTTTTTTAAATGAAGGAAATGAAACAATTGAATTTAAGTCTTTTTTCAAGAATTGGCCTCAAAATTTGCCTCCGAATTTGTATGTTGAAGGAAAAGGAAAAGTTGCAGGTATTTTTATCTTATCATCTGCCAATTCATAAACGTGAAAGGAAGGTTAATTTTGATATAAAATATTAAATTTGAGAAATTTATTTTGGTTGGTTTTTTAGCAATGTTTAAGCAAAAGGGATACGAGGTGAAAGAAATCCAAGATGATAAATCCGAGCCACTCATTACTTGCACTGGTAATCTCAAGGTAAGAATTTACGCTCTTCATGAGAAATTTGCAAAAAAAAGCCCCTATATTATGCCTAAATTGCAAAGAACCCCTCATTTTTGTAATTTAGGGACAATAAAGTGGCTATTTTGCAAAGTTCACTTTTTTATTTTTATTTATTTTGGTTAGTTACTAATACTTTTTATTTTTTGGTTATAATGTTAAATAGATTTGGCTAATTGATGGTGTTGAGAAATCATTAATTCCCAAAGAAGAAAAAAACAAATTATACAATGGAGATTGTTACATTGTAGAGTACAATTACACGCATGATTTAAAAGATTATCATTTATTCTATACTTGGTTTGGCGATAATAGCACTAAGGTACAATTACAAAAAAAACATTATAAATTTTATTGATTTGGTGATTATTTTTGTGTGATTTTTTTTGGATTTATAGGAAGATAGAGAAAGTGCGGTTAATCTTACTGCCAGTTTAGTTGATTCGGTCAAAGGACGTGCCATTATGGTACTTATTTGCAAATATTAGTTTTTGTAAGGTGCAATACATAATTTTAGTATTGATGAAATTTAATATGTAGGCACAAGTGTATGAAGGTGAAGAACCAGATTTGTTTTTCTCAATTTTCAAATCCTTGATTATATTCAAGGTTTGTATTAATTAATTAATTATGCAACCCTAAAATAAAGTCTTCTTATTATAATAATTAGTATTATCAATTTTATTATGCAGGGAGGAAGAAATAAAGCATACCAAAATTTAATCAAGAAGAAAAATGAAAAAGTGGCGTTATTTCGTATACAAGGATTAGGATATGAAAGTGTACAAGCTATTCAAGTCGATTTAGTAAGTACAACAATAATTAATCAATATATAGTTGTAATTATTGATAAAATAAGGGGGTTTATGCAAATTTACACAGGTTTCTTCTTCATTGAACTCGAATTATTGTTATATATTACAAGAGGGAGATTCATTTTATACATGGATTGGGAGCCTATCTACACCCAATGATGAAGATTTACTTTATCAAATGCTCGATAAATTAAACGTATATTATTTCATTATTTTTCTATCTTAGTACCTAATTGTATTATGAGTTATATTAAATTTCTATACATGCAGCCCCTTAAACAATCTATTTTAGTGAGAGAAAACTCGGAATTGGATGATTTTTGGAGAATATTAGGCAAAAAAACAGAATATTCAAAAGACAAATACATAAGATCTACTTCAGAAGATCCGAGATTATTTACTTGTACCCTTGAAAAAGGTATATTCAAGGTACGAATATTTATTTTTCAAATAAAAGGTTTGTTTTATTTTTAAATTCCATTCTTGAACAAATGTCATTTGATTATATTTTTCATTTTTTTAGGCAAAGGAGATATACAATTTTACCCACGATGATTTAACTACTGAGGATTTGTTTATATTAGATACTAATAATGAAATATTAGTATGGGTTGGATTATATTCTAATTACAAATCAAAAGATCAAGCTCTCCATCTAGCCAAGGTTATAATAGTAATTAACTACTTGTATAGTTAGTTACCTAATATCACATTATTATAGAAACCTTTTTAATGTGTCTATTGAATTTTACGCGAATTTCAGAAATATTTGGAGGCGGAGATTATTCATAAAAAGTCAATAAATACGCCTATTTATATAATTGGCGAAGGAAATGAGCCTCCTTTCTTCACTTGCTTTTTTGATTGGGACCACTCTAAACCACTAGTATATATTATTTGAAAATTTTGATTATTATTTGTTAGCTTTTTATATGCATTTTCTTTTCTTAATTATTTCGGCTTTCAATTATCCTTGTAGATGCATGGAAATTCATTTGAGAGAAAGCTAGCACTTATTAAGGGTTCATCACCGAAAATAGAGGTTATTATTTTTCTCTCGATTTACCGATCACAATTTCTTAAAATGAATTTTTTTTGTTTCGTTTATAGACAAATGAAATTAGAGTTGCGAGCCAAGAGTTGATTTCAAATACGAAAAAATTGGAAGCAGAAGAAAAACACGAAGAAAAAAAAGAATTATTAAATGAAATAAAGGAAATATATCCATATGAGAGTCTCAAGGCGAACTCGAGCACTCCCGTAATGGGTATAAACGTGACTCGTCGCGAGGTATATATATGCTTTAATATTTATTGAAAAGTTAATTTATAAAATGGTTCCAAAAATATAATAAGAGTTATCTTTTTTTTTCCAAGGCTTATTTATCGGAGGAGGAATTTGAAGAGAAGTTTGGAACGACGAAATCTCAATTTTACAAGTTACCGAAATGGAAACAGAACAAGGTCAAATCTAGCATTGGCCTTTTCTAAAATATATTTATTTAGTATATAATGATGTAGGATTATTAAAATTAATTCATTTGCGAGTTTGTATTGAGATTTTATGACAGGTTGTCTTATTAACGAATAAATTATTGTTCTTAAGCATTCAATCAGGACCAATACTGATTTTGGTCTTTTTTGAAATTACATTTTTATGCAAAAAAAATGGGGGCACATTAAGAATGATAAAGAGTTGATGCATGATAATAACAGTACTTAATACCACATGATTAAGAAATTCTACATGTCAAAGTCTAATTAATTCTGAACCACAAATCCTCCAAAGCAAAAAAAAGGAAAAAAGAAAAAGAAATCCTTCATTTAAAAGATAAATACCCTAAACTACTCAACAAACCATCAAATTAGATCCCCAAAGTACTACTACTGTTACTGACAAAGACACGACACCTGTCATAATCTGATTGGTAGTTGCCCTTTCTCACCACCACTCACAACAAAATCCTCTTCCACGTCATTTCCTTCCAAGCTTATCAAGTTATTCACGCTCGGCTCCGAGCTGGCATTGCTACTCGTGGCAAGTGGCGAGTCCGACATGCTGATCTGGCGACTCCGAGTGGGACCCACTGATGACGTGCCTCCTCCTGACCTCACGCTGTACATCGACGAAGCAGGTATGTTCGTCATTAACGGGCGCAGATTGTTCGGTATGCTCCTCCTTATATCCTACATCATCATAACAATCATCACAAAACCTCAAAATATCATGTATACCCCTCGAAAATGATATAAATTTATTGATTACATACCATATGCCTCAAGGCCATATCGAGGGATTTCTTCGAAAGGTTCCTCCCGAACCCATTCCCATCTGGCGAGACTGCTGACTTGGCATGACCATGACCTTGACCGTGACCATGAACGCCACCTGTCAGACTGACGTGTGGGCCTACTGACGAGTCGTGATGCTTAGGTGGCGCAAGGCGTCTCATGTTCACCACTCTCTCCACCATCTTGTTCCCAATTGCAACCGGGTTCGGGTTGGAATTAGGGTTTTGGTTCGAGTTAAGATTTTCGGTTGATCTTCTTAAGGTTGATGACGATGATGATGATGTCAGAGGCCCGTTTGACCCGTTTGGTGCTCGGCCTCTGGAAGGAGAACAGGATTGGCGTCGCAGTCTTGGGTTCGATTGTGGGCCCGTATCCACTGACGATGACCTGGCATTATTATGAACGATAAAAACTAAATTATTGCATTTGACCCGCAGATAAATAAAAATTGCGAAAAGGGGCCACGGTCAATGTCAATTTACTATCTTAGGTTGAATTTAATGTCTCTCCCAAGAAAACATAAAAATACCATGGATACTCTTTCAAAGTGAGAAATATCAAGAATACCCCTCTTGTTATTATTGAAACAAAAAAGCCTAATTTGTCCATTCTCCTCCTTATTCAAGCAGAAATAGAACATAATAAAGCAAATGTGGTTTATACGGAAAGGTTTTACACTTGGTAGCAGTAGACACAAAAAAGTAAAAATTACAAAAAGGTCCTTGTAATTAACAATTATAATTTTCCTTATTTATTTACCTGGCGCTGGGAGCACCAGGGCGCCCACGCGAGGCAGAGGAGGGCCGATCCGAGGGCAAACTCGTCCTTAAATTTGGAGGAGCATCGAGACTGAATCCAGGCATCTCTGACGGTTTCCACGGCCGAGATCGCACTGTAGGAGACGCCCCTCTCGACGAAGGTTGCTTGGTCAAACTCGGTTGACTTTGACTTTGACTTGGTCTGCTCATCGGCATTGATCGACCCGTTTGACCCATCTGATTCGAGGTGTTGGTAGTAGTACTAATAGTAGGGTTTCGTCGAGTAGGGGTCGAAGACCGACTCGGTACGGGTTTAGGTTGTGAGGTGACATCACGACCCGTTTGACCTGTTTGAAGAGGAGCGGAACGAGACGGAGTCGATGACCTGGCGGGTATGGTGGAGGATCTGGAAGGGGTGGAGGAACGGGAAACGGGCCTGGATGGTGGCGCGGGTTTCGAAGCGGGTACGGGTTTGACGGGGAGAACGGGTCGGGAAGTTGGGGTGGAGGGTCTAGAGGAGGTGGCTCTTGTAGTTGTGCGGCCAGTTGGCGTAGCGGGTCGAGAACCGCTTGATGAGCCGGGTCTACGGGTGGTAGTGGTAGTTGGTGCGGATGAAGCGGGTCTACGGGTCGATAATGGAGGAGCCTCTTGATGAGGATTCGCTAACTGTAATTCACGAGAGATTAATTTAAGTAATTAATGTTAAAATAGTATATTAGAGAATATGATAGTATACCCTAGATTTAAGATTAGTGGGACGGGATTTAGGAGTCCCGAGACGGTTAACCGGTGACTTTCTCGTTTCGATTGATTCCAAAGACGGTACTAACGGCGTGCCAGGTGGCGTTAATAACCTGTAAAAAGTACAGAAAAGGTAAAATATATATATATATATATATATATATATATATATGATTAATAGTAAATGGATAGATAATTTAAGGTGGTTTAAAAAAGGAACCGATATGGTTTACCAGTCATAGTCGTTCTTGTCGTTATCGCAGTTTAGGAAATCATCAATGCCAGCTTTGCGAATAATTGGAGCATTAGGGACTATTTTGCTATTATTATTATGGTGGTTATTATGATTATACATTGGTACACCCCTTACTCCTCTCATCTCTGTTTGAAATTTCAAAATTAGAAATAGGTATGAATTAGTTTTAGTTTGCAATTGAAGTAAAATTACAAAATTAGAGGTCTAAGAGGTGCCTTCAGCCCTTACAGTGAATATTTCCTATTTTATTGGAACCAATTTGGAAGAAAATAAGCTAGCAATTGGATGAAATTTGAAAGAGAAACAAAATGGGGTTTGAGAGAGAGAAACCTAGAGGTGGATGGATAGTTGAATCCTTATCTTTCTCTTTGTCTTCCTTTTCTCTCTTGCGCATCTCGAGAAACAAAGCCAGCTCGTCGTCTTTCTCCTTTATCACCATTCCTAGCGTTCTCCCACTAACACTCCTGCAATCTCTATCTCTGTCTCTTTCTCTTTCTCTATCTCTTTCTCTTTCCCCCATATTGTAACTCCGGTTCAAACTCATATTCAAATTCAAACTCATCTCGCACACCCCGAAGTAGGAAAATTGGGAACCCAAAATTATTTGTTTGCTAATATCTCGAAAGATTGTAACTTCGTCGCACCCACATTGCAAGATTTCTCGATTTTAATTCTTCCACTCCGCGACGGAAAACGGGGCAAAACCCAAAACAAATTAGGTTAAAATGGTGAGAAGTTCAGATCTAGGTAAGTGCGTGAAAGTCTGTCTATATTTGAGTGAGATGGATAAGTGTAAATGAGAAGCAAGCAACAAAAGGACGAGAAGAAAGAGAATGAGTGAGTGACAAGCGATGAATTTGGGCTTCTTCCACAAATCACAAGCTCCAAATTTGTTTGAAATAATACAAGTATTTTTGAACAAGCAAGGAGAGAGTGGGAGAGAGAGAGATAGAGAGAGGTTTAGGGCATGTGACCAGTTCCAGTAACTCCAAATCATGTATTTTCATCTCAGTCCGATCCTCTCCGTTACAATAAACTGGATGCGTCCATAGTTAAATATTTTCACTTTACTTGTGATAAAGAGTTAAATTTTATTTCCTAAAATATCAAAGTATTTTTTTCAGTCAATTAAACAACACAACTATCGCATCGTCGCCCTATAACAGTTTTGAAAGATTAAACGCAATGTCACAATAAAAATTATGAAAATAACATTTTGGACCGATATAATCAATTATTACAAAAATAGTGTTTTTCCTTTTCTTTGAAAGACTAAACCTTTGAGATTCACGACAACATCACGGCGACCAAAGGTAGTTTTTCTCGTTTTCTTTCTCGTTTCCTATTGACTTTCTGAATCGATAAGAAAGTAACTCTCAAACAAAGCAGATAGTCTTGACCGTCACTCCAGGTCTTCCTTCGAGGAGTGATTATCATCCTTCACTCTAGTGATAAATAGTCAAAGCGAAAAAAAATCGTCAGTCAATTTCTATGTGTGATTGAGTAGTTGTCTCAATGAATAGTTAGCTGATGAGCTAGTCCATGTTGGTAAGTATGAAAAGACATCATTTGGTGGATGACCTGACAAGAAATTTTTTTTATGTATATCTGAAAGAAATGGAATGAATGAGAAAAAATGAATTCGAGAAATGAGAGAAGAAAGACCAGTTTTTGGATAATCTGATGAATATCTATGACGCTTTCTTCGCAAATGATTTACCTTGACATCGCTTATGAAACTTCTCGAAAGCACGAGTGACAAGTCGATTCTCAAATGAGAATATAACATAAATGCTTGCTCGTGGGACAAAAAAAAATGAGGAAAATACTATAAAATAAAACTACAATATATATGAGTTTATGCGATAGTTTCACATTGTTTTTTTCAGAATCAATGAAGCATGTTAGGAGAACTTGCGAGGCGTGTTATCTGGTTAAGGAAATACTTATTGCAAAATAATGAAAATGAAAGTGAGAAGGCATTTATATTTTTCCTTTTTTCTCTCTTCTTCTTCTTCTTCTTCTTATTTTACTTTATTTTTTTTTAAGATTTTTGTTTTAAAATAAATTTTGTCAAAAAAAAACCTAAAAATTATTAAGAAAACTGAATCTAATTGAAAATATTGTATTTGAATTGGTTTTATCCAATTAAAATTAATGAATTAGTGGCTCTAGATGAAAAAGACAAATAATTTAATTATAGAATATAAATAATTTGATCTTAAATCTCATTATATGATTTTGTTTATTTGATAGGATATCAAACCTCGAGTATTCAATAAAAAAAATCTTGTGATTTAGTATGGGATTATACTTTTGCTCGGATCCTAATAATCCCACAAAAATCGGATGTAATTTTTTACAAATAATACATTTATTATATAAATTAATATCTCAACGCATGTCTGTTATAAAGTAATTGTATCGTTATAATGTTCATTTTCGCAAGCTGCTATAAAATAACGTCTATATGCTACGAATAGCTACATAACTATAAAAAAAATATGATTTGATCCATTTGCATCAATACATCAATTCTCAAAAGCAATGGAGATATCCTGAATTTGATAACCAGAGGTGATGTAAAATATTTGGTGTCAGGGGAGGGGATTCTGCTTCCGGATTATTGAACTACAAATAACTAGTAAGTACTAAGTAGTAATTACCTCCAATGCGCACTTAATTTCTGAATACTCCTGGTATTCATTAACGCAATGCTCCGTTAAACATTTAATACGCATATTTGTCTACATCTTTATGAACCGTAGATAGACCAGGAGCAAATAGATTTTCTTCCGGTACACCGAGCCCACTGTGATTCGTCCTCCTGCTCCTGCTGACATTTTTATTATTAAATGCCCCCTCTTTCTGTTTTTATTTACAAAAACGCCTCCCATTCAAATTTGGTCTTATCCTCGAGATACCGAATCATGTATTCGAACCAAACCCGGAATTTCAAATCACATATTTCCCAAAATCGGAATTTTAAATCAAATCCTCGGGACAAACCCGTAATTCCAAATCCTGGATTTTACTGGATATGTGGTTCTAGAAGGGACACGCAGCATTCCCTGTGGCGACCTCTCAAAACACTAAAAAAAAATGCAATAGATGACGCATGACGGCGACTCGTTGGAACTCTAATCTCGCTATTAATCGATGTAATCATGTAAGTTGTTGAATGCACTCGGTGTATAGTAATAATCACACGTTCTCCTTCTTTAAGAGCTCGTTGTTATGTGGAGCACACATTAAAGTTTATACCATGTCCATATAATGAGGAACCGTCTCGTACAAGGAGCGTCTCTTCCCTGTTTCTCCCCATTCTTCCTTTCCCGCCTTCTCTCTCTCTCTTGGGCAACAATGGCGCCGAATCCGAAGACTAGAAATGTGCGGTTCGTGCACAATACGAGGGAAGATGTTGATTCTGAAGTAGAAGAGGAGGACACTTCTTCCTCTTCCGGCGAAGAAGAAGACGAAGTAGAAGAAGAACAGAAGGAGGAGGAGGAGGAGGAAGATGAAGAAGAATCAAACGCCATTCCAGTATCTTCGTTTCGTCACTCTTCCTCGAAGATGGTTAATGATACAGTGGCGATGGAAAAGGAGGCGATTAAGCCCAAAAAGGAACCTATCACTATCAGCCTCAAGAAAGTCTGCAAGGTTCATGTCTCTCTTATATGAAAAATCAAAGCAATATAACTGTAAAGATCACAATTTTCCTCAATTTCGCATTAAATTTGTTTATTTTGTAGGTGTGCAAGAGAAAGGGACACGAAGCAGGATTTAAAGGAGCAATATACATAGATTGCCCAATGAAACCCTGCTTTCTCTGTAAAAAGCCTGGTATTCATGCATTCACTAATCTTCTCATATTAAATTACTTTTCTATGAACCCTAAACCCTAAATTGATATTTGTTTATGTTTAAAGGGCATACAACAATGACTTGTCCGCATAGAGTGGCAATGGATCATGGAGTAATTCCAGCTCAGAAAAGAAGTACCAAAACTTCATTAGATTATATTTTTCAGCGCGAATTAAAAGCCAAGGCTCCATCTTTGGTAAATATATAATCTTTACTTAAAATATTATTTATATTTGTTGATGTATGTATGGATTTTATTTTCTTAGATGAAACCAAAGTATGTGATACCAAATCAATTAGAATGTGGAAATATTCGGTTTCACAGCAGAAGAATTACTTCTCTTGAATTCCACCCATCTAATAATAGTAACATCCTTTTATCAGGAGACAAGGTAATTAATATTCATTAATTAATTGATTTATATGTAGTTTCTATTATAATTTTACTATTTTTGTTGGTGAATAGAAAGGGCAAATTGGGATTTGGGATTACGTGAAGCTTCACGAGAAAACAATATATGAATCTGTACACAATTGCATCGTTAACAATATAAAGTGAGTAACATAATATTCTATAAATAAATCTTCTTTTCTTTCGAAAAGGAATTTAATTTGTTTTTTTCATTTTATTGAATTTAGGTTTGATTTGAGAAATAATGATAAGATATATACTGCATCTTCAGATGGGACAGTGAGTCATACCGATATCGAAACTGGCCTCTCTTCTCCTTTATTGAATCTAAACCCTAATGGCTGGAACGTAATTATTCTCTCTTTTCTCCTTTATAAATGGAGGGGCTTTTTTGAAAAATTTGAAATGAATATTAATTTGATATTTTTTTTTTGTCAGGGGCCAAATACATTTCATATGATATATGGAATGGATATGAGTCATGAAAAGGGACTTGTATTAGTTGCAGATAGCTTCGGATATCTTTACAAGTAATTAACTACCAATTTCTACAAAAAAACTTAATAAAGAATGGATATGAGTCATGAAAAGGTTTAATATTTTTTCTTTTTTATATAATTATATTTTTATTATCATTCTTTTGTTAATAAAGATTGGATAAATTGACGAAAAAGTTGGTAGAAAAGCCAATATTGATTCACAAAAAGAGAAGCAAGGTTACGGGCCTCCATTTTAATCCTGCCATGCCAGATCTCCTTTTGAGCTGTGGAAATGATCATTTCGTAAGATTAAATAATATAATATCTCATTTTTTTTTTAATTTAGGCAATTTGCAGAGTAGCCCCTAAATTATGCCTTATTTGAAAAAAACTACGTGTAAGGGCTTTCTTACAAACCTAACATAAATTGATTTCGCAGGCAAGAATATGGGATGTGAGGAAATTGGAAGCAGGTTCATCCCTTGCCAGCTTGACGCATCAACGCGTGGTGAACTCTGCGTATTTCTCGCCGATAAGTGGGACCAAGATTCTGACGACTTCTCAGGACAACAGAATCAGAGTATGGGATTCTGTTTTCTCGGATTTGGGGATCCCGAGCAGAGAAATCGTGCACAGTCATGATTTCAATCGACACTTGACTCCTTTCCGCGCCGAATGGGACCCCAAGGTATACAAATAAAAGATATGGGTTTTTTTTTTAATAAAATTACGCACTTTATATGATTTTTATATTGTCATGTAGGATGAGAGTGAGAGAGTGGCGGTGATTGGGAGATATATAAGTGAGAATTACAATGGAGTTGCATTGCATCCTATAGATTTTATAGATACTAGCAATGGCAAGCTTTTAGCAGAGATAATGGATCCGGATATAACAACAATTAGCCCTGTTAACAAATTGCATCCACGAGACGATCTTCTTGCTTCTGGTAGTTCACGGTATGTTAATTTAATTTAATTTCACGTGTATTTGACTATTTGAGTGAGAGTTTAATAATGTTTTTTTCTCAGGTCTATTTTTATATGGAAGCCAAAGTTGGAGGAAGAAAAAGAAGGTGAAGATGAGTTAAAAAGGAAACATAGAGAGTTCATTTATGGAAATAGTAGCGGTAAAAATAACGGTAAAAAATCACGTGATGATTATAGTGATGATGATGATGATGATTGTGGTAAAGGTGGTAAAAAGAGAAAAAACGCGAAGAAAAGTGATGCGAAGTTTACGCGCATTGCCATTAAGGGTAAAGGTAAATCCAAGATTTGAAACTAGGGTTTTCTCTTTGGTGGATTTTTTAGTTTTTGCGCGAACTTTTGAAGAAGGGGGTATTTTGTTTTGTTTTGTAAGATACATGCTTCCCCTAAAAAAAAAATGCATCTTCTCTCGATGAACGATATCAAATTATTATTTTATTTTATTTTGAGTAATATTAGGATGATAGAGGCCTTGGGCGAAAAAGATGGCTAGGGTAATTTGGTTATGAAAAATCACACTTTTGATACAGTTCAGCAAATTAGTGTGAATATGATCACACATCTCATACAGTAAGGGTAGAAATCATGTAAATAAATAGTTGTTCGAATTCTTGTATCCTATTACTTGTTAAATGCGATTATATGTTTATTTCCAGTTTTATTTTTTGTTGCTAAGACATTAGGGGAAATCAAGTAAACTCTGCGATATTCATATATATTAGTTATTTATAAATTAGTCATAAAGAACATAACCAGTTTGTTTAATTTGTTATTATTGGTTGCCAATCGTGGGTAGAAAAACTTCGTGGTTCGATAGAAGCACCGAAGCTTCTTTTTCGAAGAAAGGAATAACCAACTATGAAATGATGAATTGCCCAAAACAGCTAGAAATTGAGGCCCTGAGAGAGTGTAGATAAAAACCACTAGAAATTTCGATGATTGCAACAACAAAAAGGTTACATGATGAAGTTTTGGGATTTAGATTAATTATGGTTTGAAATATACAAATTAAGTAATTTTAGCATGATTATAAATTTATAAGCAGAGAGAGATATAGCAAATAGTTTATTTATATTTTTATTAAATGGTTAAAACTTTTTATCCAACATTCATGTTTCATGTTAATAAATTTCGAACACACTACCTATAATTAGCCATTTTTAATTCTGGATTCTCTCTCTTCTCATGCTCTTTAACATTGGTTGCTCTCTCTAAATTCGAGGTAGTTTTTGGGTTATTAATTTCTGATAAAGAGTATATGCCTGTGCATATTCTGTGCAGATTGTTGGCCGTTTCGGTTTTTTTTTTCGTGTCGTTTCGATTTTTTTCCCTAGCTTTTTTCGTTTCGGATTTTTGTTACAGTTTGAAAAGGTGACGCTAGTTGTTTAAATGGATGTTCGGCTTTTCATGAACATCCTTGTCCTGTGCTTTTCGTCTTTGTTTCAAACATTTGTGTGGATCTTCGAATTTTTCGGATCACTTTTTTCGTCTTTGAATTTTTGTTGCAGGCTGAAAAGGGGACGGACTGGTTGTGTAGATCGATGTTCGGCTTTTCGTGAACATCGACGTCATGTGCTTTACGTGCTTGTTGCAAAGATTTGTAGGTTTTGGTCTTCGCGTTGTGGATTTGTATTTGATTTTTTTTTTTTTTCGAGTTTGAAATGGGTCTGCTAAACTATTATACGTCCGTCTCCCTGTATCTGTGTTTTTTTTTTTTTTTTTTTTTTTTTTGGTAAAAAACATTTTCATTCTTTAAAAAAAAAAAAAAAAGTAAATGTCAAGAAGATATTTTAAAAATGCTCACATGACTAAACTTTGCTGTAACACGAGTGGAATTATATACTGTGTGCTTGTATGAAAGTACTGAATTTTCTTTTTAAATATTTCAGTTAGTTTTAATCCTGCAATTAAACATAATAATGTTTTGTGCATAAATATTACCAATAAAACACACTCAAATATTCTGAAAGTCCAGATAAAGAGGTCTAAGAAACAATAATACTTTCTCAAATATTCTGCAATTTAATGTTTCATTAGTCATGCCATTTAATTTTATTGTATATTAATAAACACATGCTAATAAAATCATTATTTGAATGAATGTTAATTTGGTATGGAAATCCATGTGTTAAATGTCGTGATATCCATATTTGCATGAAATATATGTTATGTCATGATATCCATATTTACACGAACGTTAATATGCTCCATGATTTTATTATTTGTAATTATTTATGCCTTACTAGCTTTTTCCCCACGTAATTGCACGAGAGTTTTTAAATTCATTGGCATTTATTTATTTATTTTAATACGATTCAATTCAGATCCAAATAATTGTACATTATATATTAGTTGCGTGATACCATACACGAACTATGAATACATTGAATATAAAATGCATTAACATAATACACAAAATATTAAAACTTCACAACAAAACAATAATTAATATTATATAACTTTTAATGATATTACAACATAAATGTACGAACATAATATTCAAACTCAGGAATATTTAACAAAATAACTGGTAATGTTACACAATTTTTAATAACAACATAAACATAACAATAACAATTACAATAATATTATGTTTTTAATTATGTAATTATTAAAAAATAACACAGTTGAATGCATCCTAGACAAGAAATGCTTTCATTGAAGCATAAAATATTTCAATATGAGATGTTTGTCTCAGTAAATTATTATCTTTATATATTTTAAAACAACAACCGTATGAATTGTTCAAGAGCCGGCCATCTTCAGACGATTATTGTTGTAAAATCGCTCTATTTTTTATACATCATCGAAAAAATCAAGATAGTGGAATAAGATGATGACGATGATGATGACGACGACGACGACGACGATGATGATGATGATGCTTTGTTCTGTAGCCTTTCACATTTCGTCTGTGACGTTTAGGTTTGTGATTTTCGAATTTACAATCTTCGGACAAGATGTGCTTAACTTAGTAAATCATGATACGTTGCGGATGGTAACATCATTATTGTCTACTATCATATTCATTGACATTGTCATTCTTCACGTTGCATAATTATTTAATTCTATTTTTGGACTTTTTGCTCGTTTTGACATTTTGTATCGGTGTGTCTAATTCGTACTTGTATTTTGCCATTATTAATAGTTTTATTTCTATTTTATCTATGCATATGTATTCGTATTAATTGATGATTCGTAGTTCGTAGTTCAAGAACATATTTGTGTTTGCCTCCGTATTTATAGTTATATTTCGTGTTTCTATTTTGTACTTGTATTTCATATTTGTGTTTCGCAATTGTGTTTCATATTTGTATTTACGTTTCTATTTCGTGTATGTATCTGATTGAAATTGATTAGTGCATTACATAAAAAGAACTTTTCGTGTTGCATAATTACTTTAAATCCTTAAGAATCATAATGTCATCGTCGTCATTCTTCATGTTGCAAAATTATTTAATTATATTTTTGATTTTTTACTCGTTTTGGTATTTTGTATTTGTGTGTTTAATCTTACTTGTATTTTATATTTTTGATTTTTTACCGACGGGCCCAGTAGTGAGCTAGGGCCGACGGACTTCCCCCCTCTCCTCTCTATTCCCTCTCCCGAGCCCATTTCCCTCTTCTCCCTCTCTCTTCTCACCCGAGCCATCTTCTTCGTTTAGGTTTAGTGAACAACCTTCTTCTTGAGCCCCTAAATCGAGCCTCTCAATTTTGACCCGAGCCCTCTTCTCAGAGCGAACGTTGGTGGTGGTAAAAGCGCGGTCTTGGAAGCGTGAAGCTTGGTCTCCATTTCCGTCTTCTTCGATTTGTTTGGAGGTATGATTCTATGTATTAAATATTTGTAGTTGATTTGTAAATAATTTTTAGGTAATTTTACATTAGTTTTTTCATCTGAGTAGCTGTAATTTTTTTTTTTAAGTTTTTCGACCTAAAATGTTTTGAATTTCTTTTTTTGGGTCTGATTATTGTATATTTTCAAGAAGTTATTTATTCTTTTTTTTCAATTTTTTTGAACCAGGATTATAATTTTTTCGACCTAAATTTTTTTTTTCTTAATTTAATTGCTTTCTGGATTCTCTGATTTTTATTTTTTTTAGATTTGACTTCTAATTCTTTTTTAAATTTTTCTAATTTCATTGCTGCTTGTATTATGATTTTTTTTTTTCAAACACATAACAGTTACACGGCGGCGATGTCTTGGCTGATGCAGAGGATCTCCGCCCTGACCGGTCCGGCGATGGATGCGGCGATGGCGATTCAGACTAGAGGAATTAGAGTTCAGGTGAGGGACGGAAATGTGGAGCAAGCGTTGAGAGTGATGGAGCGGAGAATCCGATCCAGCGGAATGGAGCGTCTGATCAAACGCCGAGTCGAGCATCATCTGAAGAACTCGGAGAAGAAGGTTCTGGCGAGGAAGAATCTTATGCTCAAGGTCAGATCGCAAGAAATGGGCCGGAAACTTCGCACCATCCTCATGAAGAAGATCAGGTTTGTCTTTCTTTCTTTCTTTTTCTTGGGTTTTCTCCCCCCTTTTGATTCTTGGGTTAATTGAACATTGATTTATCTTGGTTAATTATTGAAAATTATTGGTAATTGACATAAGATCAAAAGTAAATTGGAGAGTTTATGTATTTGCTAATTCGAGCATTTGCTTTTTTTTGCAGGGATATGTGAGGAATTTTGCTTGCTAAAATATGAAAATAATTTTTGTCATTGTTAAGGTTTGTGAGAGGTTTTTTTATTTGTATTAATTTTAATGTGACGTTTATTTTTCAATACTTCTAGTTTATCTTGTAGACCAACATAATCAGATTATTGTTATTATTGTGTGAATTTTACTTTCAAATGGAATTGAGAAAAAAAGAAATGCTCAATTTATTTGAATTAATAAAGAAATAAGTGAACTTTTTTTAAGATTGAAAAATACAATTTTGGGCTCATATAAATTATTTTATTTTGTAATTATAAACTTATAAGAACAATAGTTATTTGTAACACGAGTTCGATGTTGTACAAATTCTGATTAAGTGATTAATCATCGATTCCTCGACTCGTTCAAATAATCGGTTTTAAATTATTTTTTTGACCGATTTTTATTTTCCGACTTGATGCATAACTCAAATTGTGTTCATATTTCATTTTATCTTTACAATCTGAACTATAATTATTAGTATTTTGAAAAATATAATATTATATACGAAATTTTTTTGCAGTACAGATTATATGCGAAAATATAATATTATAAAAAAGTATTGTTAAAATTTAACCAAATTTAAAATTATTATTAAAAAAGATTGAGAAAAAATTATTATTAAATATTGATTTAATTTAAGATTTAATCAGAATACAAATATTTTGACTTTAAAATTTGAATTTTGATGTTTATGTATTCGTTCTGTTACACGTCTTTTTACAACATCGCAAAGTCCCCTGACCCATAATTATATTAGTTTTATTACTACTAAGAAAATCAGTACAGTACAATCAAAACGAGGAAAAAAAAATCAATAAATACGAGAAGTCTTCGTCGACGAATTTTTTCTCAATCTTTTTTAATAATAATTTTGGGCTCATACAATTTAGGTTTTTTTCAAAATTCGTAATAATTAATAAATAATAAAAATTTAAATTATTAATTTAAATTAAAATAATTAATTACTATTTCACCGACGGCCGATCGGTGATTAAAGTGCCCGTCGCTAATGAAGAAACCGTCGGTGATAAATCTGGGCCTCGGGCCGTCGGTGATATAGTGCGGTCGGTAAAAGATTTTTTACCGATGGGCGGTAGTAGAAAAGATCCCCTTATTACCGACGGTTTTTTTTACCGACGGTTGGCGGTCGGAAATATCAATACCTACGGTTTTTCCCATTAATACCGACGGCCAGACCCGTCGGTAATGTTGAAACCTGTTTTGAAGTATGTATATGTGTTTGTAATTTGATCATGTTGTTGCATTCTATCAATAAAGATTGATATTCGTATTAGTTGATGATTCGTAGTTTTTAGTTGATCTGTTGTATTTTATATTAATTCATTATCTTTGTGACGACCAAATATTTTATTTTGTCCTAACCGGGGGCGAGTTTCCATTCTACGCACATTGGTCGATCCTTCTATCATTTCATCATTTAGCCCGGTGTTGATAAGAAAATACTCAAAGTCATCACAAACCAATAGAAGCCTCGCAAAGGCTTTCTCCAACCTTTTCATGTTTTTATCTCGGAAGATCATAGATTTGAGGACATTAGCGAAGGACGATGCAAATCTACTGATCTTGCCCTTCCCTTTCATTTTTTTACGAATTATCACGGCCTCGAAATCGTCATACGCGTCTTCAACTTTTGAAGTAGCAAGTTCTAATTTCTTAAGCCATCCCTTGATCCATGTTTCGTAATTGATGAGTGCTCTCTGCGCCGCCATCATTTGATCCAATGTCACGGCGCGTATCATCGTGCTGATGGCCGCAGGTGAAAGCTTTACACCGACGCTCGCCATTATCAGAGAGAGATTTGGAGATCGGAGCCTTGCGCAATTTGGAGATCGGAATCTTTTGAGAGATTGGCTAAATTTAGGAATTTTTGTGCGACAGAAGCAGTCTTTTGAGGATGTTAAACTTAGTAACTAATTAATGCTTGTTTTCGCGCGATGCAAACAACTTTTTTTCCTGAATTAATTATTGTTAATTAACTGATTTGTTACGATTAAATTTAGTAATTAATAATTTTCAAATTGTTAATTTGCACGATATATTAAAATTAGTCATTAGCAAATTTATTAATGTTAGTAAATGATCACATTCAAATAGTAAGTCTATTTTCTACAATATATTAATTATTAATTAAACAATATTTAGTAACTGATTTGTTAATACTATTGTTAATTTCTAATTGCCACATTTTTTTATGGATGGTTTATTTTTATAAATTATTTATTGGAAAGGTATTGAGTTGGATTTTTGAGATTTTGAAGAAAACAATGTAGTTATTTTGAGTTGGGATGGATGTTTTTTCTTAACAAATGATGATTTTGAAGGTTCTGTGATCAATGAATGGAATCATATTGTTCGAAAAAGAATTTGGTTCGGTACTTTAAGGATGATGCATTCTTTATCCCAATCAGATTCTTCTAATTTCTTCATGAAATCTTCAAATTCCTCGTCCAATTTCAAGAGACTTTCTTCAATCCATGAATAAATCTCATCCATTGATTTGTAATTGTGTATTTCATGTTTATGCAACCAATATACTTGCCATATACTTCTCAATACTTCTATATTACTCGCCCCCTCCTAAAAGTAAAACAACACAAAGTTGTAGTTCATCGAAAAGGAAGAAAAATAGTGAATTTTATTTTTATTTTAAGAAATAAAAACCTTGAATGTAACAAAGAAAGATGGTCCTTGTGAAGAACTTCCATTTTGATCCATGAAGAGAATGTACTTTTCTTTCGAATATAACTTCAGAAGCTCCTCCAACTATTCCAAATAAATTTATTCACTGTTATTACACTAATATTTACAATTAAGTCCCTAAGAAAGTCAAAATTACCATGTGGGTGGATCTCTTATGATCACTTATCATCGTCTCTATTGAGACGCTAAAAGAAATTCGTGGTCGCGTGAATTTTTCCCAAGATAATATATTCTCTTCTCGGTTACACTCTTTATATCCTGCATTAACAAATAATATCTCATGATCAATAAGTTAAAAAACAAATTAAACCCCTTTATATTTACACCTAGAATAAATATTAAAAAAAGAAATTACTAACCAGGAACCTTGTTGTGTAAAACGTGTGATTTCACAAGAATCCGTGCTCTTTTCAGGTTTATCTAACGAGATTAAAAATGATTAAAGAAGCTGGCAAGTCATCAATATACTCCTGATAATTGAAAAAAAATAATACAGAAAAATAACCTTACAGTGCGTAACTTGAGAACAGAGAGAGACTTGTATCTAAACCAGAGATGCAACAGTCTCACACTTAACCACGTAATTGCCAAATTCGTATATGACGATTTTACCCCTGGCGTGTCCTAACATTATCACATTTGAAATTTCTCGTTCACTCGATGTAAATAGAATAATTTCAGAAAATAATGGTAAATATGCAAACAAACCACTATATCATATCTCAATTCATGTAGGGACTTTTTTGCAAATTTATCCCTAAAAATATTTTACCATGATTAATATTCCGAATATGAGACCAACAACTTGCGCTGCCACTTCCCAGACTTCTTCCTGCCCAAAATGGAATATTATCGAATTTATTAGAATAATTAATATAAATTAAATAAGTAACCAAATTTTTTATATATTGAAAAATTATAAAATCATTACCTTAGCAGCTATTTCTCCAAGATTAGAAGAAATGGCAAAATGATTTTGTATAACCCTAAATGACGGGTCTTTTAATCCTCTTCCTACTGCCTAGTTAATAATTTGGAAATACATACAATTTAATTTAATAATATATAATATAAAAATAGTATATATACCTTGGCGAGATTTCCTAGGGACGCAAGTGGGAGAAAATAATCGGGATAGAGAGGCGTACACAGTTCAAATATGCTGCACATATATGTACGAATTAACATGACAAGTTTTGTTTGTCAAAATTTTGTACGATTTCATTATGGTAATAATATTATAAATATATTAACGATTTTGACCTGCCAGCACTTCCAACAAAATCAGCATACATGCGCCATTTTTTTGGATCATCGTCAAATAAAGCACCGAATCTACCACCTAAATTAACATGTTTCTAAATTTCATAACCATTCATGTTTTACTAAAAAACTTGAAATTTAAAATAATGGGAGTCAAAATTCGATACCAATTAAGAAACGGCCAATTGCTCCTATTCCGTCCTTGGACACCCACCTGATTCATACAATAATACAAGTAGGAAATTTACATAAAAATCCTTGCATGGTGCCTAAATTGCAAAAAGGCCCCTGTTTTATTACAACTGCAAAAATACCCCTCAAATTCCATTCTTAAGAAATATATTAAACAAAAGCTCCACCCTTTTATTGAAGTTAATAACTTCGAATTTCTCGAGAATAGAGGGGCTTTTTGCAATTTTCGATAATGCAGGTACTCTTTTGCAAATTTACCTAATAGCTGCAGCCGAAGCTGCGGCAGTAGCCGCCGCAGTACTTCCTGAAAAAGTACCCACTCCTACAGCCTGCATGCAACAACAACAAAAAAATATTATTTATGAAATATTAAAATATGATACACAATTACACATTATTTGCAATTTATAAAGTATAAAGCATTGAATATTTATGAAAAATATTTATTACTTTCAAAAGACTAGAAGTGACGAGTGTATGGCACACCCATCCAGTTACGTTCGTAGGGAATTGTAATAACATATACTCAAAATAATCATCTGAAACTGAACCTGAATAATAATTGAAACAAAATAGATCTCAAAAATTTGATTTAGAATTTATATTAGTTGAATTTAGGCAAGTTTGTTATGCATATATACCAGGATAACCAGCTGGAAGCACAAAATCCTTTACGAAGGTAGGAGTTGAGAATGATTTGTCTTCTCTTTGACGTGATTTTGTTGGCGAATCATTTCTCTCCCATAAAGTTTGTAATTTTGAGTTATCATCTAGCAAATATCTGGTAAAAAATGAAGTAATACTGGTATATTATAATGGTATACTGTATTCGAAATTGATGGCTAGTTTAAATATAAAAGAGGATTGGAAACAGGCCTTTTGGAGGAACCGTCGATATATCTCTCAACCAGTAAAGACTGCGCCTTTCTGCATTGATACACCATTTATGATCGAACTGAAAAGAACGAAGAAAATGGGCGAGAAATGAAAAAACTTGTTTATCATTTACTTGGTTTTGGCGGGAGGTTTGTCTTGCTTGTCGGACTGAGTATCGACGCAAGCTTTAATGGCGGTACGATGTTTTGAAATTGAGCTTCGATTTGAGCCATGGATATGGACATGGACATGGAGATGGATTGTGTCGTATCTTATCATTTCATTTACAGAGAGCATTGGATACCATAAATTCTAACTTCTGAGGGGAAACTCTGGTTCGCATCAATCAGGATTACTAATCCCGGGTTTTTCGTAACCTGGATTTCATTTCTGGATTTACAACAAAAGTGAAGAAATCTCGGGTTTCCACTGAAAAACACACTTGTGCCGTGAATGATCAATTTTTTTTTTTGTTTTATAGTGATTACATCCCTGAATATTTTTCTTCCACATCCTTGATGATGTGTATATGATTTAAGATTTTAATTTATAATTTAACACATTTAAAATTAACACACGTAAACATGATTTTACATCTTAATTTATGTTTTAATTATTTTCATTTATAATTTAACATAAAATTAAGATGTTAAATCATGAATTAAAGTATTAATTTGTAAGGTGTTAATTTATATTCACATCATCAAGGATGTGGATGGGAAGATAAGGGTATGTCCAACATTTTCTTTTTCAATTTTTTTTATTTTATTTCAAGACAACACGTTTGTAGTGTGAACGATAGCACTTTTGCTTTTTAAGACAGAGTGTCTCGTGTTAAATAAATGGTTGTTCAATTTCCATTAACACATTAATTATTTTTCAATAATATTATCATTAACATGTATTTCAAAAGTTTGATATTGCTAACATGTTGGAGAAAACCAGGTAAATTATAGAATGTAATAAATACTAATTTCAGATTTTAATAAATATTAATCAGAAAGTCTACAAACTCCCAAATATGCCATAAATCTACACCCGAGATTTCATGTTTTTTTTGGACCGAGCCACGCTTACTTTGTATTTTTTTTACGACGTGTATTTTGAAAATATATTTGTCATCCCGCATAATATTAATTTCTAAGTAATTTCATATTTTACTTATTTATTTTTCACTTTTAGGATACAATGAGATTTAAGTATATGATTTAATGTATGAGTGGCGATAGATATCTTTTTTAGAATCCTCTAGCCCAATTGATGTGTTGGTAAAGATATTAATTAGTAGTGCTAAATTATGATTATTTTTTTTTGTTGTCTTTCTATATAGGAGGAAAAAAAAAATATTAACCGTTTCGCAATTTATTGATGAATTGAACGTTTTTATTAAAATTGATTACCACCATTCTTTTTGTAATTAAATTTAAATTTTATAAATAAGAAAAAAGATTATTTGGATGGATTAATTCACTATTTACCATCTGTGAAACGTATGAAATTTAATAAAAATATAAAATAATAAATAAGCTAGATTTACCACTTGGTAAACCCGAAATGTAGAATTTGTTATTATTAAATGTATTTAATAGTTTTTTTACCAACACATCAAGATTTGTGGGGGATTTTAGAGGGGACAAGTATAATTTTTCTTATTGTATTTAGTAGTCATTTCAATTTTCGTTTGTGGGGTTCAGTCGACTTCATAAAGAAAACATAGTGATTATCGGTAAAAAAAAGAAAAAAAAAAAGAAGAAGAGTAAATGGAATCATAATTAAATGTATTTAAATTGCGTGTTAGTAACTTAGTATATGAAAAAACATAATAATTGTTAGCGTCGAACTGATTTGATTTTAGCTAGTATTTGGTATCATAATTAAAAATAAGATGTGTGTATATTATTAGTCTAATTTTCTCTCACACACACAAATTTACTCTTAATATCATTCAAACTTGATAATTGAATGTATTCATTAATTACAGAAATTCTCGTCGGATCACACGGCTTAACTTATTTACGCAATAAAAAGCGACATACCGAAAGCCATACGAGGAATGTTGACTGCATTATTGATCTCTATCAGACCCGGATCGCTCATTCTTGTAACCCCGCCTTGAGTCAGCATATCAGCCGGTACACGCTCAAGCGCCAGCTTCTTTAACAATTCATTCCTACTCAGGCGTAACGACGTCCATGACGACACATCCCCTGAATTAGTGTGAGTAATCAAATTTCCAATACTTTCGCATGAGATCGGCGTAAATAAACGGTCCTCCGAATTGTATAAAATGGGCTATTAATTCAATTGTGCTAATTGGAGAATTATCATGGATACTTGGTATGTGATTCAATTAACAGCCCACCTAATTAACGGCCAATCTAATATAACGATCCATCTAATTAACGGCCCATTGAACTAACGGCCTGTTCAAATTGGTATTTTCACAATTGACGTCTCAATTAATTAACGGCCCGTTAATGCTAATTAACCCATTTTTTTTTTAAAGGACATTCAATCCAGCCCGGCATTAATCCAACCCACCAACCAACCCATTTTCCCAAACCTCTTGGGCCTCTAGAACAGCCCGATTAAACAATATCCCAATCTGCAATTGCTGACTCATCGAGGAGTTCTTGTTGAAATATGGTGGCACAGTATATGCCCTCATTGGGATATTGTTTAATCGGGCTGTTCTAGAGGCCCAAGAGGTTTGGGAAAATGGGTTGGTTGGTGGGTTGGATTAATGCCGGGCTGGATTGAATGTCCTTTAAAAAAAAAAAAAATTAAATCGGGCCCTTTGGTATTTGAGTCCAGTTCTATAAAATTAGGCCTGTTTGGCCTTAATTGGTCGATTGATTGGGTTAGTACAGAATTTTGAATTATCGGGATATGTGCTCGAAACTGGGTTTATCTTCTCCCTCTTTGTTTGAAAGAACCATTTGTGTGAGCAATGGCGCTAGGGTCTTCAAGCAGGTATTAATCCAAAATGACCGAAGTATTTTTTGGTGGTTATTAATGTCGTGATGTTATGTGGTTTAGATTTGAAGGTGAGATGTGCGTATTTTCAAAGCCAACGGCTGGTTCTAGGGAAATGGAGGGGGTATACAATCTGTGCGCAATTACTGAGATGGAGGAACCAATTCCTGATGGGTATAACATGGATAATGTTATCCGGTACGTGGCTCGACGGACGCACTCAGTACCTCGAGAGTTCAGTTATGTAGTTTCCGGGCACAAGTTGTTCTTGCTGAGTTTCCCTTGCCGCTACATTAGGGATAAATTTCTTGGCGACATTAGCAGAGTTCGGATAGACGGATGTTGGGTTGATTTTAAAGCTTGGAGGCCAACGATTAATTCTGTCGATTACAAATTCTCGAAGAAGGTAACTGTTTGGCACGTAATTAGTGCGGCAATTTGGACCTGATGTGGTTAATTATAATCTGATTAATGTGGACCTGATGTGGTTAATTGTGATATGATTAATGTGGACGATCGTTTTTGCAGGCGTGGATAAAAGTTTTTAATATGCCGGAACACTACTATTGTTTTGAAAAGCTCGAAGAGATTGTTATGGGATTTGGTAGATTGGTAGAAATCGATTCGGAAAAGGTGAAGTTCGATGTCGGAAGTCTCGATGCTCTAATCGACTGCGTGGACATAAATATGGTAGCTGGAACTAGGAAGTTTTACTACGATTATTGTATGGTCCGTGAAATAACTATTGTAGTTGAGCTCGATATAGGGTTTCAGTGGTATTTGGAGTTGGGGCTTGATAATGTGAGTCTTTCGTATGTTGAGAAGTATTGTATTGCTAGGGATGCAAAGCGGGGTTGCTGATGTAGTATTTAGGATGGCGATTTAGGAATGTTTGTTGCTGGTGCGAAGAGGGTTTTAGGATGTATTAAATTAGATTGGATAATAGCTATTAATATGGTATTTTTATTATATTATGTTTTATGATGTAGTAATGTAGGTTGAATGGAACAACAGGAAAAATGTTTTGTTGGGCGTTTGACGTTACTACCCATTTGTGTAATTCGTTGTAATGTTGTTCGGAGGTAATATTTTGAAAAATTTATGGTATTAGTTGTGTTGTGGTGTTAAGTAATATTGTTTTGTATGAAAATCGGGGTTGATTGAATTTAATATGTTCTTTTGATGAATAAAATGTTAACAAATTTATTGGAAGTATGACTGTGGACGGTGTGTGACGAAGTGTGGAGTAATAAGATGGGGAATAACACATGTTGGAGCCATTGACCAATTTGCATCGTTTGTAGTAACAGACGCTAATTACTTTAACCCTCGTGACGTGGTAGTTAACAAATTTGATGAGTGATGTACCATAAATATATGATCGGAATGAAAATTTCAGTTTTGCTAGTTAGTGCATATATTGTGTAAGTGTCGTAAATATGATTTCCCGTACTCGCAAGAATGGGAATGGGTTATTGTGGGTGAATGTAGGATTGCCCTATACCAAATGAGAATACGATTAATAGAACGATGCAATTAACAGTAGGAAAGAACTTAGGATTTGGTGATTAATCGAAAATACAGAATGTTGGAAAACAGGACGCAAAATAAGTACTGTTACAAAACCATCTTGTTTTCGAAATAAGGACATTATATGGATAATAGGACTAATTGAAAGATTCCGGATAGAACCTAGATCCAATAAGGTTGTACAGGATACGTCCGCGGTCGGAGATGACTTCGTCTCTGGAGAAGGTAGTGCTTCTTTGGTTAACCAAGCAGTCGATAACCTTGGTACAATTGATTGCACCGTCGACTGAAAATTTCCCCTGTTTTGAAGCGTGTAGGGGCACTATAGACCAGGTCATCAAGTCTGGTCTATCCATCCGTCTGATCAAGAAAGCTTTGTACTGGTTGCATAGGTCAAGTACCGTTTGTCGGTACTGGTCATCGGTGTTCGCAGGATGATATACTTTGACGGTGGAGGAGTAGAAGTCGAAGTACATCAGAAAGCAGTGGCGATGAGTTTTGACTGGGACGAACAACCATTTGCAGTCCCTGAGCCGGTCCGGCTTCAGCCTGTCGTGTTCTGGTGCTTGTAGTTGGGCGTCAGTCATGTTGGGCACAGCGAACTGTATATTTGAAATGTTAGAAGAATATTTATGTTGGCATGATGTATGATAAGTATGATTGTGCATACCGTATGTATAGTCCTGACGAACGACCATCTTGCACCCGGCCTTTGGATGAAACGATGCATGATGTAGAGTATGGTGTCGATTAGCTGTTAGTAATGTAAGATGTAGTTAAGGTTAATCTTTATTAGGGATATTTAGATGTGGTACGTATCGCTGAGGATAAAGGGTCGTTCCATATGAGTGATTTGCCGTCTTGGGTAGTCAACGTGAATCCGTCGTGATTGAACAAGTGTTCGGTTTGAACGGACAGCAAGTCCTTAAACCAGGCATAGATAACTCGTTGCATGTAAATAGGTAGTGTGCCCTTGCAAAGGTAAGTGACGTCGCAGCCGGGGTTGAAATTAGCGTGGGTTGATTGTAGTGGGTAGTCAACGTCCGCTTCTAGAATTTCTACTTCTCCGAACGGACTCATGCAGTATTGGCGAGGGACGTAAACTTTTATTGTATTTTGCGATAGGATCTGGGACTCTGTGAATTGGTCTTCCAAGTTGGTTCCTGTGAGTGATGAAATATAGATTTTGGGGGTATTAAAAAGAGGAAGATATAATTGTGGTTATGAAATAATCGTACCCGGGATTGGCGGTGCAGAACTTCTAAGTTTGGAGTAGTCCTGGTTTATTCGATCCACACGCCTGGTGTGTACGCGCACGTTTGGTTTGCTCCCACTGGACGAACTGTTAGTAATGATCGCTGGTTGTAGTGGTGGTTTGTGCGTGGAGCTATCTGCGGAGGCACGACCCTTATTTTTGTTTCCGTCACTAGAGAAGTTGACTGAATTGAATAAAATGTGGGTGTATTTGTTAGTGATTGTTAGGAATGGATATTTTATGTTTGAGAACTAACTTTTCGAAATGTCGATAGTTTCGTGTGATTCGCTGCCTGATGTATCGTATTTAGGCTTGGAGATGGTGACCTTATCTGTTGGGGTTGCATCGTCAGATATGTTCGCACTGAAGTCGAGAGAGCAACAAAGTGATCTTTTTTGTTTTTTAGAGGGTGCATTGGGTGGAGTTGTGTAATCTTCGTCGTTTCCCTTTGAGTCTGTAAATCTCTGTTGCGCAGTAGGTGTCGATATGGTTGAAGATGTTGGTTTGTGACCTGGCTGGGCAGAATCCTTGCTTGCGTCGTGATGTCTGGCAACTGCAGTAATTGATGTCGTAGTTGTAATGATTGAAATTGATTAAAAGCTGGTAGTGCATACCTTTTTTCCATACGCCGACCTCTGCCTCCTGTAGGTCTGCTCGGATTGGTTTGGCAATAGCAGGCTGGTTGTGAACTGTATTTGCTAGACAATAGCAGGTAGTAGTTATTGTGTGTAGTTGTGTGGATTCTGATGTACTCGGCGAGAACAGGTTGGTTAGAAAATTTGGTGTAGGGCGTACCTTTCTGGTCTGGGCGGGTCCGCACGGTGGTGGTGTCATGGTGGTCGGCCCTGACAGGGTTGTCGTACACTTGAGAAGGTGTTTGTGTGTGAACGATATTCCCGAGCATATCGAAATGGGGAGAAATTTCTCGATGGGCGTAGAGAACCTCAGGTTGGTGGGGTAATATGAGGCGGATGGGTAGTGTTGGGTCTGGCAGGACATCGGATATATTGGACTGAACATTTGAATTTTTCTTTGAGTTTCCTGCTTGGCCTGTATGTTATGCCGATAACGAATTTGAAAAGGTGTTGGTAGCGATATTATGTATGTTGTATGGCATAATTGAATTGTTACGTACCGATGAATGTGTCAGTGGGTTTGGTAGGAGGTGGTGTATTTCTGAATTGGCTTCCTCTCCTAGTGAGGCCTGGTTGGAATAACTCGAATTCCTTATCTTCCCACCGGTTTGGTGTTTTCTTGGGTGGACTTATGTATGCGTCCTCGTCGATGGCATGGCCGGAGGGTCCCGGAATGGAATTGTTTTGTGGTGCAGTTGGTGATTTCCGGTTGGCCTTAGGAGATGCACGCTTTGTGGGAGGGGGGGAACGAACTGTGTATAGTAGAATTGAACGTTAGTGGTTATGTTTAAAAGTAGATATAATTTATCGTTGTTTACCTGGGGCCCGCCTTTTACTAGGTGGTTTGGAAGGTATTTGAGTGGAATTGTGTTGATCTGGAATGCAGAGAGATATGAGTATATATTTTGCAGAACTCAGTTTAGGTCACTTTAAATTTACCTCTTCCCTCCCCTTTGGTTAGATCCCTTCGAGGTCTCGTATCGGCCTGTTGTTCATTGGTCTGATTGGTGGATAGGTTGGCGATTTGAGGCAGGATGCACAGAAATTCCTCGTAACCCCTCCATGCTGCATCGTCATCTTCTGAGAAGATCCATTGTTCGGAATCATCAGCGGATAGGATGCCTGGTACCACTTCATCGTCAGTAATGTTGATAAGTAGTTCGACCAAACCATCAGTAGGACACTCTGACTCGGTTTTCCAGTTCATGATTCTTGGATTCGTTAAGTGAGGACGCCTGAAATTTGCTGGTTTGGTGTGTTCGTAGAACCACGCCTGTGATGAATTGAATGGAATATTAGGTCAGTGTGTAATTAATTAGGGTGAACAATTTATTACAGACATATGATGAAAAATGTTACCAGTAGAGCGTAGGGGCACCCGACGAATGAAGGGGTGGAGTCAATCTCGTTGCTTGCCTTGAAGCCAAGATCCGGTAAGTGCCTGTTCATGTAGTCGAACACCGCGGTACCCCAACCAAAGTTCCAAAGTTTGGTTGGATCTTCGACGTATTCCCATAATTGGTGAGGTACGTGAAAGTTGCTCATAGTGAACAAGAAAGTGGTGAATAAATACATCGTTAGTACCGCAAGCCATTGTTCCGGGGTTGCTTCTCTCTGCTTGTAGTGAAGTTCTTTTGTAAGGAATGTTTCCAAGTGTTTGGTCGTAATAGGGTTCGTGTCTTTGAAGAAATTTGCAACAATAGTGGACCGGTATTTGGAGCTTGTACGCAGGGAAACGTCGACAGGGTCTCCTACTTCTCTCAGGCCCAATACGATGCTGATGTCGTGGCCCGTGGGCCGTAGAATGTGATTTCCTACCTTGAATCCGGACATGCTTACCGACCAGTGTGCCATCAATTCAGAGAGGAAGCCCCTCTGATGGTCGAAGTCCGGCAGTTTAAGTAGGTGTTTGAATGGCCACTTATCGATTAAGGCCTTGTACTTTCCCTTGACGCCTTTTTCTAGGTGATCGGAGTAGTAGTGGACGAATTTGGACGGGAAGCAACGCGTCGTAACGTTACAACCAGAACCCTTAACCGGTTGGTGACGAACCATTGTTAGGGAGGTTGGTTTGTTTCTTTAGTTTGTTTTTGTGGGTATGATGTGAAGAGTGTGACGGTGGAAGAGTGAAGAAGAGTGACGAACCATTTGTTTGAGTTGGAGCTTGGCTGGCGGGAGCTTGAAGGAGAGTATGTTTTGTTGGATGGACCCGGTTTGTTGCACCGATGGGTTGAAACAGATAGGGAAAAGGTTGGGTTCGGTCCTGTGGTTGTTTTTGGAAAGATGTGCCGGGGTTATTGAAGAACGGACCGTATATGTAGGGATATTTTGTTGATTGGTGGTGTTTGAGATTTATTGCGCGGAAAAGTATATGTGCTTGAATCCTTGTGACTGTATAGGTTTCCCGTATTAAGTGGTGAGCCGGGTTTGTGCAGTGGACCTTTGAATGGAGGTGGGTTACAGCCTGGTTGAATGAACAGTCGGGTTAAAGGGCGGGCGTGATGTTGAATTTGCATTTAATGCGGCCGCTCTGATTCCCCATGCGTATTGCAATGATGGTATGTGTTGATGTATAAGCGTAGTAGTACGGCCCCAAGGTGATATGATAGGCTTTAATGAAGGCGAAGGAAGGAAAAAAGAAAGATGAAATTCGGGGGAGCTACAGTACCCGGATTGTGGGCCTGTTTGGCGAGTGCGGCCTTGGGAAAGGAAGTGGGCCGTGATGAGGAGACGTGGATGAAGGAATTGCAAGGTTTAATTGTGAGATAGGTGATTTGGATGGAGTACATGCGGATAATGTGACAAGCTTAGTGATCTTAATTAAAATCTATATGATTTAACCAAAAAAAGGTGTGTAGAATGAGAGAAGTGAGTGTTGAATATGTTGTTTGTTAATTAAGATCTATATGAGTTAACCAAAAAAAGATGTGTAGAATGAGAGAAGTGAGTGTTGAATATGTTGTTTGTTAATTAAGATCTATATGATTTAACCAAAAAAAGGTGTGTATGTATTTGATCATGGAACAATGTTTGGGATATAATAGTCGTAATGAAAATCTGTTAGGCATGACCCAGGAAATTTAACAAAAATGCCAAATGTACTTAAATTACAAAAATGACAATTGCAGAAATTATGAAAATCGGGAATATTAAAATACATCAGAATGAAGCGTGTTGCGGTTTGTTGGAGGCGTTAGAATCTGCTGTGTCCTAAAGAAAAGTGTTGTCAATGATGAACATATTTGTTGCGCTGATGAAAATTTGTTTTTATTACCTGATGTGGTGTAGTTGTTGGTCGGCTAGCAGTTCCCCTACGCGATCTCTCAGACGCTCCCCTGAAACGCCGCGACCTGGGACGTCCTGCATGACTTGCTACCCTTGGTTCTCTGTGGAATTGAGCAGGCATGTTGTGAATTGGGTTGGGAGTATTCGGGATCGGATTGTGATCCGTGTTTTGGATATCGGCCTGTAGATTTTGTTGTAAATCTTGCAACCCTTGTATTAATTTTGTCTCCAGAGATGGCGAGGTGGAACCGAACTGAACCAATGTCAGTAGTAATGAATGGGATTGCGAGTAAAGAGAATCATACGAATTAAGTTTTCTGTGTGATTCTGCAGTGGTGATGTCATGGCTTAGGTCGTTCCTAGTCAAGTCTTTTCGCCATCTGTCAAGGATTAAGAAGTCGGGGAGGCGTTGACGGCCCATGTGTCTGAATCCGCATAATGCATGGCAGCAAACAATTCCTCTGAAAGAGTATAATAGGCAGGGGCAAGAGAATGCGAGTTCAGGCAGGCAGAAAGAGATATTCGTGGTGTAACCATCGGAATCTGTTATTTTGAATTCGCGTCGGTAATCATCTTCATACGTAATGGTGGAGTGTAGGTTCATGAGTTGTTGGATTTCGTGCTGGAACAAATAGAAGATGTTGTTGGTGTACGCATCTGCAATCTGTTGCTCAAATAGGAAGTTTGAAATCCTTTTTGGGCTGTTCTTGAAGTCGTTACTGTCGGCTTCTGTTTCAGCATGCCACCTTGATCTGAGAGCAACTTCATAATTTTCTGCGAACCCAGTGAGTGTTGTTGTCGAATTGACGAAGCCGTCGAAGAAAGAATTGATACTTTCGCTGCGCTGAGTAGTATTCATCCCGGCCCAGAAAAAGGGTTTGGCATAAACTGGTACCCATTTATGGCGGATTTGCCACATAGAGTTGAACCAGGCTAATTTTGGGTTGTTCTGTGGGATTTGTTGAATGGTTGCGTGCCACCCCGTTTCGAACTCTTGTATGGAAGTTGACTGGAATACTAATTGTCGGATGGATTGCAAAAGTGTCCTTCCTTCGACAGAAGTTCCGCATTTAGCTGGAAATTTTTTCGCAATGTGCCAAACACATAATCGATGTCTTGTGTTCGGCATAATCTCTTGTACAGCTTTGCATATGGACGGGCACTGATCGGTAATGATTCCTTGTGGGTGCACACCCCCCATTGCCTCCAACCATGTGCTTAGTACCCATTTATAGGTTGTGATAGTTTCGTCGGGTAGTAGTGCACAACCGAGTAGTGTTGATTGACCGTGGTGGTTGATTCCTACAAATGGTGCGAAAGGCATGGCGTACCTTGAAAAAAACGGAAGAACTTGGTAAGTAAGTAGTATGAATGAAAGATACGGGACATAAGTGTCGAAGCTTACTTGTTTGTAAGGTAAGTAGTATCGAAAGTGATGACGTCCCCGAAGTACCTATATGATTTGATGGCCCTTGCATGTATCCATAAAACCGCTGCAATTCTCCCGTCTTCGTCGAATTCAACACGATAGAAGAATTGAGGTGACTCCGTCTTTCTCCGCATGAAGTAAGACATGAGAGTGTTAGCGTCTCCATTGGCAAGGTGTAATTTGCGCTTGTTCTGGACGTGGTTGTAACAATCTCGCTTTGTGAAAGTACAATTATCTGCCCCACCTGAGTGGGCGAATACACTCTTGAAAGATTGGTTCTGCGGGACCCCAGCATTGTCGTTGACAGATAATTGAGTTTTGACAAACTCTGGCAGGGAACGGTGGCATTTGAAAAACCTAGCGCTCTTAGGATTAAGCGGGTGATTGTGTTCCAGGTTTAGTTCTGTGAGTACCCATGTGTTGTTTAGTAAGTCGTCGACTATAACCATGAAGGCCTTGCAATGGGTGGCGTGTTGACCACGTTTGCGTTGCTCGAACCCTGTAGGCGGTTTGTAACTTGTTTGAGTTGGTAGGTTTGTGGATTTAGGGGAAAGTGGTTTCCTGGAGCGGCTGCATGAGAATACAGCTCGATACACAGTTATGCCCAATTTGTATGTGGTTCTTTTGTGGGTACCGAACCCTACTCGGAGTGCGTACAATTTGAACATTGCGTAGGCCTCATCTCTGGATTGGAAAACCATTCCGAGCTGTGGTTGAATTACGGGTTGATGATCGTTGATTGAGTTGGCGCATGTGTCCTAAAAAATTTGTTATGATAAGTATGTGAACCCTAAGTTGTCAATACGACGGGTTGATATGAAGGAGTATTGTCTAAAAAAATGAACAAAGCTTCTTACCGTGGTGGTGTCGTCGGGTTGATCCTCCATTGTTGTGAATGGGGATCAGTCGGGTGAAGGTGAAGGTAAAGGCGGTCGAAAAATGGGAGGAGAAGCACTAGCGTGAGATTTGAATAGATGCTCCATGAAAAAGAGTGCACGATTGTGAACGGTCGTGATGATGATGTTTGCTCTGTCAATAAGAAAGTAGACTGTTGAAATAGTTGTCAAGATAGTGAGGCGGGTCAGGGATACAGCCTGTTGACATAATTCTGTCAATATGACAAGTTTGTCTAAAAAGGGCCACTGTATGTGAAGCATTACAAAAATAAATATGGATTGAAATCCCCATGGATTAATTACATCATCTATGTCGTAATCGATGATATTCTGTTGAAATATGGGGGCAAGGTAGAATTTCCCTATCCCAATCTGCAATTGCTGACTCATCGAGGAGTTCTTGTTGAAATATGGTGGCACAGTATATGCCCTCTTAACTTAATTCACCAATGCCATTCCACTTAACGTGTTTAACATGCACTGCCCTTTCGCTAATTTTATGCATCTATTACAAAAGAATATATTCTCAGTTAACAACTTAATTCGTACATGCAAATAAACAACTTAATTACTACTCATTAGAATTCACATTTGGTACACTTATATACAACTCAAAAGTAACTGCTAAATTCACAATTAACGGTAAATTAACATGCACTGCCAAAAGAAAGTTTTGTGGTCGAATACGTCAACCGCTGCCAAAAGATAGTTTTGGTTACCTTTACTTTGACCGCTGCCAAAAGATATTTTTGGTGCCCCATTATGAACAGCTGCCAATAGAGAGTTTTCGTAGCCTTTACGTTAACCGCTGCCAATAGATAGTTTTTGTGCCCTTTATATTGACGCTGCCAAAAGATATTTTTTTATTACATTTACTTTAAACGCTTCCAAAACATAGTTTTGGTACCTTTTAAGTTAACCGCTGCCAAAAGTTTGTTTTGGTGTCTTTTACGTTAACAACGGCCAAAAGATAGTTTTGGTGTCGTTCACTTGACCGCTGCCAAAGATATTTTTTGGTGCCTTTTCCATTCACCGCTGCCAAAAGATAGTTTTGGTACATTTACATTAACCGCTGCCAAAAGATAGTATTGGTGCCGTGCACATTAATCGCTGTCAAAAGATAGTTTTGGTGCCTTTTACATTCACCGCTGTCAATAGATAGTTTTGGTAGCCTTTTATGAACCGCTGCCAATAAATAGTTTTGGTGCCCTTTAGGTGAACCGCTGCCAATAGATAATTTTCGTGCCCTTTATGTTGACCGCTGCCAAAGATAGTTTTTGATACCTTTTAATTAACCGCTGCCAAAAGATAATATTTGTACCTTATGATAACCGCTGCCAAAAGATAGTTTTGGTGTCCTTTACGATAACTGCTGCCAATAGATATAGTTTTGGTGCCTTTTACATTAACCGCTGCCAAAAGATAGTATTGGTGCCTTTACATTAACTGCTGCCAATTGATAGTTTTGGCGCCTTTATATTCATAGCTGCCAATAGTTAGTTTAGGTGCCATTTATATTGACCGCTGCCAAAGATGGTTTCCGGTGCCTTTTACATTAACCGCTGCCAAAACATAGATTTGGCGCCTTTAAGTTCACCGCTGCCAAAAAATAGTTTTGGTGCCTTTACGTTCATCGCTGCCAAAAGATTAAATTGGTGCCTTTACGTTAGCCGCTGCCAAAAGATTGATTTGGTGCCTTTATGTTAGCCGCTGCCAAAAGATAGTTTTGGTGCCTTTTATATTGACCGCTGCTAATAGTTAATTTTATTGCACTACCGCTGCCAAAGATAGTTTCTGGTGCCTTTTCCATTGACCGCTGCCAAAAGATGTTTTTTTATTCCATTTACATTAACCGCTGTAAAAGATTTTTTTATTCCGTTTAAATTACCGCTGCCAAAACATAGTTTTGGCACTCCTTTAAGTTAACCGCTGCCAAAAGATTGTTTTAACTCTCTTATTAGCCGCGGACCATAGATAGTTTTGGTGCCCTTTACATTAACCACTGCCAAAAGATAATTTTGGTGCCTATCATAGTAACCGCTGCCAAAAGATAAAAATAATTTTGTGTCCTTTACGGGCGCTGCCAAAAGCTAGTTTTGGTGCTATTTACTGTCTGCAGCTGCCAAAAAATAGTTTTCCACCAGTTTGAGACAGAATTCACTAATCCTTTGCCTATTACATTAACCGCTGCCAAAAGATAATTTTGGTGCCGTTTACAGGCCCTAATTAACACTGACGCAACAGGAATGACCCAAATTCAGTATATGTGACCATTTATTCAGAAAAAATGAACCCAAATTTAACATAATTAGCCCTAATTAGATCCTCACTAATTCTTATTCGGCAAACAATATCCAAATTCAGAGCATATTCCAAATAAATGACCTAAATACAACATAAAATACTCAAATTCAACATAAATGACCCAATTCTTCCCCATGAATCCTAATTTGCCATAAATGACCCTATTCCATACCACATGAATCCAAATTCGTCAAAAATGATCCTAATTCATCCCCAAGTTAGCCTTAATTTGAAAGAAGTATCCCAAATTCAGTCTTTGTGTTCAGAATCCAATCGAAATACCTGATGGAAACAGGTTCAGATCACCATGAGGCGTGAAGTCTCCAGGTTCGGATGTATACAAGAGTCAACACATAGCAGAAGCTTCTCGCTCAAGAAGAGTCAACACATAGCATCTACTTCTTGCGACTCAATTTCTCTACTCGCCTCTATGCCTTCCTGACCGACCAGCTAAAGGGAGATTGGCGAGAGGGATGATCGAAAGGGGAATATAGTAATGTTATGTTAAAAGGGTAGATTCGTAAATTACCCTTTATTTCAGGTTAGAAGTCTAACAGAGAAATGGTTCATTGTGTAGTTAGTGATAATAATTCAGTTTAGAAGGGACATATATGAAATTAATTATTTAACAGGGATAAATTTGTTATTTCAGATTTAAGTAAGGATATACCGGTAATTCCCCCTTTATTATTTTTATTATTACCGGTAATTACCCTTTATTATTTTAATCAAAATACCCAACTATTTTCATATTTAATTTGTTAAACACACTAATTTTCGTTATTTTTTTATTAATTTTAAAAAAGGTCATAAATATTTTTAACACATAATAATTTCAAAAAAATAATTATTATATATTATAGTTATATGATAATATTCATTTATTATTTTTACATGAAAAACTAACATCAAGTATTAATAAAATTAACAACAATAATAAAAAAACACATCTTGAAAATATTTAAAAATAAATATAAAAATAATAAAATATAAAGTAACCACTAAAAAATATTTTTCTACCAACATAATTGAAATGTGTTCTTTTAACATTGTTGTTTATTTTATTAATATTTGTTGTTAGTTTGTCTGAAAAAATAATAAATGAATGTTAAAATTATATAACTGTAATAGATAATATTTTTCTTCTTGAAATTGTTTTTGTAATGAATACCAATAGTATTCGGTCATTTTATAAATAATGAAAAAGAAAAAGAAAAATATAAAGTATATTTACATAGATTCTATATGCTTCTCATCCTATCGTGATCAAACTCATTTATGTCTTATTTGTCCCCCCTCTTTTCCATACCATTAAATTTGCGTGCTTAAAAACACAAATATAATCTACTTAGTATTATATGAAATTCTTATAGTTATAATTTTGAAATAAATAAAAAACAATACTTCAAAATTCTATTATGCAAATAAAATATTTAAAAATATATTATGTAAATATGTATTTTTTGTGCATTGTATTTTCTTACATAATATATTTACAAATTGAATTTATAAAAAATGGTATATATGAACTATGTTAATATGGATGCCACCCTGTTTCTTTTCTCTCGCGATGTGGTGCCTTTCACTCTGCTTTGTTGACAAGCGGAAGGAAGCAAACCGAAGCGAAGGCACATGAAGATCTATAAATAAAGGAATTCAAGGAGGATGGGAATTGTTAGGGCGAGGTCGGCTATCTCCAAAGCTCTTGATCTGGCATGTCTCGCATGAGAGTTCGAACTAGATCGACAAATGAGAGTTCGAACTCTCTGGGATTGGATTCTTGATGACTCGCACGAACGAACGACGGCACTTTCTCGCTGGAAAACCTCGCTGACAAAGCTGGTGGTCCGCCCCTCTGATCATTATAATAAAGAGAAAATTAAAATGAATATACTTGATGTGTTTTTAAAATTATTTTTTTTAAAAATAATACTAAAATATGATCTATGTTTTACAATATTACATATTAAATTATTAGTATTTCATACATAACTTTTCATATTTCATTACATTCACATTTGATCAAGTAATCTTATGTCAAATATTAAACAATTGATTATACTTGATCTAATTTGAACTTAACCAATAATAATTGTCCACGTCATTAAAGTATGATGATGTGGGTTTATAAAAATTCTTAAAACATGTGTAAAAATATGAAACACAAAAGATTACACAAAATATAATATTCAAAAAATCTAACAAAAGTTGTTGTATTATCGTATTCGTATCATATCGATGCGATACTCGTATATGCGAAACATTTGAAAATATATTATGATTTTGGATGTTAAAATTCAAGTTTATAAGAAATTTCCTAATTAAAAATAATCAATGCCAGTTTTAAAAATAATTTTATATTCACATCATAATATTCGTTTTAATATCCGAATATGATTTGTATCCATATCCGTATCCGACAATATCCCGTATTCGTATATGTTTAATATCCGAATCGTATCCGGATCCGGGTTATTCCGTATCCGAAAAATATGGATACGGATCTGGTATGACCACTATCCGAATCGGATCCGAACCGTTTACACACCTAGTTAAATCCACCAATCAGACAGTCCGAGACTCCGAACCAAGAGCTAACTATACCATATGAAGAATCGGGACAACTAACTCGGATCAGAGACCTCGGCAAAGCACCGATGAAGGACTTGCAACCAGGAGACAATGGACAAGACCAACAAGATCTTGATGAGGCTGAACAATTAAGAAACGTATTAAACAGAAAAATAAAATTACCCAAAATACACTATAAAATGCCCCCATCAAGGACCCCTTCTTTATGAGGGAAGAGGCAATTTAAAAAAAACAAACGTAGATGATTCAACTTCTCAAAGTCTTAATTAACCCTAAACCTAAACCTAAATCCTCCAAAATCGTCTCTAAGAAACTTCGGAAAAAAAAATTCCCACAAAAAGTCTATATTACAATCTCTACAAAAAGATATTTCAAACCCGTCGAGGCGATAGAACGAACAATTGACTGAGATAGAAGCATTTTGGACTTCCCAATACAAAGATCGAATAATTAATCAGAACATAACGGATTCATAAGTTCGTTACCAATTACAATTCATAACGAATTCATAAGTTCGCAATTACAATTCATAACGAATTCATAAGTTCGTTACTAATTACAATTCATAACGAATTCATAAGTTCGTATGGTACATGACTATTAAGCCAGATTTAGAACTCTTACAACTACAATTTACATGTACATTACTAACAAACTTACAGTTTCTCTTTTCTTTTTGTTTCTGTTACAAATCTACAACTCTTACGACTACAATTACGATTTCTCTTTTCTTCTCTTACAGTGGAACTTCAACAAGTTCTTTACCTATCTTACAATTCCGACGAGTCAAATATCCATTTGAGTAACCTAACGGCCGATGAATTTGTCGAATTCCAAGCTAAGTTGGGTATGGCTGTAGAAGAGATAACGAACATTCTCGGAAAGGACTCAGTTCATGCAGTAGTGGATGATTTGGCAGGCAAAAACGAGTGATGAGACAATCACTCATACCATTTAATATCATATTTATCAGTTTTTTCTTTATTTGGTTGAAGCCTACCTGTTTAGTATTTATGGTTGTATCTTTGGTTATTTTGTGTTCTTGTGAACAATTCCAACTTTATTACTAATTACTCCTAGATTTCAAGTTTTTACCTTGTAAAGTGGCTATTCAAAATACCACTAAAAATTAATTTATTCATCTGGTTAGCAATCAACAACAAGTTTCTCACACAAGAAAACCTAATGAAAAGAGGTTGCCCCACATCCCGAGATGTGTGTTACGTTTACAAGCTTTCGAATCAACAATTCACTTTTTCAGTCAATGCTCCTACACAAAATCTTGCTTCGATCGAACGAGAATGGACACCACTGAACACAGTGATTTACTATCCTGTGTTTTTATAGACTCTCTGACTTTCCTGAGTCTCAAGAGAAAAAAGGTACAAAATATCGAACTCAAAACAACTAAATTCCATTCATATAACCTGATTCTTACATCAAATGACAATTTCTTTTATAGATTACTAAAACACAAAAAGTTAGAACAATATTAAAGATAATTAACTCTCACAACACTCACAAGAGTCATCATGCATGATAATAACTCTCACTTCGTTCCTTAGATTCCTCATGCATGGTATTAAAATTTTAACACAACATTATTCATATCGATGACATGGCATCGCCCCTTGTCATTCCCCCTTTGTTGAAAAAAATCCGTCCTCAAGTTTAGCTCCATGATAACGAGAAATATTCTCCGCATTGAATGCATACGACACACCAAATGTTTCTTGCAATTCCACGTTGTAGGCAATATCTCCAATTCGTCGTAAAGTCTTATCTCCACGTGATTTAAGTTTTCCATAATGTCCTGGACTAAAACACTCTTTGCTCAAGTACGCTTTTTTCAAATCACCTTCTTCAACTATCTGATGATTTCCCGCTTTATTATCAGTGTTCTCGTACTTTTTATTCTTCTTGATTATGTTTACTTTTATTTTTTTTATCCAACTTCAAAACCTTCTTCAAATAAAGATCCACCACATTAGTTACATCTCCAGTCTTCGAACATGGAATTAAATGAACCATGTTCGAAAAACGATCCATCACGTTGTCGTTGCGCTTCTGATCAGAACAGTGAATGAATTCTACCGAGATAAAACAATGCCTCCAATGTTCCAGCGCTTGAACAAGTGCATAAAACTCCCAGTCATAAGTCGAATAGTTTTCACGCTGATTAATGTCATATTGTTCCTACTAATTGGATTAATTGTTAATTGTTGATTGAATTCCAAAATTATTAATGAAAGTGTGTTATTAAGTTGTGTTAATTAATTAATTTAATTCAAAAAATTTGACACATTTAACTCAAAACAAAATTTATGAAACATAAAAAGACATGTTTAAAAAACTATATTTGATAATTACTTAATTAATTTACATACATTAATTATGTTGTTAATATTGTAATTATTAAATATGTTACTAATTAATTAAATTATGAAATTATTATTAATTGTTCTTTTTATTGTTAATTAAAATGACTTGCATTAACAACAAACAAAAAGTGAGCAGAACCCCAGGGGCATGGTAAATTTTCCCTTCCTTAAAAAGGAAGCAATATAAAACGAACATAAATAAGATAAAAACAACACAAGCAAATAAGCTACTAATATCATATTATTTTATTATTTATTAATTCTGCATTTTCATTCATCATTCTAAATCACAATCATACAATTCTTATTTCCAGAAGAAAGAAAAAGAATACTCTCAACCAAACCGCTCCAAGAAAAAGAAAAGGAAAAAAGAACGCAGTTATACCTCACACTGGTTCGACCACAATACAATTTGTAAGTAGTAAACTAGACACTCGATTATTATCCCTTTAATAAACCACAAAGAACCAAAACAACTAATCCCCAATTAATCAGATCGTTCCGCAAACCTCTCTGCATTCGGGCTCGAATTCAAGTTCACCCCCGCCATTGCCTCCCCCAACCCGCAACTCACCTAATACATACAAAAATAATACCGATAAGACACGCCAACAACACAAAACAATACTGAATTAAATAGGGAAATCTGCAAATAAATGTTGCATTAAAGACCCTGCTTTACTGAAAATTGCAAAAAACTCCTGCATTATTGCCAAAATTGCAGAAGAACTCCTAATAGAAACTTATAACTAACTACAGGGAGCTTTTTGCAATTTCAGCAATATTGCAGGGTTAATTTTGCAATTTTAAATAATACAGAGGCTTTTTACAATTTCGGCATAATACATGTTTGTAAATTTCCCAAAAAAATAATTAAGAACTAACCTCTGCAATGACGTCAGGGTCGTTGTAGTGAGTGACGGCCTGGACAATAGCACGTGCTGTACGGGCCGGGTTTGAGCTTTTGAAAATACCCGATCCGACAAAGACTCCATCGCATCCGAGTTGCATCATCAAAGCCGCATCTGACGGAGTTGCAATTCCACCAGCTGCAAATTGGACCACTGGAAGCCGGCCTAATTGCTTGGTTTGCATCACCAGATCGTACGGGGCAGATATGCTCTTCGCAAATGTAAAGACCTGGTGCGTGCATTGAATGCTCAGATTAGTTTGTTAATTGAGAGAAAAGAGAGGAGAAGGAAGGGAGAGGGGGTACCTCATCATCATCCATGCTGCAGAGGGTGCGGATCTCAGCCATGACGGATCTGACGTGGCGGACTGCTTCGACTACGTTGCCAGTACCAGCCTCACCCTTGGTACGGATCATGGACGCCCCTTCTCTGATTCGGCGCAGGGCTTCACCGAGGTTGCGACAACCACATACAAATGGAACTCTGAAGTTGTTCTTGTTAATGTGATGCTCCTCATCTGCTAGTGTTAGAACCTGATAATTGATCAGAATTTAGACAGGAGAATTGCGATTGTGATTGTGATGCGTATATAAAGAAACGACAGAGTGAATTGGATGTACTGTACCTCACTTTCATCTATATAATCAACCTCAATGGCCTCCAAGACCTGAGCCTCAACAAAATGGCCGATTCTGGCCTTAGCCATGACGGGAATGGTCACGGCATTCTTGATCTCTCTGATCAGACCAGGATCGCTCATTCTTGCAACCCCGCCTTGAGCCCGTATATCAGCCGGGACACGCTCAAGCGCCATGACAGCACACGCACCAGCTTCTTCAGCAATTTTCGCCTGCTCAGGCGTAACGACGTCCATAATGACACCTCCCCTAAGCATCTGCGCCATTCCGGCCTTGACAGAAAACTTCGACGGTTTCTTGGACGCCGGCTCAACCAAAGCTGCCCCGCCTCCGTAGACGGTTACCACGCCGCTACCCGATGGTGATTTTATTATCGGTTCCTCCATTATCTTCTTCTTTAATCTCTAGATTGCTTCTCGTTCTTGCTTTGTGGAGAACAAGATCGATGATGGAAGAGAAGAGAACTGAGATAGAAGGGATGGAATCTCTGGAGAAAAGAGGACGTATTTATTACGAAGACCGGATCTACATAGTTCTACGTGCCCCTTTTGATCCCACATTTAATACTATGGACCTGGTTCATACAATAATTTATTGCAAACAAAGGAAAGTGGACGCCCCGTATAGTCGAGAAGGCTCTGGAATATATTTGACCGCACAATTAAGGGACTACGACAGATTTAAATAAACCCGGTCCAAGCCCAAATAAATCCAGCCCACTCAAGGCAAATCAAATAAACGGGAATATTTGTATGATTCAAAAAAGGGGAATTCTTCAAAAACCCCCCAACTTTTCTGAAAATTCTGAAAAACCCCCTCTACTTTTAGAAAACCCCCTATCTTTTTTAGATTCCCTCAAAAACACCCTATATTTTTTGCTTCTTCAAAAACCCCCTAACTTTTTTAGATTCTCTCAAAAACCCCCTATCTTTTTATTATGTTTTTTAAAATAACCATTATACCCTTTAGTTTTATTTTTTAAATTTCTATAATTTAATAAATAATGAATATATATTAAACTATTATAAAAAAAAAAAAAAAAAAATAATACATGGTATTATAATAAATAATATATAGTATTAAAATATTATAATAAATAATATATTGATATTAAAATATCATTTTCAACAATTATTATAATATTTTAATATCAATATATTATTCATTATAATAATTTAATATCTATGTATTATTTATTATAATATTTTAATATCAATAAATAATATATGATATTAAATTATTATAATATTTTTATTGATATTTTAATATCAATAAAATTATAAAAAATAAATAATGCATGTTATTATATTATTATAACATTTTTATAGATATTTTAATATCAATAAAATTATAAAAAATAAATAATGCATGATATTAAAATATTATAATAAATAATACATATATATTAAATTATTATAATAAATAATATATTGATATTAAAATATTATAATAATTGTTGAAAATGATATTTTAATATCAATATATTATTTATTATAATATTTTAATACTATATATTATTTATTATAACATTATAATATCATGTATTATTTATTTTTAATTTTTTTATAATAGTTTTATATATATTCATTATTTATTAAATTATAGAAATTAAAAAAATAAAACTAAAGAGTATAATGGTTATTTTTTAAAAAACATAATAAAAAGATAGGGGGTTTTTGAGAGAATCTAAAAAAGTTAGGGGGTTTTTGAAGAAGCAAAAAATATAGGGGGTTTTTGAGAGAATCTAAAAAAGATAGGGGGTTTTCTAAAAGTAGAGGGGGTTTTTCAGAATTTTCAGAAAAGTTAGGGGGTTTTTGAAGAATTCCCCTTCAAAAAAATGACCGCTTAAATAACACGCATCTCAAAGCAATGATGATTTAATTTAATCCGTTAGATTGGAACGATTTGGATCTTTCCAGAAGGTGGAGAAACTTGAGCCCTAGATCGGACGGTCATAACCTGCGCCGCGCATTCTTCCCTAACTACATCTGCAACGTTTTGTGTAATGAGTCTTTTTTTATCCTAAGAAGACTTGTTACATAAATAAGTATAGAGTTTTGGAAGAGGCGGAATGGAGGCGATGTCTATAATACAGAAACCCTGAGCACAGAAACCCTAGAAAGCCAAAACCCTACGAACAAAGCCGCCTCTCCCTGTGAAATCTCTCTTCGTTTACCTTTTCAGCAATGGAGTATTGGAGTGAGTTGCTAATTCTTCTCTTAATACTCTCTTTTGTCATTTGATTTTGTATTTGATGAGTAAATTTGAGGTTTTATTGGTTAGGTTTTGGTTATTAGTGAAGCTTATTTTATTATAATCAATCGATTTGGAAGAATCTGTTGATTACTATGGAGTTTATAGTTATAATTCTGTATTGTTATTGTTTGATTTTGATTTTTTCTACATGATTTGAGTTTAAATGTTCTGATATATCTGTATATATTTCACCTGAATTTCGTTGTGATTCTTGTTTGTTCCATGTTTAATCAAGTTAAGGCTTTTATAATTTTGGTTCTTAAATTTGATATTCGTATGTTACATAGTTCTGATGTTTGAATAATATGATTTGTTGTAGGTGTTGAGGTCAAAGCCGGCGAGACTGTCAAAATTGATCCCGAGGACAAGTATCTCCATCTCTCTCAGGTATATATTAATTTTATCTTCTATAAAATAGTCTATTCTGAGAAAGACGCTCATTACAAAGAAAAAAAATGTTAGATTCGATGCTTATTTGTCTAATCTTTATGCAGGCATGTGCTACTGTAACTAAGAAAGGAAATGAAGATGTGCCATTGTTCGTGAAGATCAATGGCAACAAAGAGGATCTCGGAACCCTGAATGGAGAGAGCCTTCGACAAATCACTTACGACTTGGTATTTGAGAAGGAGTTTGAGCTTTCCAACAGCGCCAAGAATACGAGTGTTTGGTTCAGAGGTTACAAGACCATCATGGCCGATGAGGGTGATGAAATGTTTGGTATATACTACTTTCCTCTTTATTTTCTTTACCAAACATAATCAGCATGTTATTAACCTTTTTTTCTTGTATTTATTTTAATAGAATCTGACTCTGATGAAGATTCTGACGAAGAGGCACCAGAGCCTGTTGCGCTTGATCTTGCTGCAGTAAATGGTATGACAGTGACTTGTTTGTAAAACATGATATTTTACAAGGACTTAATTGCTAATTTTTTGATTGACAGGAAAGCCTAAGGTGGTAGAGAAAAAGGCCACCAAGGCTGAGAAAGCCAAAGCAGAGGCACCAAAGAAAGGAGAGGCGTCGAAATCCAAAGCTGAGGCCATGAAAGTCGATGATGACAGCAGCGAAGAAGACAGTGACGAGGAAGAAGATGACAGTGATTCTGACAACGAAGATCCTCTGGTACTTTTTCCTCTCGATTTATGAATTATTAACGATTGATCTGACATGTTGGTTTTGTAGAAAAAGGTAGCGATTGATGGTGAGGATAGTGATGATGATGAGGAGGATGAGGATGACAGTGATGACGACGAGGACGAGGACGACAGTGATGAGGAAGATGAAGATGTTACGCCTAAGAAGGTTGAGGGATCGAAGAAGAGGGCGAAGGAGCAAAAAACTCCATCTCAGGATAAGAAGGCCAAGGTTGTCTCCCCTGCTGGTGCCAAAACTGGTAATTAATTATTCTTATTAAGTTCATTAATAATATTAATGTATTCTTTGATATCATGTGGAGTGAATGATATGGGTTTTGTGTTGTGTTTTGATAATAAGATGGGAAGAAAGGAGGACATGTGGCGACTCCACATCCCGCCAAGCAGGTAGCTAAGACTCCTGCAGGAAACACTGACAAGTCGAAGAAAGCAGCTTCGTCTCCCAAATCTTCTGGCTCTGTTACTTGCAAGTCTTGCACCAAGTATGCGCTCTCTTTCTCTTCGAAAAGATTCTTAAAAGATCCTATTATTTACTGATGTGAAAACTAAAATGTTTTATTGGTTTTTGCAGGACATTTACCAGTGAGAATGCGCTCCAATCTCACACTAAAGCCAAGCATGCTTAAGCACTGATAGTTACTTGATAAGTAGTATTTTTAAAAGTTACAGTTGAGGGAAGGGTTTATCTGGGCGCAAGTGGTATATTTTTGGGGTTTTCGAAAGGGGGGAGGGGAGAGGTGGTATATCTTTTAGCTAGTCATGAGTGGTTTTAGTATTGGGATGCTAATCCAGGATTTTTCTAATGTTGTTGTTGTGTTGGATTTTTGAATGAATGGTTGATGTGTTGTTAATTTTGTTCTTTTCTTTATCTGTTTGTTTCCTGAATGAAGCTATTATTATACTTATTTTGTTTTACAAGTATTTATCAACACATTACTTTATCAAAACAAAAAAATGATTAATTTCTTATACGAATATGAATTATTAATTTTTACCATAATAATTATAATAATATTTTGATATATTTTTTAATTAGCATTATTTGGTCACTTTGTACTTTGTAGTGTGCGGATCTGTTTGTCCAAGTATATTAACAAATAATAATTCACGAGGAGTTGCATAATAAAATATCGATTGTAACGACGAGCAAATGAAAGCATGCCGAGGTGTAGGACTCGAAATGCAATTATTCTGAACCAGTTTGCCCGCTTTTTTTCCCTACATTTGCACACTTAGGGGCTGTTTGATTTGTGGGTATTTCAGAGAATTTGAGAGAAAAGACATTAGTTTCCATGACAATTGAATTTTTCTTTTGTTTGATTAGTAGGAAAGAGAGGGATAGTAGTTTCTTGCACCTATGTCTTGTCCATCATTTGCCTTCATTTGTTGTCCCACAAAAAAATAGAGAAAACAATGGACAAAGCTCTTGTCTTGTGTTTAAATGTTTTCAAATAATTATAATTATCATATTAATTATATGAATGGGTAATTAACTAAAACATCAACTTATGTGTATTATATTTAATATATTAAAATTATAATTAATTTATATTATTTTTATATTAAATTATTTTTTTCATCAAACATAAAATAAATAAATAATAAATCATTTGTCTCAACAATTAATAAAATATAATAAATATGCGTCTATAAGAATTATTAATTAATTAATTAATTAATTAATACTTAATTATAAATGTTATTATTTAATTATCTATATTAATTTTTAATAATATATTAAAATAATAATTATATATTATTTTTATATTAAATTATTTTTGTATCAAACAAAATATTAATAAATAATAAATATTTTGTCTCGACCAATTAATAAATTATAATAAGTATGTGTTTATAACAATAAGTAATTAATTACTCATTTAATAATATATTAAAATTATAATTAATTTATATTCTTTTTGTATTAAATTATTATTCATCAAACATAATATTAATAAATAATTTGTCGCAACCAATTAATAAATTATAATAAGCATGTGTTTATAAAATTAATTAATTAATTAATTAATCAGGTATTTAATTATATATAATATTATTTAATAATATATTAACATTATAATATAACTAATTTATATTCTTTTTATGTTAAATTATTTATAATATTATTTAATAATATATTATGTGTATATTTTTTAATATATTAATTTATATTTCAATATTCTATCGTTTTTTTTAATTAAACGTAATGAGAATTAAACTAATTAATATTAAAAATTTATAGTAATAAATTAATATATATTAATGAATATGTAATACATATTTATGAATAATATAACTAAATGAAATCATGTTTATTTTTCCATCCCATCAAACAATAATTTTCATTTTCCATTATTTAATATTCTCACACATCAAACAACACATGTGAGAAACATATATCCTTCAAACATATCACCCTTACTTCACTTTCTCTAGAAAATACAAGAATCCTTCAATATCCTTCAAAGTCTTTTGAAATGGATTCCGATGTCTCTACTACGATAATAGTAGTACCATATCGATAATAGGAGTACCTTTTGCTTGTTCGATTCTTCCTTTAGTGCGATGATAGTAATAACTCGGTTTGTTATTATTTGGTGTATATGGAGTGAATATTTAATAAAAAAAAGCTTAAATGCATTCACTCCTCTCAATAATGAGATGGCGAAATTTTCGATGACAAATTATTAGAGTACCACATGCAGACAAATTAACCTACTAAATAAACATATCATCCAAAGAAAAGGCTACTTATTCAGGCTTTTCTTAACAAACTCAAACCAAAAGCCCTCAAGGAGTACTCGACCTCTTAACAGCGTTACCACCGCCACTTATACAAACCATCAAGAGTACGATAACAAACATCCTAAACAAGGACTAAACTGCAAAAAAAGTTCAATTATTACGGGCCCCTTTCCACTGCTTGAAAATATACTGAAACACCTCCTTCATCGTGGCTTTTCGCCCTTCTTTGAAGTTCCAGAGTTCCGGTACCGCGTACCGCCCACTAGGGTTGTACTCGTTTACTTCTAACAGCGCGATTTTTACAGCGTTTAACACGTCGTCTCCTAGTTCGATCCATAATTCGCGTAACTTTGGGTCGTCGTCGTCCACCACTTCCTGTAAAAATAGGAACACCAATTTTACGTTTAGGAGGGGCATATATGATATTATAATATTTTCTATAAATTATATAAAATACTTTGGTTTCGCCATTGATTTCGATAATTTTGTAAGGATGCCACGAAGGTTTCTTCAATTCCTCTTGCCAAGCCGAAATTATTTCCGCGGTTTTGGTATCCACGTCTTCGCCACTGTACTTCCTCTTGCACGCAAGTTTGAATGGCTTATCGTCTAATTCTCCCATTCTTTTTATCCCAATTAGGGTTCTCCCCTTTAGTATCTCTTCCAAACCCTACAAAAGTCTCAAAATATCATAAATGCCACTACAAAATACTAGAGGGGTATAAAAATGCGTACATGAATGAGTTCTTTACGAGCCTCTTGGAGCTCATCATTGGTCTTCCTCTCCTTGTTAACCAAATCCCCATTCAATTCTTCGAGTCTCTTCTTTTCAAACTCTAATTTCGAATTCAAATTGGTCATTTTGGAGTGAATACGGTCGTCATTATCGTCTCCTTCAATTTCGAGATGCTTCATCACTTTCATCGTCCCGTTTAATTGTTCTATCTCCAGTTCGAGCTGTTGTTTTTTCTGTAATTGCCTCTCCAGTCCTAGTACCTTGGCGAATGCTGCTTCTTTCTCTCTCTAAAACATCAACAAATTCAGTTCAAACATCGAATTTGCAATTTGAAATTTTGAACAGTGGATTATAGGGAGAGAGAGAGAGAGATACACCTTTTGATCTTCGATGAGTTTGAGAACCTCTTGATCCGCTTTGTCTTGGACGATGCTGGCCATCTGGATCGAGCTGTTCTCCATTGCTGCCTGAAATGGAGAAAACCAGTTTAGCATATTTTGCAATTTAGGAGATATCGAGGGTCTCTTTGCAAATTAACCGTGAAAGTATGACTACCTTTTTCTTGTCATCATAAAGTTTCTTTTTATCCACTTCATTGGCTGCCTCCAGTTTGCTCAGCTCAAAAGCCCTTGCTTCTATTTCTTTACGTTTTGTATCCAATTCGCATCTCAATTTTTCATTTTCTTCAAGTATCTTGTGCGCATTCTCCCTTGACTTGCGTTGCAAGTTTCTCATCTCTACAATCAAAATAAAATTAAAAATTTATCAAGAAAAATAATGAATTTAAGATCTTTTTAGAGATTAAATTGAACCCCAATTGAGTTTCAATGTGCAATTGATCCCCAATTGTATTCCAATATAGTTTCAATTGCACTACAGAACTCTTCATACCACCTTTAAAACTCAATTGGGCCTCAATTTAATCTCAATTAGGCAAAAATGGTACCGAAAGATAGAACTCAAAGAATACCTTCATTGTAAGATTCGTGAAGTTTTTTCTTATCTTCCTCCAAGCCTTGCAAGGCAAGAGCGGTGGTATTAAACTTAGTTTCTAAATCATACAAATACATATTCTTAACCTCAATTTGACTCGCTAAAACCGCAATCATTTTACTGCCATCCGTTGACCCTTGCTTCATGACATCACCAACTGTACGCAATTTCCGTTTTTCTCTGACGTACTCCCCTATTTCATTCTCAACTCTGAAATCCTCTTCTCGTGCAATCCAACCAAAAGCTTCTTCTATGGCGTCACCATTTTGTGACTGTTGTAACTCTTGCCATTCTTTCTTGCTGTGCTTCTTGGCCTTGAAGTAGTTTTCGAAGTCGATTGCGGATTTGAAGCCGGACCAATCGTCCTTGAATTCCACAATAATTGCGTGGTTGGGCAATGGGATTACTTCTCTTGGGTTGAAACGAGTCAAATCTTCACCAGATAGACTCGTTAAGACTCCTGTCCATGGCCAAACGAATAGCTCATCATTCGATTGTGCTTTCTGAATTGATGCCGATGATTGGAGAGGTAAAACACAAGTTAGTCGAAACAGACAAGAACCCAAAACCCCAAAAAACACTACAGGCAAGAAATGAAGAGAGTACCTCGATCTGCTGACGTGGTGGTGGAGCCTGACTAGTCGACCCAGACGAAGTTCCTGCAGATAGTTTACCACCAGCACCACCAGCGCCGTTGCTGGTACCGTTACCTAGATCTGAGATTAAATGGCGCGCAAGAGCCCTGTGTTCAGCGATTTCCTTCGGTTTCCTTTTAGAAGAAGTCGTAGAAGCGCCAACACCAGTCGCATGCTGCAATAAATCCTTGTAAGTGTAGCTCTGCTTCTTCTTCCCCGTGCAGTACGGACATCGGTACGAACCGTCGTTGTTACGAACCCGCAATGTCGATGCGACCGGAGCAGCTCTTAGCTGAATGTACAATTTCTTGGCGTGATCATCTACATCTGAATCACTCAGCTCCGATTCCTCCGATTCAGAATCAGCTCCGATTACAAGCTCCGAGTAATCCGATTCAGGATCCATTCTCGAGTTTTCAGTGATCGAGAGGATAAATCGTGAAGAACGAGGAGCAAAAGAGAGAGAGAGTGGAGAGACGAAGTGTAAATTTCACCGCTAGGGTTTATGAATGGTTTAAAATCGAGAATGACATAATGCGGGACAGATAAGTTCCTTAATCTTCTCCAGTTTACACAAAACGGGAGATGTATGTAAAGAGTGAACGAGGGGCGTATTGAAAATGGAGATGCTGGAGATCTTTTTGGTACTGGATGGATTTACTAGAAAGGCAAGGAGAATTCACTGTTGACCGTTCAATTGTCCTTTTTTTGTCTTGTTATATTAAAAGAGAAATCTTCAGAAACCTCTAAAAAAATACAAATGTATATGTAATTAAATATTGATAATCCTCTAAAAAAATACAAAAAAAATTCAGCAAAATATTAGATTTATATTATAGCATAAACCTCAGCAAAATTCAGCTTGTATTCTTGATTTAATACAATTAAATCTGATTATCAATATCAATGTTAAAATAATCATATAAAATTAAATTAAATGATGGTTTACCTAAAATAAACTCAAGATTTATTTTTTGAAACCGTTAAATAATCATTAAATTAACCATGATTTAGAATTATTACTGTAATTAAATCACTTATATAAATGTATATGATCCAAATATTTTTCTTTTACATAAATATCTTCTTCATTCCATAAACTGGCAATTTTAGCTAATCGCGCTTTCTCTCCTTTTTTTTAATGGCAATATAATCATCTCAATTTTAGCTAATCGCGCTTTCGCAATTTGATTCAGCATCTTTTCATTCTGAACCGGCAATTTTGATCAATTGCCATGCCATAAATTATCGAGACACATTTATCGTCACCCTGAACCGCTATTAAACTCTCGACCGAATGAATTTGTGTCTTAACTTGATTGAATCCTGCAATTGAGTTTACATATTGTTTTCAGTCCTAATTTTAGTCCTGGTACCAATATACCGGTACCAAAATCTTAAAACCCCGAATTTCTCGCCAATTAAAATTCTTGAATATTTTTTTTCACCTCCAATATCTCTTTTGTCAGTAGATTGTTGTCAATATGAGTGTTTAGTTAGTTAATATCAATACCAACCTGGACTGGTACAATGAATTTGTTAATAGTATTGTTTTAAAACAATTAAATAAAAAGTTTGACGCAACAATATATTTCTGGAGAATTTTCATTATTGTTTAAATTAGCACAAAGATAATAAATTGACACATAATTCACTGTTCAGAATATATGATATATCATATGGAATCAGGTAACATGAAAATTCTCATATATTTTGTAAACTGTGTTATACTTGAAATTTTAATTACATTTATGATTTTTAAGAAAGAGAAAATATGATTTTTTTTTATAGAGATTGATCAAAAGTTGATGTTGTTTTTTAGCCGGTTCGTTTGTCGGCAATCAGGTGGCGACACATCACACATGACATTTTTCTTGAAGATTTCCGAAGATTTTTTTTATACTATTAAAATAATATAAAAATCTACTCACAAAATTAGAACTTATATAATGGATATTTTAATAAAAATGTATAAATTTCTATTATGAATATATATACGGGTTATTTTCATGAAAATATATAAATTTCTAATATATATATATATATATATATATATATATATATATATGCTAGGTTCAATGGCCAACACCCTTGTTTGGCCAACTCGGCCAACAACGTTTATTTCTCACAATATATACATGAAAATAAAAAGGGGAATTCGTCAAAAACCCCCCAACTTTTCTGAAAATTCTGAAAAACCCCCTGTACTTTTAGAAAACTCCCTATCTTTTTTAGATTCCCTCAAAAACCCTCTATATTTTTTGCTTCTTCAAAAACCCCCTAACTTTTTTAGATTCTCTCAAAACCCCCCTATCTTTTTATTATGTTTTTTTAAAAATAACCATTATACCCTTTAGTTTTATTTTTTAAATTTCTATAATTTAATAAATAATGAATACATATTAAACTATTATAAAAAAAATTAAAAATAAATAATAAATAATACATGATATTATAATATTATAATAAATAATATATTGATATTAAAATATCATTTTCAACAATTATTATGATATTTTAATATCAATATATTATTTATTATAATAATTTAATATCTATGTATTATTTATTATAATACTTTAATATCAATAAATAATATATGATATTAAATTATTAGGGGAAATTTCTTCTATGTCCTTCCAAAAATTGAAAACAACAAATTTATCCCTCTAAAATAAACAATTACATATTTATCCCTTCTAAATTTAATTAGTATCACATATATCCACTTAAAAGTTCTAAATATCAAATTTATCCCTGCTGTTAAACTTCTGTTAAATTTCTGTTAAACAAATTATTATTTAAAATTTAAAATTTAATTAAAATAATAAACATAACTTTTATGACAAAAATACCCTTTCCTTAGTTTTTAACCAAACAACCACTGGAGCTCTCCAGCGTGTCTCTTCCCTTCTTTCTTTCTTCATGAACGAAGTTGTTTTCTCTCTTGCGAAGAAAATTCATTCCCTCTGGCGAAGAAGAAAGGAGATCTGGGGACAAAGAAGAAAGGAGATAAGCTCAATCGACATCTAGTCTTCTTCGTGATATAAACCCTACTGGCGATTACTGGCGATTACTGGCGAAGAAAGGAGATAACTCATTGCAATTTCTGGCGAAGAATGGTGTTCATTCTCAGTGCAATTTCTTGAGCTTAGTTTTGTCTCTAGCGTCAATAAGAGCTTTCACAGTGAAATAGCCCTATAGATAGTAGATAAAATCAACAATTTTGAGATAAATTTGGAGGTTGAGGATGCTCGGAATATTACCACTGAAGATTGCGACAAGTCTAGTTAGGAGTATATGATCGATTCGACCAATATTGAGTATGTGATTCTAATGTTTCTTTTCTTTTTTTGCACAGATATGCATTTATGTGATTTGTTCTTTGCAGCCAAGATTCGCCCAATAATGCTCTTTGCAGCGAAGATCTGCATATGTTTGTTTCAGTTTCAGAATTATTGTGTTATGTTTTGAATTTGATATGTTGTTTTGGAATTCATGCGATTTTGTTATGTTGTTGTTTTGATATGTGATGAACTTAGTATTATTATTTTGAGACAAATGAATATTTCTTAAGAAAATTGGTAATTTGACATAATTTAGTACCAATATGAAGGTGTCAATTAATAATTAATTGAGTCAATTAGAAGAACTAATCAACCTACATATCTTTTTGCCACCTCATCAAAGAACTTGGGATGAGTTTGGGGGATCAAGAATATTTTCCCATATATATATATATATATATATATATATATATATCTTAATTAAGTACCAACATTTTGATACTTAATGTTTTTTCATCATTGGATTTGCATTGAGATTTGTGCATTTAATGATGTGCACAAACTTTCAAGATCATCATGGAAAAACACAAATCCCAATTCAAATCTAATGGTGAAAAAACATTAAGTACCAAAATGTTGGTACTTAATTAAGTAGTTTAGCCCCCCTCATATATATATATATATATATATATATATATATATATATATACAGGGCTGCTAAGGAGAATCCACTATTCGAATCCAGAAATCGAATCCACGCTACGCGCGATTTGCAAAATAGTCCCTCGCCGACGATTAGCGACGACGACGATGACGACCGGCTATGAACGCGCAAGGTATTACGACGACGATAACGCGCATAGTATTACCACGAAACCGAGCAACCAACACCCAAACCGAGCAACCCAAACCGCTAATTTTACGAACGCGCAAGGTATTACGAAAGCGCCGCTAATCCGAGCTCTTCGTCGCTTCTCAAAATCTCCCCGGAGGCAAGAACGTCCTGTAAACGATTTTTGATCTATTTTAGCAACGATTTTTGATCTATTTTCTTGCTGAATTGACGTATTTATATTGAAATTCAACGATTTTTGATCGATTTTCTAGCTGAATTGATGTATATATATCGAATTGAGGTATATACTACTGATTTGGAATTTTGTGGTTAATATTATGTGTTGAATTTGAGTATATATTTCGAATTTTGTGGTTAATTGCAGTATATATGTGTCAAATTGAGGTATGTACTACTGATTTGGGATTTTTTGCACTCAAATCAAGTTCGCAGACCTCTGTACCATGGAGCAGACGATGATGGCGAAAACGATAGAGTAGACGACAGGTACGAACAATCAACAAGACAATGTTGCCGACAGCTACGGAGCAGACGATGAAAAATTGCAATGGAGATGGAGATAATGACTTCAATTTGGACAATCCTGTAAACTGATTTCGAGTTGAAGCAAACTTTTCGAATGTTAAGGATTATTGAAGATGGATTATTGTTTAAATTTTAATTACAATCCTGTAAACTGTAATTTGTAATATTTTTTCACAGTAATATGAAATCAAAGAAAGTAATTGCAGTGATTCAAGTTATAATCAATTTTTCCACAGTAATATGATCTTGTTCTAACGTATATTATAATAGATTCAATTTATCAAAAATATATTTTTCTAAATTCTATCTTATATTTACCTAAATTCTATCATATATTTTGATATATTATGTTAGATTGTATTGTAAATTCAATAATATATGTATCTAAATTCTATCATATATTTTGCTAAATTCTATCATATATTTTGCTAATTCAATCATATATTTTGATATATTATGTTAGATTGTATTGTAAATTCAATAATATATGTATCTAAATTCTATCATATATTTTGCTAAATTCTATCATATAGTTTGATAAATTCAATCATATATTTTGCTAAATTCTATCATATATTTTGCTACTCGATCATATATTTTGCTGAACTCTATCATATATTTTGTTATATTCAAACAAATTTTGTGCTATATTAAATCATATATTTCGCTATAATAAATCACATATTTTGGTAAATTGAATAATATATTTTCCTATATTCAATCATATATTTTGCTATATTAAATCATAAATTTTGCTAAATTAAATGACATATTTTGCTATAAGAAATATATATTTTGCTGAATTGAATAATATATCTTTCTAAATTGAATAAGATATTATTTCTTGTACCAAACTGTGGACTAAATATTTTAAAAATATAAGATTCAACCTCTTGAAACTAAAAAAATTACAAAAATATTTGAAACTGTACACTACATATCTTCAAAATATAAGAAACTACAAAATACTATTTTTTACAGCAAAATGTAAACAAAGTTCAAACTATAAGACTAAAAATATTACAAAATATTAAAAAAATATTTCGAACTGCAGACTAAATAGTTTCAATCGGCAACCGATTCGAATACTTCATTCAACAATTGAGCGTGAGGAAGAGGGGACTTATTTGCGAGGTTTTCGTAATCAAATAAAAGATTATAAGCCAATATCATCCTTTCATATCTAAGTCCTTGCTGAAATTAATATTTCGAAAAGAAAACATCAATTATTGATTAATATTTGCAAAGATAATATTAATTATAATAATTTTTAATACCTCACTAAATTTCAGAACTCTTTCATTCAGAATGCATGTAAGATATCGCAAAACAAAAAGGCCAGAGTCATCTGCATTTTTATGAGGTGTCCTTTGAAATGAGTTTGACCACTCGAAAGAATGCGACCAATCAGTATGAATGAGGTATTTTTTTGTGATTTGGGGAACCTTCTCTGGTACACTTGAATAATTGACGAGATCTTTTTTGGCTTTTGTCACTACCACCTTTCTTAACTATACCAAAACCGGCATTATAGGCATACCGGTAGTAGAAATCTTCGGCATGTTTGAGAGAGGGGAATTTCATGTTAAGAACTGGTATGTATTCTGTCTTCAATTCTGGTTGAATGAATTCATGAGGATTAATTTCAGGTTTTTCTGAATTTCCAATATCAGATGTTTCGTCTTGATCAACTCCGTTGGTACTGAAGTTATCATTTTCTTTCGAAGCTTCTTGTATTGGTAAAATTGGATTGTTAACATTGAGCAGATCGTTGTTCGAGCCAGTAGACATTCTGCAAAATAAAAAAAAAACAGAAGAGAAATGTAATTTAGAATAGTATAATTTGTCAATATATATGATTTAATTAAGCAAAATATATGATTGAATCTAGCAAAATATATGATTGAATAAACAAAAATATATGATAGAATTTAGCAAAAAATATGATTGAATAAACCAAAATATATGATTGAATCTAGAAAAATATATGATTGAATTAGCAAAATATGTGATTAATTTACCAAAATATATGTTTGAATCAACCAAAATATATGATTGATCTAGCAAAATATATGATTGATTTTAGCAAAATATATATTGAATTTATTTAAATATGCAATTGAATCTAGAAAAATACACGATTGAATTAACAAAATATATGATTCAATCTAACAAAAATAGCAAAAATATATGATTAAATATAACAAGATGATATATGAATGAATGTAGATAAAACAAAACAGAAGAGAAATGTAATTTAGAATAGTAGAATTTGATCGTATTAATATATTTTGCTTTTTTCTAATTATATTTTGTTAATATCAGAAAAATTATTAGATTTTAAACAGTAATTAAAATTTAAAATTTCAAAAGTAGAATACCTGTAAAAGAATTCTGAAGGTTAAGATCTGGGAGCAACGTTAAGAGAATTTCAATGACAATAAGAGCTCAGATCGGTTCAGATCGGCGAAGTCGAGCACGGCCGATATCGGGGATGGACAGCATCAATGAGATCGCCGAGGAAGCGAACAATAAGAACTCAGATCGGTGATAACTGAGAAAGGCGGGTATGTTGGAAGAAGAAAGATTTGAAAGAATAGCAGAAGTATATTTTACAAAGTAGTCCATCCGTGTGTTTATTTTGTTATTTTTAAGTCCTTATATTATTTTAATTTTAAATCCAAAAATATATTTTGCTAGATTACAATCGTATATTTATCTACATTAACTCATATATCTTCGTACAATGATTCATATATTTTGCTATTTTTGTTATATTCAATCATATATTTTGTATATTCGATCGTGTATCTTGCTAGATTCAATCGTATATTTAAATAAATTCAATAATGTATTTAGCATAAATCAATCATATATTTTGCTATATTCAATCATATATTTTTAAAAATTCAATCATATATTTTTCTAAATTCCATCATATATTTTGCTAAATTCAATTATATATTTTGGTAAATTAAATCATATATATTGCTAAATTCAATCATTTTGAGAACTTTTTATAATATTCAGATATTTTACGATGAAATATTTCCTCTCAGTATGTATTGAGAAGTTTTTTTGAGAACATTTTTTGTTAAATTCAATCATATATATTGAGAACTTTTTTTGGATGAAATATTTCCTCTCTTAGTATTCAATAGTTATTTTCTCTTAGTATGTTAAACTAATATTTTTGGAGAATATTTTACAATAACTAGTACAAGTATTCAAATTTTCTTTTTATAATATTCAGATATATTCAGTAGAATAATACAAACTATACCAATTGTAGTTTTTTGATATATAATAATGGTTAATTGCCTGAATTTACTACATTAATTCTAAAAAGTATCACTCACATGTCACAGGAAAAGAATTAGAAGTAATTCAAATAAATATTACAAAAATCATCACGTCTGCGATAAAAAATAATTAATATCAAGATTTTAATAAAACTGAAAAATATAACAATTACAGTCACATTTAAAGTTCAAATATCACAATTACAATACATCTCTCTTTAACCTGTTCGATAGGGAGAAGGAGGGCGCGACTAGGGACAAGGAGTCAAATGTGATCGGTTCACCGGTGGAGTGACCTCACTCAATCTTGAACCATCTCTCTTTAACCTCAACTCGCTCGAGAATCTCAGCCTCGCCTACAACCTGTTCAATAAAATTCCTTTTCCACAAACCGGATTCGAACGTTTTCCAAATCTCACTTATCTGAACTTATCCAACTCGGGATTCACCGGCCAGATCCCAATCGGTATATCTCGCCTCACCAATGCAAGTGCATCTGCATTTATCTAAAAAAAAATTAGGTCAAATATATGTAAATCGAGCCTTGATTGATGCTCATTTGCACAATCAGAACTTAGCTAGAACTCAATTGAGGTCTAAATGTGCAATTGAAACATTATTGAGTTGAATTGCATGATTGAGACTGAATTGGGGCTAATTGGGAAAGTAATTAGTACATAATTCGGGCTAATTGGAAGAGAATTCCATTTCGGATTCGAAAACCGAAGCAAAATTTGCAAATTCACCAATTGAAATTGAAATTTACAGTTGAATTTGCAAATTTACACAAGCAAGAGTTACCTTATCATGAGAAGAAGAAAACAACAAATCATCTGTCATGGATCGATTAGAGTTTTCTCGCCTCATCGACTATGGCTTCCTCGTCTCTATGTCCACTAACGAAGGTTAGGTTTCGTCGCCAGATGAAGGGGCGCATCGATCTCCTTGTCGTTATGGCCAGAAGAAGAGACGATTCAATCTTCTTGTCGCCATCGCCATCGCCATTTCTTCTTGTTCGCCATCGCCGAGAGAAAAGAAGTCTCAGATCTGGAGAAGGATCGTGAATCGTCGGAGACCTATACAGAAGAAGGATCGCGACGGAGCAAGGTTCGCCTAAATCGCCTAAAACGCCTCAGAGAGGAGAGAGGAAGAGAGATGAAGGTCTGTCGTGGGAGAGGACTATTGTTGCTTATTTACAAAAAGGTCCCTCCGTCTGTAAATTTTGATCATATTATAAACAGGCCCCTCCGCCTGTACATGTATTATTTTTTTGGTTCTTGGATTCGATTTGTGGATTCTTTTTGTGGATTCTATTTAGCATTTCTCTATATATATTTACAGGCGGAAGGGTTTTACAGGCGGAAGGGTTTTTTTCATAATTTGTTAAACTCATGTAACGGAAGGACCTTTTTGTAAATGACCTGCTCATTTCTCCCCACCCTCCTCACGATTCTTCTCTCTCTCCTCTCTCTCTCTCTCTCTCCTCCCCGCGCTGTCTCTCTCTCTCTCTCTCGCTCTCGACGACCTGCGCCGGAAGTTCTCTCGTTCTCAATGCTGCGCCGGAAGTTCCTCACTACAACCACCCGCTGCCGATTCCTCTCCGTCACCTCTGAGCCCGAACAGGAACTATACTTCTCATCTTCTGTGTCGTCTCCAAAACCTACGCCACCGCCACTGACGTCATATCCTCTCGCCGATACTCTCTCTCACTTACTAATCACTCACCACAATCCTTTCCCCCATTCCGAATCCCCTCTTCAGCTAAGCCGAGTTGGGTTTTCCGACGACCTTCTTACCCAAATCCTTTTCCGACTCCGCAACCACTCCAAACCCACTTTATCCCTCTTCTTCTGGGTCCGCGACCACTTCCAACGAACCCAGAATCGCCAGGTGTCTGTCGAGGCTTATGATTTGGTCTCCGATTTACTCAAATTCAGGGTACTGATTGACTGAAACTCTATGTTTTTCTTCCCTTTTATAAAATAGTGATTTTTTTTATTTGTGGTGATACGATGAAGCCTTAATCTAACCCAATGAGGTGATTTGGGTCTGATTTTCGTGAATTGGGACTGATTTTGGCCAAATTGAGAATGCTTTCGGTGATTTGGGGCTGATCAAAATCTTATTTGAGTGAACTAATTATATGTTCAATAGGTACAAAAATTTACAAAATGACTAACTGGTAATTAACTGAAAATACAACAATTGATCGAAATCAAGTTTGATTAACTACTTTTTTGTTTTGATTTTCTAAATTTTGTAGAGTGAGTGTATCCACTGGGAAGGATAACAAGGGTTAGAACCCTTTTGGAGCGGCAAGGCCGAGAGTGGAAGTATTGGCAGAGGGTGAAATTTGCGAGGCTGCGAGAGGGTGAAATTCTACGAAGTGAGCTGGGTTTGTCGTGTCGCGTCGCTGCTGGTCTCGTTGCATCAAGATGAGAGGGAGAGGCTAGAGGAGAGACTGGGTTGGAGAGAATGCGAGGTGAGAGAAAGAGGGGTAAATGGCTGCGGGATGTCAAAATGAGAGGCTAACGGGTATCGATTGGCCGCTGTGGGTTTGTTGTGTATTTGATTTGAGTTATATATGTATTGCAAGGATATAAATGATATGGTTGAAATTTCTTTGTTGTGAAATTTGTTATTATGTTTTGCATTCTTGTAACTTGTATTCCAGATGTAAATGATACAAAAGAGACTAGAGAAAAATAAATAAAAAATGAAATTTCGTGGTTAGCATTTTGTTTTAGAATGGTATAGTCATTTAATTTAATTCATGAAACATCGTATGAGAAAAACTTAGCAAAATTTATGGTTTGTACCGACAATAATTACGAAATCAGCGAAATATTGTCATGTTATTTATTAAAGTTATTAGAAACACGGGTTGTTCAGCAAAATATATTATTGAATTTAACAGAATATATGATTAAATTTAACAGAATATATGATTAAATTTATCAGAATATATGATTAAATTTAAAAGAATATATGATTAAATTTAACAGAATATGTGATAAAATTTAACAGAATATATGATTGAATTTACTAAAATATAATTAATTATCCGATGAACACAATCATTAATTTTCATATAATAAGCAAAATATATAATTAAATTTAACAGAATATATGATTAAATTTAACAGAATATATGATTAAATTTAACAGAATATATGATTAAATTTAACTGAATATATGATTAAATTTATCAGAATATATGATTAAATTTAACATAATATATGATTAAATTCAACAGAATATATGATTAAATTTAATAGAATATATGATTAAATTTATCAGAATATATGATTAAATTTAACTGAATATATGATTAATTTTAACAGAATATATGATTAAATTTATCAGAATATATGATTAAATTTAACAAAATATATGATTAAATTTAATTTCATATAATTCAGCAAAATATACGATTAAATTTAACATAATATATGAATAAATTTATCATAATATATGATTAAATTTAACAGAATATATGATTAAATTTAACAGAATATATGATTGGAGATTTAATTGTTTTAATTTAGAAAAATAATATATTTTATATATTTTCAATTCAACAATATATGTTACAGTATATTTTGTTGAATTCATAAAGAAATTACATTTCGTGACTATTATTTATGTAAGACAATTAATAAGGAAAGCAAACTATGTAAAGACAAACTTTTTTTTTGTAACTAAATAATAATTTTGGAAGAGGACATTAATACATTGGTTATAATAAAATGCAAGTTACTCACACACACAGAGTATTTTTTTACTATATATGAAAAAATCATTTCATATGGACATACAAAACTTACAAGAAACACCCTGACAAAACATAAAAATATCAGAAATATCCCTACAATCTCATACAAAGAAACCTTTCACAAAAAAATTTAACAATTTTTTTTTTAAATAGAGTACCATATTTTTTTTTCAAACTTATCATTTCTTCTCTCGCACTAATAGCCCCTATTGCATTTGCCAAAAGTAAACATGGTGGATTCGCAATAAAAATTATAATGATATTGAATTACCTAATTCTACCGCCACAATATGCCTTTTCTTCCATGACGTGCTTGCATAATTACATTTTTGCCCTTGCTTCGTCTTTTTGTTCTCCTACGACGTGCTCGCATAATTACCATTCCCCCCTGGTCCATCATTTTGTTGTGCAAGGAAAAATTATCAAGATTACCATTTCGCCCCTGGTACGAATTATCAAGATTACGATTTGGTCCCTGATTTTGGGAATGACAATGATGATACAAAGATCGATTGTTAGAATTACCATTTGGTCCCCGATTTTGAGTATTCTTCCAACACCTACTCTGCATGACTTGAGATTCTTTCTTCGGAATGGTAATTCTACCAATCGATCGTCTATAGAGGCGGAACTAACCGGCGCCGGCACCTCTTCCTCCGCCGGAGATCATCGGATTTTTTACAGCGGTCCTTAGAGCGGTCCTCTAAATAAGCGCGGTTGTAAAAAAAATGCCACGTTTAACGACTCTGCTTTGACGTCTCCTGCTCGATCGTCTACTAATGGAGATGACGATTCAGCTTATGTTAAAACTCAATTCACCCAGCAGTCCAATTTAATTTCAAGAGGGGTAAAACCTTAGGGTAAGCGGCACTCTTGGTCTGCAACTGTACCTGCATTAAACAGAAAATATTAGGACCAAAGAATGAATCATATCACAATTTTCAGTTCAAAAATGAACTTAGATTGCAGTAAAGGGAAATTGCAATTAGCGAAAATTGATGAAAAATGGAATTTCCTTACTGTCAGACTTTACAAAAACAAAATAAATAGAGTACAAATTCCAGATCAAATCAATGATAAAATGAACACAAATATTCCAGTTTTCATTTCAAATAAAGTTATCGATCGAGAAATTAACTTAGCTGTAAATTCAAAGAAATTTTTTAGACCAAAACAAAAATATACTTCATATTTTGAAAATAAATAGAAGAGAAAAGTGAAAATCAAAGTATTTCGATAGATTTGAGAAACGCAAAGAGAATAAGAGAAATTGAGGAGATAATCGAATATTTTTGGGGAAGGTTGAGGCGAAAGGTGTACCTTCGCAGGGGGGCTTGTGAAGAGAGGCCATGAGGGAGGGGAGGGCTTCGAATCGGTTCTTGTGGATTCGTCATCGCCAAACTCTCGCTTTGTTTTGTCTTTGAGAAGAGGATCGAAGATCAGAGATGGAAGAGGAAGGCACGACGCAGATCCGTTGCAACGCCTGCACGGCTCCGTCGAAGTCCGTCGCCGCTCGCGCCAGCGCCGCTGCTGTCTCGTGGTCCCGCTACTGTGTCAGGGGAAGGGAGAAAAGGGAGGAGGAAGGAGAAAAGGGGATCGCTACGAGAGAAGAAAGAGAAAAGGGGATCGAGGAGGAAGGAGATGAAAATAACGTTTTTAGCAAAATTACAAAAAACCCCCTCCGCTCGTGGATTCGTTTTTTGGATTCGATTTGTGGATTCTCCTTATCACGGCTGAATATATATATACAGAGAGAAATGCTAAATAGAATCCACAAAAAGAATCCACAAATCGAATCCAAGGGCCAAAAAAATAATACATGTACAGGCGGAGGGGCCTGTTTATAATATGATCAAAATTTACAGACGGAGGGACCTTTTTGTAAATAAGCAACAATAGTCCTCTCCCACGACAGACCTTCATCTCTCTTCCTCTCTCCTCTCTGAGGCGTTTTAAGCGATTTAGGCGAACCTTGCTCCGTCGCGATCCTTCTTCTGTATAGGTCTCCGACGATTCACGATCCTTCTCCAGATCTGAGACTTCTTTTCTCTCGGGAAATGGCGATGGCGATGGCGACAAGAAGATTGAATCGTCTCTTCTTCTGGCCATAACGACAAGGAGATCGATGCGCCCCTTCATCTGGCGACGAAACCTAACCTTCGTTAGTGGACATAGAGACGAGGAAGCCATAGTCGATGAGGCGAGAAAACTCTAATCGATCCATGACAGATGATTTGTTGTTTTCTTCTTCTCATGATAAGGTAACTCTTGCTTGTGTAAATTTGCAAATTCAACTGTAAATTTCAATTTCAATTGGTGAATTTGCAAATTTTGCTTCGGTTTTCGAATCCGAAATGGAATTCTCTTCCAATTAGCCCGAATTATGTACTAATTACTTTCCCAATTAGCCCCAATTCAGTCTCAATCATGCAATTCAACTCAATAATGTTTCAATTGCACATTTAGACCTCAATTGAGTTCTAGCTAAGTTCTGATTGTGCAAATGAGCATCAATCAAGGCTCGATTTACATATATTTGACCTAATTTTTTTTTAGATAAATGCAGATGCACTTGCATTGGTGAGGCGAGATATACCGATTGGGATCTGGCCGGTGAATCCCGAGTTGGATAAGTTCAGATAAGTGAGATTTGGAAAACGTTCGAATCCGGTTTGTGGAAAAGGAATTTTATTGAACAGGTTGTAGGCGAGGCTGAGATTCTCGAGCGAGTTGAGGTTAAAGAGAGATGGTTCAAGATTGAGTGAGGTCACTCCACCGGTGAACCGATCACATTTGACTCCTTGTCCCTAGTCGCGCCCTCCTTCTCCCTATCGAACAGGTTAAAGAGAGATGTATTGTAATTGTGATATTTGAACTTTAAATGTGACTGTAATTGTTATATTTTTCAGTTTTATTAAAATCTTGATATTAATTATTTTTTATCGCAGACGTGATGATTTTTGTAATATTTATTTGAATTACTTCTAATTCTTTTCCTGTGACATGTGAGTGATACTTTTTAGAATTAATGTAGTAAATTCAGGCAATTAACCATTATTATATATCAAAAAACTACAATTGGTATAGTTTGTATTATTCTACTGAATATATCTGAATATTATAAAAAGAAAATTTGAATACTTGTACTAGTTATTGTAAAATATTCTCCAAAAATATTAGTTTAACATACTAAGAGAAAATAACTATTGAATACTAAGAGAGGAAATATTTCATCCAAAAAAAGTTCTCAATATATATGATTGAATTTAACAAAAAATGTTCTCAAAAAAACTTCTCAATACATACTGAGAGGAAATATTTCATCGTAAAATATCTGAATATTATAAAAAGTTCTCAAAATGATTGAATTTAGCAATATATATGATTTAATTTACCAAAATATATAATTGAATTTAGCAAAATATATGATGGAATTTAGAAAAATATATGATTGAATTTTTAAAAATATATGATTGAATATAGCAAAATATATGATTGATTTATGCTAAATACATTATTGAATTTATTTAAATATACGATTGAATCTAGCAAGATACACGATCGAATATACAAAATATATGATTGAATATAACAAAAATAGCAAAATATATGAATCATTGTACGAAGATATATGAGTTAATGTAGATAAATATACGATTGTAATCTAGCAAAATATATTTTTGGATTTAAAATTAAAATAATATAAGGACTTAAAAATAACAAAATAAACACACGGATGGACTACTTTGTAAAATATACTTCTGCTATTCTTTCAAATCTTTCTTCTTCCAACATACCCGCCTTTCTCAGTTATCACCGATCTGAGTTCTTATTGTTCGCTTCCTCGGCGATCTCATTGATGCTGTTCATCCCCGATATCGGCCGTGCTCGACTTCGCCGATCTGAACCGATCTGAGCTCTTATTGTCATTGAAATTCTCTTAACGTTGCTCCCAGATCTTAACCTTCAGAATTCTTTTACAGGTATTCTACTTTTGAAATTTTAAATTTTAATTACTGTTTAAAATCTAATAATTTTTCTGATATTAACAAAATATAATTAGAAAAAAGCAAAATATATTAATACGATCAAATTCTACTATTCTAAATTACATTTCTCTTCTGTTTTTTTTTATCTACATTCATTCATATATCATCTTGTTATATTTAATCATATATTTTTGCTATTTTTGTTAGATTGAATCATATATTTTGTTAATTCAATCGTGTATTTTTCTAGATTCAATTGCATATTTAAATAAATTCAATATATATTTTGCTAAAATCAATCATATATTTTGCTAGATCAATCATATATTTTGGTTGATTCAAACATATATTTTGGTAAATTAATCACATATTTTGCTAATTCAATCATATATTTTTCTAGATTCAATCATATATTTTGGTTTATTCAATCATATTTTTTGCTAAATTCTATCATATATTTTTGTTTATTCAATCATATATTTTGCTAGATTCAATCATATATTTTGCTTAATTAAATCATATATATTGACAAATTATACTATTCTAAATTACATTTCTCTTCTGTTTTTTTTTTTATTTTGCAGAATGTCTACTGGCTCGAACAACGATCTGCTCAATGTTAACAATCCAATTTTACCAATACAAGAAGCTTCGAAAGAAAATGATAACTTCAGTACCAACGGAGTTGATCAAGACGAAACATCTGATATTGGAAATTCAGAAAAACCTGAAATTAATCCTCATGAATTCATTCAACCAGAATTGAAGACAGAATACATACCAGTTCTTAACATGAAATTCCCCTCTCTCAAACATGCCGAAGATTTCTACTACCGGTATGCCTATAATGCCGGTTTTGGTATAGTTAAGAAAGGTGGTAGTGACAAAAGCCAAAAAAGATCTCGTCAATTATTCAAGTGTACCAGAGAAGGTTCCCCAAATCACAAAAAAATACCTCATTCAGACTGATTGGTCGCATTCTTTCGAGTGGTCAAACTCATTTCAAAGGACACCTCATAAAAATGCAGATGACTCTGGCCTTTTTGTTTTGCGATATCTTACATGCATTCTGAATGAAAGAGTTCTGAAATTTAGTGAGGTATTAAAAATTATTATAATTAATATTATCTTTGCAAATATTAATCAATAATTGATGTTTTCTTTTCGAAATATTAATTTCAGCAAGGACTTAGATATGAAAGGATGATATTGGCTTATAATCTTTTATTTGATTACGAAAACCTCGCAAATAAGTCCCCTCTTCCTCACGCTCAATTGTTGAATGAAGTATTCGAATCGGTTGCCGATTGAAACTATTTAGTCTGCAGTTCGAAATATTTTTTTAATATTTTGTAATATTTTTAGTCTTATAGTTTGAACTTTGTTTACATTTTGCTGTAAAAAATAGTATTTTGTAGTTTCTTATATTTTGAAGATATGTAGTGTACAGTTTCAAATATTTTTGTAATTTTTTTAGTTTCAAGAGGTTGAATCTTATATTTTTAAAATATTTAGTCCACAGTTTGGTACAAGAAATAATATCTTATTCAATTTAGAAAGATATATTATTCAATTCAGCAAAATATATATTTCTTATAGCAAAATATGTCATTTAATTTAGCAAAATTTATGATTTAATATAGCAAAATATATGATTGAATATAGGAAAATATATTATTCAATTTACCAAAATATGTGATTTATTATAGCGAAATATATGATTTAATATAGCACAAAATATGTTTGAATATAACAAAATATATGATAGAGTTCAGCAAAATATATGATCGAGTAGCAAAATATATGATAGAATTTAGCAAAATATATGATTGAATTTATCAAACTATATGATAGAATTTAGCAAAATATATGATAGAATTTAGATACATATATTATTGAATTTACAATACAATCTAACATAATATATCAAAATATATGATTGAATTAGCAAAATATATGATAGAATTTAGCAAAATATATGATAGAATTTAGATACATATATTATTGAATTTACAATACAATCTAACATAATATATCAAAATATATGATAGAATTTAGGTAAATATAAGATAGAATTTAGAAAAATATATTTTTGATAAATTGAATCTATTATAATATACGTTAGAACAAGATCATATTACTGTGGAAAAATTGATTATAACTTGAATCACTGCAATTACTTTCTTTGATTTCATATTACTGTGAAAAAATATTACAAATTACAGTTTACAGGATTGTAATTAAAATTTAAACAATAATCCATCTTCAATAATCCTTAACATTCGAAAAGTTTGCTTCAACTCGAAATCAGTTTACAGGATTGTCCAAATTGAAGTCATTATCTCCATCTCCATTGCAATTTTTCATCGTCTGCTCCGTAGCTGTCGGCAACATTGTCTTGTTGATTGTTCGTACCTGTCGTCTACTCTATCGTTTTCGCCATCATCGTCTGCTCCATGGTACAGAGGTCTGCGAACTTGATTTGAGTGCAAAAAATCCCAAATCAGTAGTACATACCTCAATTTGACACATATATACTGCAATTAACCACAAAATTCGAAATATATACTCAAATTCAACACATAATATTAACCACAAAATTCCAAATCAGTAGTATATACCTCAATTCGATATATATACATCAATTCAGCTAGAAAATCGATCAAAAATCGTTGAATTTCAATATAAATACGTCAATTCAGCAAGAAAATAGATCAAAAATCGTTGCTAAAATAGATCAAAAATCGTTTACAGGACGTTCTTGCCTCCGGGGAGATTTTGAGAAGCGACGAAGAGCTCGGATTAGCGGCGCTTTCGTAATACCTTGCGCGTTCGTAAAATTAGCGGTTTGGGTTGCTCGGTTTGGGTGTTGGTTGCTCGGTTTCGTGGTAATACTATGCGCGTTATCGTCGTCGTAATACCTTGCGCGTTCATAGCCGGTCGTCATCGTCGTCGTCGCTAATCGTCGGCGAGGGACTATTTTGCAAATCGCGCGTAGCGTGGATTCGATTTCTGGATTCGAATAGTGGATTCTCCTTAGCAGCCCTGTATATATATATATATATATATATATATATATATATATATATATATATGAGGGGGGCTAAACTACTTAATTAAGTACCAACATTTTGGTACTTAATGTTTTTTCACCATTAGATTTGAATTGGGATTTGTGTTTTTCCATGATGATCTTGAAAGTTTGTGCACATCATTAAATGCACAAATCTCAATGCAAATCCAATGATGAAAAAACATTAAGTATCAAAATGTTGGTACTTAATTAAGATATATATATATATATATATATATATATATATATATATATATATATATATATATATATATATATATGGGAAAATATTCTTGATCCCCCAAACTCATCCCAAGTTCTTTGATGAGGTGGCAAAAAGATATGTAGGTTGATTAGTTCTTCTAATTGACTCAATTAATTATTAATTGACACCTTCAATTGACACGCCAATAAATTACATTAGTACATATTAGTTGACGTGTCAATTCAATTACACGGTCAATTAAATCACTAATCGAATCAATTAACAATGTTAATCAATTCATTTAACCATCATTTACCTCATCAAGACTCCTTTTTGTATTATGGGGGCTGAATATATAACACCATATATATATATATATATATATATATATATATATATATATATATATATATATATATATATATATATATATATATACATGATAAATAGGGTACAATTTTTTTCTAGAGTTAATATTACTTCGTCTAGAACGGTTAGTTATATTATTTTTTTTCCAAAATACGCCTCTTTGGTTATGATATGTGTTAGAAACATAATAATATTAATTTGTTAAAACTTTTTTTTTTTTAATTTAACAACATATATAATAGAATGCATTTATACCATTTCTTAGTTATGATATGTACCCGAAAGATATTTATGCATTAATTTGTTGTTTTTTTAAAAATTCAAACATAATATATATGAAATACAATTTATTATTAATATATGAATACTATTGTTGGTTTATGAGTAATCTCAAAATATTAATATTTAATTGTTAAATACTAATGGGCTCATAAATTAGTAATTGGTTGAGTGTTTTGACACATAAAATTTTTATATTGTGAGAGATTGTGATTTTGTAGATTCAAGTTTCATTAAATTAATTGATGGAGTACAAACGAGACTTCTCTTTTATTTTAAAAAAAAAATACAAAAAAAATTAAATCCATAGAAAAAATTAAGAGATTACAATTATTATTTATTTGAATTACTCATATTTTTGACATTATTAATACCAATTTAAGAAAGATATAACGGATAATAAATTAATGAAATGTTTCGATCGAAATACATGCCAAAGTGAATAGGGGTATTTTGATAAAAGTATAGATCGTCTTAGCCGAAAACAATTAGTTCTAGAAACAATGCTACTCTATAATATATGATGGTTTAACAGTATATTACACGTCTAAAAAAAATTATAATTCAAAGAGGCGAATCTTTATAAACTAACGATGCAATTCATATATTGTGTGCTTTATTTTCATGAATTCTCACTTTTTGTGGCTTTTTGTAGGCAGAAAACATGTTTCCTGTGAATCGATTCATAACAAATCTTCACACAAACTTGGTGGATTACTGATTACTATCATGACAAATACATTCAGAGAAAGACCTATTTAAGGATGTGTTTCATTTATAAATTTTAAATAAATTGTTAACATGCTTACAATAAATTCTATGTATTTAGAAATCAAACGCAAGAACTATAAAACCTGCGACATCGGAGCGAATAAAAAACCATCTACGATTATATGCTTCATACATAGGGACGACGCATCCTAGCCAGACCCCATCTTGGCCCGATCACGTTCACTTGCTTGAATTTACGTTCTTTTCGAAAGGGATTATATATGATGTCTCTTGAGGTTGTCGGAATCGGAGTTTTATCTGGAATCATTTATGGATAGAATCGAATTGGATCGTAAAATCGTATTTTGAATCGTAAGATTCTATAAAAAAAATAAACATTAACTAGAAAACTAATCTAACGAACATTATTTTTTAAATAAAATGATAAAAATTAATTGATAAAATATATTTTATTCATTTGAATCAATGTAAACTTATACAATACATTAAAATAGAAAAAAAAATGAATTATCCGTATATATGCAAATGTTAACCACAACCACTTAAAATATTAAGAATTAATCAAATTCGTACTAAGATAAAATAAAACAAATAATATACACAAAAATAAGTTAAGTAAGCATAAAATAAAGAAGATTTATGAAAAAAACAAGTTATTATATTCTTGTAATATTACATTATATTGTAACATGACATATTTTATTTTGCATTCCAAGTTACTTAATTAGATCTGAGGTCGTAATCGTGTTGGAAATTAAATGTTTTTGTGAATCGTGAAAGTGAAATCATAAAATCGTAAATATATGAAATTCTATCATATTCTGTCTTGAATCGAGATTCTACCAGGATTCTACCAAATTAAGATTATATGTCCGACTCTAATCGTTTTGTCAAATTAGAATCGTAAGATTCTAAGACTTGAATCGAGATTTTGACAACTATAATGCCTCCAAAACTCACAATCATTAATGCCTCAATCATGGATGGTTAAATGGAGTGATTAGCATCACAATTAATGGTTAGTTGACCGTTTAATTGAATTAGTATGTCAATTAATATGTATTTGGGGAGTTCTATCATACATCCATTTTGCTTATGATACACAATTTTTCAAGGATATTTTGAGTAATTATCAATTAATGAGTATTTAAGGTAAATTTTTAAATATATTTATCAATAAATGATAGACTAAATAAGATTGGAGTGTTTATTTATCAATAAATTGAATTGACGTGTCAATTAAACGTTAATTGGAGTGTTAATTACTTTAATTAACCACAATAACCACAATTAATCTAATCTCGATTGGCGTATCAAGGATGTTGGAGCGGAGTGAGAGTAAAGGGCACAATAACTTTTCCCTTTTCAAAATATAAAATTATTTTCTGCGACATTTTTTTCATTGAAAGGTTACTCTAGTTATATGATATTAAAATTACAATAACCTGGGTTTAACAATTAAGAATGTAATAGGCTCAATTCTTAATAACATAGGATTAAAGCACACTTAAAATTTTATACCATTCATGTAAAAATTAAAACAATGTATTAAACTTGTTTTAATATATTCGTAACAGTGAGTTTACAAAATGTCAAGTAATCAATTAGCATTTTATTCATCAGTAAATTCCCCGTCAAAGACTTTGAATTGTTCCCTTAATTCAATATTTCATTCTCAAATTTACTGAATAATTTTGAATTTACTAATTGGCAGAATCTAATTATTTTTTTAAGATACAAAGTTGAGTTATTCTCAAAACACAACCTGATGTGTTTTTCCGATTTTCTATAACATTTCTTTGTAACATGTTATATAGTGATTGATCTACTGAGATACTTTTTATATAGAAAATATATATGAGCTGCATTGTGAAACAACTTGCCTTTGTTACAACAAAAAAAAATAAAAAAATAAATAAATAATAGACAATCATGTAAAGGATATATTTGTCAATTGAAAGTGCATTCAGTAAAAAAATGAATCAGGATGTATTTGTGTAATCAAAATGTATTTCATTCGAATTTTCTCGGAAAATATAGAATCGAATTACTTCATAATCAAAGAAATGTTAATGAAATAAAATGCACACTCAAATTAATATTATACACAACCCTTTGTTCAGTACATGGGGTAAAAATAATCAATAAATAATTAAATATATATTATTGTGTTAATAAACCCCCAAAAAATACTAAAAACTACAGAAATCGGCACAAAGTTGATAAATAATGTTGGAAGCATTTGGATCTGGAAGAACATACAGTTTCGTTCGATTCGTTCCTAAACACGTCAAACTTAAGGTATTCCCTTGTCGCGACGTCTAAAAAAATTCAATGTAAAACATGTTAAATTATAATTAATTTAACGCATGGAAATAATTAAGCGTACCAGACAGGCTTTATTCTGATTTTGTTTGCACGACCATCTCGAAGTCGGTACGCAGCTCAAATAATGGCACCAACTACACATCTCCTTCACGTTTACTCCTCTGAATAGCGCGAGAAATCCCACCACAAACCTAAATTAACACAAAAATGATTTCAAATTTCAAATCAAAAGAGCATAAATAAGCGCGAAAAGATGGAAAATTAGAAACTCACAGCGCAACGAGAATAATTGCCGCAATGACCAGGAGAACGATCTGATAAATCTTGTGCTTGCGCTTATGAGGAATCCGGTACTGAGGAGGGGCAGTTTTGTTATTAATGTAACCAAATTGGGGCCTTATGAGGATTATAAACCCTATAAGAAAACCCGAGACGAACCCTCCAATGTGGGCGAAATTGTCCACGTGTGGCAATATTCCAAATGCCAAGTTTACCACGATTACCAGTACCAGAACCGTCAATGCCGAAACCTGAAATTCACAAAAAAACCCTCAAATTTTATTAAATATCGAATGAAAAGAGAAGGAACGGGCTCGAGGGAGGGTAACTTGTAAGTAACAAATAAAAAAAAGGTTAGGGGTGAAAACGAAAAAATACCTTATTTTCGTAAATGGTCCAATTAGTGAGGAGTTCAGAAAGCATGGAGCCTAATAAACCAAAGAGAGCTCCCGAGGCTCCCACGGAAATGGGGGCTTGCATGAACAGGGCCGATAGTAAACTCCCGCCGAGTCCGCTTATCACATATAAAATCCCTATTCTTACTAAAAATACAAAAAAGGGGAAAATGAATTAAATATTAAATCCTAATGCAATATAAATTTATGATTAATTTGATGAGTTACCGAAGCCGAATTCTTTCTCGAGGCGAATACCGATCAAGACGAGACTGAGCATATTTGCGAGAATATGAAATACACCTCCATGTAACCATATGCAAGTGAAAATTCTCCAAGTTTGGCCTCCACTCACCATTATACTTCCTTCCTCCAGTGCTCCCATGCTCGTTAACCTTCGAGGAAATCACGACATTAATGGAGAAAATCAATAAAGTGCTGTAATTGATTAGTGAAATTGATAATTACGCTGTAGTAGAAGGACCAAGAAGAGGGTTTTCTTTGAAAGGCTGGAAAGCGAAGCGCCCAAGTTGTTCGCCGAACAAGCACTGAGTTTCCTTCCGCCCCTCCAAGGAGGCGGCCTGAGATGAGTTACTGGGGCAGTCATTGACGTACATGGTCGCCACGAAGAGTACCACGTTGGCGACGACGAATGTGGGGATCAGCCAAGGGAACCACGGCTTGAACGGCCAGAATTCGCCGGACCGACCACGGGACGTCATCTCGTCGATCCTGCGGTGCGAAGGAAGTACCTCGGCGTCTCTCCTCCTACCCATTTCCTAATTTTTGCTAAAATGGCGAAATTGCAAATGCTAATTGAATTTACAGAACGAGAGAGAGAAAAAATGCGGTTAAATTGCGCAATAAATGATTGGCGAGGGACAATTGATCGAGTTATCTCTCTTAAATCGGTTTAATTAGGACAGTTTCTTCTATTCCTCTAATTGCATTTGATCATTTGCCACCATTTTTTGCCACAACACACGCAGAAGAGAGAGAAATTGAGAGAGGGAGAGAGAGAGAGAGAGAGAACAAAGAGGGGAACTACGAAACGCGGGAAAAACGAAGAAAGAATATATAGTAATTTAGTTTAATTAGCTGGTAAAAAATGGCTACAAGTGAATAATCAATAATCAAATCAACAAGGAATAGCTGGAGAAAGAGAGTTGGACTGGATTGGTGTGTAATTAACCAAAGCAATTGTTATTTCGTTAATAGAGTGTGTGATTAGAGGGTTGGAGATAATTACTAACCTATAAATTACTATTAATAGGTTGATCAAACTTTCTTCTTAATAATGACCATTTTCATAATGGATTTTTTTTTAATATAATATGATTTTTGAAAGGGAATTTTTAAAAAATCTTTAATTCTTTTTGGATACCGTAAAAATCTTCTTATTTTTTTTTTTATAACTTCGAAACATATTATCTTTCAAATTTTTATTTTCAAATATCCCTATAATTTAGCGAGAGAGAGAGAGAGAGAGAGAGAGAGAGAGAGAGAGAGAGAGAGAGAGGGTTGCTCACAAAAGAAGGACTTGATGTGTATTTATATTGATATTTGAATATTTGAATTAGGGAAAATTTGTTTTGCCCCTACAACTCCTCTCTTCCATCCTTTATGCATATTTTCGGAAGGATTAGTGAAGTAAGTAGCAATCCAATTAATACACAAAAATGAATTAACTGTTTATTTTACGTACCAATAAAAATATATGCTAATTAATTATTAATTCATTTTTACATACAAATTTAATATTAATTTGATATTATTTGAGTTATTAATTAATCATTAATTATGAATATCATGATGTCATGTGAAAACATCAAAAATAAAAAATATTAGTTGTGAAGACATATATATAGCACATGACCTCTTTGAATTATAAAAAATTGTGTTAGGATTGTTTTGAATTCTAGACTTTTGAATTTTGATTCGATTTATAATTCAATTAACATATAATTAATAATATGACACTCAAATTTTATTAATTAGTACATACTAATCAACATACATGTTAATTATGTGTTACTTGTTAATATAATTTTTTAATATAATTGTTTTTACGATCAAATTTTAGAAATAACTGCATATATAATAACTACAATTATAATGGAATATAATTGTTTTTTATTAAAAATAACTTACACATGTTGTACAATTGAACATAAATGAAAAATAACTACATGTATTATATTATATTAACGAAATAGATTGGGGATCATCCATTTTCATTTTATTCTTTTGTGGATATATATTGGTGGTTAAATAATCAAATTGACATAATTTCATTTGGTATAATTTATGAGGATTTTCAGTTTGGGGAGATTTTTTGAAATCTAGGACGATTAATTTTAAGGATTTGAATTTTGAAAAGTGAAATCTCATCCGGTATAAAAAGTTAAGGAATTCACGTAATGTCATGTTAGATGCGTTTTAAGAAATTTTATGGAATTATTGTTTCAAAAAATTTAGTTGTGTAATATAATACGATACGGTCTATGTTGCACGGATACGGATACGTGTATTGTATCCGACACAATAAAGATATGACGATATGACAATTTTCAAAATGAAATAGAATATGATATGTCTATTAGATATAATATTTTATTATTTTATTAATTATAATTAAACATCCTATTTAGGTACCGAACATGTATTAGTTTTGCAAGTTTATAATCATTAAAAACTACCGATTCTCTAATCAAAACTAGAGTAGCAAACAGACCCTAAAGAAGACGTCTCCAGTGAGGACACAATGGAGATCATCTATTACCATTAGTAATTGGGTCTGGTTCATTGTTTGGATTTTAGCTAATTGGGCCTGAATTAATCTCTTGTAATGACTAATGAGAATAAATCAAAGGCTTAGATTTCAGAGGTGTATCTAACGGCTCATATTGATCTTACTGTTAGATTACTAGCATTAGTTGTTGCTCACTTGAGCATAACAGACGTAAACAAACACTAATTAATCGATAAATCATTGTTTTAACCCCTCTAAAATCTTCATAAATATTTTTAATATGATATCAAAACCATGAAGAATTTGAAATCCTGATTAGGGTTTCTTGTTTTCTCACAACCATACCACTTTAGTGTTTTTTTACAATAAACCCCTTCTTTCCTGCAAATTGCAATACTTTCTTTGTTTTTTGAAATATCTTGCAATTTATTGCTAAAAACTTTCAAATTGTGTTTCTCTCTCTCTCTACACAACAATTTCTTAGTTTTACCCTGAAAAATACAAATTTGACAAAAAAAGCCCTTGTTTTTTTCGAAATCACCTTTCTTTCTATTTCTTCAAAAATATTGCACATTTCTCTTTCGTATTTGCATCCATTGTTCGATACAAAAAAATTTCTTCTATATCCTACAATTTTTCAAAATTACATTTCAGTCATTGCTGGAAAATTGCTCTCAAGAAAATTTCTTATCCCATAAAATATTTTGTACAAAAAGTATCAGGAGATTCAGAACTCTATTCTGGTACTTTTTCACATGTAACCCTGAGATTTCTAAAAATTATTTTACTTAAAAATTTCATACTTTGGCTACTAGCACTGAAGGGGTACATCTCAAGAGCTCAATTCTTCCATGCTGGCAAGTGGTTACTTCCACATCCAATTAGGCTTCAATCAATCCATATTGAATGAATTGGTTAAATTGTTCGATAATTGGTTGAATTGTTGTTGCTACCCTTTTCGAGTATATAATATCCTTTTTGCCTACAAGTCCATAATCTTCAAAAAAATAATATTGAACTAAAAATAATTTGAAAAAGTTCCATTATTTATTTTGCGGAGCTTACTGAAAATGCCGAAAACGGAGATAACTTTATAGATTCGGAATAAATCGACGTCTTAAGGGAGAAGTAAATGGGAGCTGCGAATCGCGATATTTTCTTCACTGGTCCTCTACATTCTCTGAAATTACATAATCACAAAAAAAAAAAAAATTAAAGAGAATATAAACATAAATTATCTTATAATGTTAAAAACTTAAAACTAATTAGTATGTTAGTAAATACATACTAACTTACTAACTCAGTACATATAAACAATGATTCAAACGCATACCCATAAATCCTGATGTGTATACTACCAAGATAGCCTAATCTAATTCTAATCTTATTCTTAACGGTAAAAAAATCTAAATTCAAATCTAATTCCAACGTTAATATTTCCTCATATTAAACCAAATACACTTGGTCCACGATTTAATGACAGACCATTATCAGACGGTTTATATACGAAATCTATACACCGAGTTTAGGGACGCTGTAAACTATTCTCACCTCGCTAACAATAAATAGAGCACTGACACCTCTCTTCTTCTCTGTGGTCCCCAAATATTCTTTCTTTCTTGTCTTTCTCTCCCTTCTCCCTTGTCTATTCTCTCTCACAATGCAAAATGCAATGGAGAAACCGAGAAACCATGGATCCGCATACTTAGAACTTCTTCTTCCTTTCTTTTTCGTCGACTGTGCGTCTTGACCCCTGTTTTTTGTTCCTTAAGCCAGCCGGAGTACTGTCTGGCTAGTAAACGGGAAGAGCGCGACTAGGCACTCGAGAAGAACACTCTTCTTTCATGGTTGTTTAGTGGACACACACGAGGAAGATGTAAGTGAATCTCGTCCAAAATTTATTTTTCTTCTCTTTGATCTTGGTTCATGGTTTTGTTTATTGACGAACATTCTTCTTTCATGGTTCTTGGTTTCTCTTGGTCGTTTTTGTTCTTGTTTGTTTGATTTTCGTTTTCTGGTTAAACATTGACAAGCCACACGCATAAGCATTTCTTGTCAATTTTGCATCGAATACAAATATTTGATAGAGTCCTCTTGGATTATCGTTAATCTGAGTTCATGCTGAGTTCATGCTATGATTGATATTATAGTTTTGAACAGTTTTGTACATTTTTGGCAGAAGATTTTGCGATTACTAATTTAGGGGCTAGTTTCGATTCTCATTTTTTGTCTGAACTTCCTAAATTCCCGTACGAGTACTCAGATCTGCCATCCCATCTTGCTTTGTTTCGTTAAAATCCCTCAATAAATTGTTTTTTGGACTTTCAGCCTTTGAATGATAAAACCATCTATGCTTGTGATTCATTTTGTAGTTTGAAAGATTTTGCAATCACTAATTTAGGAACACCTTTGATTGATTTTGTAGTCCTCAAAATTGTTTGTTTGGGCTTTCAGGCTTGAAATCAAGATTTCAAGAAATTGTTACTCGTGCTTTCGTGCTCGAACTCAAGCTCCTTAGATTTCCCATCATGACTTCATGCGATTTTTCTGGTGTTGTGGAGATGAAATCTGATGGACCAGGTAACAAATTTGAAATTAACAAATTTATTTTGGAAGTATTCGATCTAATTTATTTTCACTCAATGTCCACAGATGAAAAAATTGGATGATCAAATCGCTTTACCCAAAACAAAACTGCGACATCTCGAGACGAAATTACGAAGTGTCGAGAAAGAACCACCTTGCTTGCGTGCGCTTCTCTGTTTGTGTCTTTGTACATGTGCGCATTTTTGTATGTCTCTCTGTTATATGTGTGTTTATTATTGTGTAGGTGTTTGTTTGTCTATTTGTGTGCATGTGTATGGTCTCTGTCTGTGTGTATTGTATGTGCGTGTGGGCATGTGTGTGGTTTGTGTGTGTGCTCTCTGAATATGTGTGTGTGTGTGTGTGCGCGTGCGCAGGGGTGCCGGGCCCACGCGGGGCCCGGTCAGGAGGGGGGGTCGGGTCCATGCGGGGCCCAGTCCGGAGGGGGGGTCGGGCCCACGCGGGGCCCGGTCCGGATTGGGGTCGGGCCCACGCGGGGCCCGGTCCGGAGGGGGGTCGGGCCCACGCGGAGCCCGGTCCGGAGGGGGGTCGGGCCCACACGGGCCCGGTCCGGAGGGGGTCGGGCCCACACGGGCCCGGTCTGGAGAGGGGGTCGGGCCCACGCGGGGCCCGGTCCGGAGGGGGTCGGGCCCGCGCGGGGCCCGGTCCGGAGGGGGGTCGGGCCCGCGCGGGGCCCGGTCCGGAGGGGGGTCGGGCCCCTGCGGGGCCCGGTCCGGAGGGGGGTCGGGCCCACGCGGGGCCCGGTCCGGAAGGGGGTCGGGCCCACGCGGGGCCCGGTCCGGAAGGGGGTCGGGCCCACGCGCGGCCCGGTCCGGAAGGGGGTCGGGCCCACGCGCGGCCCGGTCCGGAGGGGGTCGGGCCCACGCGGGTACCGGTCCGGAGGGGGGATCGGGCCCACGCGGGGCCCGGTCCGGAGGGTGGATCGGGCCCACGCGGGACCCGGTCCGGAGGGGGGGGATCGGGCCCATGCGAGGCCCTGTCCGGAGGGGGGATCTGGCCCAGGAGGGGCCCGGTCCGGAGGGGGGATCGGACGCGTGGGCCCGGTCCGGAGGGGGTGATCGGGCCGGGATTGGGCCCACGCGAGGCCCGGTCCGGAGGGGGGATCTGGCCCATGAGGGGCCCGGTCCGGAGGGGGGATCTGGCCCATGAGGGGCCCGGTTCGGAGGGGGGATCTGGCCCATGAGGGGCCTGGTCCGGGGGGAAGGGGGTCGGGCCCACGGACCAGGGAGGGATCCCAAGGCTCGGCCCCAGGGGGAGGAACCCACGCGGGGCCCGGTACGAAGGGGGTCGGACTCACGTGGGGCCCGACTGGGGAAGAGGAGGTCGGGTCATGCGGGGTCCGGGGGGGGGGGGGGGGGGGGGGGGCGTGCCCCTGCCAGGCCGGGTCCCGGAGGGGGCGGACCCAGGGGGGTCGGGCTCACGCGAGGTTTTGGTCTGGCCCATGCATGGCCCGACGCGGAGGGGATCGGGTCGGGGCGATGAAGGAAATGATAGGCTCTCGGGATTTAGGGGGCTGATTTTATGTACAAAAAAAGTGAATCGAAGTTTTTCACAAAATTGTCGAAATTAATTCAAGTTTGAATTAAACTACCAATATCTCCAAAAGATTGATTATTTTTTGAATTTTGTATCCATATAATTAGTATATAAGTACAAATGCTTTCTATATATAAAATTTTGTTCAGCATAATGTGAAAATACACACTATGATCACCTTTGGAAAATTGCAATTATTAAGAAAATAATAAAAAGAATTCAAAAAGATCAGAGTATTAGGAAATGTTCGATAATAAAACTATTTCGATAATCAAACCATACGAGCATAATTGTTCGATAATCATAATAATAAACATAAATTCATATGCTCCACTTCTCTTCAAGGATAAAGAGTGAGTAAATAGTAAAGCTACAGGTATTTAACCATTCCGCGACCCTCTACACTTAATTTTGAAGCCTGCAGATTCTTCTTCTTAGGCCCCTTCAACTGCTGCAGCTTCTTATTCATCTGATTATCATCAAAAAAATTCAGTTAACACCCCACAAAATGAAAAATATCACAAATACCCGTATAAAACATGAAAAAATATATATACCTTTAAGCGTCTTTGGTCTGGAATGTTTTGTTTGGCTCTTGCCCTAATTTGATCAGGGTCGATTTTGGACTGAGGTCTCACGAGGAAATCAAGTGGTGAGGCTTCTGGCCTTGTGGTGTACTTTGACTCTACCACCCCTGATTTTCTCCCCCTGTAAATCGTTAAGTACAAATTACAAATTAGCTCCTCAAAATTTTTTAATTTACACATATGATCAAATTGTAATCTAAGAAAGGACATACTGAGAAAAGTCGAGATCATCGTCTCTTGATTCCAATTCCCTCGCCACCCTGTATAATAATAACAATGACGATCATGATAATGAGAAAGTATTATTTCCCAAAAAAATTAATGAAAAAAATACTTTTTAGAGGGGTTTCTGCGATAAGGAGCCTTTTCATCATCAAAACTCTTCATGTCTTCAAATCTTGTACTTTTATTAAATATAGGACGACTCTGCATTTTTTTAATCATTTTAACAATCATAATTCGTTAAGTAAATTTCACGTATGACCCTGTAAGATTAAAAAATTACCCATTTGTCCACCAATTCTTTCGCCAGTTTTCTATTGGCAGTTATTTCTTCGTCTGATTTCCATAAAAACATAATAACCTACAATCCCAAACAACGATCCAAGCTTAAAAAGTAATGATAAAGAAAGAAGTTATTTTCGAAAAACCCATGTGTTTTTTGCATATTAAAAAAAACTAAATCTATTGGAAACAACATATATTAAAAATAACCTTGCCAAGGCCACTGTTCTTGAGTTGCTCTCTCCTGTCATTCTGCTCCAAATCAATTGGATACTGCAATAAAAAAAAATCAAATTAAAACCAACGAACAAATATATTTTAAAAGGGAAATTTGCTAACAAGCCCCTGCATTACTGCAATTATGGCATTATGCAAGGTTTGGTTTGCAAATTCTAATATATTAAGTAACGTTATTTTTGGAAACGAAGGGCATAAGATTATCATACATCATTTAATAACTTGAGAATAGCAGATCTAATATTCATATTAGGCAAGCTCCCATCAGGCAAGGGCTCGAGCCAGACCCTCAATAACGTCAAAACCCCATGATCCAAAAACTCTTGCTGTAACTTCTTCCTGTAAAAATAAAACATCCAATTATTTTACTTTCCATGGACCTAAATGAAAAATTACAATTCAAATCACTTCATACTTTGAGAGGACGTCAACAAGGAGGGGTAATTTGCGTAATTTATTGATTGCAGGTTTAGATTGCCTGTTTAACTCTGCATCTTCTTCAGCGGCGACTTCGAGCTGTGCCATTAAATTTTCAATCATCATCCTGATTTGCATTGGCGATTTTTCATTCTTGTTTTTCTTCTTTCCCTTCTTGAATAGCTTATCGATGTCATCTTCACCCTCTGATCCCTCCTCAGCCTGTAATGGAGATAAGAATTTGCGTATTAGCCCTTGTAAAAATCAGAATTATGGAAGATTGGTGGTACCTGTGGGTGATGAGTGGGAGAACGATCATTATCGCTTCCGTACCGGTCTGCAGGGTCTACACCAGCATCATCAATGAAATAATCATCGTCTGCTGTTTTAGCCCCTTCTTGATCATTCTAAAATCGAAAAATAAGGAAAGAAAAGATCAATTTATCTCGAATTAAGATGCAAGATGAAAAATTCAAAACGCTTTGTAAAATAAGATCATCATAGATCAAGATCGAACAGAAAAGTAGAAAAAAGGTCGACTTTTTACAGAAAAGATAAGATTGCATACCTCTGAATCTTCTCCAGCGACAGTATCCCACATCTCTTTCTCCTCCTCCAAATCTCCACCTCCGTACCCTCCTTTGTCGCCCTTACCACCCCTTGGTCTTTCGCGCATGGGACCTTTATCTCTCTTTCTCTCTTTTCCTTCTTTCCCAGAAGAAAAAGTCTCGCTCTTTCTCTTCTTCTTAGAGGCTGAGCTGCTAGATGGCATCTCATCTTGCTCTTGATCTAGGTCCTGTACCTCATCATCATCCCAATCGTTCAATTCATTATCCATCATTCCAGTCTCGTCTGATTTCTTTATCAGCCTTTTCTTAGGTTTTCCCCCTTTATCAGAATGAACAGGAGTTGAAGATCTCTCGCCTTCTTGCAACCATGCATCGTCATCGTCGCCGCCGACCATGTATGGTTCTGGCGATCCGCCACTAGGTGGCGGGGATGGCGGCGCATCTGGATCCATGAGAGCCTCGCCATCTTCGTCAACGTAACTGCGCATGAAAAGAGAAGAAATCAAAACCAAAATTCAGATGAGAGATGGGCAACTAACCATGGATTGAAACAGGGAGAAAGAAGGCTTACCGATCGTTGGAGAAATTCATTGCAAACTCGTCGAGTTCTGTAGAGAGAGAAAGCAAACCCTAGATAGAGAAAATAGAAGATAAAAAGGAAGGAGCTTTGTCCTTCGCCCACCGCTGGCATTCATCAGCCGACTTTATTCCTTCGACGCCCGGTATTTCGTTTCTGGGATAACAGACAAGAGAGAAAACGATAAATTAAATCTCAGTTTTTACTAAAACCGGGAAACCATTTCGTACTTAAATATAACAGACAGAGCTCTTTGTAAACCATTTCGACTTTATTTAATAAAAAAAATTGTATTCATTTGTATTCATGGACCATCAAACTATGTAAATAAAAATTAAACTTTATTATATGCTTAAGATGCGAAATTAAACATGCAGATTCGACTAATTCTGGTATGTTAAATCTCATTTTATTATTGTAAATAGTGCTTATTATCAAAGTTTTCTTTGAAGTCTTAAACTAAATAAGAAAATTAATATATATTCTTATACAAAACAGAATATATGTTTAGAAAATTATAAAGTATACAATTATGATTTTATCTCGTCTCTTCTACTCATAAAACTGAAAATAACTTCATAAGAGGTGGTGCATGACAATGGGCCGAGTGAAACACGAACCAGCGGGTACCCGACTCGAAGGGGATGGATAATACCCAAAAAAAATGTTCGCGGATCGGGAAATATCCGTTCCGGATTCGGATCACGTAAGAGGTAAATTTCTACCCGCGGGTATATCCGAAAGTTATCCAACCGGAATCCGGACTCGAACAATATCCGATAATTTGAACATTTTGGATGTTATAGGATTTAATTATTCGAAATAGTTGAATTTTTAATGTATCATGTTGCTTGTTTTATTTCTAATTTTTGGTGATTTTATGTATTTATAAAATATTTCTTCAGGATTTTTAGTTTGTGAGTTTTTTGCATTTTAATGTATTTGTTTTAGTATTTTCAAATAATGGTCTAATACCCGCGAGTACAAATTTACCTGCGAATTCGGATACGAGAGAAATTTTTTACTGACGGGTATTTTTGGTTTGTATACACTTGAAAATTTGAATACATATACGGAGAAGGCTCATCCAAACTCGATCCGTTCCGTTGACAATCCTAAATGCATGACTTATCAACTCTAGATAAATATATGAAATTAATCCATAATCACCTTACAAGAAAAAATATACTATGTTTGCTCGTCTGTCTCACTGCAACACTCTTTAAAAAGTCTCTCAATTGAAAAAATAAAATATTCATTAATTACAAAGGCATGTCATGCGGAATAATGATAGATACACATAAAGCGACCACAAATTTGACACAAATACATATGTTTTTGTCATTAATTAGACTACAAATCAATTATAAACTTATGCATTTGTGTCAAATTTATCATCGATTTATGTGTAAATATCATTACACTGTCACGCGTGTCTGAGAGATTCATGAGAAAAGAAATTAAAAAATCCAGAGATCTCGTTTCTCTATCATCAGTTTTTCGTAATCCGTTGCAGATTAATAGAACCGTAAGATTTCTTATATTTTTCGTGCTATCATTGCATCTTGATTTCACGCGGCCTAAAAAAACTCTCATCTAAGTCTAGTTATTTAATGAAAACCTTCTAAATGTTGTTAACTATGTTTATCTATGTTGCAACTTAGGAAAATTGGCTCCAACCGTTTGTTACATTTGCTCCAAAGGTATTCCATCACACCATTAATGAAAAAAATGATTAAAATGAGTTGAAAAAACTTGATGTTTCGTGTATAGAGAGCCCGTTATCTAAATTGGCAAAATAAAAAGAAACAATACAGTAATTAGTGAAAATGTAAAAGTTATGACTGTTATTTGGCAAAAACTCAAAACATAAGCAAACCAAGAAATTTTTCCATTCTTCTAAATATATTAAAAGAATAACTCTGTTTCGCGAAAGAAATTAAGAAAATAACTAAATTGATGCTCGAATACCTTATAATTTTTGTTTTCTCCAGTATCTTATTGACGTTCGCCGAATATATACGACGAAGATAAAACATTGGAACTAATTTTCTTTGAGAAAAAATACTTCAAAAAATAACATTTTAAAGGCTAATTTAACTCTAGTCATGCCATGTCTCTGTGTCGATCACATAATAGTTACCGATACTCATGCAATATGTTTATTTTTAGGAATACACAATTCATGAAAATTTAATTTTTTTTTATTTGAAATAGAAGAATATATACACCAAGTACCAACCAAACATATGCTCGGGGATGAACTTCCTTGAAATTCTTCGGTACGCATTTAGGGCATGTTTGATTTGAAGTATTTTGAGATACGTGTATTTTACAATCTATGCTCGTTGCGTGATTAGTTGCATTTCAATATCATGTATACAAAAATTTATTGTTAGATTTTTATTTTGAAATTCATGATTTATGAGTTAGTATCCATAATTTGTTGAACAATTCAATCAAATGACAATATAAAATTACAATATTTTAAATAATAAAATACTAACTAAATATAAGAAAAATTAAATTAAAATTTAACTTGCACAATTAGCACAAATAATAATATATGAAAAGCAGTTATTTATTTCACACACACTATTGCAGCACCCGCATTTGGAGTGCCGGTACCGGTACCAGCATTTGCCAAGCATTGATATGAATACACGGGTACAAACAACTCGATCATGAGCAGCAATTTGTCAAATAGAAATCTGTGCCATAAAAGAAAGAAAAAATAACGACTCGAATTTATATCAAATATTAGAATATATTACCGAATTCAAATATATTAATCACTGGATTGTTCATTGTTGTGCCAAATTTTGATTAATCAATGGATCGTTCATTGCTCTGTCGAACATTCGTTCCGTCTTTTTTAGTCAGCTAGGATTGTTTATATGCAAATACATTCAATATTCCTACAAATCTGACCAAAATTTTGATAATTAGAGCTCGTAAAATTGATCAAATTGAACGTGTATTAAACAAAAAGCCATTTTCTTTATTCAAATCCATTGTGAAGAAGATCTACATGAAAATGAAAGTAATTCATGGTTTCAGACTTTAGTAAAGGAAGATCTTACCGAAGAAATAGCATGGCAAAGAACGGAGGTCGATCCTGTCGAAGTTCAACGTGACGGGGTGAAATGGCGAGTGATGAGAAAGGGCGAGGCCATTGACACAAAGGGTTGAAACCGTGAAGTTTGGAGACTCCAAAGTGAAGTACACGGAGCAAGAGAGTGAAATACATATTTCTATTCGGGATGACAAAATACAGGAATTTGAGGGTCAAAATACAATACATCAAAGAATCAAACAAGGGATTTCAAACAAATCTAGGATTTTAGGTTACATATCCCTCAAAATGTATGAAACTAATCAATATTCACAATTATCTCTTAACATTGTGTGATTCAATCAAAGTTTTATCTTTTACTAATTTGTTTAGCAATTCATTTTTGCGGACTTCTGAATTAAATATTAATCGATTCTTAACAACGGCGTGGCTATAAAACTTGTGTAAATGAAGATATAAATTTTATATGACTTTAAAATACTGAAAAGATTATGTATTCAAGGTAACTTTAAAATCGATTCCTTACAACAATATGAACATTAAGTTTTCAAAGTAACTTTAAAATACTCGAAAAGATTATGTATTCAATGTAACTTTAAAATCGATTCCTTACAACAATATGAACATTAAGTATTCAAAGTAACTTTAAAATACTCAAAAAGATCATCTATGTAGTTAGAACTTGTTTATCTGTCACCAATTCTTCGTGATCCATTGCAGATTAGCATAACTATAAGATATTTGTGTGTGTGTGTGTGTGTTATTATTGCATCCAAGAATGTCATGCAGTCTAAAGCTCTCATCGAGTTTAAACGGTCTAGTTAATTAATTCAAACCATGAAAATCCTATTAACTATGTTTATCTGTGTCGTGCTTGACGAAAATTTGCTCCGGATCATTGGTTCCATTTGTTTCCCTCGTGTACCATCACATCATCAATGAAAAAAGCGAGTAAAATGAGTTGAAAAAACTTGAAGTTTCGCAAATAGAGAGCCCATTATCTAAATTGGCAAAATACAAAAAAAAAAAGGTACAGTAATTAGTGAAAATGTAGAAGTTATCACTATATTATTAGACTAAGCAAACCAAGAATTTTTTTCCATTCTTCTAAGAATATTAATAAAACAACTCTATTTCACAAAAGAAATTAAGAAAATAACTAAATTGATGCTCAAGTACCTTATATTGACGGTCACAAATATATATGAAGAAGATAAAACATTGGAACTAATTGTCCTTGAGAAAAAAATACTTCAAAAAAATAACATTATAAAGGCTAATTTAACTCTAGTCATGTCATATCTATGTTTCAACCACAAATAGTTACATATCACACTTTTGTAACCTCGATCACATAATAGTTACCAATACTCATGCAATATGTTTATTTTTCGAAATACAGAAGTCATGAAAATTTAATTTTTTATTTAAAATAGAAAAACTATATACACCAACAAAAGACATGTTCCTTACATAAAAAAACTCGAACCAAATCGAAAACACACAATAGAAATCAAATCACATTTTGTACGTAAAAAACACGCTAAATTTCGTCCAATCAATGCCGCGACATCTCCAATTAAATCCACTAAAATAAGCCATTATCAAAATACTATGCATGCAGTTCAAAAAAAAAAATCCATCTAAACCCTACTTGTAGAAACAAACAAACAAACAACCAAAATTCCATCGGCGACTAATTAATCGTCCTTGATTCGCTTGAGTAATTTTGCGGCCCAACGCCTAACTCGTCTCTTAAGCATGAAACCAACCACCACGCCAACTCCGAAACTAATTGCACTAATTTTCGTGCACGTCCACAACGAAACCACTCTCCTGAAAGAGCAACGAAAGAAATCATTATTATATTTCTGCAAATAAGTAAATTGTGGGATGTAATTCGCAAAAGAACCATTCTTCTGTATATCGTCTAACGCTCTCTGCTAAATTTACTAAAAAACATTATTTCATTCTCAATTTACAAAGAATATATAATGGTTCTCACTAATTACTCCCCAATATAATTTTGAAATTACATTGCATTCCCTGCTCAATAGACAATTAGACAGTGTTTAGACTGGAAAAAAGAATAATAAAAAATAATCTTCAAATTACCATCGATGATCAAAGAACCAGTTAGTTCTCGTGTTAATTTAAGAAAAGAGAGGGGTTAGAAAGGAAAAAATTACCCAGGATATGTACGGATCAGTATTTGAGGCTGATCTAGAGAACTTGTACGGTTACTATTGCTAGTTGTAAAGGTCTTGCTTGATTCTTGCGCTAATGAAATCAAATTTCCAAGCTTCGATTTCTCCATTTTTGCCGTCCCAGATTCTCAGCGAGAGACGGAGAAAGAGAGGAGACGAAAGGGCGAGCACGTGAACTATTTCTAAATTAGTCCTATCGTCAGAACCGGGCCACCGGCCGGCTCGGCCAATAAAACCCAAAAAGAACCGAACCGGCCCATCTGGGCCGAGAACAATTATTATACTTGAGAGTTGAGCCCAAAGATTTTTAATATGTATTTTATTTGAAGATAATAATCATAAATTATTAATTATATAATTCTAAGAACATGTTTGTTAAGCAATTATTTTTTAAAGTTTCGGAAATGTATATAAAGGAAATCAAGAGATAAATGTTAGTAAATTATAACAAAAGATACTCGATCGAAGAGCAAGAAGTTGTGCAAATGAATGCACAGTGTTTGTTTTTCTCGATTATTTTGATAATATCGAATTTGTATAATTAATAACGTAAGCCTTAAAAAATAGAAGTGAAAAATAAAACAATTTTTTTTTAGTTATATCATGTTTATGTTTGAAGTAAAAATATTTTAGCTTTACAAAGTAAAAATAATTGTTGTATTTGTGTTTTTTCAAAATAAAAAAAATGGTTAAAAAAATATTTAAATATTTTTTTTCTTTTCAGAGAGAGATATGTAATCTGGACTTATTGTAATTTTTTTGTATAAAAAAAAAATGCATAATACCTTTTCTAATTTTACTTGCACTTGTGACTTTTGTCGCACTTATACACTTCGATATGTTTTATGTATACTACAATTTTGTTGCACTTATATCATATAATATGGATAGTACAATTTTCAAAAAAGAAAAGAAAATAGAATACAATATGTTTTATGTATATACATTATTTAAAAATATTTTAATAAAAATAATTATGTATTGAAATTAAAAAAATCCGTCATAAAGAAAAACATTCCAGTAGTAAGAATATTGAGTATTCGTTTTTATACTTGGCCAAAAAAATAATTAATAAAAACAATACGCCAGCCATATCAAATTCGTATCTAGCCATAACCAAACCGCATCGAGTCGTATCATAACCGTATCATGCCATATCAGAACCGTATCCTTTTAAATTGTAACATTAAAATTGTTTTACACGCCACACAACGTACCGTACGGTATCCAATGTGAACAATTGTTTTTTTGAAATACCCGTGCAACACAGGATGTAACTATAAAAATAATTTTACAAGACTATTTTGTACAGGAAAATAAAAGAAAAAGAGGATGAAAAGAGGAAAAATAATTGAATTGCATTTGACATAGTTGAGTTAGTAAATTGAATATTTTTTATGTTTTGCTAATTTTCAAATTGTTTGCGGGTAAAATATGCAAATCAGCTCAAAAAATAAATGTGCTCGGTCTATGCATTCTCTCTAGAATCATATATTACCTTCAAAAAAGAAGGAAATATTAACAGAGATTAAAAAATGGACAAAAAGCCGAAATAATATAATGTAGCTTCAAAGAACGAATCGAACGGGCTATTACTTTTAAAAAACCCGTTGACCAGATTTGAAGCATTAAACAACAAAATCAAATTAAGCAAAACCAACCATACGCTGCCACATCAGCAACTCCAAATTTTCTACTACATTACACTTCGAATCATTCAATTCGACCAGAATTGCAACTAAAAATTCTTCAACCAAATTAATAAATAAAAATACAAGCTAATTAAATGAAACCCTAGCCCTAATTTCAAATCTAGGGTTTTCTTGGGGGTCTAAGAACGCTCCAATCCAACTTATCGTGTTTTGGGGGTTTCTTAAACTCTTTTCTTTTATTATTACTGCCGTTATTATTCCGTTCACTAGACGAAGAGGGTTGGTTATTTATATCGCCATTTGTATTCTTTTGCACTTTTTTGGGAAATAGTTTCTCGGATTCCGATTCCTGGTTCTTTCTTTTCAAATCCGGTTCCGGTTCGTTACTAGGACTCGTGCTAGTTGATCCATCTACCCTGTAATTATCATCGCATGCACATAATTTAGGGTTAGTGGTACATACGAAAGGCTAAGAAATACATGATGAAATTTTATGGTTTATACAAAAATATGACTAATTAAATTAACTAACTAGTAATAAAAGGAACAAAAAGGTAGTAATGACAATATGGCAATTTTCAAAAAAACCCTGAATTAAAAAATTACCTGACAGGACTAGAGGGAGAAGATCCCATTTGATGGTTACCATTTGCGGCTTCTTCATGCAATTTCTACACACAAAAAAGTTAAAAAAAAAATGAACATATAAAAAAAATCTATTAAATAACTCAAAAAGGGCAATTTTCACCTTTACCCCTACAGAAATGATATCACACCTGCCCTTACAAAATGAAAAATATCACGAATACCATAAAAAACATAGGAAATAGCACAGGTATACCCCTCAGGTACATGAGAAATGTCATATATATACCCCTCATTTCAATAATTTATAACAAGTGTTCCCAAATTACCCTTAATGAAGAATCTTTCATTTGTACAATAATTATATACCCCTCGTTTCAGTATTTATAACAAGTGTTCCTAAATTACCCTTAATTTAGAATCTTTCATTTGTTTTGTACAATAATAGGTGAGAAAGGAAGGTAATTCAAGCATTTTCAGAACTACTACGAGAGGAAGGGTATTCATGATGTTTCTAATGTTTGTAGGGGTATTCGTGATATTTTGAGATTTTGTGGAGGTACAGATTAAATTCCACCCAAAAAAAAAAGAAAAAATTACATCAATGGAGGGATTAAAACTCTGAAAAGACATCCGTCCTTTTATTGCTCCGGGTTTTGGATTCCCTTCCATTATTACTACACTAAAAATTAAGAAAAAATAAAGATAAAAATTAGGGCTTGTTCTCAATTTCACCAATAAAAATAAAGTGTAAAATTTGCAATTACCACATATGTAAAGTGAACTTACCATTTTCTTCTAGGAAGAGGTGAAACCCCAAAAGGGGAATTGGAGTTTGTAAAATTTTCAACTTTTTCCTTTTCAATTTGGTCCTTTTTCTCGAGTTCATCTTCGGCATTATCTGGTGTTTTTACAGCTACCCGTTGCATGAACTGTAAAGATAAAATTCGAACAAAAAATAAAAACATCTTTTATGATAATTTGCATGTATGCCCACCTAAATTCCAATTCCGCACGATCATGCCAAAAATATGATATTTGCATCAGTGTGCCCCGAAGATAAACACTTCTCAAAGGGTTTTTTTCTGCAAATAACAGATTTTGTAGGGTTATCGGCAAGAACCTGAATTGGAGGGTATACATGCAAAGAAACTGATTTTGAAATTTTTTCATTATAGTACATGTACTTCTAAGGTTTTGGAGGTAGGGTTTTCTCTTTTTAATATATTTATTTCGGGTGCTAACAAAACCATCCAAAACGAAAAACTAGGAGACATGGTTATCAAATAGTTCAGAAACTTTCGAAATTTAGAACGATTTAAGGATCAATTTGAATTTTACGACAGTAAATCAGGAAAGAAAAACCTAAAAGAAATTGTAGCAAAGAAATAGCATAAAGATTAATACCTTGAGATTTCTTAGGGTACTAGATAGCTCGCGTTTCGCCATTAATTAAGATTTCAGCAAGAAAATTCGTATCCTTTTTTAGGGTTTTAGCAGAAGAGAGAGAAAAGAGGCAGGCGCAGCAGTCGGGATGAGTCGAGCCGCCGAGAAGAAGAATTAATGTGAAATTGAATTCTCGGTTTATATCGTCAAAACCCCGAGATCTGAATTCCCAGTTTCAGTACATAATCCAACTATCAGGTTTGGTTTCATATCAACCACGAAATGGTTTCGACAAAATCAAGATTTGAGTTCTGGGGATTTTATATTAACCAGCAAATGGTTTCCATTCATGGGCATATAAAAGCATTTCTCATATTTTGAGCATTACAATATATGATAATATATGATGTGTTTTGATCACATTTTTTTTCATTAAATATATAAGAAGTGACGTATTTTTATTTTGAAATAATATTATTGTCACCATAAATTAGCACAAATATCATCCCAGTACATAATAAATTAGTCCAATAAAAATGCTACTCAAACTACTCTCTTTTACATTAGCACGGATCTCTCTCTCTAAAATCAAATAGTGTACACGATATTATACCGTCTCAACCAATCCTCGCCTTTCTCGTTATAATCTTCGAGAGTAAAAATCTGCCTGCTAAACAACTCCGAGTCCGCGAACACAGACGCTCCTCTCCACGCATCCATCGCTGCATCTTTTGCTTGCACGATTCTTAAAGGCGACATGTACGGCCGAGTTCCTCTGATTCCTGCCTCTAGTCTCCCCACCATCCCAGGCAATAAGGATCCACCACCTATCATCCCCGTAATTAATAATCATAGAGTAATTAATTAATTAAATAATTAAATCAAACAGAAACAACATCAAATGTTATTATATTTACTCCTATTTACAGAAATACCCCTCAACTTTTAGAATATTCAAAAAGATCTTATACAGTCTATACTTTTAGGTTCCTTTAGAACATCAGATGTATGCTTTTTAAATATTCAGAAAATATTTTCCCATTAAAAACTAACTTTAGAATAATATATAAATAGTAGATTAGTTTTCAAAGCATAAAGTTCAAACTTGGGGCTGAATTTTAGGTCCATATCTAGAGAGAGAGAGAGAGAGAGAGAGAGAGAGAGAGAGAGAGAGAGAGACCTGTGAGCAAAACAGATCGACACATTCGATCTTTAACCTCCTCGTCCAAACCACCCAGCCTAGAGAGAGAAAGAGAAACCAGCTCATGAATCCCGCCCTGGTACTCGCCCACCATGCCAGGCTGGAACAGCACTTCGGGGCATCTGAATCTCTCCACTCCAAGCACCACTTGATAGTCCTCGGCCGTCAGGATCTTCGCACCTGGTGCATCGAGATTCGTGCCGTGGCTCAACCCTCCTACCGGTTCAGATACAAAACTCGGGTCTATCTCCTGCATAATGGAAAAAGAGTTACGAGGGACTAACGATGCAGGAAACTTTAGGGGCGTTTCTGGAAAGTCTGCAGACCTGGAGTTTGGAGGAGATACGTGCCAGCTCAGCATCGTCAGGATCTGCCACGTCATCATCGTCGTCGTTGTCTCTACTCATCAACTTGTATAATTGCCAATCTTCGTCTTTCGATCCAAACGTATCCTCTCCCTTCCCCCTAATAATATAGTTATAATGAATTAACACATCACCCAAACCGTACCAATAAAGCTGGTACCAGTTTTCTTATGTATGCGTACCTATCAAAAGCAGCGGTTGTGAGAAGCCTCATTCTCTCTCTCTGAGCCGCATTCAATCTCTCTCCACGCCCCACATTATTATTGTTATTATTACCATTACCATTTCCATTCCCATTTGTTTTGAATCTCTTTCTCTGCTCCACTCTCTCACATAATCCCTTATATTTCGCTCGCATCTCTTCCAAATACAGCTCTGGATTCTCCCTGCAAACCAAAAACTTACAAATCAATACATTTTCTAGAGAGAGAAAGAGAAAGTGCGAAAATAAATAAACCATACAATCGTCTCTCTTCTTCGAGCTGGTTCTGTTTCTCTCTCATCATTTCCTCTTCAGACCTCTTCTGTTTCGCGCGTATTCGTCCTTCTGCAGTCGTCTTCAAAAACAACTGTTTCTTCTTTTCCTTAAGTTGATCCGGCGTGAGCAAATCGTCCGGAACGGAGACGAGTGGGTACTTATCCTCTCCATTTCCACCAGCTAACTTATCCTCTCCAGTACTGGACGGCTCTCCCCTCGCCTTTCTCAGAGATTGCGTCACTCTTGATAGCGAGCTCTCTATCTCTTGTCTCGACAGATACCCTGATCTCGCCAGAATTCCTGACGCCACCTGTCAGTTAACTTAGTTAGATAATAAGTTAGTTAATCAGTTAGTTAGTTAGTTATTACTTCTGGTGACTCAGCATCATCGAGCTGACTCAGCAATCTTTCGAGGCCATTAAACTCGGCTTCGAAATCCAGGATCTTCTGTGACCGTTTCGCTGCGGCCATATCGCGTAGCCTCTGTCCTTGTTTTTCCTTTATCGCGGCTTTTCTCGCAATTTCTTCTTCTGAAGGGGGAGGCGCTTCTTGAGGAGCCGGGATGAAGGGTAGTTGCCATAGCCTCTTCTTCTCTTCCGCTTCTTTCGTCTCTTTCTGCAAAAAAGAGAAATTTGCATATATGCCCTCTCAAATTCTGAAATGGAATATATAATGGATGATAAATTGAAGGGAAGTTTCGAACTTTAAATAACTGCAATTCGTTTGCGTAATCTTGAGCTACGTAGCAGTGCTCTCTCTTCAATTCCTCGGCTTTTTCCCATGTGATATTTGACCTGTTTGAAAGTGGAAGTAAGGTTTGTGACAATAAGTAAATAAATAAAGGGACTAAAATGCAAATTTGAGTGGGCTTACGAGTGAAGTGGGTATTTAAGAGAGAGAAGCTCCTTTAAATAATTGGTCACGTGGTAGCCCCCCACGTTTGTTCTACAACTCCCTTCAACCATTGGTTCTCCTCTCAAAAACTTCAAAAAAAAAATACATAGATAAATTTGTAACTTTGCAAAAAGACCCTTATTTATTGAACAACCCCTCTATTCCTAATTGCTAAGATTTAACACCGTTCCTTACCACATGTTCATAGCTTCAATTTCAATTCTTTTAACGAAATCAATTATGCTAAGAAAGAATGGGCTTTTTTGCAATTTAGGCATTTTTTGGCAAATTTCTCTAGAGATAATAACTTACAGGGATAGAATGGGTAGTATTAGAACCAATAGAAAGAGCGATTCCATCTTGGTTGCAAATCCCAAGATTTTGATTGTACTTATAGCTAAATGCTGAATCCACACCAAATGCTAAAATCCAAAAGATATATATACAATATAAGTACAAAAAATAAAATTTAAATTATAATTTGTAACTAATTATGTGATTATCATTTTATCGTACCAACTGAAGGTACGCCGTAAGTTTCGAAGAGAAGTTCAGCCATTTTAGAACGAGAATAAACAGGGTTGCAAATACATTCGGTCATTAATATTGGATGATCCAGCGATGAACTCGCACCTAATCGGTCAAACCCATAATCAAGAACCTGATGAAATAATTAAGAGAATTATCAAGGGGCGGAAATGAAAAAATGAGGAAAATTTAGGAGGGTTAAAGTGAAAAGGTTACGTATTCCATGATTTCGAATTGATAAACAACGTTATTATCGAAAGGGGATCGCCATGATGATCTCGTGCAATCAAAATATTTTAATAAAGCTGGGTCTTGCTCTCCTACTACCGTTACAGTCTCACCTATTTAATCGAAAAGATTAAATTGTAAGAATAATTTTAATGAATTTTGAGAAGAAAATAAGGAAAATTGGGGGTGATTAAGTACCGGTCGATCTGTGGCGAGGCCTCAATGCGACATTTCTGAACATGACACGTGGGTCCGACTCTCCAGCCCATCTGATTCAAGATATCAGTGTTCATATAAATATATGTACTTGGATTGAGCTATAAGGGTTTAATAACGAATTAACCAGCTTTAAGAGAGAACGGAAATTAAAAACACAGAAATATTGATGAAATTGTCCAAAGCAGTAATGAAAATACTGAAGCAATCTTCATTGTCAGGAAAGAGGGCGTAAAGGAGAAGAAAAAAGAAAAAGAAAATGCAGTATGATACGGACCCAATACGGAAAGTGGAGCCACCATTGTCGATGACTATGGGTGTCGACGGCGAGAACTGGTCGTAGTCCGTCTGCCTCGAGATTCTCGCTTCTCCCATCTCGATTACTACGAGAGAGTTCCAAGAGGTTCGCGTTCTCCTTCCCTCCCTCTCTTCTCCCCAACTTGTCTTTGTTTCCTTTACGAATAGTTGGAAAAGACCGAAAGAGAGATTGCACGACAACGGGTTTAGGGTGGATGTTAAACCCGATAATGTAGTTATAAACCCGAGAATCGAATTCACGGTCTCTGAGAAAACGGAAGTTAATATCTATATTTTAACTTATACTTTAAATTTAGCTTATATTGTGTATGTCAAGATGGCCGAGTTGGTCTAAGGCGCCAGTTTCAGGTACTGGTCCGAAAGGGCATGGGTTCAAATCCCATTCTTGACAAATATTTTTTTGTTTTTTGGTTTTAATTTTTTTAAAGATAGATTTGATTTTGTAAAAAGAAAGAATACTTAAAATTCATGTTTCTGGGAAAAATTGTTTTTGTGGATACATGTCTTTAATAAAATGGAATAAATGTCTAAACATCGTTCGAGTTTAATTGATATTAGTAGATTACACGATAATAATGTTCAAATTTTTTGCTTGTTGGTACACCAAATTTTTTTTTTTTTTTGAAGGAGGATCGACAATTTGTCGAGGCCTCGAATATATTGGATAAATGAATGTGATCTATTTTGACATTCATAATGAGGAGAGAGAGAGAGAGAGAGAGAGTTTTTTATATTGATGTCGTCGGGACTCGAACCCACAACCTCTACAACATGAGTGTTTTTTTGTGCTAAACACTCAACCATCTAGGCTATGGGACCATTGACAAATTTTTGTTAAGAACTACATTGAAATTAGTCACAAAAAAAGAAGGCTGGAATTATTTTGGGTAACATTTGGCAATTTATATTATAAAACCAAAGGATTGTAATTGTGGTGTGATTTTGAATTAACCCCTAAGAATTGTGTTATTGTCGGCATGTTTTTCAATTATATTTTGATTTTCTCTAATATTTCATTGTATGGTAACGAAGCTATCCGATAAAATTAATTTATTCGTAATTTTCATGATCAACTCTCGGTATGCAAATTAACAATGAACATTTAAATCATATTTATAGTTAAAATTCACCTCATGCTTGATTTGCGAAGAAACACGAAACGCATGCATTCATAGTTAGTAACTAAAATTGATTCAGTACAGAAACACATTATGAATGAACATTCATGCAAAAATGTAAATCAACCAGGATAATACAGTTCCATTTATGACGGCAATAACAATTTTTTTTTTAAATGAAAATATATCATGATATATTAATTGTATCATATTTTCATAACTCATTTAATTATATTTGCCAAGTTCTTGCCCGTCATTAATTATCTTAATCATTTTGGTTGCTTGTTGGACTGCTATAATTAATTGAAAATTCTGTTAATTGCATAGTTGATAGCATGTACTATCTGGAAGAAGCAATTCTAAATAGGATCATCAGAAAAATACAATTTCCTGCGCCGGCTCGCAGATCGATTTGATTGCTTCCTGAATTTTATTGCTTTGCCAGAACTCAATTTTAAATTTTGAACTTTTGACATTATTGGTTTATTACATAAATTCGAATTTAAAAAATTTAAAGACTAAACCAGACATCCAATGTCAATCCTTACATATATATTATATGATGCCACATTGTTTTAAACTAGTTTTTGCTCTCAAATCTTCTTTGGTCAAATTATGTATTTTGACCAAATAATACTATTTTGTTTCTATCAAGAAATAGTTATATTTTGATTTTATTGACAGTAGACTCAAGCATTCCAAGAACTAGATATAAAATAAAGAAAACCCCCTCTTGAGGTATTTTCCAACATTTACTTCCATAAAGTGAGAGAGATTTTTTGTAAGGATTAAAATGGAGGCCCCCTTACATACATCGAGAAAGACGCTACATCTTTGGGGCAAAGTCTTAGTCCACTTCTTCGTGTTTTTCGTGACGGGATTCATCGCCGCATTCATTCCTTGGGACGCGGCCATGTGCATTCTCAACCGTCATTTCTCCACCAATGATCACGTGATCATAAACGGACAAATTCAAAATACAGCCTTCGAAATGTTCCTAATGAACGACAAACTATCCGTAAATTCCAATACTAACGCCATCGGGCTAGTCATTGTTATTACCACGACACGACCAAATGATGAGTTCCAACTCGCGAAATTGACCAGATTGGCGCACAATCTAGCCAATGTGCCTCCGCCACTACTCTGGATCGTGGTGGAGGCACGAGATCGATCGATACCGACTACCGAGATACTACGTGGCACCAAAATTATGTATCGCCATCTCATATATAAGGAGGATTTTACTGACCCGAAATTGGAGATAGACTACCAGAGGAATATTGCTTTGAGACACATTCAACGGCACCGCATGCCAGGTTTTGTGCATTTTGGTGATCCCTCCGTCATCTACGACCTCGAGTTTTTCGAAGAGATGAGGAAAATCAAGTATGCCTATTGATCACTCTTTAATTTCTTATTTTGTACATTCTTTAGCATTACTATATTTGCGATACAATCATACAACGTGCATTTTGCTTTTATGTTGATATGCATATCTTTATTTTATCCCTCTTTAATTTCTTAATTATTTTGCATATCTTTGTTTGCTTTTCTGCATCTCTATAACAATTTATTGCGACTAAAAAGGGCATATCAACATAAAAGTTTACTAACATTTAGAAGTTACTTTAACACTAAAAGAGTATATTAGTAACCAAAGAGAAATATTGAAATTCAACAGAGTATATTGATACTCAAAATATACTATTGTTTCGTAAAAATGCTTTTAGGCCGCTTGATTATTGCTAGAAAAATAATTTTCTATTTTGCTGATAACTATAATATATTAAGTAATTAAAACTCAAAAAAGAACATGAGATCACGTTAATGATAATTAGAAGGAAAAACAATAAGAATAATAGAAGGAATTATGAGGTGGCAGCATGTATCAACAAGGTCTCTTATTCTTATTTTTTTAAGGATAATACATGCTAGGAACTAACATATTACTTTAATAGTATTTTTTTCTTCAACATAATATTCTATTTTGAATGCATTGACAAGTGACTCAATTATTTCATGGCTTATAAAAAAAGCTTAGCTAATAGCCGACTCATCTCTTCTCCACATACCAAAGAAAAACAAAATTATACTTCTAACACCATAGAGGAAAAACTCACCCTTTGTCCCTGCATATGCTCAATTGAGGGGGGAATTAGTACAAAACATTTGAATGGAATCCTCCACACAAATAATAAGAAGCGAGCTACAAATTTTCGTAAAAACCATATTCCGCTTGTCCATCTTCTTCACGCTGGGATTCATCGCCGCATTCGTCCGTTGGGATACGACCATGTACATCCTCGACAGTCCTTTCTCCAACTATAACCAGACTAACACGATCCTCAATCCATCTGGTAATTCCAGTACGATTCACAATCGACACAACTCCACGGGTCTACACATTGTTATAACCACAATACGATCAAACGAAAAGCTCGAAATCACAGCTTTGACCAGACTGGCTCACAGTCTGGTCAATGTACCTCCACCGTTGTTATGGGTGGTGGTGGAGGCAAATAACAATTCCATGATGACTATTGAGATCTTGCGCGGAACCAAAATCATGTATCGGCATCTCACGTACAAGGAGAACTTCACCGATTCGAATTCGGAGACGAACCACCAGAGGAACATTGCATTGAGGCACCTCGAACGACACCGCATGGAGGGCATCGTGCATTTTGCTGACCCGTCGATCATATATGATCTTAGTTTTTTCGAAGAGATTAGGAAAATCAAGTATGCAAACTTCTTGTTTTTTACGAGTCGTTATTTTTCATCAAGTTGAAGATTACACTTGCATCATTCATTCATCTAAAAATAAAAAATTTATCATCATTCTAATATTTGAAACATCAACTAATATAATTTTGTAGGAGCTTCGGTGCATGGCCAATGGCATCAGTAGGATTGAACCGAAGAAGGGTGACGGTGGAGGGGCCCGTTTGTCAAGACTCGAAAATTGTAGGGTGGTTCTCGAAAGATACAAGTAGTCGTAATATTCAATGGATTAGTTCGATGCAAGATGTTGAATCTAATCCTCCAAAAATCAATGTTTATGGTTTCGGGTTTGATAGCTCGATTTTATGGGATCACAATCGATCGAGTCGCACTAAATCTACGACTAATACCACCGAGGTTAGTTACAAATATAGCTCTTAAGGCCTCAAAACATGATAATCAGGGAATTTCTCTGAGTTTGTAAGATTATACTAATACTAATATTTATAATTATTTATGATTGAATAATTGGATTTTTAGGGTTTCCTCAAATTTGTGCTCGAAGAAGCAACAAAAGAAGAAGCAAACTTGAAAGGCATCCCTTCAGATTGCTCCCGAGTAATGCTTTGGCACCTCAGCATGCCGAGATCTTTTTTACATCCATCTCTTCCGAGACCAAATTTGTAAATTGCAAAAAAAGGGGGAAATTTGTATACTATTTTAATTTTATTTCTCTTCTTTTTCATTTTTGAAGCATAAAAGAATAAAATGTAATAGTTTGCAATAGTTAACTTCTAATTTTTTTTCCTCCTAATATTAGGATAACCTTCACAATTTTGATGCTTTTATTTCTTTTGGATATTTATTAGAATGAGACTGATTAAAAAAAGAAAATGTTTTATTCCTCTTTGTTTACTATTTCACCAAAAAAACTCAATCCCAATTACTAAAAGCTCAATAGAGGTATATATTTATGACACGTCATCAAATGAATAACAAATTCAACAATTTTCTATCGAGCTGGACAACAAAAATCTGACCTTGCGAGTACGACGTGTCAGCACCACATTCCGCCACATCAGCACGAAGAAAATAATATCAAAAGGGCGAACCTCCTCCTTTAGTTTTGCCTAAGAGCATGTCTTTCGCCTCGTTAATTTTAGAAGCCAAGTAATGACTTCCCCCCGCATCGGGATGATTCGCAACCATAACCTTCTTGTGCGCTTCTTTCACCTTATCAGGAGGGGCACTTTCCCTAATTGAGCAAATATCAGGGTCTAAACTGAAAATTTACCATGATTATTGCATAAAATAAGGGAGATACCTGACGCCTAAGATTTGCGCGGCTTCTCTTCTTGTCATGGTAGGTTGAAATCCACCTTCATAAAATTTGCGCATGTACGGTACCACTGGACGAGCTTTGTACGCTTGCCATGCTTGAACGCCGTACCGGCTTGCCAGAGCTGCACCTGCGACTGCTAGACCTGCTAACAATGGTGTTGCCTGAAAGTAAAAATAAAATAAAAAAATCCTAAATTTGTTAAATTCAGGCAAAAATTAGTATGAATTTGCACCGTATAAGGCCTTAATTGGTTCTTAAATAAATCTGATCATAGCAATAACGAAAAACCACTAATTTAGTCAAAACCGAGAAAAGAAAATCCAATGAGAAAATAAGAACTAACCATTCCAAATAAGTGATGGAAACCGTTCTAAAAGATGTGCCGAAATCAGTCGTTTCGGAAAACAAAAATCCGAGAATAGCGGCGGACACACGCCGGAGTGATCGAATCGCCGGCAGCGAGGCTGCGCGAGCTTATTTCAGTGACTTCGATCAAAGAAATCCTTAGGCAAATTGGGGCATGGAAAGATGAAAATAAAAGAATTATAGAACGGCCCAATGGGCTTTACTACTGCCTATTAAAAATTGTATATATACAAAATGAAAAATATCATGCTCTGTTTTGAATTAAACTAGATGTTTTCCTTGCTACCCTTGGGCCAAGGCCCAAGACTTCGATCAAAGAAAAAATATGTGAAAATTAGAGATATATTAATCATAAATGTATTTTGTATGACTATAATTAATATTTTGAAATTGTATAGATCCGCGTGCTTAATATTTTTGAGATTTTGCAAGGTAGGTACTAAATTTGTTTCCTTATAAAAAAACTTTTCAAGTATTTTTTTTTTTTTATCATATTTGTTATTTATTGGATTAAATATAGGAAGATTTGACATTTTGGAAAGTTCAAAATTTAAGCATTCGCTATTACTGAAATGTTTTATTTTATAAAGTCATATTTTGAGAATTTTAAAATTTGATTTTCTATTTTATTAATTTATTTAATAAATCGTGAATGATATTTTGTCAAAAATAAAGAAAATTGTATAGAAGGTTAAAGATAACAACAGTAGAATAAAAAAAAAAAAAAAAAAAAAAAAAGAAGCCAACCCATATGTAACATATTTTTTAAAGAATTTGGAAAATTTCCCTTAATTTACAGTAGTAAAAGATCACATAATTATTATTTCATCATATCTTAGCCACTTTACAAATTCTTTTTTTGTTGGCAACGCAACTCAGTAGTTTATCACATTTTTGTTAGAGAAAACTAGAGGTTTTGCGGCAATTAATGTTTCGCGTGTGTATAACATTAGTCGTGATTCAAATTGAATTATGAAAATATGATTAAATATGACATTTCCTTATTTTGTTTATGCCGGCACTTGATTGAGACCCGAAGTTACACAATTTATGACCGACTAAATTTATTGAGCCAAAATTAACAATTGTCATCTCAAATTAACAAAATTCAGTAACAAATGAAACCAATTGGAAGTATAACAATTAACAAAAATGTTCTTTTTTTTCTAAATAAATTAAAATTATAACTAATTTACCATTTTACCCTTGTTTGAGTTCCTTCTTGCCTTTACTGCCCTTGTAGGCACTAGTGTGGAAATTGAGAAAAAGAGCGAATAAAGAAGCATTAAAAACGGCATTAAATAACCAACCATTCATCCCCTCGCACCCACCACTCGAAAAGTGATACCTATATATTCACAAAATAAATAAAATCAAAACCAAATTAGACTTTGTTTTACAAAATTGGTGTCCAGCTTGATTATAATCAAATATTTTGGGTAATCAAAGATAATTTATTTAAACATTACCACAAGAAAACAAATGAAGCTGCAAAACTAAACAAAAATTGGCCAATCTGCACCTCCGTCACGGCCCTTTTCCACCTAGGCCGCCACCTCAGCCCTACGCTACACGAAAAGTAATATGCGTACATGATAACATGCACGCTAGCATTCGTCATGAGAGCAATCGGTACGAGCGATTGACTGGTACAAAGCCACACGAAACACATCACAATCACCACCGCATGGTGGTACACGTGTAAAAATGTAAGCCTTCTTTTGTCACGAGATAGAAGGATTAAAAATGTATCGAATAATTCGTACAATTTCGAGAGGTAGAAGACATACGCCCAAAAGAAGACTGGACCGGAGGGGGCGGTGTGAAGAGGGAAGCAGAAAAGGTGTTTCGGGGATGGGAAGGAGAGGGAGGACAGGAGGCATCCAGTGGCCATGAGAATGGAGAGGGAGAGGAGGACGATGTTGTGGAGAGAGGAGATTAGTTTGAGGAGAGGAGGAGGAATGGAGGGGAGCGGGAGGTAATTGAAATGGAGAAGAAGGGTTAGGGAAAGATAAGAGAGGATGACCGTGATGGGGGAGGAGATACTGGAGGCGAACAAGGCGGGGCTCGATTGCCAGTGGAAGCTCGAGATTGTTGGTTGGTCCACCAGATACCAGCGAAGCCGGTCGAAGACCCATGAGAGACCGTCCATTACAATAGCGTAGTTTGTGTTCTCCATTTCTGTGACAAAATGAATATTATCTGCTATTATTTTCTAGTATTTGAGCCCATAATATATAGTTATACAAATATCTGAAAGTTCTAAGCTTTTGCAAATTGAGATTGTGAAAATATGCATAAATCAAGGGAGTAACATTCAGTTTTCCGTGGAAAGAGAAAAGCGAGGAAAACTTGATAAAATTGCAATTCGGTATTTGAAAGGTGAAGTCGATAAAGTTGCAATTGCTTAAAAATTTTGGTAGTTTAAGGTAATATGAAATATTATATGTATTAACGAGGGAAAATTGCTAGATCTACAGCAAGAACAAATAGCATATAATCAAATAAAAAAAAGGAACAGGACTCGAACAGATCAGCACAAACACAAAGGAGAGAAAAACTTCCATGGATGAGATCGAATACCAGTGATCGAACTTACGGATGAGCAGGGGATTCGACGGAGGAAGAAGCGCGACGAGTTCGTGGCTGGCTTGAACGATGGGTTAGACTTAGGGTTTCATCGGTGGCTCGTACGATGGGTTTCCGTCGTCTCTTGCACTTCCATTTTCGCAGGGCTTTCTTTTCTCCCTCTTCGTGAGTTGGCACTTGGCAGTAAGAAGGATAATAATTCTTACGGATAACTTGTGGCGGAGCAAGGAGCTACGTCGACCGTTAAGCAGAAGATGGACATGGTCATATATAATTTCTCCTCCCATTAAAATTTTCATCAATTTAGAGCCAAACCAAAAGGCCATGTCACCCTTTACTGTTCACCCGTCCCATTAAATTTTCATCAATTTGGAGCCAAACCAAAAGGCCATGTCACCCTTTACTGTTCACCCGATACTGTTCATTCCTGTTCATCCGGTACTGTGCATCTCCATTACTGTTCATTCGGGTTATTGTTCATCGATTTTTTTTTTTTTGCCATATAGAATTTTATTTTATTTGACATGTCTTGTATTCTAAATAAAATATTTGAATTTTTCATCGTATTAATAAATATAATTCGTATACTATAATTTGCTGTTCATCGTTTACTGTTCACAGAAATACTTTTTGTTATCCTGAGCTGATATTATTGTTTTTTTGTGCTTATTATAACAGTTTTGATTGGTACCAAACAACGTTTTTTTGTGATTATTATAATATTTTTGATTGGTACCAAGTTGCGTATTTTATGTTTTTTTGTTTGTCTTTTTCAGAATTTTATTTTATTTGACATGTTTTGTATTCTAAATAAAACATTTGAATTTTTCTTTTGGAACACATGATATACTTTGAGGAGGAGATTTTTTTTGTATTTATTGTATAATACTTGTGAGACTATTTAATATCATTTTTTTTTTTTAAATTAACATTTATGAAGATTACTTTTGTTTTGCACTTGTAACGTTTTAGATAAAATTATTATTTTATGATCATAAAAGATTTTGAAAAATCGCAGCGAAGCGCGAGAAATATTTCTAGTATATTAATAATTCATCTTTTAATAATCAAATTAAACATAAATAAATGTTCAAAATATGAAAATAAAGTCAACAAACACACAGTCTTAAAATCTAAACGTAACATCAAAATAAATTTTCAACATAAATGTCACATCAAAATTCAAATTCAAATCAAAACAAAAAATAGAGCATATAATCATTAACATTAATTGATACGGAATTCGTCGGAATTGATCTCTTATTAATGTCGAATTCATTATCCTCCTCATCCATTGTATCATCACCCGAATTACTCGAACTAGAATTCTCATCATTAGCTTCCCTCATCTCGGATTCACTATCATAGTCATCACCAATGTCGAGCCGTAATCAATGTTGAGCCATGCAAAATTCGAATGTTTGAAATGCATTTTCGATCATGCCGTATTCCGATTTTTTTCTTTCGAACGTTCATCAACCTAGCATTGAATTGTACATGCATCAAATCATTTAACTTTTCCAATGTTAACATATTTTGTTTTTTAGTATGTATTTATTTTCAAACAAAAATACTTAAAATGAAACTATTTGTAAGATAAATTAAAAAAAATGAATATGTAAATACAAAATTACAAGTTATATCTCTTCAAAAATGCTACAATTCCGTTTACATCCGCACGGAATAGTCATTATAGTAAGAATTCATATTGTCATTGTTGGCAAAGTCAAGAATATCAACACCATTCAACTATTAATCTATTCACATCTCAAGGAGTGCCCGAGTAATGATAGGGACCATACTTTTATTTCCGAAATTTTTCCCGAATATGACATGGAGCTGGTTGGTGTGCCACGTCGTTTAAACCAGTCTCATTCAATTAAACACGCCTCATAAAAACAAAAACGGAGAAAGAGAAAGAGAAAGAGAACTCATCCCGACAATGGATCCAGAGAGCCCCTCACGAGAAGTCACTGGTCGTGAGCTACTCGCTGGAGAAGGCACTAGGCTGATACCGATTGTGAGCCACTTGACAGATCCGGATTATGAGACGCTCGACAAATCCAGATCATGATCCACTCGCTGGAGAAGCCACTCAATGCCACCGAGTTTCATCCTCAAATCCACCTGAAATGGTTAGCTTAGTTACTGTCAATTTCCGTTTTAACTTTTTTCTATTTTGGTTTTTAACTTGTTATTTCTTTCCATTTCTCCATAATACCTAATTTGTTTTATACTATACTGTACTAAATTTGATAATTTTGGAGTGATTGTCCGTCCCTAATTGCATCCCAAGGCAGCGACAAACCCCTTAACTAAGTAGCTAAATCAACTACAAATGACGAAACCCCAAATCGATGAGTTCACTGGTATGACAAAATCCTAAATCGACGGTTTTAGCCCAAGGTATGTTGTTACATTTTTTTTCTTTTGTTTACTGGTATTATGGTATCATTACCAGTAATTGGCTGGTACGGCTGTACCAGTGCTAACAGTTGAAGTTCGAAAATTATGATTTCGCATAGTTGCATTGAAACCCAATTTTTGTTTTGTTTTGATATAGGCATGGAGAGAAAAGGGAAGCGAAAAGCTATCCGCATTCGACGATGCTAATGAAAGTCACCAGATTTTTTTTTGTTTTGTTTTGATTACAAGTTGGAGTGACCTAATTAGGTTAAAACTACAATTAGGGATCATAATGTATTTATTTGGATCTTGCAATGATTTTATTATTTTGATTTGTTAGGATTTTGCTGTGTTTTGTAACGGATTTATGTGATATTGTATTAATTTATTTGATTTGTAATTATTTATTAGCACACATCTGTTGTATCAGGGTGCTCAACCATTTATTTGAAGCCATTGGTCGTTTTCAAAATTTGAGATGTTTTTCATTTTAGTCCAAATTCCTTAATTTCATAATTATTTATTCTCTATTCTTACTTAATTTATTTTTTACAATGACTAAATTGGCCTATATCATTAAAAAATAACAGGGATCACAATATAAAAAACTACAAACTTCAATTCATCTGTGTCTAAAAAGAAGTATCCAATTTACATATTCACACTTTTCTCTCTCTCACTCTCTGCACTTGAAGTTGAAGGTGTGGACGCATCGTTACATTTTCACTTGAACACGTACCACCAAATATCATGTTTACCTCTACAAAATGTGAAATATCATCAAAATCCTACAAACATTAGAAATATCATAGATATACTCTTGTTCATAATAAATAATTTTACATAAAAATTAAAACATAAATTGGTCATTCCCCCCCTCTACATAATGGGAACGCTAATATTTCTTATTGGTCTCGCAGAAAATCACGTGTCAGTATATATCAATGCTGTTACTAACAAACCGCAGATAACTCAAAACCTGATTAAAAGGATAATCAAGGGTTTTCTTCCACATTTTTCAAACATGTCGATTCCAATTTGAACAAAGAACAACCATTTTGGACATCACACATGAGAATTTGAACATAATCGAAGGGTTTGATGCAATACTCTGGACTTATTTACACTGAAAATGTCAAAAACTTACAAAGTGAGAGGATATTAACGTTGATGCAAATTGAAGATTATAATAGGATTCAGCTTAAGTATTGGTCACTGTTAGTTAGTATTTTTGTGACTCGTTATATCGTGTGCTATTGACCCGTTACGATGTAATATAAATAGTACTGTTCACATGTACTAAACAAGTTTTTGAATACAATTTCATTATACAAAATAGCTTCAGATTACTGTTATTCTTCTATCATGGTATCAGGAGAGCGATAGGAGCCAACGCTCGTTTTCTCGTTCAAGATCCTGTCTTCCGCATCTGATCTACTCTGCTCCTTCTTCGCGATCTCAATTCGGTGTCAATTCTGCTGCAAGAACTGTTCTTGATGGCTGATTCTTCAGAGAAACCGATGAGTTTTTCGCAACCAATCCATATTCGATTGGACAAATCAAATTTCTTCGTCTGGCAATCTCAGATCACTCCGATTCTGAAAGGGCATGGACTCGATCATCATCTCGACTTGTCTATTCCACCGCCGGACAAATTGGTCGTCACTGCTGGACCGAACTCCACTACGGTTATGGCACCAAATCCCAAATATCAACATTGGATGCGACAAGATCAATTGATCTTGGCGTTTCTTGTTTCTTCTCTTTCCGAGAGTGTTATGGCTCAGGTTGCAACGTGCTCCACAGCACACGAGCTCTGGTCCTCCATTAACAGGAGCTTCGCCTCTCAATCCTTCGCCAGATCGATTGAAATCAGAAGGACACTACTCACAACTCGACGCAATAACCTGTCCTGTGCAGAATTCTTGTCAAAGATCAAGCAATTAGCTGATCTCCTCGGCTCAATCGGCGATCCGGTGTCGGATCGAGAAATTCTTGTGTACACGATGACTGGAATCGGTGCAGAATACAACCCGATACTAGCTACTCTCTCGGAACGATCTCAGGCTCCTAGCTTCGCTGACCTGCAGGGCGCACTCCTCAACTATGAGGCGATGCTCGAGCAGCAGACCGCTTCTTCCCAGCAAGCCATGGCGTTTGTTGCAAATCAATCGAACTCCAGTGCTTCTTCTCAGGTTAATGGATCTAATCCTCTCTCTTTCAACTCTATGCAGCAAAATGGATCCATCAGCGTGCCATCCAATTTCTTCTCTGGGCCAAGTAATTCCTTCTCTGGGCCTGCTGGACCTTTTCTCCAAAACCAGCAGCAATTTCCATCACAAGCTCAAATATTTTACAGCCAATCTCAATTTCAGCAAGGTTTTCAGCGACCTTATCAGTCCAAGAAACATAAGAATAAACACTCGAACAATGGAGATAAACCGATGTGCCAAATATGCTTCAAGAATAACCACACCGCGGATCGTTGTTATCAACGGTTCAACCAAAACTTTCAACCGCAACTACCTCCTCGACCACCCAATTCACAAACCTCGAACCAACCGAGACCGCTAGCTCCACCGCAAACCTTCATTGCTCAATCCTCCACCTCCAATTCACCATACACACATCCACCGCATGAATGGTTTTTGGACTCCGGGGCTACGCATCACATTACCGGGGACATCAATAGCCTTAGCTCATTCTCCCCGTACTCCGGTTCCGAACAAGTGAAAATTGGCGATGGCTCAGGTTTAGAAATACTTCATATTGGTTCAGTTTCTCTCTCCTCTTCTTTTTCTAAAATCATTACTCTTCGAGATGTTCTTCATGCACCTTCCATTATGAAAAACCTTATTAGCATCACCAAACTTTGTCAAGATAATGATTTATTCATCGAGTGTCATTCTAACATCTGTTTTTTGAAGGACAATTCAACCAAAACTACGCTCATGGAAGCGCATCAAGTTGATGGTCTCTACAAGCTAGCTTGTTCCAAGTCTTCAATTTCCGTTTTTCTCACCGAGTCGGCATCTATTGATCGTTGGCACCATCGCTTGTGTCACACCTCCGTTGATGTTCTTTCCGGTTTAGCTCATTCGAATAAAATTCGTGTATCCAATAAAAAAATTTCTTCTTGTCAAGATTGTAATAAATCCAAGTCCCACAAATTACCGTTTAATACGAATAATTTTGTCTCAACTCATCCTCTCGATCTTATACATAGTGATGTTTGGGGTCCATCTCCAATCACTTCTATGGAAGGATTTCGGTATTATGTACATTTTATAGATGATTTTTCTAAATTTTCTTGGATTTTCTTTTTGCAAACAAAGAATGAAGTATCTCTCGCCTTTGCGAAATTCAAAGCACTTGTTGAGAACCTCTTTTCGACAACCATCAAGCGAGTACAAAGTGACGGCGGAAGTGAGTTTTTTTTTCTCGAGAAGGATTATTCGCACATTCTTCATCACCGGTCTTGTCCGTACACTCCCGAACAAAACGGCGTCGCCGAACGTAAACATCGCCACATCTACGAATTGAGCCTTTCGGCAATGTCTCTCGCCTCGATACCGTTCGAATATTGGCCCGAGATATTCCACTCGGTGGTGTTTGTGATAAATCGACTACCGACGCTCACACCTCCGAAACTTTCGCCGTTCGAAAAACTCTTCGCCAAGGTGCCGGATTACTCGTTCTTCAAGACACTTGGCTGTGAGTGTTTTCCTTACTTAAAATTTTATAATTCTCACAAATTGCAATTTCGGTCCGCGCCGTGTATTTTTCTTGGTTATAGCTCTACGCATAAGGGCTATCGATGCCTCGATCCGGTGTCCAAGAAGGTGTATATAAGTCGACACGTCAAGTTCAACGAGGACACGTTTCCATTTCGACAAAAATCCACGTCTTCTTCGCATCTCGAAAGCACTTTACCGGTTTCACTCACCATTGTGCCTTATGACTCAGCACTCAATTCGCCCCCTACACTTGTCCTTGACTCGGATTCGGTCTCTGACCATGCATTGAATTCGGTTCCACCGGTTCAACCGGTCAGACCCAACACTTCTATTCATCCGATGGCAACTAGAACGCGTACCAACACACGACGACCTCGCCAATTCAATGACTTCGTCACGTATATTGCCGATTCTTCTTCTTTGGAACCTTCAACCTTTGCTACCGCTAACAAGACACCCGAATGGAGATCCGCGATGGCCGATGAAATCAATGCATTGCAACTCAACGGCACGTGGACTCTTTGTGCCCCCCCCCCCCCCCCCCCCCCCCGCTAATCAAAATATCATTCCTTGCAAATGGATTTTCAAGATTAAGCGCAACTCTTCGGGTTCCATCGACCGATACAAAGCTCGTCTAGTAGCAAAAGGGTTCACGCAAGAAGAAGGAGTCGACTACGACGAGACCTTTAGTCCGGTGGTGAAACCAACAACGGTTCGCTTAATCCTCTCATTAGCGATCTCTCGCGGTTGGACGATCCATCAACTAGACGTCAACAATGCATTTTTACACGGCGAATTGTCAGAGGTTGTGTACATGCAACAACCACCCGGTTTCTCGGACTCTTCATCACCGAATTATGTGTGTCGTTTACACAAGGCGATCTATGGGTTGAAGCAAGCCCCTCGCGCGTGGTTTCATAAGCTCAACACCGCTCTCTTATCTCTCGGATTTCAACCATCGCAATCCGACCCGTCCTTGTTTATTCAACACACATCGAGTGCCGTAACTTGGATTCTCGTGTATGTCGATGACATATTGGTCACGGGTAGTGACTCCACCATCATCGCATCCTTGATCGAATCCTTGAACTCGAACTTCGCTCTTAAAAATTTGGGACCTCTTCATTTCTTTCTCGGCATCGAGTGCACTCAAACGACCACTGGATACTCGTTGACGCAATCTCAATACATATCCAAAATCCTATCTCGCGCCAAGATGGATCTTTGCAAACCGAGTTCTAGTCCCATGGCGGCCGGTGAATCGGTTTCGAAAAACACCGGCACTCTCATGGATGATCCTTCTCTCTACCGTCGCATCGTTGGAGCTTTGCAATACGCGACCATAATGTTGGGTATCGGCGTCACTACCGAGCCCCGCGCAGCGGATTGTGAGGCCCGGTCCGACCCGATCCCGAGGACCACGTCAACGACTCGATCGTACAAATCATTAAATGCATCTAACCTATGAAATTAACTCTTAATTCATAGAGAATCATACCACGTGAAATTGATCACGGAGACGGGTTGACTCTATTAGCTGCTTCTTGCTTCGATTCCGGCGACACGCACGTCCCACGCCCGCGCGATTCGACACCTAGTCCGAAGCTTCGATTTGTCGAATACAACCGGATTTTATCCGATTCGTCTTCGACCTTTGCTCGTCCTTGTTCTCGATTGATCACAGTCAAAGATCTTAACTTAGATCTCTCTACTCGTATCCACCTTGAGCTAACATCTCTCGGTTGCGGCGAATTCCCCTAAAATTCCCGCAAGCTTGCTCAAATCTTTAATCCCTTTTCTCCAACTTGTCCAACAAGTTTTCTCTCTTCTCTTGATCTAGATTACTGGCTACAGCATCAGAAGAGAGAGAGAGGTTACAGAGATTATATAATCAATCTCTGAATTAATGAGTATTAATGAGTATCAAAAACTGCTAATCCAGAATTCGGATCACTGTCCGTCATGACGCACGATATGGTGCGTCATGACGCACAAGTCACATTTACTTGGATATAGCCGTTATACAGTGTACCGTCATGACGCAGGATAACGTCCGTCATGACGCACCACCGTCATGACGCACAACTTGGTGCGTCGTGACGGTATACTCACAGATTGGCTTTTCTCAGAATTACTCTACTGTGCGTCATGACGCACAATATGGTGCGTCATGACGCACCATGTAATTTCTGCCAGATTTGCATAATCTTATTATGCATCCAATCGTTCCGACGAACACGTATGTTTGTCTACACTCATTTGTACATTCAACTAGTTGATCTGTAACTGTATTTCCTTCAGTCTCCCACTCAGTTCAAGATCCAACTAAATAAAGTACTAGTGTACATCTCATGTACACATAACCTTAGAGATTGAAATTTAAGCCCGAAATAAGACAGCTCTATGTGTGACCGCGTAGGTTCGTATCAAGCAATGGTAGTGAACTTATGCCTAAGCTCACGGGCTAATGAGAGGGATCTAGGAAGAAATCCATCATAGCTTTCCCACGTTGAAAACGAAAATGATTGTGATCATTTATACCCATCTCGAACGGTGGTGTTTAGTTCTCTTGTTCACGATATCCGTCAATCAAAAGGCATGGTGATAGTCATCCTTATAATTTGATTGACTAAACTTATTGTTTCGATACCGAATTGAATCAACAAATACAATCGATATTAACAATTAATATCATTGACTCTGGCCAGAGATTTCGTTGATCAATTCATCGATAGGCCTAAGGGATATCTCTTTCTCTCGAAAGGAACAATTTCTATCTTGATGACTCACATCAAATTCCGTGTTTCAGATAATACCCGATCATAATCCCATGACCATCCTGTTACAGATAGTGGAAGATTATATCTAAGCATTATGTTACGCACGAAAAATGATCCATGATCATCTCAAGTGTGAAGAACTAAGACCCCATTCGTTACGATTCCATCTACAATGACTAAACCATGTCATGGTATCGCACTTTTGGTCAAGTCACAATATACATAATCTAATGCATATCCATATTCCCGATTTGACAAACTCTTTTGTCCTATGATTAGCAAAACATAATCATCACCTCGGCTAATATGCTAGTGTACATGTTAGTCTATTATCTTATAATAGATATACTTATCACATAAGTATCCTAATCATGACTAGGGACGTTTTTGAAATATGACTTTTGAAATGTGACGGTTTTACTTAACATGATCACGTATCACGTAGACGCTCACACAAGTCATAAATCAAGGTTCGTGTAATCAAATTACACAACCACGCACAAGTTTTCATATAAGTATAAATGCAAGTAAAATTTTAGAATTTTTGAAATGCACTAATATAGAGTAAGTATTGGTTGATACAGCGTTTACACCTATAATCTCTGCTAGGATTATAATCTGCGATGACTATCAGTATTAGATAACTATACCTCAAATCTATTCCTCCTCTAGGTATCTCTATACCTATAGTCTTCGCATGACATTCATGCTTAACTAGGAAGAAAGCAGTTTTTGTAAACGGTTCCGCTACGTTCCCGTTAGTGTCAATTTTTGTTAGGTATCTAATACCTATTTAAATATAAGTTTGAGTGGTTATGTTATTTCAGTTTCTTTTGGTTTATTTTATTTCGACCATCGAAATATATAACCAAAGAATCCTATTACTTGGGTCAATACCAAGTATGATCAACACCTTGATCCATAACGTTTCCATTTCGGCTTCGTAAGCCGCATTGAAATCAAATTCCATCGTAGAATTTTCATTTTTAGTTGTTGTGAAACTTTTTCATACAACTTCAATTTAATTTAAGCAAAATATGTACACATTTCGTAAATGTGTTGTATTTTTGGAAAAATGCTATCGGTATAATCCTTTCTAAAAGGATATTGTTTATTAATTTCAATATGAATCCGAGTTTTTAAATGTTGCATAACTATTATGCATGTGTAAAGTACAACCATATGAAGTATTCGAAACGAAATATTCTCTGGATTCGATTGATAATTACGACACTTAATATGAACAATATTTAAAGATTAGTACATATCATGGCGTATTTGGAATATTCTATTGTCGAAACATAAAATATCCAATTTTTACTTTTCTTTAACTCGATGTCGTACATCGATCCTCAGAAAAACTTCGCCATTCGACATTTGGAAGAAATCCGATATTGGATTTATGTACTGAAAACCATTTTCAGTGTTTTGTCGATGTACATACTTCAATTCAGATCGAGAAATTTTAAATCTATCTCATAGATTTTTATGCTTATCTCATAAGTTGTCTCGTCTGAATTTTCATAGCGAAACGACAATCGTTTCCTACGAATAATATATCGTTCATATATTTTAATATAAGAAATGTATGTGGCTCCCACTAACCTTCACATCTACACAAAGCTTTTCTTTTGCTCTTGATAATATTATAACTAATTATAATTTTATCAGAATAAAATTCCAATTTCATGAATTATTCTTCAATCCATCATATGAATCGTTGAAATTTGTATACTTTTCTTTTGATTCTTACGAATTCCTCCTTGAATCATGAGGACATCCCTAGCAACTCTTGCTTTGAGTTCCCCTTTAATGCCTTAAGCATCTTCGATTCAAAGCTCTTAAGCATCCTTATGAAGCTCGGGAATCGTCTTGTTCATCGAATGCATGTGATATTTCATCACGAAAGTGGAAAAAATCTGTGACAATGCACACAAGATCAAATCTTGTTGCATTATTGGTGACAGATTTTCTCCCAATTTCTCGAGACGATCAATCTACACTTGTACCTTTAACACGTGAGTACTAACCAAAGATCCGTTAGGCATCTTACAGTTAACCAACTCCTTTAATGTATTGAACCTTTCAATACGCTCTTGCTCTTGGAACATTTCCTTGAGCGCCGCGTTAATCTTGTACGCATCCGAATGAATCAAGCTTGATTATTTGTGAAACCTTTTCTTCATGATCATATCATGAATTCTCGAATCTCATAAACATTCTTGCTTTGTAAGTATACATATTCCAATCCACGTTAGCTTTCACTTTGAAAACTCACTTACATCCTATGGGTCATACCCTAAGGAATGTTTAAACCAAGTTCTAAACTTGATGACATGCATGGATTGAATCATGAATTCCATGGCACTATGCCATGTGAAATTTTTATACTTTATAGCATCATTTTAGTCCATCGACTCATCATGTATGAGATCGATTCGTTTGTCACATTCTTTGATAAATTCACAATTTATCGATTCGTGACGTGTCTAAATTGATCTATAAAATCGCTTTGTGACCTTGACTTGGATTCATCAACTTTTGATGAAATTCCAATCATATTCATCGGTTCAAATGTCCCGTTTCGAGTCTCGAACCTTTCGAGATCGATTCATCTCCCACTAGTCCGCATAGATATACGTGACATTAAGTTCCAAACTTATGCACATTAAGTCCTCCTCTAAGAAGGTATCTTTTCGAACTATGAAAATCTTATTTTCATTGGGATATGAAAAATTTGGCATTCTTTAATTTATTCAAGAATACTCAATAAATGAACATATTAAATTTGAGATTTAATTTATCCAAAACCAGTTTTCGGAGTAAATCTTCAAATCTTACAAAAGATAATCATCGGAATTTTTTATTAACATTGAACTATTAACGTGCCCGACTTTGGCCTGAAACCACGTTAATCCTCAATTTAATTTCTTTCCGATCCATATCACATATGGGGTCTTTTGCACCGACTTAGAAGGTATGTGATTAACCTTTGTCTTAAGGGTAAATTTCCAAATCTTATTTGAAAAATTAATTTTGATTTATCATCTATCAAACAATGTCCAACAAAGTTTGATTCCTCTTTTCGAACACATTAATCTACATTGATGTTCCGAATTAATATAACTTATGAAACTTTTTCATAAATTTTCAAGATGATTATCATACTCATAGCTTAAAATGTTCGTCTCTTCGATCTTATCGAAAGACTTTGATTTTCTCGCTTAGTTGACTTCGTATTTCATTTCGAAACGTTTTTGAACCATTCAAAATTATGTTTCAAACGCATTAAATAGATATCTTTATATCTACAATAATCGTTAGTAAATATAATGGAATATTTGTAGCCTCCTCTTGCCTCCGAACTTACTTATTTACCTACATTCAAAATGTTTGGTTTTTGATAAGTCTTTGACCGTTTTTCCAACCTTTGGAATGACACTTTTATCATCTTGATTAATTAACAAGTCTTGTACTTGTCATGCGAATCTTATTCGAATAAAACTAGTATTCCATCCAATGGATTCTAGAAATGTATATCTCATACACATTTTCAAGATGATAATGTCAAAAGAAGCTATTTCTATCAACTTTTGGATTAATCCTCCTCGGATTAAACCTTTCTTTTGATATTGGGACAACAACTTGCCCAAATCCTTGATTGAGACAACGTTTGTCTTAATCACCCTTAGACTCTTGTTTCTTATAAATCTTCAAACTCCTTTGAAGGTTCGTGTCTATGTATGTCAACATTTGATATACAATATTATTTGACTTCTTCTCAAGTTTGTCAGATTTTTGCTTAAATTATTATTCTACATGAATTATGACATTGACAACTAACCGTGCGTACTTATTCTATATGCTTATATGATATGAAATATGTTATTTTTATCAAATCAATAACCCTAATATTGATTCGGGATTCTTAATCCAATAACACTTCAAGACCCATATTTCATGATCCTCCCATAAGTGACTTTGGCCGACAAATAGGATCTCACTATTTAGGTAGGATAAATCCAATCACATCCAATGTGACTCTTGACCCATTATAGGATTTCGGTATCAAACCATATCATATATGATTCGAATTCCGTTTGTGCATCCTAACTATGCCCCGAACCCCAATCGGATTGGCTTGGACGGTTAAGTCACAACCATATTCACGTATCGTTCAATTGAGCTACAAATGCGCCCGACTTTGGCCTGAACCCGCATTTGTCCCCAATCAACGCTTGCCTCTCACGTTGATACATACAACAATGCACGCCCGACTTTGGCCTGAAACCGTGCAAGGTGTGATGACCAACCTCGGAGGTTGTGAACATGGAAGGCATTTTATGACTTAAATATTATGCAGGGATTTATGTGATATAATCTAATTATATCATTGAGCAAGTATATCATGATGAATGAACATAATTAATAATTATTAGAACCAAAATAAATAAATCAGAAAAATTACATGGTGCGTCATGACGCAACATAACGTCCGTCATGACGCACAGTACTAAATTGGATTTTCTTTGACTTCCGTCATGACGCACAACTTGGTGCGTCACGACGGACCTCACTCGTTCGTCATGACGCCAGAGAGTGCGTCATGACGGACAATACAAAACAATTTTGTTGTCCAATCCAGAGAGTTTTTCAGGTCCGTCCGTCATGACGGTTGGTTACTACCGTCACGGCGGACTGTGACTGACCGTCATGACGCCAGACGGTGCGTCATGACGCACTGTACAAAACAATTTTGTCCAGTTTGCCAGAAACTTTTCAAGTTCTTCCGTCATGACGGTTGGTTATACCGTCACGACGGACTGTTCTGGTCCGTCATGACGCCAGAGGGTGCGTCATGACGCACTGAACAAAACCATTTTGTTCAGTTTGCCAGAGAGTTTTTGGGCTTCTACCGTCACGACGCACCAAACGGTACGTCATGATGGTACGAACTTACACAGTGCGTCGTGACGCACAACTTGGTGCGTCATGACGGACTGAGTAACGCCTCAGATCCAACTCTTGGATTTCCCGTGTGCGTCATGACGCACCAAATCGTGCGTCATGACGCACCAGACCTGAATTTCATATTTACTTCTGATTTTCGATCGTTTCCAAAACGATCAATCATGAACAATTCATGATTACTTCTAGATTCTTTTGATCATCTTATGATCAAATACTAGCAAGTTTTCTATGGTCCTAATTTTACAACTACATGATTATGTCCTAAAATTCTACATGAAATTCCGAATAACACTTATTCGAAATCGATTCGACGATCGAATCGTGACGATCGCTCTGATACCACTGTTGGGTATCGGCGTCACTACCGAGCCCCGCGCAGCGGATTGTGAGGCCCGGTCCGACCCGATCCCGAGGACCACGTCAACGACTCGATCGTACAAATCATTAAATGCATCTAACCTATGAAATTAACTCTTAATTCATAGAGAATCATACCACGTGAAATTGATCACGGAGACGGGTTGACTCTATTAGCTGCTTCTTGCTTCGATTCCGGCGACACGCACGTCCCACGCCCGCGCGATTCGACACCTAGTCCGAAGCTTCGATTTGTCGAATACAACCGGATTTTATCCGATTCGTCTTCGACCTTTGCTCGTCCTTGTTCTCGATTGATCACAGTCAAAGATCTTAACTTAGATCTCTCTACTCGTATCCACCTTGAGCTAACATCTCTCGGTTGCGGCGAATTCCCCTAAAATTCCCGCAAGCTTGCTCAAATCTTTAATCCCTTTTCTCCAACTTGTCCAACAAGTTTTCTCTCTTCTCTTGATCTAGATTACTGGCTACAGCATCAGAAGAGAGAGAGAGGTTACAGAGATTATATAATCAATCTCTGAATTAATGAGTATTAATGAGTATCAAAAACTGCTAATCCAGAATTCGGATCACTGTCCGTCATGACGCACGATATGGTGCGTCATGACGCACAAGTCACATTTACTTGGATATAGCCGTTATACAGTGTACCGTCATGACGCAGGATAACGTCCGTCATGACGCACCACCGTCATGACGCACAACTTGGTGCGTCGTGACGGTATACTCACAGATTGGCTTTTCTCAGAATTACTCTACTGTGCGTCATGACGCACAATATGGTGCGTCATGACGCACCATGTAATTTCTGCCAGATTTGCATAATCTTATTATGCATCCAATCGTTCCGACGAACACGTATGTTTGTCTACACTCATTTGTACATTCAACTAGTTGATCTGTAACTGTATTTCCTTCACATAACTCGACCCGACATCTCATTTGTGGTCAACAAATGTAGTCAATTTATGCACTCACCCACCGATTATCATTGGTCGTTAGTGAAACGAGTGTTACGTTATCTCAAAGGAACACTCGATTATGGCATCACCTTCAAACGCTCCTCCGATCTTACATTACATGCCTACTCCGACGCGGATTGGGCCGGATGCCCGGACGATCGCCGCTCTACCACCGGCTTTTGCATATTTCTCGGACCCAACCTCATCTCGTGGTCGTCAAAGAAGCAACCCACGGTTTCGAGGTCTAGTACCGAAGCCGAGTATAAGGCACTCGCTTGTGCAGCCGGTGAGATCATATGGTTACAATACCTATTACATGAGCTATGCATCCATCTTCCGTCCATTCCGGTTCTTTGGTGCGACAATATCGGCGCTACCTACTTGGCTTCAAATCCTATTTTTCACGCACGCACCAAACACATCGAAATAGATTATCATTTCGTTCGTGAACGCGTCTCGAATCATCAACTTCTAGTTCGCTTCATTTGCTCCAAGGACCAACTCGCTGACGGTCTCACGAAAGCGCTTCCGTCTTCGCGCTTCTCCATCCTTCGGACCAAGCTCACTGTCGGTGCTACGCCGCTGAGCTTGCGGGGGGCTATTAACGTTGATGCAAATTGAAGATTATAATAGGATTCAGCTTAAGTATTGGTCACTGTTAGTTAGTATTTTTGTGACTCGTTATATCGTGTGCTATTGACCCGTTACGATGTAATATAAATAGTACTGTTCACATGTACTAAACAAGTTTTTGAATACAATTTCATTATACAAAATAGCTTCAGATTACTGTTATTCTTCTATCAGAGGATTTTAACTAACACAAGGGGCTTTGTTAAATTTCTCAGTTTTAATTGTCATAATTGGAGCGAGAGAGCTTTTCTATATATAAATGGATAGATAGGGTTTTCCGTACATGAATGGAGAAAGATAAGAGAGAGCGAGAGAAACAGATATGGTTCACCCGAACTAGAGAGAGCGAGAGCGAGAGAGCAAACCCTAGGAAGAAAAAGAGAGGGAGCAAGCGGCAGAGATGACTTATTTTTTCTTTCTTTTTTTAATGAGAAGAAGGCCAGCGTGGGATTATCAAGGCAAAAGAGAAGAAGAGACCATGGGTTTGTTGACGTGACAAACCATTGCCACGTCAGCAATTCGGGAAAAATTTCGAGGAAAAAAGTATGGTTTGTATCATTGCTCAGGAGTGCCCCGGTGGTGTTGACTAATGATTACTACAGTACAATTATTGTTTAGCTTAGTAGGTACTGCGGACACATGAACCACACGTTGCAAGTTCGAATCCGTGCTTTCCCGATTTTCTTTTTTTCAAAATAATAAAGTGAAACTGTGGGCCTATGCTTGAATAATATGGGCCTACATAGTAATGGGAAATTTTATCATGTCCCTCAAATCCACTTTGGCCTGCTGATATGGGTTCGAGAAAAATTTCGATCTCCAAATTGCACCTCAAAATTTCAATTGATTGTTAATTGAAATTTAATTTAACAGTTAATTCAAAATTAATGATAAGTTAATACAATTATATTATTTATCAACATAATTAATAATTTAAATTAACAGTTAATACAATTTTGGATACGAAAACTCTAATATAATTGAAGGTTGTTACAAAATATTGAAATTTCTTAATTCGTGTAAAATTTAACAAATCAATGCAAATTTTATTATATTTAATTTATTATTTTCGATATTGAAATTTATTATTTTCAATTCTATATCTTTCTACACAATTTTTTTATTAAATATTTTTAAACTTAATAATTATGATAATTTTTGTTTGAATGCAAGTTTCTATGCGATATATCTGCATGTCTCTCTACAAAACCAAAGTAATTATTATATATGAAAAAATATATTATGTAATTATTAAAACCGTACGAAAGCACAAATTAGAAAAAGACATATGTACATTTTTGGTAAACAATATTAAAATTCAGCAGGGTAATTTGAGAAAATTTTGAACTGCATATACATGTCATGTTTAAGTATGAAAAAAATAAAGTATCATTTACATAATAAAGAAGATCTACCTAATTGAAAAAACACATTAAATACCATAAAAAAAACGTTTCCTACAATTGCTAAAAAAAAAACATATTACTGACTTTATTCCCGCGCAATTGCGCGGGACAACATATTTATTTTTTACATGTTTTTTATATAATTATTTAAATAGAATTAACTCGTGTGTGAATTAACGCGTGTGCGTTAGAACTAAATTATTCTAATCATGAAATATTTGCAAATATCATGATGTCAATAGATGCATACGATTCGTGAAATTGATCTAGCACATGTATTATTTTCTGATATAATTTGTATAAATAGCATTTGTTCAGGTGCTTTTAAAACCGATTAATATAATCATAACATATTCACAAATATATTTGATGTCAATAGATGCATTATAGTTACGGTTCATAAAAGGACCACAATGTGTCGAGATGGATACAACGGGCAAATAAAAAAAAACTCTCATAAATTTGAGGTTACAAAATTTCATATATACCCGTGAAAATGAGGAAATAAAAAATAATTGAAAAGCAAAAAAGGACACAAATGTAAAAATGAAAAAAATGGGAAAAAGGAAAATTACAAAAAAAAAAAAAAATTGAACCTACGAAATTGCATACATAATCCTGCCCAATGAGCAAATTAAAAATAAAAATTGGAAAATAAGAAAAATTGTAAAAAATGACCAAAATATAAAAAAAAAAGATAAAAATGTAAAAGAAGACCAAAATATAAAATAGCACAATAAACCCTCATGTTGTAGAGGTTGTGGGTTCGAACCCCGGCGGCATCAATATAAAAAAAAGAAACCTATAATGGCAACGATTCGTTGCCTAGGATTTTCTTCAAAAAAAAAATAAGAATATTGTCTTATATATTCTTCCAAAATTCTCTCTTTCGTTTCACTTATTTGATCTAATATATTCGAGGTCTCGACACATTGTCAAACCTCCTTAAAAAAAAAAAAAATAGCAAAAAAATCAAAATGCAAAAAATACCACAATGTAAATAAACCAAAAAGGGCCAAAGTATAAAATAAGGAAAAATGACCAAAATATAAATAAAAAAGGACCAAAATATAAGTAAACAAAAAAGAAGGACCAAAATATAAATATACCAAATAGGTGATGTGGCCTCACATATATGATCAAGAATTCTCTCTACTTTATACATAAGTATAATTTCATCCTAATATTGATTGAGAAGTTCGATGATGACAAATTGATTGAGGAAGTTCGATGATGACAAAACTAACATATTTTTTTTTTAATCCGATACATTCCGAAATATTTATTTAATATTTTAGTGCAACACATACAAAAAAATATTATTATAAATAATAAAATAACAAGCGTGAACATAAATAATAAGAAAAACCATATGATGTTTTAAATTTTCATATATAAAAATATAAATAGTAACATTTTTAAAGTTCAAAAGAATTTTTTGTGTCTGAATTTTTAAAGTTCAAAAGAATTTTTTAAAGTTCAAAATAAAATATGTTTCATGTTTATTATAGAAAAAATATTATATAAGTTAAAGAAATTATCTGTGTTTGGTAAATAAATATCTTTCATTTTTTAAAGATTAACATGAAATTGTTTTAAGTAAAATTAAAATATAACATACTTTGTAGTATGTGTAATTTAGGGATTAAAAGTCAATAATGTTTGATGTAAGTCGTATGATATATTGATATTATATGTTAATTCATTAATGTAAGATATTTAAACTCTTCACATTTTATTTGTATTCACAATTGATCTTGTGACATATTGTGGAACATTTCAAGATTAAATATAACTGGTCCAAATGAACATAACGAATAATATTTTGACGCATCCTCAATGTAAGGTGATGTATCCTTCCAAAATTGCTTAAAATTATGTGTAAAATAAGAGATACATAAATGTTTACAAATAAAACATAATCACACAAAATAAAAGATTAATCAATAGTTCATGTGTTGTCATGTATCATAATCCTATGATTCAAATAATTGTGATGATGTTGCACGAGGACATGGCATAAATATATGCCCAAAATAAGGATGTTGATAAATTATTGGGAGAGAAGAAAAGGCAAGAGTTCCATAGGTACACGAGTAAATTGTAAAATAATTATTAATTTGATATTAGAAAACAAAAAGTAAATTTTACCATGTCATAAAATAATTTCTATAAATATGTTGACATGTCATCGCTTAACAGTCTGGTCAATACATAACAGATGGAAAGACTCGATTACACCAAAAGAAAATAGTTAAAGAACATGATTGCTCGAATTAAAACATTGGGGACTTAATTAACTTTTTTAAAAAAATAAGAGACTAAAAACACAAACTTTTCTAAAAATAAAAGAAAGATAATTGCTTCCCTTAGAAACAAAACAACTGATCTCCAATTAATTAGATCGTTCCGCAAACCCGCCATTGGGCTCGAATTCAAGTTCAGATCGTTCCGCAAACCCGCCATTGGGCTCGAATTCAAGTTCAGATCGTTCCGCAAACCCGCCATTGGGCTCGAATTCAAGTTCAGATCGTTCCGCAAACCCGCCATTGGGCTCGAATTCAAGTTCAGATCGTTCTGCAAACCCGCCATTGGGCTCGAATTCAAGTTCAGATCGTTCCGCAAACCCGCCATTGGGCTCGAATTCAAGTTCAGATCGTTCCGCAAACCCGCCATTGGGCTCGAATTCAAGTTCAGATCGTTCTGCAAACCCGCCATTGGGCTCGAATTCAAGTTCAGATCGTTCCGCAAACCCGCCATTGGGCTCGAATTCAAGTTCAGATCGTTCCGCAAACCCGCCATTGGGCTCGAATTCAAGTTCAGATCGTTCTGCAAACCCGCCATTGGGCTCGAATTCAAGTTCAGAGTCTTCCGATCCGCCCTTGCCTTCCCCAACCCGCAACTCGGCTAATACACACAGAAAAGAATATATCGTTAGCACAAACCAACAACACAAAAACAAGATTGGAATAAATAAATAGAGAAATCTGCAAATAAAAGTTACAATAAAGACCCTGTATTATTGAAAATTGCAATAAGTCCCTACATTATTGCTGAAATTTCAAAATAACTCCTAACTGAAATTGAGATATCATCCGAATGGAATATATATAAAGGTTATTTATAACTAACGACAGGGACCTTTTTGCAGTTTCACTAATATTGCAGGGTTAATTTTGCAATTTTAAATAATACAAAGGGCTTTTTACAATTTTGGCATAATGCATGTGTGTAAAGTTCACAATTTTATTTTTTAATAAATAACCTCACGGATATATAGGTCGTTGTCTCTGACGGCCTGAACGATAGCACGGGCCGTACGGGCGGGGTCTGAGCCTTCGAAAATACCCGATCCGACAAAGACTCCATCACATCCTAGTTGCATGATCCGAGCCACATCTTTAGGAGATGAAATTCCTCCAACTACAAATACTGGAACTGGAAGCCGGCCTAATTGCTGAGTCCGCTTCACAAGACTTGGTTGGCAAGAAATACGTCTTGCATACGCAAATACCTCGTCACTATTCATTCTGCAGAGGGTATGGATCTCATGATCTATCCAGCATTTGATGTGGGCGACTGCTTCGAGTACGTTGCCAGTACCCACCTCGACATTGATGCGGAGCATGGACGCTCCTTCTCTTATTCGACGCAGGGCATCAGTGAGGTCGCGACAGTCGCATAAATGGCGGATTCTGGCCTTAGTCCAGACCTGAATGGTCACTGCATTATTGATCTGTCTGAGCAGGCTAGGTTTCCCCCTTATTACGACCTCGTCTTTAGCCCACATACCACTCGGTGCACAATCAACCGCCACGACGGCATACACACCAGCTTCTTCAGCAATTCTCGCATGCTCAGGCGTAAGGACGTCCATGATGACGCCGTTAAGAATCTGCGTCATTCCGGCCTTGACAGAATGGAGGTCTGAAGGGGACACGGCGCATCTCCACTGCTTGCACACAACACGGAATCGAACAACATTAGAGATGTCACCGAGCTTCTTTGCAACGAGGCGAAGAAAGTCTGGGTTAAGTTCACTCCATCGTGTTTCTAATTTTTTGTCCGCAGCAGGAGGAACTCCGTGAATTAGCTGAATAAATAAACAGAAATGTATTATATATGGGAAGAATTGTTTTTGCCAAAATCAACTAGGTTCATTTGTCTTAACTTTATACATCTTCAAATTAAACTATTTATTATAAGGTTTACTTACAAAATTGACCTAAAGTAGAGAAATAGAATAGAACCCATAATGAAAAAAGGGGAAATTATTATTATTATTATACAAAGTTCTAATCGGTAACATAACATGAAAAAGTGACACGTGTCATTTTTTTTTATAATTTTCAATTGAAAAATTTATATTCTTTCCTAAATTATACCCTAACATTTTCTATGTTATAAATTAATTTATTTAATTAACATGATAGCTGACACATGTTAGCTATTAATTTAATACATAATTAACATTAATTCGAATTCATAAATTTAAATCAATATTAAATTATAAAATTTTATGAAGTTCCAAAATGTATCAGCCGTATTCTCCATATTTGTGTTATTGCATTCAATTAATGTGATAATTAGAACATATCATTAAATATTCATTAATATTGATTCAAATTTATAAATTCAAACTAATGTAAATTACGAATTAAATTAATAACTGACATATGTTAGTTATCATGTTAATTAAATATATTAACTTAGAACATAGAGCAAAACCCGCGCAATCGCACGGGCACAACGCTAGTAATACCCAATCCGTGATATTTAATGTTTTGACTGTGTGTATTTAGTGTGGTCTCAGAGTATATACTATAAGTCTATAAAGTCTTACTATAATGTCTCTCTAGTCCCCACAACGATCTTGCATGAATAATGCAAAGCACACGATATAATACAGAAAAAAAGAAACGAGTTTGCAAAGAAAACGAGTAAAAAGAAAAGAACCTTATTAGAAAATCTCGCCGGAAATAATACAGCAAGTAAGAACCTGCAAATCCGTAGCAGAATTGCAAAAACCAAAACGTAAATGGCCATGTCGCACTTAGAGAGTAGCTGGGGGTAGGCTGAGAGCAAGGCGCAAGAAAAACAAACTTCGATTAATCACCAAAATTTCTTTCCGAATCGGATGAGTTCTCCAGGGTTTAGGGTTAGGATTTTTATTTCAAAATAGGAGGACCGAATTAAAATAAAAGGAGCAAATTTCTTTCCAAAGTTTCTTTCCAAATCCAGCTTCGAATAATTACCAAAACTTCCTTGTGAAAGAACAATATAAAGTTAGATTTAAAGGTTTAAATGAAGATATTAGGATTAGCTTTTTTTAAATTATGCTTAAGATAAATATATTCGAAATTGTAAATTAAACCTTATTATTGATGATATTAATAAAACAATAGAAATATGACGCAAGAACCTATTTTATTTATTTATTTTTTTTAAAAAATGATTTATTAATTCACATTAATTAAATCTGTTGTTATTTATACTGCTAATCAAACGAACTAACATTCTTAATCTCCCTAAATTACGCTGTGCACCACACATTCTCTAATCAATGAGGAGAACCATTCATTTGATAACTACACCGTTTTATTTGGGCTTTATACAATAATAATAAGAAGAATTTGATAACTATTAAATGACCGTTTCATTTGAACTTAAAATTTGATAGCTACTTAGAATTTGATAACTATTTTAAGTTAATAAGTAACATGTAACTTGAATAAATGTTAATTATCAATTCGAATAAATGTTAATTACGTAAATTAATAACTAATATGTACTAATTATCATTTTAATCAAATGTACAAATTAGAACATAAATGATGTTGTAATAAAATTTAGAGAAATATATCATATTTTGAGTTAAAATTCCAATTGATTTTATAATCTCAGTGTGATTAAATATATCATATGTTTTATAAAATGATTGTATCGTTGATATTCATATAATATTGGCTTGTTTGTATTTATTAAAAACTTAAATTATGGAATGAGGACATTTTAATAATTAGTCATAATTTAAAATTTAAAATTAACTGTTTTACCATCAAATTTGTTGAACACTAATGAAAACATAAAACAACCAACTATTCACCGGCATTTATTCCATCACTTGCCGAAAAGACTATATATATGTTTATATGTTTATGTATGTGTATTAACTATTTGTGATAGAAAGTAAATTATGTTAATAATGTACATCATAATGATTAAATATTTATCATAAATGTTTATTCACTGAATTTTTATTTTACTTTGGTAAAATATTGCGAGTTAAATACTGACTTATTCCAATTTTTTGACCATATAATATTACTTTTATGTGAATTTTGTATGAATTTACATATATTTAATTAGTATATATTTCGTCTTAGAATTATGCTATTGCATTTCTTACATATCACATCGGTTAACCAAATCAATTACATGTATTTTTATACGCTCCACAAATAACAATATTTATAAAATATAACCTAAATTAAACTATATAATTATAAAGTATGTCATAGACTCATATCACATCTTATTGTAACCAAATAAATATTTATATGGATATGGATTATATAATATGTCAAAAAACTGGTAAAACTAAAAGCACATGATTTTTTACTACCATTTTAAATTGTTATCTATGATTTTTCTACATCACACGAATATTGAATTTTTCATACCTCGAAAACTGGTAAATGCAGGTTATGTTCATACAATTTTCACACAAAATCCTCATTCCTCCATTACAAATGAAATCACATGATTTCCATTTATAACCAACAGTGGCACTTTATTTGGTTTTTTTTTGACATATAAGTATATACTTTTCTCAAAAAACTTAATTTTGCAAAAATAGCTTATGTTTTTTGTAATTCGCAAAAATAACATAGGTTGCCTGGCAAAAGAAGAGCAGCAGGCGAAAATGATTTAACAAAAATTAATTAAGTCGTTTTTTAAACTGAACAAAAATTAATTAAGTCGTTTTTTCCAGATCATTTACGAAAGAAGAGAGACATATTTTTATTTTTATTTTTACTTTTGCATCATTAAATCACACACACACACACACACACACACAAAATGTAGATTCGTCAGCCCAGTTGGCGAGACTCTATGTTAAGGGTTTTTTTGGTAGAATTTCGTAAATCTGTCATAACCTTTTATTGTTATGTTCAAATTCAATTATGGTTATTTTGCTAGATTTACTAAAAAATTGCAGTCTCGTTATCGTGTGTGGAATGTTTGAAAGAAATTTGATAACTTTATATTGAAATTATAATTTACTATTTTTTTTTATTAATTATGGATTTATACGCAAAATCAAAATGACATGTTTTTTGTAATGTTTAAAAATCTAAAAAAAATATTTCTGCATTTTTTATATGTTTGTGCATCTTTTTAATGTAGGAGATTTGTTTGTTGAATTAGGGAAAAAAAGATATTTTTTTTTTTGAATAACTAGGTGCAATTGCTATCAAAATTCCTTCATTTTTCTGTCATGTTTTGTATGATTCGAAAAAAAAATCATTCATAATATTCAATGTGTCTAATTTGTTTAGGATTTGATCTCAATCAAATCATTTATTTGTCTATCTATTACAGTTTTTAGAAATTGTTCCATCAATTGAGTGAGATTTGGATTGATGAATATCTAGACAAATAAATAAAATCCGCACATCTAATTTCGTGCATTTCGGTCTTCTTGATTCTTAGACGTCTACAGTCTTCTTTGATCTTCTTGATAACCTTCATATTTTGTTGGAGTTTTGTTTTTTGTTTTGACCCATTTATGAGATCATACATGTATCTTTACAATTTGCACTTACACAACTTGATTAGTAATATTAACGTTGTTTTGGAACAATTAAATCATAAAAAAATGAACCAACAAAAATCGCTAATAGTTTTGGATGTATTTTTGATTGATACATTTTTTTAACGTCTATATGATTAAATTTCTAAAAATTTAAAATTAATTGTTCAAAACATAATATTTCATCGAACACCATAACTGCAACATGTAATTATATCATTTTTCTATAAATAAACATCTCATAAAATTAATACCTTGCATTATTTGTTTGCTATAGCATATAAAAACTACTTTTTGAAAACATAAATTTGTCATAATTATGACCGTATCCAATTATCAAGATCGAGTCCTGTCCCGAAGTTAAAATTAAAATTGTATGGCTTTAACTATGATTTAGATACCGGTGCAACAATATCTCTATAGCGTAATCGCGAAAAATATTTTTAAAATACAATATCGCGGAAAATATTTATAAAATACAATATCACAACGTACTAAATAATCGCGACGTATCGCCATGGCGCGCAATTATTAATACTTTAATATACACTGTTTCAATGCAAATCTGTAATGAAATCCAAAATAAATAAAAAATATTGACTGGTCAAAAGCTAATTTGTTTTTGGGGCAATTTCAGGTATGTCCCTGCTAAAACTCGAAATATCAAATTTGTCTCTCTAAAATTGATATTATCAAATTTAACCTTTCAAAACCAAACAACCTTCAAATTTATCCTTTCCAAATAAAAAATCTATCGAATAAATCCATTGAAAACTAAACAATATCATATTTATCCAAATCGTGAACTTATCATCTAATTAATCACAGTTTATAATTATTAACATCAATAAAATCAGTAATTACAATTGCAAAGGACTAAAATACCCTTGTTGACCAAAATATCATTTTATGCCCCTTTCTTTTTGTACAGCTCAGATCCTCTGTTTTCACTAACTGGTCAAAATTCTCCATAGCCCAACATATACTCCTTACTCCTTACATCTTTGCCTCATTTGCCTGAAACTAGCGACGTCTCACATCTGGTTCAATAAACAACGTCGTGCAACCAAAGGCAAATGCTACATCTCTCTTGACCTTAAAGCCGCATCTAGACACTCTTCCATCTGATTCTAGTTCTACTCACTGCCCCGAAAATGCAGTGCAACACACCTTGTATTTCCATTTTCCTCATTGATTGTCTTCAAGTATTTAGATTTTGAGATGAGAATCTCAGATTGAGAGTGAAGAATATTATTATACCTAAATGAAAGAAATATGATTCAATATTCTAATCTTGTGTATAGTTTTATAGTATGATTATTTTATTTTTGTTTGGAAACTTAATTGTTGATTATTTGTTTGTTTATACATAATACATAGTTTAGTTTAGTTAACCCTTAATCCAACCCAAGTATATTATATAATCTGTAATTAACCTCAATCATTAAGCCAAATGACCCTAATCCTCAACTGACCTCCAGATAAAATACATGTCATCCTAATAAAGCTTATTGATCCCAAATATATGCGACTCTTAAATCCATTTAGATCATAATGAATCTTAATTAATCCTCAATTACCATAATTCGTAACAATTTATTATAATTGAGCATAATAAACTACAATCCAGCACTAACTAACAAGAAACAAAAAATTAGTAAATTTGCAAAGAGAGGAGATTAGTACTAGAGTGTCAACACAACTGTGAGTTGAAGCGTTTGGAAATGACAGTGAGAGGGCGAGTTTCGACTTCGTTGCGTCATCGATTGTGAGAGAGAGTTTCAAAGTCTTGGTGAAGACAAAGTCTTCGACTGTAGGAGGAGGAGTCTCTACGAAGTGGAATGACGGAGAAACAGATGAGATGAAGTTATTGAGAAAGAGGTAACTCAACGATTTTGCCTGCAATTGTAAGAGGGAGCTGATGATCACGAAGAATAACAGAGAGAGAGAGAGAGAGAGAGAGAGAGAGAGAAGATGTGGGAGTAAAAATCATGACAAGGGCATGACAGTAATTTGAATGATTTTCTTTTAATTTTAACAAATAGTTGTTGAGTTGGATAAATTTGATAATAAATAAGTTTTAAGAGGACAAATTTGATATTGTTAATTTTACAGGGACAAATATGATATTATGGATTTTTGGAGGGACATACCAGAAATTGTCCCTTTGTTTTTTATCATATAAACAGAGAATTACCCAAAATTGTTTTATTCTAATGTTGAAACTGAAAAGGTTTCTTGTAATTCAATGACCGCTACTAAATTTCGATTGCTTCGGTATAAAGCAAAGAAGGCTTGGATTGCATGTGCCGCATGCTATGGCTTAATTCGTGTAGCCATTGACCGCTATTATATGTATGTGTAAGTATATATAATATTTATCATATACACAGTGATATTGCATTATTATAACTAAAATTATTTAATTCATATATTATAATAAAATAATATATATCATAATACTGTGTTATATTCACATAATATATACATTTGTATTATTTTTACAAAATTATTGTATCGTTGTTATTAATATAATATTGGTTTGTTTGTAGTTAAAGCAAATTCAAATTATAAAATAAAGACATTTTAGTAATTAGTCATAATTTAATTTGTAGTTAACATTCTTATTCCATCAAATTTGTTCAATACTAATGGAAAAAATAATATAAGAATGAACTATTCACTCTCATTTATTCTATCACTCGCTGAACGGACCATATATATTCATATACATGCATGTAATAGAAAGTAATTATAATTATGTTATTAATGCACGACATAATGATTAAACTTTTATCATTCAATGAGACATGAATGCTTATTCATTGAATGTTGACTTTGCGTCAGTAAAATGTTGAATGCCAACTTGCAAATTAAATGCTAACTTGTTATAATTTTTGACAACAAAACGTTATTTTTTTGTGTGAATTTTATATAGATTTACTTATATTCAATAAGTATATATTTCGTGTTGAATTATGTTATTGCATTGCATACATATTATATCGATCAAACAAGTCAATTACCTGTATTTTTATATGCTTATTTAAAAAATTCATAAAATATAAACAAAATAAACAAAATTGCATTATTTAAAAAATATAAACAAAATTCATAAAATAAATAGTGAATTATATAAATATAAGTATGTTATACGTATATTACATCATATTGTATTCAAATAAAAAGAATTATATGAATTATGTAATAAATTGGCATAAATATATTATCATTATTAAATTGTTATTTATATTTTTTCTTAAAACATCACATAAATATTTCATACCTCCAAAACTTATAAATGCATGTCATGTCCATACAACATTCACATAAAATCCTCCATTACAAATAAAAGCACATGACCTCGTCCTCCATTTATAACAAACAGAGACAATTTATTTGTATCCTAGGAATAGTAACCAAATCATTTTTCTCAGCAAAAGTAACTTTCTACTTTTGACATACATGTCAGAGTAAAATACTGGACATCTCCATTTTACTCTTTCTGGAGAAGATTTGGTCTTCTGATGAGCAGAAAGCAGAAGCAGGTATCCGTGCAGCCTTCCCGCCTGCATTCCTATACTCTTATTTCGTTCTATAAATTACTCCCTGGACCTGTTCTAGTAGATCATTACCGGTTTTCTCATTTTTCATTCATTCGTAATATCAATAAAATTAAATAAAAAATACTCCAGTTTATAAAGTAGTGGTTTTATTGAGTTAATGCGTAAATAATATTTTTGTGGGTTTTATTATATAAAACTGTGTGGTGAACCCGGTCCATGCATTAAAAGCTGATTCGTCTCTCTCGCCATCACTAGCTTTCTTTTTATCCTCGTCATCACTAGCTTTCTTTTTATCCTTTTACCTTCTCACAATCAAAATTCTCCTCCTTTCTCTCTCCTTCTCTCTCTATCTTTACCCAAATTTTGATTTTACGAACTTCTAAGAATTTCAAGGGGCAGAGTGCAAATATGAATCCACTGAAGAGATGTCAGGTATGTTTTCTCTCTCAGGGAAGTATTTGCTAAGTGATATTTTCGTTTATTACCTTGCATTTATCGAAAATTTGAATAAAGAACTATCCCCCTTCATTTTGCTTGTAATTGAATGTTTCTTGTAGTGTATTGTGATTTTCAACTATTTTGTTTCTGTAATTTCTTGATTTTACTTGGTGTGACGAGGAAGATGATATTGTGTATTCGGCAATCACTGTTCTATTGGCTTTTTTTGGTAATAGTTTATTTATGTGCGTTCAGATTATTGAGTACAATTATTTCTAATTTCGTTTGTCTGCCCTGTTAAGATTGTGAAATAATATGGGGTAAAATGAAAAATTTCTGAATAGATGTGCGAATTTTAGTTACATAGTATTCAAAAGTTCCTAGTTTTTTTGTTTTTGAGAAATAAAATTTTGGATTCCAGCTTGATTAGTTAATTTAGAAATTGAAATTTTGAATATTAAGGTATTTATAAAAGAAATATAAAGATTCTGTAATTATTCTTAAACAAAAGGTTAAAATGCAAACAAATTCTGTCTTTTAACTCTATTCTTAGTGATCTTTTTTTTCTTGAATACAAGTATTTGCATCATTAAGTAACATATTATTTTCTTGAATATGCCATTAACTGATTATAAAGTGCTTTTTACAATATCCTGAAAATTAAGGGTGTTTGTGAACTTGTACCAAAATACTGATTTATTTTTCAATAATCTGAATACAGGAAAAATTAGCATATTTTAGATTGAAGGATCTACAAGATTTATTAGGTCAACTCTCTATGGCAAAACAAGGAAGAAAGCAGGTATAAATATAATCTTATTATTTTTATTTTTTTAAAAGTAGGCTCTGCATTAATAACAATTTTTATTTGTTTTGATAATACAGGAGCTAATGGATAGGATTTTATATGTGTTGCAGTTACATACTGGTATAATATTTACTATTTAATACATTTTTCTGATATAACCCTGCAAAACCACAAAATATCCCTTTTACTCGAACAGGTCCACGAGTATTAAACCCTCAGGGCCAGTCAATCGAGTTGGGAATCGAAGGGATCGAAAAGTTAATTGACAACATCTATAGGTCTAAAATCCTTTTTATGCAGGGGTATATATGCAAATATATCCGCTAAAAATATTCACTACTCTATTTCAGTAACATTCCTGGTAAGAAATTGAGGGGAGAAGTGGTAACGAACGAGAACCAACCCGAGTCTGTTAGGGTCCGTTGCTTATGTGGCAGCACTTTGTTTCTCGAACCCATGATTCAGGTACTTAAACCGGACTTTAAATCCCTATTTTTTTTATCTCAGTCCGAATTTGCAATCCCGTTTTTTGGAATGCAGTGTGAGGATAAGAAATGTAGGATACATCAACATGCAGGATGTGTGATCATACCGGATCCGCTATACGGAACCTTTAACATACCGACTCCCTTTCTCTGCGAGATTTGCCGCATAACTCGCGCTGACCCGTAATAATTCAATCTTTCAATTTAATTTTACTTATTAATTTATATTTTTCATGTTCTACTTTATTATTCCTATTATTATTGTTATTAATAGATTTTGGATGACAATGGCACATTTGTTACTTCCTATTAAGTTGGCGGGCGAAATAGTCACAGACGGGTCAGTGTTTCTTGTTTTATTTTCTCAAGGAAATTTTTTCCCTAAATTTTGGAATACTAACTAAATCCCTGCATTTAACTTTTTGAAAAAAAATACTTGTCGAATAATAATTATAGTGTTTTTCTTTTTAGATATTTTACCTTTTTCAATAAGTGACTATTTATATATTATTTTTATGTTTTTTCTTGAAAATCAGAATTTTTTGTTAATAAATGCAGTGTAAATGCATGCGAATGTATGGAGAAATCAGTTTTCATTTCAAACCATCACATGCATCTTTTAAAACGAACTGAATATGAACTCCAGGTATATTTTGTATATTTATAATTTTTTACGCTCTTTTTCTCTTGTTTTATACGAAAATACCCGTTCATTTTTTTATTTTGCTTAGGTGTGGACGATGCTAGTGAACGATGAAGTGCGGTATAGAATACAGTGGCCCCTCGGTTGTGATCTCCATGTTAACGGTATTAAAAAAAAACAAATAAGCAAAAATTGCAAACAAAAATACCCTGCATTTATGCTTAAACTGCACGAAAGCCCTTTCTGAATAAAAATTGCAAAACAGTCCCTCCAAAAAGCACCTGCCATTATTTTTTCAATTATTATCTATTCTTGTTAGCTATTATGCAAATGTATTAATTTGAATAATATGTTTAAAAGTTATTATGATATTAACAGGCGTACCTGTGCAAGTGACGTCTAGATGCGGTTCACAACTTCTAGGCATTAATAGTCGTGATGACGGTGTTCTTGTTAGTATTCTTTTTTCAATTATTATTTATATCTTTTATTTAAATAAAATAACTTACTAGCGAGAAAGGTGCCTAACTAATTTTGAAATTAAATTGTTAACGATGAAGATAAAAAAGTACTGCAAAGAGGAATTGAACAAAATAACTATAGCATGGCAGGACACTCGCACTTATTGTATTGGCATACGCATAGCCAAAAGACGTTCCGAAGACCAGGTATTTTTTCTTGAAATACGAAAGAGAAGTTTGCAAAAAAGCCCCTTCAGTGATTGAGGGGTTTTTCTGCATATTTCCGAAATTGAAGGAATTAATCTCTAACGAGTAATGGTTTTATTTTTATTTTTTTTAAAGGTCATTAGTATGATACCAAAGGAAGGAGAAGGAGAAACCTTCGAAGAGGCACTTGTTAGGGTTTGCAGGTGTATTGGTGGTGGTAATGATATAAAATCAAACGGAGAAAATAATGATAATGATAGTGATGATTTGGAACTTTTATGTGATGAAGTCGCGATCAATCTTCGCTGCCCTGTAAGTATTTTTTATATTTTGTTATTTAAGAAATTACCCGTTAATTAATAGTCGATTAATTTCATTGGTAATGACAGATAGGAGGTAAGAGGATAAAAATAGCGGCAAGGTTCAAGCCGTGTTCTCACATGGCATGCTTTGATCTTCCCACCTTTGTTCAGATCAATTCACATGCTTGTAAGGTAAAAAAACTAAATACCCTAAATAATCAAATTATTTCGTAATAAATACTTTTTCTTATCTAATACAAACAATTAAATTATTTGTTGCAGTGGCAATGCCCTATTTGTCTAAAGAACTATTGTCTTGAAGACCTAATCATCGACCCCTACTTTGCTCGCATCCTTTCTGTTGTATGTTAAATATTTGAATATATATATATTGACATCATAGTTTTGTAACTTTTTCTTTTTTTGCGTGACAGTTAGAAAATTACGATGAGGAGTTAACTGAAATAGAAGTAAAAAAAGATGGACAATGGCGCATTAAAATCGAGGGCTTGGATTATCCTTGGCAGTCTACTGAGGACTTAATTCCCAACACGAACACGGTTCAGCGAGAAACAGGACTCGACGAACCCGAAAAGTTCGAAAATACCCCTCTGATTATGCCTAATACTTCAATTGAAAACCAACCTCCCCACTTTGGAGAACTCCCTGTTTCGAACTCATTTGACCCGAATTTCCAGTTTCCTCAATTTCCCCAATTTTACCCTGATTTTTCTGGAAATTTAACAAACCCAATTAATTATAACAATAATTTACCTGCAATTTCCGATTGGAACCCTAATTTCGTGAATGTTCCTCTTCCGAGTCAGAACGATTGGATACCGTTTAGTCTTGCAACTGGTATTGTACAACAAGTCCCAGTCTCGTTAAATGGAGGGTCCAGTGCAAATCAAAATTCGTCTTCTATGAGTTCAGGTTTGTAATCCCCTCCTTTCATAAGTCTTTCTGATTTATCTTCTTTTTGTAATTTTTTAATTCATCAGGCCGTGGGATTTTCTATCAGGCGTCTCAGGCCAACAATCAAACGATCTTTCCGAATCCGGTGACCCGAATGAACTATGATAATTTCTCGAATTCAAGGGCGCCTCAATTTAATCATGCCATTGACCCCAATTTCCAATTTTTTAACTGGCCATGATTGATTTTTCATGCCTAGTCTATTTTTTTGTAGGGCTTACCTTTTCAATTTTGAAAATAGGTAGGTTTAGATTCTCAAATATTTTTAGATTAAAAGGGTAAAAGAAAGGGGGGTATAGTTTATTTTGGAGTTAAAATTCTTCTGTTTTTTGGGTTTGCGAATTTTGGTGGATTGTAAGGTCAAATTTATCATGATGAGAAACATTTAGTTGTTGTGACATTTTATTTTGAGTGGCATGATGTTGGTATTTTGAATTTATTGGATAGATTGAAATATTTATGTATGCTTCCAAATTTCTTGAGAAACATAAACTAGTTTTTGATTGTTCAAAATATATATATAAATTCTTGAAATGCTGCTATAGGTTACATGGAATTACGTATCCTAATTCCTATACACACATTTCTCCACGTCAGATAATAAAAAATCGCATCCTGAGAATCCATCATCTCCTACGACTCCAACGAGGAATGTAAGGAAATAGACGAAACCCTAATTTGACGAAATCAACGAAATCCCATCAGAAGAATAACGGTTAAACCTTAAGTCGACGGAACATCACAAAACGATCGTACGAGCCAGCAACGAAGTTGTAAGTCGACGAAAATCCATTGTTCAAGCGAACCAGATACTGGTTGCAACCGTCTTGATAATGTCTCCTATCTCCTCTTCTGCATTCGTATCGGTAAATTTAGTAAATGTTTCTTATCTATACCTATATAGACTCGGCTTCATGAATAGGCTCACAAAAATCAGGCTAGAGTCGGATTTTAATACGAGACATTATTAATTATATCACTTATATTTGTGAAGTAAATATACATGATATTCTCTCACAACATAATAGAAATTTGATGTTTTTTTGGTTTTATATTTTTTAATATATGATGTGGTGTGATTCGATAAGATTTCACACGTGTTAATGCCAATTCAGCATCTGCATGTTGTTAACTTTTATGCGATATTATTAGAAATGAACATTCGGTTGAACCTGACCGAACCGAATCGATTAAGAGCAAACCGAATTAAACCGAACCGGACTAGATTCAAACCGAATAAAATTTGAACCGATTTAAAATCGAACCGACGAAATCGAATTTCTTGTTCGGTTTATTCGTTTGAACCGAATTAGATGTTCTATAATGTTAAAATTCAAGTGATATTTAGTAAAAAAAATATTAAGTGAGAGTTAATTAATTCAGTTTTTTAACATGATAATTAACTAGGAACATCGAATTAATATTAAATAATATTAGTTACTAATTGTTCATTTGGTTATATGCTAATTCAAATGAGGGTTAATGACATTAATTATAAAAAAATGATGTCATCGATGATATTTTTGTAAAATGAGATGTCCAAATTGTTTCGTAACATAATTGATAATATGATGATGAGGTGTAAAATGTAGATCGAATTAAATACAATTAATTTTTTAGTACAATATCTAACGTAAAATCAATATTTTGTTGCGAGAACATGTTGTGTAAAATGTAGATCGAATTAAATACAATTAATTTTTTAGTACAATATCTAACGTAAAATTAATATTTTGTTGCGAGAACATGTCGTGCAAAATTACTCACAAATATATCACAAATATAGGCCCTCCCACCGGATCAAATTATCCGTACCAAAATATAAACTGTAATGGATTCAATTTTAAAGACACAAACCCGTGGTAAAGGATCCAATAGACATTCTCTCTCTCTCTCTCTTCGTTTCTCTGTTTGCGAGCGGACAGAAAGGCGATTCCACTCGAAACCTAACGACGACGCCGGTGACCTGGCGACGAGCAAAGATAAGTAGATAGCGCCACCGCCAAAAATCATCCTTCCTTCGGTGTCCGCCAATTTCTGGTCTCAATCGCTGCTGCTGGGTCCTGCACTTGCTAGATTCGTCTCAATTCGAAATCAGGTCTGATTTTTGTCGATTTAGCTCCTTGATGAATTGATTTCATTGTTTAGCCCTTTTATTGTTCTTTAATCCCTTTAACTCTCACAACAATGAGCTTTTTATTATACCTTTGGTCTGATTTTTTGCTATGCGTCCTTTGATTAATTGTTTTTTGTTGTTTAGTCCTTTTATTCTAACAAAATTAGGTTTTATTTATATATATCTTGCTGTTCAGTACTTTCATTGTATAATGAGAAAATTGACCAACAAAGTAATGGGAACTTTTTGAGTGTGATTAAAATGATTGGAAAATTGGATCCTGTAAATAAGAGCATTTGCGGCAAAGAGATTCGTGACCATAATCTCAGACACAAAATTCAAAACGAGTTGATCATGATAATTCAAGGTTTAAATTTAAAATAAAATGAAATTGTTTATGATTTTCTTAGTATTATAAAATATAATTCAAGTGGTCCTTCTCGACAAAGGCCTCGGGTCGTTCAAAAACCGGAACCGGCCCTGCCTTTCTCTCTCCATTTAAGAATTAAATGTTACTCTCTCTCTCTCTCTCTCTCCATTTATAAATGACTTTATACTTTGCAACACGACACAAACATTGCTCGAAATTTAGGAAATAACAACATATAATATGGAAATACATGATTGACATTCGATTTTCTTAAAAAAATACAACCATTGGACAACTATTATCCATTCTGAAGATAACTTAATTTTTTTTTATTCGAAATAGACGGGGAAATGGAGAACACGAACTATGCGATTGAAATAGACGGCGAGGCCATATGCCTCGACAACGACGGAGAGACCGTAGTACAAGAAACAACTACTCAACAAACAATTCACCAACACGAAGAAACCGCTAGAGATAATAATAGCCATCTCCCAACCGAAACCCCGAAACAGATCGCTGTGCCGAGTCCCAAAACCCCCGTTTTCCTTACGAGCAAAGAATTAAGCGAAGAGCTACTCGGCCAAACCGTCCACAGCGAGGAAGAGGCCTACAAACTCTACTGCGAGTACGGCCTACGAATGGGCTTCAGTATTCGCAAGGGCAAACAGTATTATTTCACCGGTACCAAAAACATACGTACCAAAGACTACTATTGTTCCAAGGAAGGGAGCAGGGATGACGATCCCGATGCTGATCCGACTCGTCCTGACGCCCGTACCAATTGCAAGGCCATGATCCGTTTTAGGGTTGACTCGCAGGGACGATGGAAAGTGATTCGGTTAGTTCAAGAGCATAATCATGAGCTGGCACGGCCTGGTCAAAGACACATGTTGAGGTCTGCCAGATCTCTTATCATGACCAAACCAGCCATTTTGGAAAAAATGGCTTCGGCCATTCATCCTATGAGGTTAGACGATACCGGTGCCGGTACCATTGCCAGTACCAGTACCAGTATGGCTCCTATCTCGGAGAACGAGGGTTTGAACCAGGACGAAACTGAGCAAGAAGTAAATCTCGAAGAGGAAGATAATTCGAACCTAATCGATCCCGTGGACGCACAGGGTGCACTGAATCATTTCAAACGGAAAGTCATCGAAGAAGGCATGTTCCATTGGGACGTGCAAGTGGACTCGGAGGGCCGCGTGACGAGCTTATTCTTTCGAGACGGACGAAGTCGAATCGACTACGATTGTTTCAGTGACGTGGTCATATTCGACACCTCGTACCGTATCAACAAGTACAATTTAATATGCGCCCCCTTTATCGGAGTTAACCACCATTGGCAAAACTTAATGTTCGGTTGCGTCTTCTTACTAGACGACTCGGTTGCGTCCTACGAATGGGCATTCAAGTCCTTCGTGGACTCGATGGGCGGTCACGCACCCAGATCGATTTTCACGGACTTGAACCCTTCGGTTCTTAAAGCGGTGGAGACCATCTTGCCAAAGACGCGCCATTGCTTGTCTCCGTGGCACGTACTGAGAACCATCGAGCCCCATATCGGGACCCTAAACGCGAGCCAGACATTTCAAAACAACTTTGCAAAGTGCGTGAGAGGGTGCGAATCAGACAGGGATTTCGAAGAAACGTGGGCCATGATGCTTCAAGAGGTCAACTTGCAAGACCATGAATGGCACACCGATCTCTACAAATTTCGCCACAAATGGTCCTCCATTTTACACAAGGACGCATTTGACGCTGGCGTAACCTCCGTAGAAAGAATCGAGAGTTTGAGTAATGTATTGACCGGTATTTCTGACGAGTCTTTCTTGCTAACTGATCTCGTATATGGCGTGGACAAGTTGGTCGCCAGCTGGCGAAGTTTGGAGTCCGAAGAGGACGTGAGGTGCAGTCAGAGCGGACCCGCACGTGCGATTCGGCACAGCAATTTGTTGAAACATGCTGCTGAGGTGTACACGCACAAGGCGTATAAGTTGTTCGAGGCCGAGTTTTTGGATCAGAGTACTCCCACTTCGTACCAGGAGACTCATTTCAGAGATTCCACGTACCGGTTCCAGTTCATGAACAGCGGAGCCAAAGTGTGGATGGTTTCGCTCGATACGGCTACCATGACGGTCACTTGTAGCTGTATGAAGTTCGAGACCATGGGCTTGCTTTGCCCCCATGCATTAAATGCTCTCAGCCTAAAGAGCGTTGATAGAATCCCCGATAAGTAAGCATATTATTGGAAGGGTAAATATGATATTTTGGATTATTAGAAGGGTAAATATGTAAATTTCCCTAAATTCGTGTGCAGGTATATATTGCATAGGTGGACGAAGGATGCGAGGAGAAGGGTGTACGGGATTGGGCGAGAGGACTCCATGCATCTCGATCCGAGCATCGCGGAGCTAGCGTACAGACACCAAGCGATGAAATACGTTTATAATCTCGTGATCAAGAGCCGCGGACACAAGGAGTCGAGGAAGCTCTTGTTAGACGCTCTCGAAAGCGGAGAGGATGCGTTAGAAAACACTTTCGAGATCAAGGGCTTGCTTCCTTATTCTTCCACCAGGATCAGTAGGGATCCCGAGAAGAACGACAAGAAGAAGAAGAAATTGCTCAAGGACGAAAAAAAATCAAGTATGTAAACGATTCGTCTTTTCGTCTTTTACTGAAATATTTAATGATTGTTTTTGTCTTGTTGTGGGATGCAGAGAAAGCGAAGAAGTCGACGTCTCTCGTGCCGGTATCTCAAGACCCGGTTTTTGCTGCGTTGTCCAACGAAACCCAGACGCCTTATCCTGGTCCGCAGGATCCGCGAGCTTCGTCTGTTGGTAGACCCATTTACACTCAGGTATGATTTATTCACGACATTTTGGAGTGTATAATTTTACTAAATATATGGAATTGTCGATTTGGTAGGGATACTCGACGAATGAGACGTCGCCAGGTCAGATGTTTATTCATCCAAATATGAACTCGATCCCCCATTGTTCGTCCCAGGTACGATATAAAATCATATTCGAGCTTCCTTATATTATAGTTAATGTAATAATGATAATTGGCGACAGGATTACTCTTCGTATGGTGGGATGCGTCCTCTTCCTTCGAATTTCAGCGGTGCGAGAAATATTTGAAGACTGTATGATTTGTGACGTGTCCATGAGTGGTTGTTGGTTCGATTATGTATCTCTGTTGGTCCTATGTGAATTGTACTTGTGAATTAGTAGACTTGTTCAAACTTCTCGGGCACTCTTGACTATTTTGTTGTATGATAATTTAGTTATTGTTAATCATGGTTATTGGATTCATCATGCTAGTTTGGAAATGAAAACTTTCAGTTATGTTTTTTTAAATAAATCTCACAAAGCACAAAAATTAAGGCAGTACTAATATTTTTTTTTTTTTTTTTGTTAATCATCATGTCAATTATGTAAATTAATTATGTGTCGTTTGTTAATTAAGTGTGTTAATTAGGGGTGTTGTGTTGAAATGTGGGGTCACAGCTCACAGTATGTGCCATATTTATATAGAGACAATATTACTCACTATGTTATGCGGATACTTCAAAAATGCTGAAGTATCCTGAGGATACGAGTATCCGATACGGATACGGGTGCGATACGGCTCGGATACGTATCGGATACGCCACGTGGCGTATCCGAATATTTTAATATTTATTTTTTTCGGATACGACTGGGATACGGCAGGATACGGTTGGGGATACGTCCAGGATACGGCTGAGATACTCCATTTATGATACTTCGGCCCATTATATATTTTGGCTCATAATATTTTTAAATAAATTATATATGATACTTCTAGGATACTTCTAGATTAGTTCTAAAATATTTCTAGAACAAATTTATGATAGTTTTATGATATTTGTATTGTTTGGTTGACATTATTTATTGTCATGATATTTAATTTAAAAACATTATTAATTTATTATTTAATTAATTAATTTATTTATTAATTATATATAATATAAATATATTAAACTAATAATTATATAGCCGTATCCGTATCCGTGATTTTTTGAAAATTGCCGTATCACCGTATCGCCGTATCCGTATCCGTGCAACATAGGTTACTCAATCTCACTTAAACAAATTTAATGCGTCAATCGAGAGTGTTTAAATAGATTGATTAGATTCTAAATTATTGGTTAAATTGATTGATTCAATTAAGAGGTTGATTCATTCAATTAAGGATTTAATCAATCTATTTAAATATCCTCGATTGACCCATCAACAGCGTTTAAGTGAGATTTGGGACCACCATATCAAAACCATTTATATATTTATTTTATTTATTTCTCGTGGTTTGATGTGTTGACTTGACATTTCCTCCAACGCGCTTTTGTTGTTTATTCTTAACCACGAAGCAAATACTAATTCTATATTCTATCCCCTCTCTCTCTCTCTCTCACTGAATTGTGAGCCCCACTTTGGTTACTTCTCTCTATTATTAAAACTTCGTTGTCATTCCCTCTCTCTAATCTCTATAGCAATGTCGATGGCGAAAAACCAGGAGGAAGAAGCGAGTCCCCTTCTACCGATCTCGCCCTGTCCTCCAGTCGAGGCAGAGACAGAGGCGAACCTCACCTCGTCTGTTAAGGCTGAGAAAGAGGCGAACAGGACGACTCCGGTTGAGGCTGAGAAAGAGCCAGAGGTGAAAAAGACATCTCAAGGAGGGAAAGAGAGTGGAGAGGAAAACGAGTGGACGGCTGAGGGCCTCCCGATCGGCCATGTCAGCGTCGTCGGTCAATCTGTTCGGAATGAATGGAGCTCTGGCCTTTTGTCTTGTCTTGGACGCAATGATGAGTTTCACAGCAGCGATCTCGAAGTTTGTATGTGTTCTTATACTATCTACGTTAATTTCTGCAAAATTTATTTGCTAAATTAGGGTTGAAAACTTGAAATACTGGTTGATCGAAAGGTCAACTTCTTTAATTGGCAATTGATTCATCCTGAAATTGGGGTCAATTTGTTTAAACAGTGTCGATTGGATTAAATTGTTTCATCAATTGGGGGGTCAAATCATTAATTGGAAACCAAATCAGAACTTTATGATCAATTTTTATGAACTAATTTTGTTTTTCTCTTTTAGGTCTGCTTGGAAGTATGGTACCGTGCGTCCTATACGGAAGCAATGAGGAGAGGTTGGCACAAGAGCCAATCGAGTCATTTTCAACCAATTGCAAACTCTACACCGCCCTCTACGTCGTAGGCAATTTCTTATTCGGTTGGAATTGCATTGCCCCTTGGTACTCTCACACCACTCGCACTGCAATTCGTCGCAAATATAACCTCGAGGTTAGTCAGGACTTACTTTTCAAAAGATCCATTAACTAAAAGAATAAATGTAAATTCAATTTTTCTTTGTTTTCTAATTTAGGGAACTTTTGAGTCGTTTGCTCGGTCGTGTAGTTGTTTGAGCAGTTCGGCTAACAACTCAGAAACGCTGGAGCGGTTTGAGATAGCGTGTGACTTGGCGACACATTATTTGTGCCATCAATGCGCGCTGTGTCAAGAGGGGCGTGAACTTCGTCGCAGGGTGCCTCACCCTGGTTTTTTCGCTCCTCGTCCTGCTTTCTCCATGGTGCCTCCCGCAGAACAGGTCATGTCTCACCCTAATAAAAACTGAGAATCTTTTATGGTATCTCTTGTTTCTTGTAATATTTATTTGTTTGTTCAGTTTTATCGTCGATTTTATCCTTTGTTTTCTGCGTGTTGATGTGTTGAGTGGGTTTGATGAGATTTGAAACTCGCAAGACCTTCATTTTGAAGGACAATAATATTTGATTATTTTTGAATATGTTAATTTGTTGAGTTAGTTCGAGTCATGCTGTTGGACCAGGTAGCGCAGATAAAATGCATGATTGATGAACTGTTATAGTCACACTAATTGGCTATCTTAGTTCACACTTTTGTTGTGGCATTTTGTTGCTTTTATATCTAGTATTTTTCTTTTTATATATATGTAAGAGAGTCAGTTTGTTTCGGTTAGATAACCATATGAATGTTCAGTTCAGTTTGTATTTGTTATTCTATCTTATGTATAAAGTTGCAAGAATTCTTGCATTTCTAGAGTTTCACGTCATCAGGGACCTTTCTGTAAAAAAATATTTTTTAATTTATATTTTGGTCCTTTTTAGTTTAAAAAATTACATTTTGGTTCTTTTTATTTATATTTTGGTCCTTTTTTATTTACTTTTCGATCCTTTTTTACATTTTTGAATTTATATTTTGGTCCTTTTTATTTACATTTTGGTCCTTTTTATTTTTAATTTACATTTTGGTCCTTTTTTATTTACTTTTTGGTCCTTTTTTACATTTCAATTTACATTTTGGTTATTTTATTTACATTTCGGTCCTTTTTAGTTTTCATTTATATTTTGATCCTTTTTATTTACATTTTGGTCCTTCTTATTTACTTTTCGATTTTTTTTTACATTTTGATCCTTTTTTCTTATTTCACATTTTGGTCATTTTTTACATTTGGTCTTTGTTTCCTATTTTACATACATATTAAAATTTGCGAATATGTCCTGATTATATTAATCAATTTTAGAAGCACATGAACAAATGATATTTATACAAATTATATTAGAAAATAATATCCGTGATAGACTAATTTTATGAACCTTATGCATTTATTGACATCATGATATTTGCAAATATGTCATGATTAGATTAATTTAGTTCAAACGCATGCGCTTTGATTTTATTTAAATAATTATATAAAAAACATCCCGCGCAATTGCGCGGGGATAAAGCTAGTTTATTAGATATTTGAGGAAATTGAAAATAAAATAGAATGTAAGTTCAGTAAAAAAAGATATGAGTGAGTTAGGTCAAAACCAGTGACAAGGCGAGTCAGTTTGAAGTTATGCGACGATGAATGCATTACAAAGTTAGTTATTTTGGATGGAAAAATATTAATAATTTAGATAATTTAAATTAAATATCACTTGATATTAAATAATTTTTAATCATATTTTCTTGCCGTCAAATTCTGATATTAAATAGTTTTGGACATGTTCTTTGTTAAATAGGATATCATGTATAATTTACATGTTTTTTGTTCTCAAATAAAAAATTTCATTATGATTATATATCAATGGTGTTAGGATGAATGTAAGGTGATGAAACAACATGAGCGAAACGTACAAGTGTGCATTTATTTATGTAATGACACATATGTGCATATGTGTCTCATGCATACTTCATAGCTTGACACCGTACGTAAGGTATATCGTTTTGAGGATAATTTCTTAGTAAAATCACGAAAGTACGTGCCAGCATGTATGCGATGAAATAGTTAGTAAATGGGCCCCGTTTGAAGGCATCCACGTTTTCATAGTAATTGCAAATTAATTTTTGAACTATTTTTCTTTTTTCTGTCGAAAGACTCGAGTTGTTGGAAATTTGATTTGATTATTGATTTATATTGGTATTTTAGAGAGTACAAATAGACGATTCATATCACACAAAGAACAAAGAAGATAAGGTTCTCGAAATTAAAGAATGAGATATATAAATTAGTTATAGAATTGAGATATATAAAATTATTTCAAAAACATTACAAAAGTTTAATACCTAACATTTATACATGAGAAAGAGATATGTGAATTAATTATACAATGAATAAATATTTTTTATTTTAATCAATACCTGACGTTTATACTTGGGATGTGAAATCTATGTTTTCCAATATATTTAATTTGTCTATAGTTTTGATTAACAATTTGTATTTCATTGAGTGAATATCTTGATCTGAAAATAAAAAAAGAAACATAATTATAGTTTTGATTAGTAATATTTACTCAATTGATTAGATCAATAGATTAAAATAATTTCAAATTAAAGTAAATTGTGAAGTTGATCTAGTAAGAAAATAATTACTATAAATGCTGTAAATTACATGATTATTTAAATTGCCAATTACTAATGTGAGGGAGAAATGAAAGTTGAAAAAAATAAAAATTACATGAAATACATCGTCAATTCTAAATTAGATCCTCAACCTCATTAAGTAATATTAACATAAATTCATAAATTTATTTTACAGATATATTGTTTGATGTTTTCAATGATGGATAATTAATTAGCCAAATACATTTTGTTTTTGGGAAATTTTCAAAAAACTCCCTATCTTTTTTGGATATTCTAAAAAAAAACTCTATCTTTTTGGGAACTAAAAAAAAAAACCCTTCTACCAAACTTTTATTTTCAAATACCCCCTATGTGGTTAAAACTAATCATGAATGATGTTAAAAAAATTTATGACCAAAATATCCTTCTTTTTACTTATGTAGCAATTAATAGAATATTTTTGTTATTTTTTATTAATTTTAAAAAGATCCTAAATTTTTTTTAGCTCATAATAATTTTACAAAAATAATCATCATATGTTATATTTATTTAATTTTAATGTTTCATACATTGTATATTTTTTACTTTTATATTTTTTTCCCTGAAAAACTAATATAAAATAATAATAAGAGGAACAAAAATATTAAAATAACACCTTGCAAATTTTTAAAAATTAAAATATCACGAAACTATTAAAAAATACATAAAGGAAGAACGAAAATAAAAAAAAACTAGATGTTTAAAGAAATATTTGTATATCAATATATTTTCGAGATGTTTATTTTATTATTATCTGATGTTAGTTTGTCATTAGTAATAAATGAAATATTAAAATTATACAAACACAACATTTAATAATTTTATTTTTGTGAAATCACAAGTTAAAAAATATTTATCAATTTTGTTAAAACTAATAAAATTAATGAAAAAATAAAAAAATATTTTTTAATTACTACATATGAAAATAGAAGAGTATTTTGGTCAATTTTTTTTAACACCATCCATGGTTAGTTTTAACCTCTATAGGGGGTATTTGAAAATAAAAGTTTGATAAAGGGGTTTTTTTGGAGTTTCCAAAAATATAGGGTTTGTTTAGAATATCCAAAAAAGATAGGGTTTTTTTTGAAAATTTTCCTATTTTTTAATTTAAAAAGCAAAAAATCACAGAATTACAGCTATACCAACAAGTCATCCATTTTAATATCACTGGAGATCGCCATTTCCTTTAACGGTTCAGGAGCTAGAAATAGAAAATAGAAAATAGAAAATAAACGAAGAAGTGATGGCTTTAGAAGCCCCTTCTAGATCTATACACGAAAAAAAGTCTTCTCTCCGCCTCTCTCCTCATCTTCATCTATTTGTTTATAAAAAAGTCTTCTCTCCGCCTCTCTCCTCCTCTTCATCTATGCTTCTTATAGCTAGGGTTTTGTATGGACTTCCTCTCCCAAATCCGACTAGATCTACACGAAATACACGACGATTTAGCTAGATCGGAGATCGGAGATGTTACTTGGCATTCCTCTCTCGTTATTCTGAAATTCGGTCGTGCTGCTTCGAGCTAAGGAAATGCCAAGGCCGGAGACTTCATTTTTCGTCTCACGCCACCGCCATTTGATCAAATCATCAGGTATATATACATCTCTCTCTCTCTCTCTCTCTCTCTCTCTCTCTCTCATGCAACAGATATTTCTCGTATTGTTGAATTAGGGCTCAGTTTAGTCTCTAATACAAAGGCTTTATTTCACATTGTCACAATTTATGAATAGATCGATTGAAAACAGATAATCATTTTTTTTCCTTTTTATAGCGAGTAACATTGCATCCGATAAACGAACGCAGCAATCTGTATATTCGTCCCTAAATTTACTATAACTAGTCATTTTGTGCCAATTCTCCGAGTTGGATGCTTCCACAAATCTCGTCAGATCTGCTGATTTAGCAAGGCGATGAAGATGGCGCATTCGGTAATAGTTCTCTCTCTTTTGTTTCTCTGATGCATTGATTTGTGGGATATGGACTAGCAGATTTGGATTGTGAATATGATTGTTGACAATTTGGATTGCCTAATCGTGGACAATCATATTTACAATCCATATCTTGCTAGTCTATACTTTTCCCACAAATCAATACGCCGAGAAACAAACGAAAGAGAGTTTATTACCAAATGCACATTCGAGATTTGAGTTTATTACTTTTTGATCCTTGGTAAATCGTGTATCTGATTTCTTGTAACATGTTTTATTTGCTTAATCATTTGTTTGTTTGTTGAGTTTTTATAATTATGTGTATAATATTATGTTGACCTCAGCTAACTAGAGAAAATGCATGACCGAAAATGAATTTAAGCATGCTAAAATTGGCTCCCAAAAATGCATAATGCATGATCGGAAATGAGTTTAATCAAGCTTAAAATTGGCTCCCTTATTTCAAAATCTTATATTCATATATCTCTTAATTTCTCCAGCCCTCTTATTTCAACGTCTTACTTTCGATATGATCAAAAGATTATTGACGTGATTTTTGAGATGTTTGAGAAAATTGATGGTTACGTTATATAATTCAGTTCTTTTCTCTTTTCTCCGGTTCAATAATTTTTTTTCTTCTAATTTATGAAGCTTCTGCTGCTTAAAATATTCATCTGGATCAGATGTATTGTTAATGAAAAACTCTAAAAGTCCATAAGAATTTTACAGAAATACCACCGAAGACATTTATATGGTAATAATTCAGTGGGTCCCATCTCAATTTGTTTTCTCACGTACAAGTAAATAATGATATCGGGATGATTTCGGTGGTTTGGTTATGGATGTGTAGAATTGTCCTTTGTTAATATTCTATATCAGAATATTCGTAGAATTTTCATGACGTCACAAAATAAAAAGAACAAAAATTTGATCTTAATAGTAGGTTACTTATCAACTGAATTGAAAAATTGTTCTTGGTTTACTAGATTTTAGAAAGAAATTATTTTTTTGTAACAGATCCTTTATATGTTAGCTATTTTGTTACTATTTTTGGTGATTCTTTGTATGTCTGGGGGATTTGAGAATAACTGAATTTACTTAAAAATAATACAATAAATTAAGTAAGAAAAGACGAAGAGAGAAGAACAAATATTTCTGGGATTTTGTTGCTTCTTATACTACTCTCTCATTCTCCTTGTCTCTCCATTAAATAAGAAAACAATACGTCTCATTTATTTTATTAAAATCCTTAATCAAAACCCTTTGTATCGGACAGCCCAAAAAGTCGAATACAAAATAACATATGAAAAAATGATAGTACTCATCCTCATTTCTTCTATCTCCTTGTTCCGCCTCGTATTTTTCTAGGACTGTAAATTTAGTTTGTGGCCCGTGCATTGTTCGTACTCGACTTGATTATAGCTCGGTAATAACTTGTTCGATATCAGCTCGAAATTAATAGAGCCGAGCCGAGCTAGTTCGAAAACTTATCCAGCCGACCTTGAGCTAGACCCGCCTCGGAGATTACCATTTCGCCATGGGCTCTGATTCAGTCGTCCCTCCATTTCCGCTTCTTCTAGCTTGAGTTTGGTACGGAATTTCTCCCTAAAATCCGACACGATCCCTCCGAAATACATGGAGATTTCGGTAGATCGGAGATGTTATTTGGCATTCCTCGTCCATTATGAGCTATGGAGACTTCACTTTTCGTCTCACGCCACTGCCATTGATCGAATCATCAGGTCTCTCTCTCTCTCTCTCTCATGGATCTGATATTTCTCCTATTGGTCAATCAGGGTTTCGACGAGTCTCTAATAGGCTTTAAAACACATTGTACCTATTTTCACAAGAGCCAATCGAGTCATTTTCAACCAATTGCAAACTCTACACCGCCCTCTACGTCGTAGGCAATTTCTTATTCGGTTGGAATTGCATTGCCCCTTGGTACTCTCACACCACTCGCACTGCAATTCGTCGCAAATATAACCTCGAGGTTAGTCAGGACTTACTTTTCAAAAGATCCCATTAACTAAAAGAATAAATATAAATTCGATTTTTCTTTGTTTTCTAATTTAGGGAACTTTTGAGTCGTTTGCTCGGTCGTGTAGTTGTTTGAGCAGTTCGGCGAACAACTCAGAAACGCTGGAGCGGTTTGAGATAGCGTGTGACTTGGCGACACATTATTTGTGCCATCAATGCGCGCTGTGTCAAGAGGGGCGTGAACTTCGTCGCAGGGTGCCTCACCCTGGTTTTTTCGCTCCTCGTCCTGCTTTCTCCATGGTGCCTCCCGCAGAACAGGTCATGTCTCACCCTAATAAAAACTGAGAATCTTTTATGGTATCTCTTGTTTCTTGTAATATTTATTTGTTTGTTCAGTTTTATCGTCGATTTTATCCTTTGTTTTCTGCGTGTTGATGTGTTTGAGTGGGTTTGATGAGATTTGGAACTCGCAAGACCTTCATTTTGAAGGACAATAATATTTGATTTTTTTTAATACGTTAAGCTGTTGGACCAAGTAGCGCAGATAAAATGCATGATTGATGAACTGTTATAGTCACACTAATTGGCTATCTTAGTTCACACTTTTGTTGTGGCATTTTGTTGCTTTTATATTTAGTATTTTCTTTTTATATATATATATGTAGGAGAGTTAGTTTGTTTCGGTCGGATAACCATATGAATGTTCAGTTTAGTTTGTATTTGCTATTTATTAGATATTTGAGGAAATTGAAAATAAAGAATGTAAGTTAAGTAAAAAGAAGATATGAGCAAGTCAGGTCAAAAGTAATGACAAGGCGTTCAATCGTTTTGCGATGATGAATGCATTACAGAGTTAGTTATAACCATTCAGAGGTGTGATGGGGTCTTTATTGGATCCGCTATCTTCAAATACTCTAATCCGGTCCGTGCAGTGAAATCAATTCTACAGGCTGTCGATTAGATTAATAGATTTGAAATAATTTCAAATTAAAGTAAATTGTGAAGTTGATATAGTAAGAAAATAATTACTACAAATGCTGTAAATTACATGATTATTTAAATTGCCAATTACTAATGTCTTGGAAGGAGGGAGAAATAAAAGTTGAAAAAAAATTACATGAAATAATACATCGTCAATTATAAATTAGATCCTCAAATTCACAAATTTATTTTTTATTTTACAGATATATTTTTTGATGTTCTCAGTGACACATAATTAATTAGCCAAATACATTTTTTTTCCTTTAAAAAACAAAAAATCACAGAATTACAGCTATACCAACAAGTCATCCATTTAAATTCACTGGAGATCGCCATTTCACATAGAATAACGGATCTGAAGCTAGAAATAGAAAATAGAAAATAAACGAAAAGTAATGGCTTTAGAAGCCCCTTCTAGATCTACACGAAAAAGTCTTCTCTCTCTCCTCCTCTCCATCTATTTGTTTATTAAACAAAAAAGTCTCCTCTCCTCCGCTTCATCTATGCTTCTTATAGCTAGGGTTTTGTGTGGACTCTCTCTCTCTCCCAAATCCGACCAGATCTACACGAAATACACGAAGATTTAGCAAGATCGGAGATGTTACGTGGCATTCCTCTCTCGTTATTCTGAAATTCGGTCGTGCTGCTTCGAGCTACGGAAATGCCAAGGCCGGAGACTTCATTTTCCCTCTCACGCCACCGCCATTTGATCGGACCATCAGTATTTCTCTCTCTCTCATGCATCTGATATTTCTCGTATTGTTGAATTAGGGCTCAGTTGAGTCTCTAATACAAAGTTTTTATGTCAAATTGTCACAATTTATGAATAGATCGATTGAAAATAGATAATCATTTTTCTTCTTCTTTTTATAGCGAGTAACATATGCATACAATAAACGAACGCAGCAATCTGTATCGATATTCGTCCCTAAATTTACTATAAATAGTCATTTTGTGCCACTTCTCCGAGTTGGATTCTTTCACAAATCTCGTCAGATCTGCTGATTTTACAAGGCGATGAAGATGGCGCATTCGGTAATAGTTCATTTTCTTTTGTTTCTTTGATACATTGATTTGTGGGATATGGACTAGCAGATTTGGATTGTGAATATGATTGCTGGCGATTTGGATTGCCTAATCGTGGACAATCATATTTACAATCCATATCTTGCTAGTCTGTACTTTTCCCATAAATCAATATGCCGAGAAACAAACGAAAGAGAGTTTATTACCAAATGCACATTCGAGATTTGAGTTTATTACTTTTTGATCCTTGGTAAATCGTGTATCTGATTTCTTATAACATGTTTTATTTACTTAATCATTTGTTTGTTTGCATTTATTAATTTAATTCTTGTCATTATGTTGAGTAAATGCATGACCGAAAATGAGTATAATCATGCTAAAAGTGGCTCCCAAAAATGCATAATGCATGATCCGAAATGATTTTAATCATGCTTAAAATTGGCTCCCTTATTTCAACATCTTATATTCATATCTCTGTGTTAATTTCTCCAGCCCTCTTATTTCAACATTGATATGATCAAAATATTATTGACATAATTTTTGAGATATTCGAGAAAATTGACGGTTACGTTATCTAATTCGTTTTTTTTTTTCAGTTGTTAAACAAATTTTTTTTCTTCTTTTTTATGATATACCAAACCGAGCTAGTTTGAAAACTTATCAAGCCGTACAAATATTTTAGCTAAACCTGTCTCAGCATGATACTATTCGAGCTTGACTTATTAACTAAATTATTTTTATCCCAATTAATTCATAGTATATAATATTCCTTAAATTAATATATAATATATTTTCTTCTTCAAATAATTACTATTTCAAATACGTAAAAAAACATATACATCCTTGTAGTTAATTAGCCACATTCTTCTTTTTGTTTGAGGCAGCACAATTAATTAGTGAGAGACCCACCTTTTCTCGATTATTAATTAAATTAATCAACTTACATAGACAATAAGGAAACGAAAGAAAATTCGTACAAATATTAAAGTTCCGACAATATTTTATTTTTTGCTTCTCTAGAAAATTCTAGCAGCGAATATACTAACATTTGAGATTGGCAACAATAATATCTACGACTTTTTATCTCTTTGGTGTTTTATTAGTGGGATCGTATTGTGTGCTTGAATTATTAAGATGTTATGCGTCGTATTCATATATCTGTTAATTTCTCCAGCCCTCTTATTTCAACATTGATATGATTAAAAGATTATTGACATAATTTTTCAGATATTCGAGAAAATTGACGGTTACGTTGTCTAATTCGTTTTTTTTTCAGTTGTTAAACAAGTTTTTTTTCTTCTATTTTATGATATACCGAACCGAGCTAATTTGAAAACTTATCAAGCCGTACAAATATTTGAGCTAAACCTGTCTCGGCAGGAAACATATTCGAGCTCGACTTATTAACTTAAATTATTTTTATCCCAATTAATTCATAATATATAATATTCCCTAAATTAATATATTTTTTTTCTCTTCAAATAATTACTATTTCAAATATCTAAAAAAACATGTACATCCTTCTAGTTAATTAGCCACATTCTTCTCTTTGTTTCAGGCAGCACAATTAATTAGTGAGAGACCCACCTTTTCTCGATTATTATTAAATTAATCAACTTACATAGACAATAAGGAAACGAAAGAAAATTCGTACAAATATTAAAGTTCCGACAATATTTAATTTTTGCTTCTCTAGAAAATTCTACGAATATAATAACGTTTGAGATTGGCAACAATAATATCTACGACTTTTTATCGCTTTGGTGTTTTATTAGTTGGATCGTATTGTGTGTTTGAATTATTAAAGATATTATGTGTCGTATTTTTTATTAAAAATATTTATTATATAGACAATTATTTAAAAAATTATGAGTTGAATTCAAATTATTTGTGGAATCAAGCTATTGTCAAGCCAAATTGAGTTTGAGTTCGAGTTTTAGCTCGAACCTTAATAATAAACCGAGACGTGTTAAATAGAACATATCATATATTTTATAAATAAAAACAGAAGCAAATTAAAGGGATATTTATAGTTAGACTACGAGCTTTTAACATCCTTGATGAGACGGCAAGGTAGAATTAACTGGATTGATTAGTATTATCGATTGTATCATTTAACGATTTAATTGACCGTTTAATTAATTTGACACGTCAATTAACATTTATTAATATTAACACATTATAAAATATTGATGTGTTAATTATATGTGTCAATTAACATTTAATTGAGTCAATTAGAAATGCTAATCAATTCGATTTGTCACATCATCAAAAATATTGTGATGAGTTTTGGAGCCAATTATATTTTTTTTTTTCCATACATGGGTACAATTTGGGTTGTAATAGAAACAAAACTTAAAAAAAACCCGACACGTGTCAATATGAGGTCAGTTGGTCACACGTCAATTAATATTTACTAATGTTAACATATTATAAATTAGGGGAAATTTCATTTGTATCCCTACTTAACACTTAAATAACAAATTTGTCCCTCTTAAATCATTAATATCATATTTATCCCTTTTAAATATAATTTGTCTCAAATTTATCCAATTAAAACTTATCAATATCAAATATACCCAAACGGTTAAACTACTGTTAAATTTATAGTAATTTAAATTTTAAAATATTATTAAATCAACATATATAATTTAAATGACCAAATTATCCTCTGATTATTTTTCAATTAATCCCTCTCTCTAATAACCCCAAAAGCTTCTTTCTCCCTCGAAAGTAAACCAAAACAAACACGAACTCTACCCCCAACGCCTCTAACCCCCAGCTCGAACGAGGAGAAATGGAGAAATGATCCTGACTGGCCATCAATCCTTAAAGAAAAGAGAAACTCCCGCTTCTCTCCACCCCACGCATCTAAACTCCCTGTTTTCTCCCTAATTCTATTCGTCCCATCAATATATATCGGCTCAGTTCCTGTTGAATTCGGTTGATTCTTTTATATGGAGATTTAATTTGTGTTTACTAATTTTATGTAGGATTTTCGAGCTTAATTAGATCGATTGGAAGTCAATTGAGGTCAGTTGAGATTATTTATGCTAATTTGAGGTTAATTATAGCTTAATTGAGTTTGATTGGTGTTAATTTCAGCTTACCTTTAAATTTATTTGCAGAAAACGAAATATTGGCCTTGAGGAAGTATTGGAATTGGTTGAGCTAGTAGTTGTTGTTATTTTCCAAGTGTCATAGAATCTATTTTTTTATGAAATCATGTTTGAATTTCTTGTTTGTTTAACCTTCAATTTCATGATTCGTGTAGATATAGAGCAAATCTTATTGAAAGCTCGGGACGGGTGGTTCCGCCCAGCTGAACTTGTGAAATTTTAAAAATAACAAAAAGTTTCGAATTGCTCCCGAGCCCCCAAACAGACCTCATAGTATGTTTGTTCTCTCTTTTCATTCATCCAAATTGAAATTGATCTTCTTTTTCTTTCTTTCTTGCTGTACAGATTTAAAGTTTCAGTAACACAAAAATATCTTTGATTACATTTGGTTCTCTTTTTTCTGTTCCATCGAAAGGTTTGAGATGCTACGAAAAATATGGCTACGACTGGAGAAAGAAAGAAAAAAATGGCTAGCTACTTATCCTTAATTTCAGAGATTTCGTGCATATCGTCCTCGTTCGTTACCACGAAGTCAAGGTACTTATCCTTAATTTCAATTTCCTTCGAAAATTTAATTAATCACAGTAATTTGAAATTTCATTTTGTAGAGAGGAAAATCGAGCCTTCAAGGAATGAGAGAAGTGGAACCACCAAAATATCATCATCACTTACATAGTCCAATGCATTGTGCGAGTTATACAATATTCATGTTGAAATTATTGTTGTGTTTTAATTGATATTCAAATTTGATTATATTTCAAATGCAATATACGTATGGTTTTTTAATGAAATTATATATGATAAATGTAGAATTTATGCTTCAGTTGTGAATCTTATTCATTCATTCTTATATGATTATTGTGTGGCATCAAAGTTGAAATTATTTTGAAAATATTTAGAAACTTTATTTTAGTACAATTATTGTACATTCTTGGCGCTAGGCGGTATTTCATTGAGGGTGAACTTGCCGAGCAGGTTATTGTCCTTGGCAGTTGGCACAAGCTCTCTCCCCTCGGTACACTTGTACTAGCACGCTAGATTGGTTGTCTGCACAGGTGGTAGATGCTTAATTCCCGCAATGTTGCCAGCATTCTTTCTAGAATAGAGTTGATTTAGAAATGGACTAATGGAAAAAGAGTATATTGGACGAGAGAGGCGGACTGGAGAAACTATGTGTACTGGAGTCTGGAGAAGAGAAATGAGAGAAAAGGTCAAGAGATTCAGGTATGGTGAAAGAAAGTGTGCCGTAGATTTCATTGGTCTAGGATGGAGGTTGGCTTAGGAAGATGGAGGTGTACGATGGAAGTTGAAGCAGAGATGAAGGGGACGTAAAGAGATTAATGGAGGTGGGAGTTTAGGAAGGAGATGAATACGGTATGTTAGGGAGGGGTATAAGTGTCAAATTACATTTTCTCTGTTAAATTTAACAGAAAAGGTTAGTTGTGGATAATTTTCATATAAAATGAGTTTATGAGGGACAAATATGTTATTTCTAATTTTTAAGGGATAAATTTGTTATTTACATATTAAGTAAGGAGATACATGTAATTTCCCTCTATAAATTATTAATGTGTTAATTAAACATGTCGTTAACATTTAATTGAATCAATTATAAATATTAATCAATTCATTTTATCACCTCATCAAAGATATTGTGATGAGTTTGGAAGGCAATTATATTTTTTTTCCATACATGAGTATAATTTGGGTTGCAATAAAAACAAATATTTCAAAACATTTATTATAAATTGTTCTTAGTTTACTAGATTTTAGAAAGCATTTATTTTACTTTTTTATATTTTAGTAGCATATTCCTTGATGAGTTGGTTATTTGTTATTATTTTTGGTGATTATTTGTATATACTAGGAGAATACCCGTGCTTCGCGGCGGTTTTGTTTCATTTGTTTTAGCAAACAAATAATATATAGTTATTATTTTTCGGAATTAAATATAAGACTTTATGAAAATAAATATCATATTGGTTAAGAAAGTTTGATGATGACAACATTATTATATTATTTTTGAATATGACACATTACGAAATATTTATTTAGTACTTTAATGCAACACATAAAAAAAATAATAAATGTTACTATAAAATAATAAAACAACATGCGTGGCATAAACAAAATCAATGTGATATAAAATTATCATATGCTATTTTAAATTTTCATATATAAAATTAAAAATAATAACATAGTACAAATTTTAAAAAATTATTTGTGTCTGATAAATTTTATGTTTCATGTTTCTTATTGAAAAATATTATATAAGTTAAAGAAATTATTTGTGTTTAGTAAATAAATATCTTTCATTATTTTATTTTTTTAAATATTAAATAAAATTGTTTTAATTAAAAATACAAATATAACATAATTGTTTTAAAAATAATAATAATAATTAGGATGTGCAATTTTTTTCACTTATATTTTTAAAAATAATAATAATTAGGATTACAAATCATTAATGCAATTATATTTATTTTTACATTTTACATAATTGTTTTCATAATTTTAAGTTAGAGAAAAATATTGAATATATGATAATAACATACTTAGTAGTATGTGTAATTTTTTTCAATTATAGTTTTAAAAGTAATAATACTTATGCTTACAAGTCATTTATGTAATTAAATTTATTTTTATATCTTTTTTACATAATTGTTTTCATAATTTTAAATTAGATAAAAATATTAAATATATGATAATATGGATCTCAAAATAAAGATAAAATTCAAACGAATATATTTCTTACTTTTTTTAAATTATATTATAAAAATACTAACAATATTTGATGTATGTTTTACGATATTATATATTAATTTATTAATGTTAGATATTTAAACTTTTCACATTCTATTTGAATTCACAATTGATCATGTAACATATTGTGAAAAAAATTCAAAATTAAATACAATTGTTCCAACATGAATCTAACAAATAAGATTTTGACACGTCATAAATGTTAGGTGATGTGGTCTTCTAAAATTGCTTAAAACTATGTGTAAAATAAGGGACACAATATCTACAAATAAAACATAATCACACAAAATCAAAGATTAATCTATAGTTCTTATGTTGCTACATATCCTAATCTAATTGTTGAAATATTTGGGATGATGTGGCATGAGTTGTGATGAGGTGGCATTAGGAGATTGCATAAAGATGTGTCCAAAATAAGGGGTTGGTAAATTTGTGGAATTTAAGAATAAATAAATTTAATTAAAATAATACATATAATTAAATGAGAAAAGAACAAATATTCCTCGGATTTTTCTTATGCTACTCTCTCATTCTCTTGTCTCTCCGTTAAATAAAAAAACCGACACGTCCCCATTTATTGTATCAAAACCCTTAATCAAAATCCTTTGTATCGGCCATATATCTCTCTAAATTCATAATGGAGAGTTTTATGATAGACTAATTTTTTATGATAGGTCATTTTTCAAAACATATTTAAAATTATTTAAATATTTATCAATTAATTATACAAAATTTTATTTTGTATAGTATTAAATAATAAATATGCTCTTAAATCTCACAAAAAAATATTAATTGACAAATAATCACTTTCTTATTTTTAAAAAAGTATATATCATAAAAAATAGGTCTATCATATTTAAGAACTAGTGATACCGAAAAGTCTAAATCAAGTTCCAAATGCTCCAAAATCGAATCCATATTTTTTTTGCACATATTTAAGAACTAGTAGATTTTAACAATATGCTAAGTAATTGTTAAAATAATCATTTGATAATGTATTTGCAACAATTGCACCACATTAATTTTTGTTTTGTAACAATAAAAAGCATGCAAATTATATATATTTTAATGTAGAATTGCATATATGTTGATAACAAATTAGATAATTATTACTATCTCGATCTTTTTAAAATATTATATATAAAATATATTATACAATTATTTTTAAAGTAAAAGATGCTAAAGTCTGAGTATAACAAAAATGATTGAATCTGGATTTTGTTTATCTTAATCAAGTTCATTAACACGTCTCATATCTTTATATCTCTATGTAAAATTAAAATATATATAATGTATTAAATATTTCCAAACAAAAACATGTAATATAAATTTTATAATTATACATAGTACATCGGATTAATACGGATTTTTAATTTCAAATCAGTACCTCAACCCAAACTTTTAAATTATTCGAGATCAATCCGAATCCGATCCAATATCTTTCAAACCCGTAAACAAATCAGATTGGGTTCAATTGAGTCTTCAAAGAGTTTTTGTATGTCCCTAAACTTACCTAGAAAAAAAATGAAAAATGAATGACTTGAAATCGAGTTAATTGTAATCATGCTATCCACGTTTTTATTCACACTAATTGCATTTACTCAGGATTCTTGTTTTCATATATTTCGGCCAGTTTCACTTCTGTTAACATCTTGCTTTTGACAAATGGATCAATTTTTTTTTATTATTCTTTTGAGATATTTGAGGAAATTGATGAAATCAAATCGACTTCCAGTACCATTAGTTGCCTCTGGCGGAATTGCGTCTCCCGCAGATGCTAGAATGCTACCGATGATGCATTTAGGGTGTGATGGAATTTTTATTGGATCTGCTATCTTCAAATATTCTAATCCGGTCCGTGCGTGCAGTGAAATCGATTCTAGAAGCTGTCGATTATTTTGACGATTGTTTTCTACTTGCACAGGTGCATTTTCAGACAAAAACATTTACTATGTATATATTCGAAAATTCTAAACAACCAAATTATAAAATAACCTTGTGATATTTTTAAATTAAAAATCAAATGGTTCGTGTCTTTAGTTATAACCATTCAGTTTTCCCTTTTTTTTTGTGTATTAGGCAAGTCGCAATTTCGAAGAGGCAATGGATGGGGTGGATGTTTACTCAGTTAAGTTGCGTATTTGCTAAGCAGCTTTAACAAAATGGGTTGTAATTAGCGTATTTTTGGGGGTGGTTTTGCTAGTTTTTATTTGTGGGTTTTAAATATGGGGTGTTTTAGTGGTGGTGGGTTTTTTGATATTCATTTTTTTGCTAATTAAATATGGGTTTAATTAGTTTTGACGTACCATTTCATTTTTTCTGATTCAAAGAGTTATTGTTTGTCTGGTTTTCAAAACAGGTATTTTCACTTGTAAAATCGAATATCATATTTCATTTAATAAATAGCAATGTATTAATTAACATGCAATTTTAATGTTTGATAGTGTCAATAACATTTAATAAATAGCAATGTATTAATTAACATGCACTTTTAATGTTTGATAGTGTCAATAACATGCACTTTTAATGTTTGATAGCGTCAATAATATTGAAATATATCTACATAGAATATATATTAAAAATATGTCTTATCATTTTCATAGTGTCGACAACGTTTCGTATTTCATTTAGAAAAAACTATTATTTGTTTGGTCTTATCATTTTTTCATCCAAACAAATATTTATCATTTCCTCATCAATTATATTTGGAATAATGCCAGTATATAATCTTCGGTTCAAATATTGTATTTTAATTATAACTATATAGAATAATTCTTAGCATTTTTGTCCCCTTCTGGATTAAAGCAATTTAAATGAGCCTTGTAAGGTGACAAAAGCAAATTAAGTGGGTTGATTAGTACTAATAACATAAAAATAACATCCTTGATGAGACGGCAAGGTAGAATTAAGCAGGTTAATTAATATTATTGATTGTATCATTTAACGATTTAATTGACCGTTTAATTGATTTGACATGTCAATTAAAATTTTATTAATATTAACACATTATAAATTATTGATGTGTTAATTATATATGTCAACTAACATTTAATTAAGTCAATTAGAAATGCTAATCAATTCACTTTGTCACATCATCAAAGATATTGTGATGAGTTTAGGAGCCAATTAGATTTTTTTTTCATACATGAGTACAATTTGGGATGCAATAGAAACAAAAATAAATAAAAAACTGACATGTGTCAATACGAGGTCAGTTGGTCACATGTCAATTAACATTTACTAATGTTAACATATTATAAATTATTAATGTGTTAAATAAACATGTCGTTAACATTTAATTGAGTCAATTATGAATATTAATCAATTCATTTTATCACATCATCAAAGAAATTGTGATGAGTTATGAATATAAATTAGTATGTTAATTTATATTATTTTGATCGATCAAAATAGCAATAATATTTTTTTGACAATTTTTTTTTGTCACGTGACGTATCAGGAATCGACAATACATATTTTGGCAAAAAAAAAATACTATTTTAACAACTAATTTTGATTAGGAAATTTATATATTTTTTTTGCATCAATTTGATTAAGAAATATTGAGAATTGAAACTAAATGCTATAATAATATCATTTTGTCAAATATATTCAGAAATTCTTGTTTACATCGTTATTTGTATTTTTATTATTTAATGTTAGTTTTGTATGACAAAATATAATATAAATGAAATATTAAAATTTGTAAATGAATATAATTTTGTTAAATTATTATATGTTAAAAATATTTTTAGAGATTTTTAAAATTAAATATAATAACATAAGGTTATTTTAGTTCAAAATCTTTTTTGGGAGTTAAATGAAAAGGAAACCTTGTTTTGAGGCAGTTAAAAATGTAAGTAGTGTGAAATCGTCACATTCTTTGCATTTATTTGTTATCTCTCTATATAAGTAAGATGAGCTTGCTACGGAATTAATTGAATTAAAAAATAAACAGCCATGTTCGATATTATTATATCATCGTAAAATGTTGGAGACAACTGATTTCACTGCGGCTTTGTATTAGGCAAGTCGCAATCGATGGGGTGGATGTTAACTCAACTCAAGTTGTGTATTTGCTAAGCAGCGTTAACAAATGGGTTATAATTAGCGTACTTTTGGGGGTAGTTTTGCTAACTTTCTATTTGTGGGTTTAAATATGGGTTTTTTGCTATTCATTTTTTTTTTGGTGCTACGAATGTTAATTCAGTTTTCGGTTTGTTTAATTACTATTACCATTTCATTTTTTCTGATTCAAAGAATTATTGTTTGTTTGGTTTTCAAAACAGGTATTTTCACTTTTAAAATCGAAAATCATATTTCATTTAATAAATAACAATGTATTAATTAACATGCACTTTTAATGTTTGATAGTGTCAATAACATTTAATATTGAAATATATCTACATAGAATAAATATTAAAAATATGTCTTTATCATTTTCATAGGGTCAACAACGTTTCGTATTTTATTTAAAAAAAATTATTATTTGTTTGGTCTTATCATTTTTTCATCCAAAAAATTATTTATCATTTCCTCATCAATTATATTTGGAAGGGAAATTTACATATAACCCCCTAACTTTTTTTGAATTTACAAAAAAAAAACCCTAACTTTTGAGAAACTCTAAAAACCCCCTACATACAAAGTTTTCTTTTCAATTACCCTCCTATAGAGATATTTCATGATATTGAAATTATTTTGGACCAAAATACCCTTCTATTTTTCATCTTTAAATTTAACAAACATATTTTTGCATTATCTTATTAATTAAAATCACTATAAATATTTTTTAACATATACTAATTTAATAAAAAAACTATGTGTCATAAATTTTAATCTTTTATTTATTATATATTTTATCATAGAAAATTAAAATTAAATAAAATTATGATATAAAGCATTCGTGAAAATATCTTGACAAATTAATATTATTATAGTATTTAATTTTAATGTTAAATAGTTATTAATAAAAATAGTTACTCAATAATTTTTCTTGTCAAATTAACAATGAATGAATGAGAATTAAAATTAGAACCAAAATAACATTGCCACTAATTGTTAATTTTGTAATAACTATTTCCAGTAACTATTTAACATTAAAATTAAATTATTAATTTTGTAGGAAGCTTCTATCATAGGCCTGTTTTGTAAAAAGGGCATTTTCGGTATACAAATATTTAAAAAAAAAATAAGACTTTTATTTCTTCATTTAATTCAATCTTTGCACTCGCCATTAATTATTTGTTTCCATTTTTATCTCGTCTCACTCCACATTTACTTTTTGACTACACTATTACAACACTCTCTACTGAATACTTATTTCCATTTTAACCTTCTCTCTCCACATTTCATGTGTATTTCAGAGTAAATCATGATATTTAACTTTTTCAAAAGGTATTGATGATATGAATTCATAACTAGAAGAGATGATAATATCACGAAGTGAGAGAGTGAGCTTAGAAGTTAGCAAGGAAGGATAAACCAAAAGAGTCTAGCTGGCAGACTCAAGAAGACAGGCCGTTGGGCTTTTTTTGATATTTATTTATTAGCTACTTCTCCGGCCTGTAAAAAGGAAGAAAAAAGAAAAAAACACTCTGTACATATTATAAAACTTATTTATATAAAAAAGATCAATGAATGGGGGGTGAAAAAACCCTCTTCATTTTAATAAAAAAAAAACATTTTAACATGTTCAAAAAGGTGTTGTTAACATGTTCAAAAGGGCACATAATTTCAACAATTCATATACACTGAAAATATAATAATGTCTCTCCGTTATCACTAGTTCATTACAAAATAACATCATAATAAAAATGACAATAACATCTAATATCATAAAGTATAAACAACACATAAATAACAACAACATTTAACAACAACTCCAAATAAAAATAAAGAGAAATAAAAGAGAAACATATCAGAAACACTACATAAACGCTAGGTTGGTTTATTAATTTGAATGAAATCGTGAATGCTAGTTTGGTGCATTGCTTTCGCCAAAATTCCGGACATTCAATTATGTGTGACATTTAAAATTTAGTGAACGGTTAGGATTATTACCAAATACGGAGCAGAAGAAAAGAGCGAAACCCTAGAGGCGATTTTGGGGGTGGAGGCAAACCCTAGCCGCCTCCACCCCCTCCTCTCTGTCGACGGCGCGCGGACTTCAACCCTAGGCCAGCTGAACACCTCTCTCTCTCTCTTTCGTTCGTGAGGAGCTTGTTCGAGCCAATGAGGAAGAAGGTGGACGAGAGAATAAGAACCCTAATAGAGAATGGAGTCAAGCTCAGGCACCGCTCCTTGTTTTTCATCCAACTCCTGGAGTCGCGAAGGAACGGCGCGAAGGAAAGCTGCCGGCGGCGGTCGATGGCGAGGGCGACGGAAAGGGGCGATGGCGATGGCTGGAGACGGTCCATGGAAAGGGGCGACTGGACGACAGCGGCAGCCAGGGACGAACGCTGGAAAGGGCCGATTTCGAGGCGATTTCGTGGCGAGGGACGATTTCGTGGCGATTTCGGGGTGGAGGCAAACCCTGACGGAGATCCGAGACTGAGATCCGACGGCGACCGCGACAGCGAGGGCGAGGCGGAGATCCGACAGCGAGGCGGAGATCCGACAACGGAGATCCGGCAGCGACAGCGACTGCGAGGCGGAGATCCGACAGCGGCAGCCAGGCGGAGATCGGAGGGCAACAGCGACGGGCGAGTCGGGTGAGTCTGGGGGCAGTGAAAGGAAAATGCGGGAAAGGAAAAAATACGACATCTGAGCTCGCGTGGAGATGAACTGTTCGTCTAAGGATGACCGAAATCATCATTTCTTGGCTTGTATCTTACTTTGGCAATTGTAATTTACTTTTGCGTTAAACTACTTTTTTACATTTATCATGTAAAATCGCACCAATGTATTAAATTTTGCTTTAATATATTAAAAGAGGCTTCGCCTCTTTAGTTTTTCAAAAAAAAATTTAGTGAACAATTTTAAACTAGAAGTATTTTTGATAATTTAGTTACAACAATAACTTTTTCTTTGAACGCAATTCCGATCCGAAATCTTTCATCTCAGATTGTTGACAATTCCCAAATCTTTTCATCTCAGATCATGAAGTAAAATAATCACTATAAAAGAAAGAAATCAAATGAGAAGAAAATTAAAACAAATTAACAGAGTGAACTTCAACAAATCAAATAAACCGCGAAATTACACATGATAATTTTGAGAAAAAAGTGAAGAATATAAACCTTTGCAATTTTCCGCGCAGACATATAACAATAAGGATATGTTCATCGTCTTTCTCATAATAACCATTTAACCGGTACCGAACCTGGAAACAAAAGATCTAGCATGTGAGGGTTCTACTTCCATTGGATACGAATCGGAATTAACGGATTTTTTTAGGGGCTTCTTTGTAATTACATAATGTGGCTTAAGCACCAGAGATGGTCTTCTCAATTACGGTTTGCCTCTGCCAAGTTATCTTCTGCGTGAATTTTACGAAATGCCCCTGCCTCCTCCTCGAACTATGTACTCCCTCTTCCTCATCCAATATGCAAAGAAAAAGAAAATGAAAATTAGGGATGTAAATAGAATAGCAAAACTTGAAAATTAAAGATTTGAAAGAAAATCAATTCGAGATAGCAAGAGCCAAATTCGATATAACATCGGCCTGCAGAAAAATTTCAAACTTACCACAACCGAAATTTCTAAATCCCTAAAAATGGGATGAACATATCAAAGAGCCATCGAATATCGAAGAGCTTTCGAGATAAAACACTTGGCGAGATGGCACTAGACGGGACTCCTCCGCTCGTCATTTTGGTGAGAACTCTGTGCTCGTCTGATCTTCATCTTCGACGAGACAGTAGGCAGAAATACGACAGTTCGGCCAGGGTTTTCTTTCTCCATTTGATGCGAGAATTTGGGCGAGATAGAATAGCGAAGGCAGGTAGGAGCTGGCGATGTTCTTGTTTCTCCGTGCGAAGCCTTGCGAGAATGGGAATTTGGGCAAGATAGCAGAGAAGCAGCTGGAGGTAGATATCGGTGATCATATGGGAATTTGGGCAAGCCGCAATAGCGCAAATCGCAATAAATATTCACAAAACGCAACACAGCAGCCTGTTATATAGCGCCGCAATATAGCCGCAATATGACGCAATATGACGCAATATCGGTGATCATATTTAAATTATTGTTCAAGCGCAATGGACCGCTATATCGCAATTTAAAACATTGATTAGAACCACTAGATTAGCATAAAATTTTGAATCTCCATCGTTAAATCGAAAAGGGATCCATGATAAGTAAAAACGGGTCTAGGATAGAAGCTCCCTTCATAATTATATAGTTTAATTTAGGTTATATTTTATAAATATTGTTATTTGTGAATCGTATAAAAGTACAAGTAATTGATTTGGTTAACCGATGTGATATGTAAGAAATGCAATAACATAATTTTAAGACGAAATATATACTTATTAGATATATGTAAGTTCATACAAAGTTCACATAAAAGTAATATTACATGGCCAACAAATTGGAATAAGTCAGTATTTAACACACAATTAAATATTTTACCAACGTAAAATCAACATTAAGTGAATAAACATTCATGATAAATATTTAATCATTACGATGTACATTATTAACATAATTTACTTTCTATCACAAATAGTCAATACACATACATAAACATATAAACATGTATATAGTCTTTTCGGCAAGTGATGGAATAAATGCCGGTAAATAGTTTGGTTGTTTTATGGTTTAATTAGTATTCAACAAATTTGATGGTAAAACAGTTAATTTAAAAAAATAAATTATGACTAATTATTAAAATGTCCTCATTCCAAAATTTAAGTTTTTAATAAATACAAACAAACCAATATTATATGAATATCAACGATACAATCATTTTATAAACATATGAATCTATGATATATTTAATCACACCGAGATTATAAAATCAATTGGAATTTTAACTCAAAATATGATATATTTTCCTAAACTTTATTACAACATTATTTATGTTCCGAAATTCCATATTAGTTATTAACTTACATAATTAACATCTATTCGAATTCATGATTAACATTTATTCAAGTTACATGTTAGTTATTAATTTAAAATTGTTATCAAATTGTTATTATTGTACGAAGCCCAAATGAAGCGGTCATTAAAAATAGTTATCAAATTGTTATCTATCTATATACTAATGCAAGGGGATTTGCTGCCTCCTGGTGCAGCCACGTCACCAGGGGCCTTTTTGTAAAAAAAAAAATTTTTTTTAACATTTTGGTCCTTTTTTATTTACAAATTGGTCCTTTTTTTTAAAAAAAAATTATATTTTGGTCCTTTTTTTTTACATTTTAGTCCTTTATATTTGCATTTTGGTCCTTCGAAGTTTTTATATTCACATATAGGTCCAGGGGCCTCAAATTGGTCCTGTTTTTTAAAAAAAATTACATTTTGGTCCTTCTTTATCACATTTCGGTCCTTTATATTTGCATTTTGGTCCTTTTTTCGAAAAACAATTACATTTTGGTCCTTTTTGATTTACAAATAGGTCCTTTTTAAAAAAAAAAATTACATTTAGGTCCTTTTAGTTTACATTTTGGTCCTTTATATTTGCATTTTGGTCCTTCGAAGTTTTAATATTCACATTTTGATCCAGGGGCCTCAAATTGGTCCTGTTTTTAAAAAAAAATTACATTTTGGTCCTTCTTTATCACATTTCGGTCCTTTATATTTGCATTTTGGTCCTTTTTTTTTACATTTTGGTCCTTTTTTTTTACAAATTGGTCCTTTTTAAAAAAAAAAAATTACATTTTGGTCCTTTTTTTTTACATTTTAGTCCTTTATATTTGCATTTTGGTCCTTCGAAGTTTTTATATTCACATTTAGGTCCAGGGGCCTCAAATTGGTCCTGTTTTTTAAACAAAATTACATTTTGGTCCTTCTTTATCACATTTCGGTCCTTTATATTTGCATTTTGGTCCTTTTTTCAAAAACAATTACATTTTGGTCCTTTAATTTTACATTTTGGTCCTTTTTGATTTACAAATAGGTCCTTTTTAAAAAAAAAAAATTACATTTAGGTCCTTTTAGTTTACATTTTGGTCCTTTATATTTGCATTTTGGTCCTTCGAAGTTTTAATATTCAGATTTTGATCCAGGGGCCTCAAATTGGTCCTGTTTTTAAAAAAAAATTACATTTTGGTCCTTCTTTATCACATTTCGGTCCTTTATATTTGCATTTTGGTCCTTTTTCGAAAAACAATTACATTTTGGTCCTTTTATTTTACATTTTGGTCCTTTTGGATTTACAAATTGGTCCTTTTTTTAAAAAAAAATTACATTTAGGTCCTTTTTGTTTACATTTTGGTCCTTTTTTATCACATTTCGGTCCTTTTAAATTTACAAATTGGTCCTTTTTTCAAAAAAAATTTAAATTTTGGTCCTTTTTTCGAAAAAAATTTACATTTTGCTCCTTCGAAGTTTTGAAATTTACATTTTAGTCCATGGACCTCAAATTGGTCATATTTTTTAAAAAAAATTATATTTTTGTCCTTTTTTCACATTTTGGTCCTTTATATTTGCATTTTTGTCCTCCGAAATTTTAAAATTTACATTTTTGTCCTTTATTATTTTTCTTGAAAAACTAAAATAAAATTATAATAAGTTGAACAATATTAATAAAAGAACATCTTGCAAATATTTAAAAATAAAATATCACAAAACTATTAAAAAATACATAAAAAGAAAACTAAAATAAAAAATAGATGTTTAAATAGATATTTTCTATGAATATATTTGCAAGGTGTTTATTTATTATCATTTAATGTTAGTTTTTTTATGAATAAAGAATGTAATATTAAAATTATATAAACAAAATATGTAATAATTTAAATTTTTTTAAATCACTACGTGTTAAGAAGTGTTTATGAATTTTCTTAAAATTAATATCTTTCTTAAAATTAATAAAAAATAACAAAAATAAGTTTTAATTATTACATATGAGATTTGGAGGGTATTTTGGAAAAAAAAAATTAATATCATCCATAAGGAGTATTTTAAAATAAAAGTTTGGTAAAGAGTTTTTTTTTTGGGAGTTTACGAAAAGATAGAGAATTTTTTATAATATCCAAAAAAAATTAGGGGGTTAAAAATATACCAAATCATGGATGTGCGAATAATCATGACATAATTTAAATTAAAGATTCGAACGAAATGGTTAGCGATGACATCGTCAAAATTTGTTGTTGGCTGACCACACAAATTTGTACTAAATATGTTCAGCAATGTTTTGTACTAAATATGTTCAGCAATTTTGGAGGGAAGGACGAAAAATATTTGTACTAAATATGTAGCGAAATTAAAGATTTGTGAAATTAAACACTCTTTTTTTCAGCAATGTTTTCCGAACTATTATGTTCTTAATAAATTTCATGACGACTCATTCGTTCTTTTTCCTTATTTTACTTATGAAGTATAAAATATAGATAATTTTTTTAGCAATAACCGTTTGAATTATTCAAGAAATCCGGCTCTTAAAATTTTCAAACGATTTTTGCTACAAAATTTCACTCGCACACAACACACTAAATTACACATATAATAATGATTACAAAAAGAAAGTCACATACACAAAATGAACAACAATTTTTTTCAACTACATTACTTATAAACCCGAACAGCCCCGCGCAATTGCGCGGGGGTAATGCTAGTTATTGTATAAAGGCCATCATTAAAAATTAAAAGTAATTATCAAATTGTTATTATTGTACAAAACCCCAAACGAAGCGGTCATCAAAAGTAGCTATCAAATTTGAAGTTCAAATGAAACGGTCATTTAATAGTTATCAAATTCTTCTTATTATTATTGTATAAAGCCCAAATAAAACGGTGTAGTTATCAAATGAATGGTTCTCCTCATTGATTAGAGAATGTGTGGTGCACAGCGTAATTTAGGGAGATTAAGAATGTTAGTTCGTTTGATTAGCGGTATAAATAACAACAGATCTAATTAATGTGAATTAATAAATCAATTTTTTTTTTTAAAAAAAAAATAGAGTAAGCTCGTGCGTCCTTCTATTGTTTCATTAATAATAAGGTTTAATTTACAATTTCGAAGATATTTGTCTTAAGCAGAATTTTAAAAAAGCTAATCCTAATATCTTCATTTAAACCTTTAAATCTAACTATTAATTAAACCTCATAAAAAAATCCGTCCTTCCTTTCCCGGATAAGGACTCCTAGATCCTTAAGAACCCAGGAAATCCTTTTCTGATTTGTTAACATTAACCTAGGTATAAAACCCTTGGTCAAAATCTGCCGCTCTACAGAAACCTCTATTTTGAAATTTGCTCCTTTTATTTTAATTCGGTCCTCCTATTTTGAAATAAAAACCCTAACCCTAACCCTGGAGAACTCATCCGATTCGGAAAGAAATTTTGGTGATTAATCGAAGTTTGTTTTTCTTGCGCCTTGCTCTCAGCCTACCCCCAGCTACTCTCTAAGTGCGACATGTCCATTTACGATTTGGTTTTTGCAATTCTGATACGGATTTGCAGGTTCTTACTTGGTGTATTATTTCGGGCGAGATTTTCTGCCAAGACTAATAAGGTTCTTTTCTTTTTACTCGTTTTCTTTTCAAACTCGTTTCTTTTTTTCTGTATTATATCGTGTGCTTTGCATTATTCATGCAAGATCGTTGTGGGGACTAGACAGACATTATAGTAAGACTTTATACTCTGAGACCACACTAAATACACACAGTCAAACATTAAATATCACGGATTGGGTATTATTTCCCCTTTTTTCATTATGGGTTCTATTCTATTTCTCTACTTTAGGTCAATTTTGTAAGTAAACCTTATAATAAATAGTTTAATTTGAAGATGTATAAAGTTAAGACAGGAACCTAGTTGATTTTGGCAAAAACAATTCTTCCCGTATATAATACATTTCTGTTTATTTATTCAGCTAATTCACGGAGTTCCTCCTGCTGCGGACAAAAAATTAGAAACACGATGGAGTGAACTTAACCCAGACGTTCTTCTCCTCGTTGCAAAGAAGCTCGGTGACATCTCTAATGTTGTTCGATTCCGTGTTGTGTGCAAGCAGTGGAGATGTGCCATGTCCCCTTCAGACCTCCATTCTATCAAGGCCGGAATGACGCAGATGCTTACCGGCGTCATCATGGACGTCCATACGCCCGAGCATGCGAGAATTGCTGAAGAAGCTGGTGCGTATGCCGTCGTGGCGGTTGATTGTGCACCGATTGGTTTGTGGGCTCAAGACGAGGTCGTAATAAGGGGTAAACCTAGCCTGCTCAGACAGATCAATAATGCAGTGACCATTCCGGTCTGGACTAAGGCCAGAATCCACCATTTATACGACTGTCACGACCTCACTGATGCCCTGCGCCGAATAAGAGGAGGAGCGTCCATGATCCGCATCAATGTCGAGGCGGGTACTGGCAACGTACTCGAAGCAGTCGCCCACATCAAATCCTTGATAGATCATGAGATCCATACCCTCTGCAGAATGAATAGTGACGAGGTATCTGCGTATGCAAGACGCATTTCTTGCCAACCAAGTCTTGTGAAGCGGACTCAGCAATTAGGCCGGCTTCCAGTTCCAGTATTTGTACTTGGAGGAATTTCATCTCCTAAAGATGTGGCTCGGATCATGCAACTAGGATGTGATGGAGTCTTTGTCGGATCGGGTATTTTCGAAAGCTCAGACCCCGCCCGTACGGCCCGTGCTATCGTTCAGGCCGTCAGAGACAACGACCTATATATCCGTGAGGTTATTTCTTAAAAAAAAAAGTTGTGAACTTTACACACATGCATTATGCCAAAATTGTAAAAAAGCCCTTTGTATTATTTAAAATTGCAAACTTAACCCTGCAATATTGCTGAAACTGCAAAAAGGTCCCGGTCGTTAGTTATAAATAACCTTTATATATATTCCATTCGGATAATATCTCAATTTTAGTTAGGAGTTATTTTGAAATTTCGGCAATAATGTAGGGACTTTTTGCAATTTTCAATAATACAGGGTCTTTATTGTAACTTTTATTTGCAGATTCTCTATTTATTTATTCCAATCTTGTTTTTGTGTTGTTGGTTTGTTCTAACGATATATTCTTTTCTGTGTGTATTAGCCGAGTTGCGGGTTGAGGAAGGCAAGGGAGGATCTGAAGACTCTGAACTTGAATTCGAGCCCGATGGCGGGTTTGCGGAACGATCTAATTAATTGGAGATCAGTTGTTTTGTTTCTTAGGGAAGCAGTTGTTTTTCTTTTCTTTTTAGAAAAGTTTGTGTTTTTAGTCTCTTATTTTTTTAAAAAAGTTCAATCGAGTCCCTAATGTATTTATTCGAGCAATCAAGTTCTTTAAATATTTTATTTTGGTGTAATTGAGTCTTTCCATGCGTTGTGTATTGACTAAATTGTTAAGCGATGACATGTCAACATATATTTATATATTTATAGAAATTATTTTATGACATGGTAAAATTTACTTTTTACTTTTTGTTTGCTGATATCAAATTAATAATTATTTTACAATTTATTTATAGAACTCTTTCACGTTCTTATTTTGGACCTATTTTTATGTCATATTCTCGTGCCACATCATCATCACGATTATTTGAATAATTGGATTATGATACATGACAATATATGAACTATTGAATAACTTTTTATTTTGTGTGATTATGTTTTATTTGTAAACATTTATGTATCTTTTATTTTACCCATAGTTTTAAGCAATTTTAGAAGCATACACCACCTTACATTGATGATGTGTCAAAATATTATTCGCTAGATTCATGTTGGATCAATTGTATTTAATCTTGAAATTTTCCACAGCATGTCACAAAATCAATTGTGAATACAAATAAAAGTGAAAAGTTTAAATATCTAACATTAATAAATTAGTATATAATACATACAACTTATATCAAACATTAATGACTTTTAAACCTTAATTATTAATTTTGTTTAAAACTATAATTGAAAAAATATCACACATACTACAAAGTATGTTATATTTTAATTTTACTTAAAACAAAATCTTTCCATGCGTTGTGTATTGACTAAATTGTTAAGCGATGACATGTCAACATATATTTATATATTTATAGAAATTATTTTATGACATGGTAAAATTTACTTTTTACTTTTTTTTTTTTTGAGTAAGGATAGCTAATCGCTAGTCCTTAAGATTTTTATATAAAAGAGGGGAAAACAGTATGTACAATGAGAATCGGTACAAGTAAGATAAAAGAAAAAATAGGGGGGGGCCCTGAGATAATCCTATGTTAAGTCCTCCCCGTTGCTCAATTTGGTCGTGTTAACCAGAGCGTTGCTTCTTCGATTGTGTCTTGCGCCAGTCTTGTAGCGGTAAGCTCCTTGTGCTGGAAAATCCTCCTGTTCCGTTCCTTCCAAACGCTCCAATTGAAAGCCATCCAGAAGGTATTAAAACGCTGACGTTGTGCTTTTGGCAGTTTGAGTGCGAAACTCTGCCATAACTCGAACGGGTCTCCGTTTCTTCGATTGTTCGTCTACTTTTTACTTTTTGTTTGCTGATATCAAATTAATAATTATTTTACAATTTATTTATAGAACTCTTTCACGTTCTTATTTTGGACCTATCTTTATGTCATATTCTCGTGCCACATCATCATCACAATTATTTGAATAATTGGATTATGATACATGACAACATATGAACTATTGAATAACTTTTTATTTTGTGTGATTATGTTTTATTTGTAAACATTTATGTATCTTTTATTTTACCCATAGTTTTAAGCAATTTTAGAAGCATACACCACCTTACATTGATGATGTGTCAAAATATTATTCGCTAGATTCATGTTGGATCAATTGTATTTAATCTTGAAATTTTCCACAGCATGTCACAAGATCAATTGTGAATACAAATAAAAGTGAAGAGTTTAAATATCTAACATTAATAAATTAGTATATAATACATACAACTTATATCAAACATTAATGACTTTTAAACCTTAATTATTAATTTTGTTTAAAACTATAATTGAAAAAATATCACACATACTACAAAGTATGTTATATTTTAATTTTACTTAAAACAAAATCTTTCCATGCGTTGTGTATTGACTAAATTGTTAAGCGATGACATGTCAACATATATTTATATATTTATAGAAATTATTTTATGACATGGTAAAATTTACTTTTTACTTTTTGTTTGCTGATATCAAATTAATAATTATTTTACAATTTATTTATAGAACTCTTTCACGTTCTTATTTTGGACCTATCTTTATGTCATATTCTCGTGCCACATCATCATCACAATTATTTGAATAATTGGATTATGATACATGACAACATATGAACTATTGAATAACTTTTTATTTTGTGTGATTATGTTTTATTTGTAAACATTTATGTATCTTTTATTTTACCCATAGTTTTAAGCAATTTTAGAAGCATACACCACCTTACATTGATGATGTGTCAAAATATTATTCGCTAGATTCATGTTGGATCAATTGTATTTAATCTTGAAATTTTCCACAGCATGTCACAAGATCAATTGTGAATACAAATAAAAGTGAAGAGTTTAAATATCTAACATTAATAAATTAGTATATAATACATACAACTTATATCAAACATTAATGACTTTTAAACCTTAATTATTAATTTTGTTTAAAACTATAATTGAAAAAATATCACACATACTACAAAGTATGTTATATTTTAATTTTACTTAAAACAAAATCTTTCCATGCGTTGTGTATTGACTAAATTGTTAAGCGATGACATGTCAACATATATTTATATATTTATAGAAATTATTTTATGACATGGTAAAATTTACTTTTTACTTTTTGTTTGCTGATATCAAATTAATAATTATTTTACAATTTATTTATAAAACTCTTTCACGTTCTTATTTTGGACCTATCTTTATGTCATATTCTCGTGCCACATCATCATCACAATTATTTGAATAATTGGATTATGATACATGACAACATATGAACTATTGAATAACTTTTTATTTTGTGTGATTATGTTTTATTTGTAAACATTTATGTATCTTTTATTTTACCCATAGTTTTAAGCAATTTTAGAAGCATACACCACCTTACATTGATGATGTGTCAAAATATTATTCGCTAGATTCATGTTGGATCAATTGTATTTAATCTTGAAATTTTCCACAGCATGTCACAAGATCAATTGTGAATACAAATAAAAGTGAAAAGTTTAAATATCTAACATTAATAAATTAGTATATAATACATACAACTTATATCAAACATTAATGACTTTTAAACCTTAATTATTAATTTTGTTTAAAACTATAATTGAAAAAATATCACACATACTACAAAGTATGTTATATTTTAATTTTACTTAAAACAAAATCTTTAAAAAATGAAAAATATTTATTTACTAAACACAGATAATTTATTTAACTTATATAATATTTTTTCTATAATAAACATGAAACATAAAATTTATCAGACGCAACAAATTCTACTTTTAAAATGTTATTATTCATATTTTTATATATGAAAATTTAAAATATCATATGGTTTTTATTATTATTTATGTTCACGTGTGTTATTTTATTATTTTATAATAACATATTTGTATGGGTTGCATTAAAATATCATATGGTTCCATTTAAAAGTTTGATGTGGCTGCACCGTGATTTGCCACGTATGTTTCTAGATGAAATCTAGGTGCGAATTCTAGGTGCCTATGATTATTGGTGGCTGCACCGTGATTTGCCACGTATGTTTCTAGATGAAATCTAGGTGCGAATTCTAGGTGCCTATGATTATTGTATGTTAATTTTGTCATCATCGAACTTTCTCAATCAATTTGTCATCATCGTACTCCCTCAATCAATATTAGGATGAAATAATTTATAACTTTTTGAGCAATTGTAGGAAACGTTTTTTTATGGTATTTAATGTGTGTTTCAATTTGGTAGATCTTCTTTATTATGTAAATGGTAATTTATTTTTTTCATACTTAAACATGACATGTATATGCATTCAAAGTTTTCTCAAATTATCCTGCTTAATTTTAATATTGTTTACCAAAAATGTACATATATCTTTTTCTAATTTGTGCTTTCATATGGTTTTAATAATTGCTTAATATATTTTTCATATATAATGACTACTTTGGTTTTGTAGAGAGACATGCAGATATATCTTATAGAAACTTTCATTAAAACAAAAGTTATCATAATTATTAAGTATTAAAAATATTTAATAAAAAAATTGTGTAGAAAGATACAGAATTGGAAATTAAATGAAAGATATATTAGAAAAATATTGAAAATAATAAATTAAATATAATAAAATTTGCATTAATTTGTTAAATTTTACATGAATTAAGAAATTTCAATATTTTGTAACAACCTTCAATTATATTATACTATGCAGGCCCATATTATTCAAGCATAGGCCCACAGTTTCACTTTTTTTATTTTGCAAAAAAAAATTGGGAAAATTTTCCCTATATCCCTACTAACCTCATCAATTACATATTTATTCCTCTTGAGTTCATAATATCATATTTGTCCCTATTAAGTATAACTAATGTCTAATTTATCCTTATTAAGATCTACAAATATCAAATTTATCCACATTTCCAAATTAACATTCAATTAAATTAATTAACTCATATATTTCAAACTTATTGACTAAAATACCCTTTTGTAAACAATAACCTAATCCATTAACATAATTATAAAATACCCAATCCATTAACAGGACTCATACCCGCAACCCATTAAAACACAATCTCCTTCTTCAATTACTTGCTGTGGAAGGGCGTAGGTCTCATTCTTCTTTCATTTCCATTCTTCCTCCAACTTCCAAGGGTTGTGGAAGGACGCAGGTTTCATCTTCATTCTTCTTCTCACTAGCGTAGCTGACGTGGTCTTCTAGCGTGGCTGACGTGGCGAAGCTGGCGAAGCTCTTCTCTGGCGTGGCGAAGCTTCTGTCGGGGCTTCTCTGACGAGAAAAGTAATGGCGTAGCTTCTCTCTGGTAAGCCATCACTCCGTTTTTTCAATTACTTGCTGTTCTGTTTTTTAAGATTGTATTAATTTGTTTTATCGATTCTAGTATAATTGAGATATAATCAAATTCACGACATTTAATTTTCTAAATTACTTAATATTTTTTTTAGATTGCATTCAAATTGTGAATGGATTCGGGGCAAAAAGAAAGCACAACCTCCGATGCAATATGAAAGGATTAGGCGCGATGTTATTTAATTGGAAGGGGTTTTATGTAATTTTGCCAATTTTTGTTTACTTTTGCAGATTTGCAGATTTTCTTATGATTTTCGTATGTAATTTTGCCAAATTTTTTTTTACTTTTGCAGATTTGCAGATTTTCTTATGATTTTCTCATGTAATTTTGCCAATTTTTGTCTAAATTGAATTACAGATTTAAGTTGTCAAGTTTAGTTAAATTTTAATTGAAGTTTTGTTGAATGTTAATTGAATATTGAGTTGAATTTTAATAGGAATTGGTATAGATTTGAGTTACATATTTAAGTTGTAAAGTTTAGTTGAATTTTAATAGGAATTGAAGTTTATTTGAATTTTAATAGGAATTTAAGTTTAGTTGAATTTCAGATTACATTCATTTTTATTTACATAAATCGAATTGGCAAAACACATATAATGATTACAATACACAATAATTAATATTCATATTACAAAACATCGATATTAAACTCACATTACTACGAATCGGTTTGGAAACTCAAACACATAATGATTACAAAACATCGATATTAAACTCACATTACAACGAATCGGAAACACAAACACATAATGATTACAAAACATCGATATTAAACTCACATTACAACAAATCGGTATCAGAAACACAAACGCATAATAATTACAAAACATCGATACTAAACTTACATTACAAAACATCGATACTAAACACATAATAATTACAAAACATCGAGAACTGAGGATAAAATTTCCTGAAAAATAAAGCGTGAAAATGTAATTAGTGTAATAATCTAAACTAAGTGCATTTGGTTTAAGTAGTAGATACATAATCAGAAATTAATGCTAGTTATAAGACAAAATGTACCTTGTTCACAATGAAGACCTCTTCTCCATTAACATCGACTTCAAGATCCATTGATTCTCTAAACTCAAACTTCAGAGAGTGATGAAGCACACATTTGCAAAGCTCCAAAACCTGAATCGAGCCCTAAACCGAAGACGACTTGGGGTTTCTCTCCATCTCATCCTGTTCAAAATAAAATATTAATTTACGGACTGTTTTGCAAATTTGAAATTATAAAAGGGGATAATTGCAAATATCACAAACCTGATTTTCTACTGTATGGATCTGTCTCAAAAGTTGGTGCATTCGAACCGTACGATTTGACGGAGTGGTTTCGTAGGGAACGTCGAAAGGGTAAGGAAATGGATTTGGTGAGAAATTGGGGTAGAAATTGGGTCGATGTAGGCTAGAATTGATTCGATTGTGGTTGCAATTGATTCGATGGAGGTTGGGATAGATTTGATTGGGGCTGAAATTGAGGTATGGAGGTTTAGAGAAGATGGTTTTAGAGAAAGTAGGAAGTCTTCGCCATGGAGAATAAAGGAGTAGTCTTTGCCATGGATAATGACGGGGCAGAGTCAAAGAGGAGGGTTTAGAGAAGAGGGTAGGGTAGCGGGTTAATGGGTTTAATTGTTTATTGGATTTGAGGGTGTATGGTAGGGGTAAATTAGTCAATTATGTTAATTATATGTTAAATTAATTAAATTATTGAGTTTGGATAAATTTGATATCAATTATACTTAGTAGGGATAAATTTGATATTATGAACTTAAGAGGGATAAATATGTAATTGATGAGTTTAGTAGGGATATAGGAAAAATTTTCCCAAAAAAATTATTGGTAAAGCACAGATTCAAACTTGCAACAGGTGGTTCATCTGTCCGCAGTACCAACTAAGCTAAACAATCCTTGTATTAGTATTTTAATTCTAATTTTACGTTACTTATAAACTCTACTGAAACGATTCAATAGTTGGGAAAAACTTTGCCGAAAAGAGAAATGTTGAAGCACGAAATCGAACATTGGTCATTGCTGTAGCAATCATTAGACAATTTTCACCGGGGCACTCCTTGAGATGTGAATAGATTAATAGTTGAATGATATCGCTCTGACTTTGGGAACGATGACAATATAATTTTTTTTATAACGACTAGTCCGTCCGGAGTAAGCGGAATTGGAACACTTTTGAAGAGGTATAACTTGTAAATTTGTATTTACATATTCATTTTTTAATTTATCTTACAAATAGTTTATTTTAAGTATTTTTGTTTGAAAATAAATTCACACTAAAAAACAAAATATGTTAATATTGGAAAACTTAAACGATTTGGTGTCTGAACAATTCAATGTGAGGTTGATGGACGCTCGAAAGAAAAAATCGGAATACGTCACGATTGAAGATGAATTTCAAACATCTGAATCTCACATAACTCAACATTAGTTACGACTAAGATAGTGAATTCGAAATGAGGGAGGTTAATGATGAGAAATTTAGTATGAGTGATTCGGGTGATGATACGACAATGGATGAGGAAGATAATGAATTCGACATTAATAAGGGTTCAATTCTAACAAATTCTTTATCAACTAATGTTAATGATTTTATGCTCTATTTTTGTTTTGATTTTGATTTGGATTTTGATGTTACATTTATGTTGAACATTCGTTTTAATGTTACATTTAAATTGTAAGATTGTGTTTTTTTTAAATATTTTGAAGATTTGTTTTATGTTTAATATGATTATTAAAAAATGAATTTTATATATGACCATGTCCCTCTTCCGCTTAACGGTCGACGTAGCTCCTTGCTCGGCCACAAGTTATCCGTAAGAACTAATATCCTTCTTACTGCCAACTCACAAAGAGTGGAGAAAAGAAAGCCCTGCGAAAATGGAAGTGCCAGAGACGACGGAAACCCATCGTACGAGCCACCGATGAAACCCTAAGTCGACGGTAACCCATCGTTCAAGCCAGCCACGAACTCGTCGCGCTTCTTCCTCCGTCGAATCCCCTGCTCATTCGTAAGTTCGATCACTGGTATTCGATCTCATCCATGGAAGTTTTTCTCTCCTTTGTGCTGATCTGTTCGAGTCCTGTTCCTTTTTTTTATTTGATTATATACTATTTGTTCTTGCTGTAGATCTAGCATTTTCCCCTCGTTTAATACATATAATATTTCATATTACCTTAAACTACCAAATTTTTTTAAGCAATTGCAATTTTATCAACTTCACCTTTCAAATACCGAATTGCAATTTTATCAAGTTCTCCTCGCTTTTCTCTTTCCACGGAAAACTGAATGTTATTCCCTTGATTTATGCATATTTTCACAATCTTAATTTGCAAAAGCTTAGAACTTTCGATATTTGTATAACTATATATTATGGGCTCAAATACTAGAAAATAATAGCAGATAATATTCATTTTGTCACAGAAATGGAGAACACAAACTACGCTATTGTAACGGACGGTCTCTCATGGGTCTTCGACCAACTTCGCCGGTACCTGGTGGACCAACCAACAATCTCGGGCTTCCACTGGCAATCGAGCCCCGCCTTGTTCGCCTCCAGTATCTCCTCCCCCATCACAGTCATCCTCTCTTATCTTTCCCTCACCCTTCTTCTCCATTTCAATTACCTCCCGCTCCCCTCCATTCCTCCTCCTCTCCTCAAACTAATCTCCTCAATCCACAACATCGTCCTCCTCTCCCTCTCCATTCTCATGGCCACTGGATGCCTCCTGTCCTCCCTCTCCTTCGCATCCCCAAAACAACTTTTCTGCTTCCCTCTTCACACCGCCCCCTCCGGTCCAGTCTTCTTTTGGGCGTATATCTTCTACCTCTCGAAATTGTACGAATTATTCGATACATTTTTAATCCTTCTATCTCGTGACAAAAGAAGGCTTACATTTTTACACGTGTACCACCATGCGGTGGTGATTGTGATGTGTTTCGTGTGGCTTTGTACCAGTCAATCGCTCATACCAATTGCTCTCGTGACGAATGCTAGCGTGCATGTTATCATGTACGCATATTACTTTTCGTGTAGCGTAGGGATGAGGTGGCGGCCTAGGTGGAAAAGGGACGTGACGGAGGTGCAGATTGGCCAGTTTTTGTTTAGCTTTGCAGCTTCATTTGTTTTCTTGTGGTAATGTTTAAATAAATTATTTGGTATCACTTTTAATTTGGTTTCTCCTCAAACAAAGTTTAATTTGGTTTTGATTTTATTTATTTTGTGAATATTTAGGTATCACTTTTCGAGTGGTGGGTGCGAGGGGATGAATGGTTGGTTATTTAATGCCGTTTTTAATGCTTCTTTATTCGCTCTTTTTCTCAATTTCCACACTAGTGCCTACAAGGGCAGTAAAGGCAAGAAGGAACTCAAACAAGGGTAAAATGGTAAATTAGTTATAATTTTAATTTATTTCGAAAAAAAGAACATTTTTGGTAATTGTTATACTTCCAATTGGTTTCATTTGTTACTGAATTTTGTTAATTTGAGATGACAATTGTTAATTTTGGCTCAATAAATTTAGCCGGTCATAAATTCTGTAACTTCGGGTCTCAGTGAAATGCCGGCATAAACAAAATAAGGAAATGTCATATTTAATCATATTTTCATAATTCAATTTGAATCACGACTAATGTTATACACACTCAAAACATTAATTGCTGCAAAAACCTCTGGTTTTCTCAAACAAAAATGTAATAAACTAGTGAGTTGAGTTGCCAACAAAAAAATGAATTTGTAAAGTGACTAAGATGATGAATTAATATGTGATCTTTTACTACTGTAATTTTGGCTTTGTATTGTTCGAATTCGAAGAATTCCGTATTTCTTTCCAAATTAAGGGAAAATTTTCAAATTCTTTAAAAAATATGTTACGTTTGGGTTGGCTTTTTTTTTTTTTAATATTCCACTAATGTTATCTTTAACCTTCTATAGAATTTTTCTTTATTTTTGACAAAAAATATCATTCACGATTTATTAAATAAATTAATAAATAGAAACTCAAATTTTAAAATTCTCAAAATACGACTTTATAAAATTAAACCTCTTAGTAATAGTGAATATTTAAATTTTGAACTTTGCAAAATATCAAATATTTGAATATTTAATCCTACAAATGACAAATATGATAAAAAAATACTTGAAAGTTTTTTTTATAAAGAAACAAATTTAGTACCTACGTTGCAAAATCTCAAAAATATTTAGCACGCGGATCTATAAAATTTGAAAATATTAATTATAGTTGTACAAAATTAATATGTGTTGGTCAGATTTTATTTTTTCATAAAATTAGAAAAAATATTTTTGCGTTATTCATGAAAAATATAAATAATAGTATTTAAATATAATAAATATCAATCCCCATAAATAAGAATATAGTCATCATTTAATCAAAAAATTAAAATCTTTTTCAATTTAGTTATATTTTCTCTTACAACGTCATAATTTTTTGTTTGTGTTCGTCACATTTCACATTTGGGGATTTATCGAAACCCAAAAATGGGGAGAATTAACAAAACATAAAACATAGGAAATACAAATACAAATATATATTTGATAATAGGCAGTAGTAGTAAAGCCCATTGGGCCGTTCTATAATGCTTCATATCTATTTGGATCTAGTGTGGCATTTTTTTGGATATATTAACACAAACTTATATATGCCAAAACACAAAAGATCTCCGAAGAAATCCTTTAACCATGAAATTTGGTCTTATCCTCGAGATACCGAATCAACGCATGCTCGAGTGAAACCTGGAATTTGAAATCACATATTTAAACCAAACCCGAATTCCAAGTCACAAATTTTATAAAACGCAGATTTACAAATTCCATATTAACCAAACCCGAAATTTCTCGGAATTTCAAATCAAATTCTTGGACAATCTCGTCATTCCAAATCCTGGATTATAGGGTACATGTGGTTATCATAGAGACACGGAGCATTTCCAAACCCTAAACCCTAGCATTCAGGCGCTAAAGTAACACATTACGACGAGAGATCTGATCTAAATCTAAAGAAAGAAAGAAGGACCATGAGATCGCCGGAAAGCGGAGAATGGAGACGCTCAGCGATGGAGTTGTTATTGACGTTTGCACGCCTGATCAGGCTAAAGTGGCGGCGGAGTGTGGAGCAAATGCGGTAATGGTAATCGAAGGACCGGCTCACATGCGGGCTCGACGTGGATTCGGCGGTGGACTGTTAGTTACGCAAATCAAGGAGGTAGTTAGTATACCAGTAATAGCTAAGGCCAGAATAGGGCACTATACAGAAGCAATGATTCTCGATTCTCTTAAGGTCGACTTCATTGACGAGACCGGTGTTATGGGGGTACGGTACTTATTACATTGATTATTTCTTTTTACCTTAAATTTTCTTCTCTAATTAATGAATTATCAGGAAGAAGATCAAAGTCATTATATAAAAAAAGGCGACTTTGATGCTTTATTTGTCTGCACCTGTACGAATTTGAAAGAAGCATTTGCGAGGATTGCCGAAGGAGCTAATGTCCTCAGGATCAAGGGCGAGTGTGGTACTGGCGATGTCGGCAAAACGTTTCAAAACGTACGATCGTTTATGGAGGCGATGAAAGACCTGTTCACCATGGTTGATTTTGAGGTACAACAACATCCCCCCCCTCTTCTTTTTCCTTCTTTGATTTTATTTTTTTTCTATTAAAGTTAATAAATTCAACTTTATTTCTAATTATACACCAGCCGCATGCATATGCAAAACAGATTCCATGCGATGTTTCGATCATCGACAATGCTCGACGATTTCGCCGACTCCCCGTACCAATTTTTGCTTCTGGCGGAATCGCGTCTCCCGCAGATGCTGCCTTGATGATGCAGTTAGGGTGTGATGGGATTTTTATAGGATCCTCAATTTTCAAGTATTCGAATCCGGCCCGTGCATTGAAATCGATTTTAAAGGCTGTCGATTATTTTGAAAATAGTTATATCCTTGCAGAGGTGCATTTTCTCTTTTTTGAAAAGAGCATAGATGCATTTTCAAACAAAAATTTTCAAACCAAATTATAAAATAACTTTGTGATATTTTCCCTTTTTCTGTGTATTAGGCAACTCGCGATTTCGAAGAGGCGATGGATGGAGCGGATGTTAACGCAACTGAAGTTGCATAAACAAATCAGATTGGGTTCAATTGAGCCATCAAAGAGTTTTTGTATATCCCTACTTACCTAGAAGAAAATGAAAAATGAATGACTTGAAATAGAATTAATTATAGGATAATTTTACTGTGGATCTTTTTTGAAAAAGGTTATTTTGGGTAATGATTTCCCATTATTTCCTTATTTTCGGTCTTTCATTTCCATTTTAGCAATTAACAGCATCTCTCCTCTCTCTCTCTCTCTTCATAATTTTGTGAATCAGCCCTCCTCTCTCTCTCTCTCTCTCTCTGGTATATTTTTCTGTAAGATCTTATGGAATGGTTTTGAGAAAAAAATCAATTGCCTCTCTCTGATTTTACACAATTCAATTTATGTTTCGAATTTACAAATAATAAGACATGATTTATTGTGTGAACAAAATTTCAAAAACTAAAAACATAACAAAGTGGAAAGATTATATTGTAACTAATTTTTTTTTTTTTGAGAAAAATTGTAACTAAATTATTACTTTGCCTAATTCTTTCGTCAATTATGTGGTGAGATTATTCACTAAATATTTCTCCAAATTATTTGTGAATCCAAATTGCACAAAATATTTATTTGAAAATCCAAATTGTACAAAATATTTCAAGTTCCATTCCCACATGCAATTTGAATCAATATTTCTATCATCAAAACAAGTAAACCAAGTAAACAAAAGGAAAGAGCGAGAGAGGAGGAGAAATGGAGGAAGCAACAAAACTAACTGAATACTAGAGGCAAATAATTACTATTCTACCCTTTTGACTAATGGTCTTATCTTAAGCAAATTATATCACAACCCTTAGATTCATTAATAAGATTTAATCTTGTCCGTTCATTGAAGTAAATTCCTACTGTAGAATCACCCTTAATTATAATCGTGCTATCGACGCAATTAATTGTAATCAAATCATGCTATCGATGCAATTAATTGTAATCATGCTATCGACGTTCTTATTCACACTAGTAGCATTTACTCATGATTCTTGTTTCCATATATTTCAGCCAGTTTCACTTCTGTTTTACTTTTAACATCTTGCTTTCGACAAATGGGTCCATTTTTATTTTTATTCCTTTGAGATATTTGAGGAAATTGATGGAAACATCAATTGAATATTACAATTTTTACATAACTAATTGCATCAATATTTTCTCTTAGGATTCCATACAATCAAACTTGACAACAGTCAATTTTCATGATGAAGAAACAAGAATGAGAAATTTAATATTAATTGTGTTGAACCAATGTTCTTGATTTACATGTCAATGTATATCTTCGAAAGTATTTAGTTTGTTATACATTTTATATCTTGTATCTAGGGGTGTCAATGGTGTGGATATTGCCCGAACCGACCCGAACCGTATCCGAAAAAATGTCCGGATCCGAAAAAAAAAACCGGATCCATTCGGATCTGGGTCAGAACCATATCCATATTTTCGGATCCGGATTCGGATCTGGTACGTTATTTTCAATCGGATCCGGATCCGGATAGTATCCGGATTCGGATCTGGTACGTTATTTTCAGTCGGATCCGGATCCGGATCCGGATAGTATCGGGATCCGAATAAATTTTGAAAATACCATGCAAAAAAAATTAATTGGATTTTTGTTTTTACTGGATTCGGATCTGGTACGTTTTTTTTATTTAATTGGATTCTTGTTTTTACTTTAGATTTGTTTCATATTGTCAGAGATATACCATGCAAAAAATATTAAAATCTTTTTTATTTTCCTCTAATTAATAATTACCACTCTAATCTTAAAAATAAACTGTATCCGTTTTATATAGAATTTTTTTTTTTTTTATATTTCAATATCGTAGTATCCGTTTTAATATCCGAATATAAACCGTATCCGTATCCGTATCCGACAATATCCGAACCGTATCCGGATCCGAGTAATTCCGTATCCGAATCCGTATCCGAAAAAAAATATGGATATGGATCTGGTTCGACCACTATCCGAACCGTATCCGAACCATTGACACCCCTACTTGTATCACGTATGCGTGACCTTTTTATTTAAGAACATAAAATATTTATTTGGGTCCACGTAAACTTTTGTAAATGATAAGCTCAAATATAATATAATTAATGGGTTTGCAATTTCAAAAATTTGAATTTCATTGTGTCGGTTCAAAAACTTGATAACAATCATTTTCTTTCAAATATAATTACACAATTCTCTTTGATAATTTTTAAATTAGTACAAACAAATATTATCGCCGTTCAGCAAATAACGGTCGAAATAACACTGTGAGAAGTTTTTTAAACCTGTGATATTTTCATAGCCCAATATATATATATTTCCCAAACAACTAGGGGTGTCAATGGGGCGGATACTGCCCGAACCGGCCCGAACGTATCTAAAGAAATGTCCGGATCCGAAAAAAATATCCGGATCCGGAACCGTATTCGTTTTTACGGATATAGATCCGGATCTAGGAGTTAATATTTTGATGGATCCGGATATGGATCAAGATACTATTCGGATCTGAATAAAATTTATAAACGGATAACCGTTTTGCTGAAATCATGATCAAAATCATAATAATATATAATATTCAGTAACTATATTTTAGTTCATAATAATACTTAATAAATCAATAATCACTATATAAATATAGTTTGTTTTAAAATTATAAAATAATCAAGACTTGAATTCTAAAATTATTATTATATTATTATATCATAGTATCCGTTTTAATATCCGAATAGGATCCGTATCCGCATCCGTATCTGACAATATCCGAACCATATCCGTATCCGTTTAATATCCGAACCGTATCCGAAAAATAATATGGATATGGATCTGGTATGACCACTATCCGAACCGTATCCGAACCGTTGACACCCCTAGAGACAACGCAATTTTGATTCAAATAACAATCAAAACAACACCGTTCAAAGCGTTCAAACGTAACGTTAACATTGTTAACTGTATTTTGGATTGTTAAATACCGTTAAGGAACTGTTTTTTGCAACACCGAGCTCAATTAAAGAGCTCGTAAAAATATATATTTTAAATTATGCAAAGAACTGAAAAAATATTAAGTGGGCTGGCTTATTATTGTAAAATTAAATTCGACATGATAATTTTATTACATATTGTGTGTTTATAATGTAGATATGGCAGATGATAATTGTCCTTGTGCGAAAGGATTTTGACTGCAAATTCGGTTTTTGTCGATTTAAATTTAATTAGCAATATGTTGAGGTTTGTGTTTGAATAACAATTTGAGTATTGTTTTGATATGAATGACTCACAATGGTATTTGGTTTTTTAAGTATAAATTTTAGGGTGTTTTTATCGTGCATCATTTTTCAATTAATGTTATTCATTTGAGTAATTATGCATAAAATTTGAGTAATTATTCATTTATGATATTTAAGATAATGTTTCAAATATATTTTTTAATTAATATTTAACTAAATTAAAATATTTTGTTGTTCATTTATAAAAAAAAATCTTTAAAATAAATTGTATGATAAATTTTTTACCAATATGATTAAAATATAATTAATTACTTAAATATTCAAAATACTCTTTTAAAAATTGGGAGAATTTTTCCTATGTCCCTTGAAAAATTCAAAATAACAAATTTATCCCTTTAAAATAATTAATTACATATTTATCCTCTCTAAACTTTATTAATATCATATATATCCACTTAAAACTTATAAATATCAAATTTATCCCTAATGTTAAGTTTCTGTTAAATCTCTGTTAAATAAACTATTATTTCAAATTTTAATTTTAATTAAACTAGGGAAAATTTTGTCTATATCCCTACTAACTTCTTAAATTACATATTTATCCTTCCTAAGTTGTTAATATCATATTTATCCTTACTAAACACAATTAGTATCAAATTTATCCCTATTAAAATGTACATGTATCAAATTTATCCTCCCAGTTAAGTTTATGTTAAATGAAACAGATTTGTAATTTTTTAAATTAATGAAATAATAAGGTATAAATCGTATTGACGAAAATACCCTTCTAATAACCATATTTCAAACTGATCCATTAAGTACAACCCAAAAATCCTCTGCTAGCGAACCGAGCACCTCAAAGGATCAAACCCCTAGCGAACAAAGAAATCATGTGGCAAGCGAACAAAAAATCGTCGGGAGAAGGGCGAGCGGCTGGGTGGGGAAAATGGGGCAACTAGGGCGACTTGCTTGATGGTCCGATTGGTTGAGACGAATGTGTGGCTGGGGAGAAGGGTTTCCTCAAAATACTTGTCGAGATTGCTCGAAATACTTTCCTGGTGAGCCTAATTTGCTTGAAATGTCTGGAGAGCCAACTACACACACAAATCCTAAATGTAGAATTACATAAAGATACTTGCATCCACCATTGTTGTGAATATGCATGTGAAATATGGCAACATGTACATGCAAGACACTCCAACCTGTTCGATAAAATGTCTGACAGAGATGTGATTGCATGGAACGTGGTGATTTATAGATAACTGATTCATGTCTGTTTTATAAGCCAACAATTTGTTTAATAAAATGCAAAACAATAATATAAACCTTAATCATGCCACGCCAGTGTCGATTCTTCGTACGTGTGGACATTTTAGGTAGTATATTGATGGCATAAAACATTTCAATTCGATAAAAAATTCATTTGGAATCGAGCCGAAATTGTATTATTCATGCATGTTGGATTTAATTGGAAGATTGAAAAGGCCATTTTAAGTGCTGGATTTCATACATAACATGTCGTTCATGCCAGATTCGGTGATTTGGCGAAATTTATTAAGCGTTTGTAAAATTCGAAGTGGCAAATCGAATAAGTTGAGCTTGCTTTGACTGAATTCGTGGCAGATAAAATTATTTTGAACTTTAGGGAAGAGGGGAAATAAGAGGAGGCTAGCGAGACAGATGATTGGAGAAATTAGACGGGTCAGATGTGAAGTGTTGGATTTGGATATGTTATGGAATAAAACTTGCTCAATTTTGTCATGGATGATATTTATTTGTTATTTCGTAATAAATGATGTGTTTATTTTTGTAAAAAATGTTTAAATATTTGTCGTTTTGAGTTGATGTGTGACGAATTGTTCATATTTGGTTTTTTCACATATTTTTTTATATAAATGATATTTGTTTATGCATATTGTTTCAATATTTATCAATGCACGGATTACTTGTGGCACGATTTCAATGAACCCGTACCGACCTTTATGTGGCACGATTTCAATGAATTACTTGTTCAGAAGACCCTTCAAATGAAGTTGCAAATTTCACAAATTATGAAGAAATTGCTAATATATATTTAACTCGAGCTGAAACAATAGAGTTCGCTCTGGATCAGGATTTTATATAAAAATACGTATCTAAATACCGAATATGAGCTGGCGACGATCACGACTTACACAAGTAATTAATTTCTATTGCTATAGTGACTATGTGGTTTTGACATTTCATCGAACGCTTTAAGTGTGTCATCAACCTGGCACAATTTACATAAATAAATCACCATCACCAATACTTCCTTGTTAAGGTCGAGGAAGCAGAAGAGGGGGAGGTAATATTGTAAAAATTCCGAAAATTTAAAGCTTGGACTTTGGAGATGCAAGGAATATCGAGTTTGGTTGCAATTTACTTTAAATTTCTGAAAGGTCCGCAGTGTACGGTCGTTAGAGGGAAATTGAGACACAGAGGAAGAAAAAGAGGAGAGGGACATATGGAGATGGAGAGTTACTGAGATAGGAGGAGGGGAAACACCGTACATACTAAAAGATAGAACAAGAAAAGAGAGAGATGAGAGGAGAGGGTATAACGGTCATTCTTATTTTTCATCCGTCAAGTATAACAGAATATGGAGTTTGTATTAATTTGAGAATAATGGTGTTTAGTAGGGATAAATATGATATTAATGGTTTAAGAGGGACAAATATGTAATTTAAAGGTTTAGTAGGGATATACCGGAAATTTTCCCATTAAACTAACAAATAAAAATAGTAATGACAAAAATACCCTTCTATAATTCACAAAGCCATCAATCATTTTAACTGGAGAGCCCAAGATGGCATTTTTCTTGTCCTCTTCTGCGGGTGAGCTCTCTTCATTCTTCATTTTAACTGGAGTAGCTCATGTTCATTCTTCGCCATGATTTCCTCATCGCCAAAATCATAAGTTCCCTTCTTCTTCGTCAAGGATTGGTCGCGCCAAGTATTGGTTGTCAAGGAAAATGTTTCCTCTTCGTGAGCTCTCCGCGAAGCAAGGAGGGTCTGCCGCTAGTCTCTTCGCCAGGAGAGGCACTGGCTCAATTGTTCTTCCCCTTCTTTCTTGCTCTTCGCCAGGAGATAAGGTATTTTCTCAAAACTAACCCCCAATTGCAGAAAAAATAGCCTTCGATTGCAGCAAAAATAACCCTCGATTTCCTGTTTATAGTCTTTCGTTCACTTGTCCTCGATGAAATAACCTCAATTGCATCAAAAATTATGAATTTTGAGATAAATTTGGAGATTGAAGAAGCTCACAATATTACCATTAAAGTTTGCGACAAATTTAGTTTGGAGAATATGACCGAATCGTCCAATACCGAGTATGTGATTTTTGTGTTTCTTTTCTTTTCTTTTTTGTACAGATCTTCATTCATGAGATGTTAATTTTATTTTTTCAGCCATAATTCTTGTAATAGTAGTTACAATAGTAGAAGTGGTGATGCGATTTTGACGTACGAAGAGGAAACTTATGCATACGACAAGAATGATCCGATCGTGAAAGTCAATTCCAAATTTTCTAACGTAATTGTATTATGGATAGATTTTAATCACCATGCATTGATGGAAGAATTTGAATATTTACTATAGAAAAGTGACCTAAGTCGTGTCACGGCGAGGTTGTGCATGGAGAATTCATGCTTCGATTCTACAAAATGATACTACATGTGAGGTTAAAATAAAAACTTATGCCACATTCATGTCTTATTTCATATGCATGGAGAAAAATATTTAAGTTTTGGAATTTAGGTGATTTAATTTTAGAATTATTGGGTTATGTTGTAATTTTGATTTGTTGTTTTGGAATTCATGTGATTTTGTTATGTCTTTTATTTGGAATTATTGTTGTTTTGACATATGATTTTGTTATGTTTTGATATATTGTTGTTTTTGATATGTTATGGAATTCGTGTGATTTTAGAATTACATAGAGATGTCTAGGAGACAAATAAAGAGGGACATTTTGCACATGTGCTAATATTTGAAAAAAAGAAGGTTATGTAAGAAAAAATGATAGCAAAGATTACAAGATTACTTCACGATTCAAAATATTACAACATGATTCAAAATAATAATACACATGATTCAAAACATTACAACATGATTCAAAATATTATACATGATTCAAAAGATTCCCGATTCATCACATGATTCAAAAATGTCCAAATAATTGCAAATGTACAAATATTACACATGATTACAAATACAAATTAGATTACCCAATTCGATCACAACATGATTACAAAGATCACATATGATCCAAAATAACTTCCTGACTCAATCAAAACATTATTCGAAATTAACTTTCCGACTCGATTACAAAGATTACACACACGAGTTTCAGTTTGGGTTTCATCGACTTCTTGCCCGATTTCCTTATCTATTATGAATAATCCTCTCAATGCAATTCCATGTTATTTATATAATATAAATAATATTAAAATCAAAATTTCCAAGAATAAATCCCTGGCCAGCAATCAATATGCCATAAGATTTGGAAATGGATTTGGTGATTTCGGATATAAGAGGATAATCAAGTCACCGTGTCCTCCTGATTTTCTATCTGTTTGAACCCATGCGAGATGCGAAAACTGCCATTTAAAAAAAAATTAATGTTAATTAAATAAATAATTATTGATGAATTGATTTGAGGAATTTGTTTATGTACCACGCTGTCGACAGAGGTTCCGATAATTTCGTACCACCTTGTCGACAGAGACGACGATAATTTGGGTATTTATGCTTGCGAATTCCGAATATCGGTCACTGAAACCAATGATGTCTGCGCAAATTGGAAGGGAATTGAGTTTCACGAAAAATAAAAATATGGAAATTTAGTAGTAAAAGGAGAATGGAGGTATCAGTAGGGCAAACGGAAGTGAAGTCGAGTGGATAGAAGAAGAGGATGACATACTTCTATCCAATGTAATCGGAGAGCTTGACCCGAATCATTAGATTGTGTAACAAATAATGAGAAATTAAATACATATTAAAGAAATTTGAGTTTTTGTTAATGAAATTAGACTTAACGTTGATGAATTCCTGATCAAAAACAGTTTCAGACTTGAAATCTGGAGTAGTACTTCCAACCAACTTCGCCAGCTTGAACAGTCAGAGTTTCAGCCGTGAATTCCTGATGAAAATTAATCGAGGCGGTGAGCTTCACCATTGCTTCCTGAGTGCTTCAACGGGCCTGAGAAGATTTGTCCCTAGTGCTTCAACGAGTGCGTCGCCAAAATCGCTCCTGCGCCAACGTCGCGTCACGTCGCCAAAATAGGTCAAGTCGCCAACGTCGCGAGAACGCCATTGTTGTTCACGGGTTTGGGAAGATAGGTTTGGGTTTTCTCGGGCTGGGTCTAGGTTTGGTTATTCTTAATGGGTTTGGGTTAATTCTTAACGGGTTGGGACTATATTATTAAAGGATTCATATTAGGGGTAAAATTGTCAATAAATTTATTTTCTGTTAGTTTTAACTTATCAGTTAAGTTTTGGTAAATTTGATATGAGTTAAGTTTAGAAGGGATAAATATGTAATTGTTTATTTTAGAGGAATAAATATGTTATTTTCAATTTTTAGAAAGACAAAGAAATTGCCCCTTAAAAATTTGTACGCCAGAACTCTCCTAAATTTTATAGTTTACGTCTTTTGTTATTCAAATAGTGTGCATTCCGTTTCCAAAACTAATCATCTACTGTTTTATTTCCATTCTCGTTCATCAGAAACGTAAAACAATTCCGGGTTCTGTAAAAACTCGGGAAGTTATTTCTCGGTTTTGCATTCCTTCTTTGTAAATTGACGATATTGTTGACGGCCCAGTCGAGCAACTAGCTGAAGAGCAATGGCGAGCGAAGAGAGTTCACCTTCCCTCTCTCACCACCACCGCCGTTCTATCAAATCATCAGGTTTCTCTTCTCTCTCTGTCATGGACCTGAGTTTTTATGCACCGGTGAAAAGAAATATCTTTTCTTTTTGTAGTGAGTAATAGTGCGGCCGATAAGAGGAGGCAACAAGCTATATCAATTGGAAAAGATAGAAGAGAGGCCTTGATTCGAGCCAAGCGTTTGTGTCGTGATTCCATTTTTGACAAAAATGAGACCCAAAAGGACTCTTCGGAGGGTGAAATGGTCATCGATGAAGATAAATCAGTACTCGATTCAAAAACAGTTCAAACTGTCAAGGATTTGAAGTCCGCTTTGTCATACCAGTATGTGATCCTTTATTTGGTACCAACTAATTCACTAAATTCACTAAATTTACGGTGAATTTATCCTTTATTTTCTGATGTAATTATTCCTTGTTAAGAGGAAAAGATGCTGCACAAAAGACAATGGATATACTTCACGTATTAAGAAAGTTATTATCTCAATCTGAAGTGCCTCCAATCGAACCTGCAATTCAAGCTGGGGCCGTACCAGTACTGGTACAGTGCCTCTCGTTCGGCTCCCCAGATGAACAGGTACACAATAAATTCATTTAAAATGGTAAAAGAAATGAATTTGTTGATTTTTGAAAGTTTATAATCAATGTAGTTACTCGAGGCAGCATGGTGTCTTACAAATATAGCTACTGGTGGTACCGATGAGACAAAGTCTTTAGTACCTGCTCTCCCTTTGCTTATTGCTCACCTTGGAGGTAATTTCATACGCGCCCCTTCAAAAAAACCGAATATCAAATTTACCCTTCCAAAACTGGAAAAATATAATATTTCTCTCTTCGAAAGATGAAAATATCAAATATACTCTCTCAAATATCAAATATTTGATGCTCCCCTTAGATATATCATGTTTATACATAATTTCATATATACCCTTCCAAAGCTTAGGGTGTTCAAAGGGTTCGGTTTATTCAGGAACCTAACTCAAACGGTCAAATTTGGTTTAATCAGTTAGGGTTTTCAGTTTATTTGGCTCAGTTGAAAATTTGGAATGTTCGGTTCGGTTTTTATTTTCGGAAAACTGGGCAAACCGATCCGACTGAATTATGTCCAATTTTTTTTTCCGGTATGTTAAATTGAAATTTTTAAATTTGAAATGATCATGTTATAAATAATATTATTTATATTTTTATATGATTTATTTATATTTTTTTTGTTAAAAATAAAATATGAATTTTATTAATGATAAAACTTTTATATTAATATTACGAAGTTTCTTATTCGGTTCGGTTTAGTCTAATTCAGTTCGGTTTGAACTGAACCGAGCTAACAAACACATAAAGCTCAAAGTTCCAAGTTTACCATTCTGAAAATGCAAATCACAAATTCACCCTTTCAAAACAGCAAATTTCAAATTTATCGTACTAAAACTCAAAAAGCAACCCTTCCAAAAACTCAAAATTCAAAATAACAAATCCACCTTCGCAGACACAAATGAATACGAACAAATCAATTATTATCTTTCAAAAAATTTCGTTGTCAGATATGTCAAATTTTATGTCTTGGAAAGGTACAATAGATAATTTGATTTTATGCTAACAAAATCAACTTCATATTAATAATATATTTCTTAAAAAAATGTTTAGAGAAGAGTTCTACACACGTGGCCGAGCAGTGCGCGTGGGCATTGGGGAACGTAGCAGGTGAAGATTCGGAGCTCCGAAGCATTTTGCTCTCGCAAGGAGCCTTGTTACCTCTTTTCAGACTTTTTTTGCTCTCCAGCAAGGCATCCCAATCTGCTACACGAACGGCCGCATGGGCTTTGTCTAATCTAATCAAGGTATATTTATTCATAGGTTTTTTTTGTTTGAACGAGAAGTACCAAAAACTTGGTTGTTAACTGCAAAAATTCAAAATGCAGGGTTCTTTTTTAATATTTCCCTTTATGTTGATTAGGGGCCTGATCCAAGGGGGGCAAATGAGCTAGTAAAGATCGAAGGAGCGCTCGATACTCTCATTGATCACCTCAAAACAGCGTAATTTTCATTTATTTATTTCGTTCATTAGTTTTACATTATTAATATTTAGGGGCTTTTTGGGTATTTTTGCAGGGATGATGAGCTGGCGACTGAGGTGGCATGGGTGGTTGTGTACCTATCAGCACTTTCAGATAAGGCAATTCGTACTTTAACGAAACACGATATTGTACCAGTTTTGGTCTCTCGATTTGTCGCTTCAGATAATCTTCAACTCCTAATTCCAGTATTATACCTATTTTCATTTTCTCCCCTATAAATGTTGCTAATTTTACAAATATACCCCTGGAGAGAGTCAAGCAATTTTTCAAAAATACCCTGAATAATATGATTTTAATTCAGGTGTTAAGGAGTCTTGGTAATCTTATAGCTGGCAATGCTTATGTTACTGAATCGATTTTGACTATTGGAAATACTGTCACATGTTAGTTTTTTTTTTTTTAGTTTTTTAATTTATTAAGAAATATCGATGTTTTTTTTTGTTTGATTGAGTATTTAAGATATTGTTTTGTTTGGTTCCTACAGCTCAGCTCCTTTTGGGTCTAATAAAGTGCTTGAAAAGCGATCATAGGGTTCTTAAAAAGGTAATTAATGGACTAATTAATCCATGCGATGCACAAAATGGTATATTATTATTTTTTTATGTTTAATTTTGAGAGAGAAAATTTCAGGAGGCATTGTGGGTTTTATCAAACATTGCTGTTGGGAGTGTAGACCACAAAGCGTTGATCTTCTCCAGTGAGGCTGTTCCTCTCCTTTTAGATCTCCTCTCCAGTGCTCCATTTGAGATGAGGAGAGAGGCAGCGTACACACTCGGCAATATTTGCGTGTCTGATAAGTCTGATGTAATAACCAATCATCTTGTGCCACTTGTCCAATCCGGGTGCCTTTCTGGTTTCGTCAATCTTGTCAGATCCGCGGATTTAGAAAGCGCGAAAATTGGGCTTCAATTTTTAGAATTGGTACATATTCTTTTTTTGTTTTGTTTCCGTTAATTTTTTTAAAATACAAAGTTAAAAATTTACGTGTTTGTCGAAATTTAGGTGATGAGAGGATATCCAAATGGAGAGGGACCGAGACTCGTAGAGAGAGAAGATGGTATTGATGCAATGGAGAGGTTCCAATTCCACGAAAATGCAGAGATGAGAATTATGGCCAATTCCTTAGTTGATAAGTACTTTGGTGTAGATTACGGTGTAGAATAATTGTATTTTCATTTTGTTTTTTTTTTCTTAAATACACTTGGTAATATAATCTATGTACTCGAAACTTGCGTGTCGCAGATACTTCTGATGTTGGAGGATCCATGAATATGATACGTCATGAAATATGTGTCAGATATGTCGTGTAAAATATCTAATTATTTTAATATTTAATTTTGATAAATATAGATATGATATGTCAAGATGTTTCATGAATACTTCAAGGATGCGTATATTTTTTTTGCAATACGTGTCGGATATGTCGCATAAATTTCTAATTTTGACGATTCCTGATATGATCGCCAAGATATCGTAATTATACTTTTTAGGATACTGATATAATACTTAACTTTGAGGATACAAATATTTTCTGCAGTACCTGTCGGTGGTGCATCACGAAGTGTCAAATTAATTTAATATTTATTTTTTGACGAATCCATATATGATACGTCTAGACAATTCCAAAATACTTCGTATATATTTATTTTATTTCCGATTCCGACCATTATACGTTTAGGCTCCTGATACAAGTCCATACAAGTATCAGCATGATTGTGGAATAATTCTAAAATATTAAATTCTGGAAGAATACTCGTGAAATAGTTTTAGAATACTTACACAAATATTATGCATATTCAGGGTTGGTCCGTGCACAAGCCCAACAAAACCACGAGCCAAGACGCCATTACACCATTTGAGTTGGGGACATCAATTTAAAATTTAACAAGCCTAAAATACCAAAATAATAATAAATGTGTAATATCCATGTTTATGTGCATATGCATACGTTAAAAATAACCCTAATTTTATGCTAAAAAAACATAGCATCTAAGAAGACACCTCTGAATACCACGAGTAACGGGTCGAAAGGACGGGTCTCTTTGTGTATACAATAAAGCAACTTACTTGAAACAAGGAAAACACATATATATTAGAAAAGAAAAAATGCGAAAAAGCATTTCCATTATAAGAAATTATAAGGCGTACCTCTAACAAAATTACCCCCAATTCGGTGTTGAGAAAGAATTGAACAAAATCAATGAGTACGAATCACCACGTCATCATTCCTAACTGGATGATTTCTCCAAGACACCCTGAAAAACATTTGGTTTTTTCTGGAACGTTTTTCTGACGCGCGTCAAAGGCGATATTTTGTATAAAACCCAATGCGGTCCATTGCAGGATTCACCATTGTAGCCTCATAATATAAAGATGAAAGTATCGTAGAGAGTGTTAAAGTTTTAAAAATATCACATATTCCGATTTTCGGGGGAAGATTAGTATTAATCAAAGCAACGCTAAATGCTATTCCGATTTTCTTGATGCAAGCCATGAGACTACCGAAGTGGGTGCAACAAAAAATAACCAAACTAGTTCGAGCGTTCTTTTGGTCGGGAAGTGACATAAACAAGGGAGGTAAAAGCCTAATCAAATGGTCAACCATTTGTCTACCTAAGATAAATGGAGGGCTAGGGATCCCGGACCTTGATACACTCAACACGGCCTTGCTTCTCAAGTTTCTATGGAAACTCGACCACGGCGATAACAACCTATGGGCTCATCATATGGGAATCCTACACGGGGTTAACGGATCAGGGGATTTAGAAAATCTACCTCCATCACATAGATCAAACCTGGTCAAAGAGCTGATCAGGTTGCTGCCCATATACCAAGCCTCAATAACCATTGATGAAAGCACAGGAGGAAAAATATGGAGATGGAGGAAGGATGGATTTTTCTCGACGAAATCAGCACTGACATTTCTGGCGAATCCGGGAATTAAAAACCGATGGCAAAAAATGATTTGGTCAGCGAGGGCTCCTCTCAAGGTACGGTTCTTTGTATGGCTTACGATGCATAGGAAAATAAATACGGCGGATCTTCTGGCGAAGAAAGGGTGGCCCCACATCCAGCAATGTGCCCTCTGCTCAGAGGCAGAAGAAACTCGGGACCACCTACTCGTGGGATGCACCTTCACCCGGGCCATTTGGAACGAAATCATACGTATCGCAGCTCCCGATACGACGTGCCCCTTAATGGGAGACCCCTTCGAAGCATGGAGACTCTCCAGGTCGGAGCTGGACAAGAAGGACAGGGGAAAATGGGACTCTCTCGTAATGGCGGTATGGTGGAACACATGGAAGGAAAAAAACATGCGAATTTTCCAACGAAAAGGAAGGGGAACCACGCCGATAGCCCTAAAAGCCGTCGAAGAAGCCATAATGTGGCAGAAGATCAACCAACAGAGTTGAACGGGACCGTTTTTTTGTAGGGCTTGATAAGCCTAAAACGGGAAGCCCCCACACTTGTAAATAAAACTTTTAGCTTTTATAAAAAACAGAAAAGCATAAGCTTTTCTTTCAAAAAAAAAAAATATCACATATACCCCTAAAAACATGATAAGTGTGCTTACTTGCAAATATGCGAGGTAGGCATCTACAATTTCCTCGGCGCTTCTGTTATAATTAGATCAATTAAGTTAAATTAGATTAAATTATTTGGGAAAAAAACATTAATTCGTTCTAGAGAGAGAGAGAGAGCCTCTTTGCTGCTTTATGAGAGGAGAGTTCATATTCAGTTTACCCGTAATAATGATATATAAATTGATTCTTCATTTACAAATAATCATAAAATTGCCTAGGTGGCCATAGAACCTCATCTATAACTCTCCACTACAACTTCAATTAAACATAATAATTAATTAGGAATTTCTGAAAAAAAGAGGGGATTTTTGCAAGTTTCCCCAAGAGTTTGGCTGTGAGTTTCAATTTCAAATGAATAGTTAAGGACTACGGAGAGAGTCAAAAAGGGATGATCGTCTCAGAACTTTTATGAAATCAAATATATCCTTAAATAGATATAATGCAAAACAATGGGTCTTTTTTTTAACTTTTCACGTTTTTTATCTTTTTACCGTTGGATCTTCTTTTTTACTGAGTAAACAGAGCCGTTCGATTATAGTCAGATATATATTTCACACAAGGCAGTTCCCAGTTCAAGTTAAATCCTATGATGTCTGTGTCAAATTAGCTTTTTTTCTCTGTTATCTGGACTGAAAAATTAAAATTTAACCAATGTAAATTTGTGCAATTCCTCGCAATTGAAAGATGGAATTGAATCTCCAATCTGAATTATCTCTAATTCCTCAACACAAAACTTGAATTAGCAAGCTTAATGCGCTTTAAATTGATAGATATATATCTCATTCCCACTTCAACTCCAAGTTGACCTTTATTACCAATCCAAATGAACTGAACAATGAAAAGAAAAATCAAACCAGGAGCAAATAAAATCTAGAAAGGGAGCTGCAAATTTGTGCTTGAGCTAGAAAGAGGTCTGTTTTAACAATTACATTTCGAACCAAAAACAGATGAAATTAATAAAAGAGTTCGAAGAAGTAGAAATAGCAAAAAAATACGATCAAACAGCAAAGATTTAAGAGCTAAAACAGAACAAATAATCAAATAGAAATTGATGAGAACCAATAGGAAGGTTGCAGCAAAAAAAAAACCTAAAAAAATTTGGACCATTTCTCGATTTGTGCGTGTCATCCTTGCGCAGGGGCCATGCTAATCTTCTCTGTATCGTTCCAATTTTAACGGATGTCCCCGAAGGGACAATGTTCCTTCTTACCTATGGATATATAAAGAGATATCATACAATGAAATATTAACTGTGGGACTAAATGGAAGTATTGTCCGGTTGTAAGGCAGCTTTTGACTGTGTTATCGTTCGGCCCAAAGTAAAAGAGGGCCTAAAAGAAAAGATTTGGTTTCCTGGATCTTAATGTTATCGTTCGGCTAATAAATTTCAAAAAAATCTTTTAATGAAGGATTTTCAAAATACTTGAAATTGTTAAGGGGCTAGTATGACTTTTAGTATGCCCATTCAAAATTACAAATTACAAAATTAATCCAGAAATTAGTGAAGTTAATTGTCTAAAAGTCACTGACCCAATAATTACAATTCAGAAACAAAGCAAAACAACAAAATACAGAATTTTTTTAAAATTCAGAATTTAACCCCCAAATCCGTACATGGCAGTCACGGGTTTCCTCCTGGCATACTCCGTGTACGTCACCGCATCTCTAATCACATTCTCCAAAAAGATCTCCGTGTTTCCCTTACGAACTTCAATCGTCGAATTGCTGGCTTGGTGATTCCCTTATGAACTTCAATTCCGAAAATTATCACCAAACATGCCTTGAATGTGATATACACGTGATTCCCGATGCGGGCTATAATGTCAACATAGCGTCACACTTTAATAAATTACGATATTACGATATTACGTTATAGTGATAATTTTCGTTATTACGTTTTATAGAGACGCAATTTAATTGACTGATATTTTTTTATTTGTATTTTTACGAGAAGTATTATTTTTTACAACACGAGTAGCGGATAAAACTTGGATTAAGACACTCACCGGGTCGATCCTGTGCATATTCGTGGGATACTTCTAAAATATTTTTTTATTTTAATTGTGAGGTACGTATATAAATATTTTAATTTTAATTGCGAGGTAAGTAACTATCTGATACGTATATAAATATTTTAATTTTAATTGTGAGGTAAGTAACTATCTTACATTAATATTTTTAGTAGGTCACTTTATTTATATGTGATGCGATGCTATGAGTTGGTCATTTGTTATCTATTTAGTTAATTTATTATTATTATTATTATATAAAAATATAAAAAAAACTATACAATTATATTTGTATTTTAAATTTTCTGAAAATTGCCATATCTCAAATGCTTACCATAATACAATCCAATACTGTTAAGAATGTTTTATCTATTCCAAACCAATGGACACATCCAGCTGAATAAAACTGGAGGGAAAGAAATCAAAGAGTCAATGCCCTAAGGCGGCTCAAAGGAAACTACTCTTTAGACTTGGTCTACCGTTAATATATACACCACTAACTAAATTATAACCGGACTCCGTCTCATCGTAACACTGAGGGTCCAGTCGCCGGCTGGTTATGGTGTATTAGACCGGGTTTATAAAAAATCTATTCCAATTTTACCCCTGGTTCGTTTATAAATAAGACCCCAACCCCCTCTAGCCGAGCCTTTCTTTAGAGGAACCTTGTCTCTGCGTCTCGGGTGGATCTCGACGATTTCTCAGATCTGTCCGATTTTCGGTCTTTTTTGAGTGATTCTTCTTACTAAACCTGAGCACAGTACTAATCGAAGAAAAGCCCTAAGAAATTTCTCGGTTTAAGCTTGAATTTGGAGTAGTAATTGTAACCCTAGTTCCTGTTTTTTGCTGCTTCTGAGTGTAATTTCTTGCTGTTTTGCTCAGAAGAAGGAATTGGAGGAGAATAGTAGTAGTGAAGTTTGTGATTTAGTGCTGGGAGTTGAAATAGTAATAAGAAAAGCGTGGGTGGAGGAATTGGAGTTGGGAAACCATGGATGCACGGTTTCCGTTCTCTCCGGCCGAGGTGGCCAAGGTTCAAATGGTTCAGTTTGGCGTTATCAGCCCGGATGAGATTGTAATTCTTTCTCTCTCCCTTTAATTAGGGTTTTATTTGGGTTGTTTTTGTTTCTCAGCACTTTTGAACGGAATAAATTGCGAAATTAAAATCAGGGAGAAAGAAGTGGAATGCATAATCATTTGATTCTTACTTCTTACTCCCTTTGAATTCGGAAATTCGGCATTTAAGTGAAATTTTATCGAGTTTATTTCATTCGGGGAACATAAGTTTGAATTTCAGTTTAATTCTGATGATTAAGGATGAGCCTGAAGTTGTGATTTCTAAACACAGTTTAAACACATTGAGAAATTTTTAAAGAACTTGGTACTTTACTGACAATTACTCGTACTTGATAAAGTGCCAATCTTAATTAAAATGAGTTCCTGTAGTATGAAATATGAAATCGCTATGAAAAATCACGAAGCCACTTAACTCTATCTTTATAATCAATTAAATAACATAATTGACCTTCTCTAATCTTAAAACAAATTCTTCCTTTTTCTCAGAGACAAATGTCTGTAGTGCAAATAGAGCACAGCGAGACAATGGAGAGAGGCAAGCCAAAACCAGGAGGTTTGAGTGACCCTCGACTCGGCACCATTGATAGGAAGATGAAGTGTGAAACTTGCACTGCTAATATGGCCGAGTGTCCAGGGCATTTTGGTCATTTAGAACTCGCTAAACCCATGTTCCACATTGGGTTTTTAAAGACTGTTCTTTCAATTATGCGCTGTGTCTGCTTCAACTGCTCCAAGATTCTAGCAGATGAGGTTTGTAATCAGTATTATCTTCTTTTATTTTAATGAACTCAATGTAATGAATACTCCATTCATCCAGGACGATGCGAGATTCAAGCAAGCCCTAAAAATTCGAAACCCTAAAAATCGATTGAAGCGCATATACGATGCGTGCAAGAGCAAGAAGAGATGCGCTGGAGGCGAGGATGTTGACTCGAAAGATATAGATCTCGAAGAGCCAATCAAAAAGAAGAGAGACGGGTGTGGGGCCCAGCAACCCAACATAACCGTCGACGGAATGAAGATGGTCGCGGAATTCAAGGCAAACAAGAAGAAAGCTGACGAGAATGAGCAGCTTCCCGAACCTTCTGAGCGCAAACAAATCCTCTCTGCCGAAAGGGTATTTTTGAAATTCTTTTCTTTTCTTTCATCATGAGCAGCTAACCAACTGTATTTCTTCTGGTGTAGGTCCTTAGCGTGCTTAAGAGAATAAGCGATGAGGATTGCTTGTTATTGGGTTTGAACCCAAAATACGCCCGACCCGATTGGATGATACTCCAAGTTCTACCGATCCCTCCTCCACCTGTGCGTCCTTCAGTCATGATGGATACTTCTGCTAGAAGTGAGGTAAATAAAAATTCTCATACCATTGAACTTTGATTTGTTATATTTGAATATATCACATCGAATAATATTCGTAAATTGGGGAAACAGGATGATCTGACGCATCAGCTTGCTATGATAATAAGACACAACGAGAACTTGAGAAAGCAAGAGAGGAACGGTGCACCGGCTCATATCATAACTGAATTTGCCCAATTGCTACAGTTCCACATTGCCACGTATTTCGATAATGAGCTACCTGGTCAACCTAGGGTTAGTAAATAGTAACTTAGTATACTACTAGCCTATCAGTATCGAATGATAAAATCTCAGAAAAATCGAATAATTCGTTTTTTATTTAGGCTACGCAAAGATCGGGTAGGCCGATTAAATCGATATGCAGCAGGCTAAAAGCCAAAGAAGGCCGAATCAGAGGCAATTTAATGGGAAAACGTGTTGATTTCTCGGCACGTACCGTAATCACGCCAGACCCAACAATCAACATCGATGAATTGGGTGTCCCTTGGAGTATTGCTCTCAACTTGACCTACCCTGAAACCGTGACTCCTTATAATATAGAGAGACTCAAGGAATTGGTCGAGTACGGTCCCCACCCGCCACCTGGCAAGACGGGAGCAAAGTATATTATAAGGGAAGATGGCCAGAGGCTCGATTTAAGATACTTGAAGAAGAGCAGTGACCAGCATTTGGAACTCGGTTACAAGGTAATTTTTAAATAATACATGATTAATACAATTGACTCGTACTAATCTCTAATTTCCACATCTATTTTAACTAGGTGGAAAGACACTTAAATGATGGAGACTTTGTCCTATTCAATCGGCAACCCAGTCTTCACAAAATGTCCATAATGGGTCACCGAATCAAAATCATGCCGTACTCCACCTTCCGTTTAAACCTCTCGGTCACGTCACCATACAATGCAGATTTTGACGGAGATGAGATGAACATGCACGTACCCCAATCCTTCGAGACCCGTGCCGAAGTGTTGGAACTCATGATGGTGCCCAAGTGCATTGTTTCTCCTCAGGCGAATCGACCCGTTATGGGTATCGTGCAGGACTCTCTTTTGGGGTGTAGGAAAGTCACCAAGAGAGACACCTTCATTGAAAAGGTATTTCGTTATTTGCAAAAAAAACCTGCTTTGTCCTCGAATGTTCTAAATATTTGTTTTTGTACAGGATGTGTTCATGAATATTCTGATGTGGTGGGAGGATTTTGACGGAAAGGTCCCTGCACCGGCCATACTGAAACCGCGGCCTCTCTGGACTGGGAAGCAAGTATTCAACCTCATCATCCCGAAACAAATCAACTTGTTGAGAATGTCAGCATGGCATGCAGAGTCCGAGACTGGGTTCATTACTCCGGGTGATACCCTCGTGCGTATCGAGAAGGGCGAGCTCCTTTCGGGGACACTTTGCAAAAAAACCCTCGGTACAGGGACTGGAAGTTTAATCCATGTTATTTGGTATGTATGTAAAATGGCATAAAAATATAAAAAATATTACATTATTAATGTTCTTTTGGTACAGGGAAGAGGTGGGGCCGGATTCTGCAAGGAAATTCTTGGGCCACACTCAATGGCTGGTGAACTACTGGCTTCTACAACAAGGGTTCAGTATCGGTATCGGTGACACTATTGCCGATGCAGCAACAATGGAGAAGATTAACGAAACAATTTCGAAGGCTAAGAACGATGTCAAGGACTTGATCAAACAAGCCCACGAAAAGATGCTCGAGCCCGAGCCTGGTCGTACCATGATGGAATCTTTCGAAAATAGGGTCAATCAGGTGAGCTTAGTTTCAAGTATCCTTTTTTTTCCGTCTTTTATGATATTAACACGAGATTGTTCTCTTTCTCGTCTCTTATCAGGTGTTGAACAAGGCTCGTGATGACGCAGGTAGCAGTGCCCAAAACTCACTATCAGAAAGCAACAATCTAAAAGCCATGGTTACGGCCGGTTCGAAAGGTTCATTCATCAATATATCCCAAATGACTGCTTGTGTGGGCCAACAAAATGTGGAAGGCAAACGAATCCCATTCGGTTTCATCGGCCGAACTCTCCCTCACTTCACAAAGGACGATTACGGTCCCGAGTCTCGTGGTTTCGTCGAGAATTCTTATTTGCGAGGCTTGACTCCTCAAGAGTTCTTTTTCCACGCTATGGGAGGTCGAGAGGGGTTGATCGATACTGCTGTCAAGACCTCCGAAACTGGGTATATTCAAAGGAGGTTGGTTAAGGCCATGGAGGATATTATGGTCAAGTATGATGGCACCGTGAGAAATTCTTTGGGTGACGTGATTCAGTTTTTGTACGGAGAGGATGGTATGGATGCGGTTTGGATCGAGTCTCAAAAATTGGACTCATTAAAGATGAAGAAAAATGATTTTGTTAAGGTGTTCAAGTATGAGATCGAGGACGAGGATTGGCACCCGAATTACATGCTTCCTGAACACGTGGAGGATTTAAAGTCCATTCGCGAGTTCAGAAACGTGTTCGATGCAGAGTTAACGAAGCTGGAGGCGGATCGATACCAGCTCGGTACCGAAATTACCACAACCGGTGATAATACCTGGCCAATGCCGGTTAATTTGAAGCGTCTTATTTGGAACGCTCAAAAGACGTTTAAGGTTGATATGAGGAGGGTTTCTGATATGCACCCTATGGAGATTGTCGAGGCGATTGATAAGCTCCAAGAGAGGTTGAAAGTGGTGCCTGGTGATGACCCGATGAGTATTGAGGCGCAAAAGAATGCGACTTTGTTCTTTAATATCTTGTTGAGAAGCACGTTCGCGAGTAAACGGGTCTTGAAGGAGTATCGATTGACTCGAGAGGCATTTGAGTGGTTGATTGGGGAAATCGAATCGAGATTCTTGCAATCTCAGGTCGCGCCAGGCGAGATGATTGGTTGTGTGGCTGCACAGTCAATTGGAGAACCGGCTACTCAAATGACTCTGAACACATTTCACTATGCTGGTGTGAGTGCTAAGAATGTGACACTTGGTGTCCCTCGGCTTCGCGAAATTATCAACGTGGCCAAAAAGATCAAAACCCCCTCATTGTCGGTGTTTCTAAAACCCGAGGTGAATAAGAAGAAAGAGCTTGCTAAGAACGTGCAATGCGCGTTGGAGTATACTACTCTACGTAGTGTGACTCATGCGACTGAGATTTGGTACGACCCGGACCCGTTAGGCACGATTATCGAGGAGGATGTGGACTTTGTACGATCGTACTACGAGATGCCCGATGAAGATATTGCACCCGAGAAGATCTCCCCTTGGTTGCTGCGTATCGAGCTCAATCGCGAAATGATGGTTGATAAGAAGCTTAGCATGGCTGATATTGCCGAGAAGATCAACCATGAGTTCGACGATGATCTCACGTGCATATTCAATGATGATAACGCAGATAAGCTTATCCTGCGAATAAGAATCATGAACGACGAGGCACCCAAGGGGGAATTAACCGACGAATCGGCCGAAGATGATGTATTCTTGAAAAAGATTGAAGGCAACATGCTTACCGAAATGGCTCTTAGAGGCATTCCTGACATTAACAAGGTCTTTATTAAATCGGGTAAAATAAACCGGTTCGATAAAGACGATGGGTTCAAACCACACGAAGAATGGATGCTCGATACTGAAGGAGTCAATCTCTTAGCGGTCATGTGTCACGATGACGTGGACCCGACCCGTACAACTAGCAATCACTTAATCGAAGTCATTGAAGTGTTAGGCATTGAAGCTGTACGGCGAGCCTTGCTAGATGAATTAAGAGTGGTCATCTCCTTTGACGGATCGTACGTCAATTACCGCCACTTGGCTATTCTGTGCGACACGATGACTTATCGAGGCCATTTAATGGCCATTACTCGTCACGGAATAAACCGAAACGACACGGGACCGCTCATGAGATGCTCCTTTGAAGAAACCGTCGATATTTTACTCGATGCAGCCGTGTATGCCGAACCGGACCGTCTACGTGGCGTGACCGAAAACATCATGCTCGGACAACTCGCACCAATCGGTACTGGCGGGTGCTCTCTGTACCTCAATGATAAAATGCTCCAACAAGCAATTGAATTACATTTGCCGAGCTATGTGGATGGATTGGACTATGGCATGACTCCGTCTAGGTCGCCTATAACCGGTACGCCGTACCACGAAGGGATGATGTCACCGAGTTATTTGCTCAGTCCAAATATTCGTTCCTCTCCAATCTCGGATGCTCAATTTTCGCCTTATGTGGGTGGAATGGCCTTTTCGCCAGGTGCTTCACCGGGTTATAGTCCGAGTTCGCCGGGTTATTCCCCGAGTTCTCCTGGTTATTCCCCGACTTCTCCTGGTTATTCTCCGACTTCGCCGGGTTATTCACCGACTTCACCAGGTTATTCTCCAACCAGCCCGAGTTATTCCCCGAGTTCCCCTGGTTATTCTCCTACAAGCCCGGCTTATTCTCCTACCAGTCCGTCTTATTCCCCCACTTCCCCTTCTTATTCCCCAACATCACCATCTTATTCCCCAACTTCACCTTCATATTCCCCCACTTCCCCTTCTTATTCCCCTACGTCTCCTTCGTACAGCCCTACCTCCCCCGCATACAGCCCCACATCTCCGGCGTACTCCCCAACATCCCCATCTTATTCCCCAACCTCTCCTTCTTATTCCCCAACTTCCCCGTCTTATTCCCCTACATCTCCATCTTATTCCCCCACTTCACCTTCTTATTCCCCCACTTCTCCTTCTTATTCCCCCACTTCCCCTACCTACAGCCCCACGTCTCCTACTTACAGCCCTACTTCGCCGGCTTATAGTCCTACTTCACCGGGTTATAGCCCCACTTCCCCTAGTTATAACCCTCCTTCACTCGCTTATTCGCCTACAAGCCCAAGAATGTCTCCTAATTATAGGTACGCATTTATACTTGTTTTCGTTTCTTTTTTTAGAATTTTAGGGTTTAATATGTAATTTTTTTTCTGTACAGCCCAACTTCACCGACATATTCTCCTACATCGCCATCTTACAGCCCAACCAGGTATCAATCCCTATTTGCTCATGTTTTAATTTTCTGTACATTTTTTACCTTTTTTTATCTGATTTGTGGTTTAATATTTTTCTGTGTAGCCCTTACAATGCGGGCGGTTCGAACCCAGACTACAGCCCAACTTCTCCGCAATACAGGTAACAAAAGTTTATATTATACAATTGTGCCTATTTTTTACTTGCTGATTTGATTTTGTGTGATTTTAGTCCAAGTGCGAGTTATTCACCCACTGCACCGGGATATTCGCCGCAATCGAGTCAATTCTCTCCTCAAACCAACAAGGATGACGACGAACCCGCCCAGTAATGCCACGTCAGCATGTCACAAGTGTTTGCAGCGAATATTTATGTAACTTAGCGTGTACTGTTTGCTTTTTTGCTTGAGGCTTGCTTTCATGTTTATAAGAAGGTACTTTCGAAACCTTCTATTTAGGAACGATCTCTCTTTTGTATAATAAGGATGTGATTTTTCAATGAGGATTGGTTGGGTTGGACTTTCGAATTAACGAGGACTAAACTTTTTTCGTATTTATCTAACCATCTTAGTTACTAATTTTAAATATTCTTGGCAGTTTTTAATGGTGAATGATAATGTCTCGTAAAACCCTCCTATCTTTTTTGGGACAAGTAAAATGTCCAACTCTTTTGACTATTTCTCTAGCATTATATGCGATGTATTAAGATATGATTATATAATCTAGGAAAATTCTTCAAAAACCCTCCTATCTTTTTTGGGTTTTCTCAAAACCCCCCTAACTTCTAACTTTTAGATTATTAGAAATTCTCACTATAAATTGAGTTTAATTCTTCAAAAAATCCCTATTAGTGTTATTTTTCATTTTTCATCCAAATTATTTTTTTTTGGACCAAAATACCTTCACAATTTATTTTATAATTGAAATTATTCTATAAAATAATCAATAAATAATATTTTATAATACAATATTTCAATAATATTTTATATGATGATATTTATTATACTATCCTATAATTTATTATCTGATTTTTATTTAAAATTATTTCATGTAAAAACTGAAAATATAATGTGAAATAGTTTTTATTTAATAAAATAATATTTTATATATATTATAAATAATAAAATAAAATAGTGAGTTGTAAAATATTATTGTAAATTATTTTTAATTATAATAACGTGAAATATTTATCATGAAATACTTAATTTATTTATGTATTTATTAATTTATATTGATTAAAAAAATTATTAAAAAAAAAATTAAGAAGGATATTTTGGTCCAAAAAAATGAAAATTGCATGGAATGTTAAAGTTAACCTTTTTGCATGGTGTTTTTTAAGAATCAAATTCAATTTATAAGGGTTTTTCCAAGTAAACAAAAAGTTGGGGGGTTTGAGAAATCCCAAAAAAATTATGGAGTTTTCGAAGAATTCTCCTATAATCTAGTATAATATTTATGAATGAGAAACATGTCATGATTTTAAAATAACTAGAATGCTTCTTGTGACTTTATACTTCATCCATCTGTTTGACGATTGGTGCTTTTGGTATTTGTTTGTTTGCATTGAAAACAAACTTGAAATTATGTAGTTTTACTTGTATTATTCCAAAATAAATCTTAAATATTAAAATTGACACGCAAGAGGATTTTTGTTCGAAAGTATAAAATAGAATGGTTTCATACCTATCCAATCATACATAGCGTTTAAAGTCAATTGAAAGGGAATTAGTTCAAAGTATGATCTCACAAATCAGAAGCTCAGTAGCACAAGGCATCAATAAACAAAGGAAGTTTCTTTACATGCCCCTAGTTTTGGTTCCAAATTTTCTCGTGTTCAGAATTTTTTATAATAAAAGATTAAATAATACTAGAGAAAATATGAAAGCATAATATTTTGATACAAAAAGCCTGCACCTAAACACTCCATGCATCATCACCTGATAAGGTGAGCTGTCAATTCTTATTAGTTTTAGTTTCTTACTGCAACTTCTCTACTAGACTTCTAGGATTTTTTGGAAGATAATTTACAAAAAGGTCCCTACTAGTTATGCAAAATTGTAAAAATGCCCCTCTCATATGGAAAGTTTAGTAATTTCCTTTTTTAGGAAATATGTTCAACTTCAACCCATCTGAATTAACATTTTCACTTCAACTAATAAACTCTTATTAGGAAAACAACATTTGTTTTTTTAAGAAAATGAGAACTAGAAGTTAATTTGTATTGGACTACAACCAATATTGTAAAACACACCCAAGGACGGAACTAGGGGGGCTAGTGGGGGCTTAAGCCCCCCCCCCCCCCCCATGAAGGAACTAGGGGGGCTAGTGGGGGCTTAAGCCCCCCCCCCCCCCCCCATGAAATTACACACGAATGTATATATAGAGAAATTATATATGTTATTATAATTTATAGGTTAAAAATTGTATTGAATTACTCGTTCTCGGCCTCTCCGGCCCCCCCTATTATTCCGTCCTGGTTCCGTCCCTGAACACAACCCTTTGAATCTTTCAAAATAAATGGTTTTGTTTCGTAAATTTGTCTAACTATCATAGTGAGGAAAATTACATGTGAAACCTTGTTTTTATTAAATAAATAGATCAAGGTGGTTTTGGTGAAAATGACATGGCAACTCAAACATGAAAGCCAGCATTTATTCAAAAGGTATTTGTCTTTAGCTATGTTACGCGGATACTCCAAAAACGCCGAAGTATCCTGAGGATACGGGTATCCGATACGGATACGGGTGCGATACGGCACGTATCGGATACGCCACGTGGAGTATCCGAATTTTTTAATATTTTTTTTTTCCGGATACGGCAGGATACGGCAGGATACGGCTGGGATACGTTTAGGATACGGCTGGGATACGTTTAGGATACGGCTGGGATACTCCATTTAGAATACTTCGGCCCAATATATGTTTTGGCCCATAATATTTTTAAATAATTTGTATATGATACTTCTAGGATACTTTTAGGATACTTCTAAAACTAGTTTTAGGATACTTCTAAAATAATTTAAGATAATTTTATGATACTTGTATTGTTATGTTGATTTTTTTTATTGTCATGATATTTAATTTAAAAATATTATTTAATTTATTATTTATTTATTTATTATATATAATATAAATATATTAAAATAATAACTATATAGCCGTATCCGTATCCGTGATTTTTCAAAAATTGCCGTATCGCCGTATCCGTATCGTATCGGATACGATACCCGTACCCGTATCCGTGCAACATAGGTCTTTAGCAATTGGAAAACAAGACTAGATTATAGGATGGATTCTCCGTGATCCTATGAAAATTGAGATTTGAGAAGTCCAACATTTTGGTAGAAAAGTATATAAGACAAAAATATATGAATTTTCAGCCCTCCACTCCAAGAAACTGCGAAAGAATAAGTTTCTTTCACGTATAAAAGCATTTAATATATTATATGGTTTTGGTTTAAAGAAAATAATTTGGGTTGAAAAAATTGGATGGTTGACTAATTATTTGTTTAGCCCCCTTCAATTATCCACTTTGTTATCCTATCATCTCTCTTTATTTAATTAAGTAATGATACATTGCACCAAGAAAAGCATCATGCGAGTACAGATATGCTAATGTGGTTGACAATGTTTTCATTTTTTTTGTATTATTTTATGAGAAGAACTGAAATATATGTTAACGTGTCATAATACTCATATAGACGGCGTGCTTGTTTTACGAATAATCCAGGACGGATTTCGCATAAATTTAATTTTCATTTTGTGCAGAATGTATGATTTTCCCTTTTTTATACACCGAAGTTTTATTGCAATAACAACTCGGCGCCATGTCATCCTCAGTCTTTTGTGTCACTTCGTGTGGAACTCAAACATTTCTCTCTCTCGTCCCCTTTTAAACCCTCTTCTCCCTCCCGTTTCTTCACAACCCTCTCTCTCTCTCTCTCTCTCTCTCTCTCTCTCTCTCTCACACACACACACACACACTATACCAAAAAATGGATGGTCTGATCCCCTTCTTGTATAGAGCCGTAATCCATTTCAGAAATGGTGGAAAAACTCCAATCGGCAATCCACTCTACAACGATTCTCCTTCGGCTTCGAATATTCATCTTTCTCGTGCCGATTCCACTCGAATCCTCCTCTCAGAAATACTTCTCGGTCCTTCCGATGACAAGGGCTATAAAAAATCATACTGGTGATTTCATGCTTATCAATAATAGTATATCAAAATAGGGATGAATTTGTAATTATATTATTTTAGTCGTCTTTTTTCTTCTTCTTTTAATAAGGTAAAATCAATTGGGGGCTCCAAAGGTGCTTTTGTTTGTATTTTGCAATTGTAAACAGTTTCAAGGGTGAAAGTGTAAATAAATTTACATTCATAAGGGTTTGTTGCGTAATAAGCGAGTTTAATTTAAGCAAAAATTTCATTCACGGAATTACATTTTGTAGATGGAAACAAATAATCTCAATAACTAGAATTAATTAACCTACGAGATTATTGTATATAAATTCATAAAGCAAAAAAGTAGAAAATTAATTCTACATAAATACTAGGATCAATTCAAATGTGGCCAACTCAGCAAAATTATTTCGGTTTTGCGAACAAGTCCTCGAGCTTTCGTAAAATTACGAGGTGAGGTGGAAAATCTGGCATCCTGGCTTGTAGGATCTTTTGATCGCATCTTGTTCGAATTTCTTGGATGCGGATTCATTCTCTTCCAACCCGGTTTGAACGAAATAACGAATCCACCATGATGAACTCCTTAACTTAGCCTACATCATAACATTAAGTTCTTAATTAGCCAAATCATGTCATACATAAATAATTCTCATGAGAGAGATAATTACAGGTCTGCCAAACTTGGATAATTCAGAAACTTTAGCTCTCTGTTGACCTGGATAACCTATTTGAAAAGAAAATCAAGCGCAATTAATTAATAAAAGTATGATAAACTTCTAAAAGCAAAAAAGTAAGAAATTGACCAAGTCAATCAGTTATTTGCAAAAAAGCCCCTTAATCATGTCTAAATTGCAAAATAGGCCATGCTGCTCCTTTTGGCAAATTATCAACAATACAGGGGCTTCTTTGGAAATTTCCGAAAAGAAAAAAAGTTGGTAAAATACCAGCAAAAATGACGAGTCCGTTAGAGGAAACCCTAGCCAAATCAGGCAAGGTTTTGTTGAGATATCTTGGCGTGAGATAATCGAGCGCGTCAGAGACCAACACTAGATCGAACGATTTGGGGCGGTACGGTAAAGCAAACTTCACATCGGCCACTCTGACGAATCCTTTTCTGACGAGACTCTTGCACGAACTCTCCGTGTCTTCTAGATCATACGGCTCTATTCCCCACGCCTCTGTATTTTCACCTTATCAAAAGAAAAAAAAAATGATTATTTTCTGTAGACATGGTCCATGTAGACCAATAGAAAATAACGAGGTAATAAATAAACGTACCATTATCGTTCAAGAAGGCGGAGACGACAGAGCAGGAATCTGGGCCCACGTGTAGAATCTTCTTCACCGCGTCGCCAATTCCATATGCTTTCTTTATTATTGGTAATGCTTGTATCACTTCTGGTGTACACGATGCCCCTATTTCATTTCAAGAGTTTCAACTTTAGAGAGAGAAAAAGAGAGTCAGAGTCAGAGAGAGAAAGAGAGAGAGACCTTCAACGATGCTAACAGCTTCTTTTGCACCAAAACTACTACCTATATATCGAAAAAGGGCCAATTGTTAAATTGTAAGTACTACAAGGATATATGTACAAAAATATATATATATCAAAATCAAGAAAATGGTACTAACTTGAGCCGCTATTATAGTACCCGATGATAAGAAAACAACCCTGATAATTTTCCACATAAACAAGTATATGAATTAGTAAATATGAAAATGCACAACTAGAGAATAATATGGTAAGTTAAATTTTTTACCAAAACAATCAATCCAAGGGAAAGTAAAGGAGAAGAGCGTGATTTTTGGTTAAGGGACGAGACGAATGGTAATCCTCCTCCATCTGCAAGTCTCCTGCTAGGGTTTACTGCTCTTCTAGACATTCTCAATACCTAATTTCATATATCAACACATAATTGTAAGGTTAATTGCTCTTTTAGATATACACAAACAACTAGAGGTTCTTTTAATCAAAGAAAATTACTGATACAAATAGAGATTAAACTGAAACTTTCTACACTGGCTATCTAATTTGTTCATTATTACGCTTTACTGCATTAACAATGCACTGATTTTTGAAAATTATAATGTCCATTGTGTAATTATGCTTTCAGAAACTGAAGATGTACTGGTAATCGTGAAAATGCAAAGCCGAAGACTGGAATTTTAGATATCGTAGCTTAAATAAAGTAATCACGGTCGAAATAATCGAGTAAATAGATCGATAAAAAGAAATCAACTTTATGCGCAGAGAGAATCAAGATCGAAGATTTTGTAAGGAAAATACAATTGGAATGAGGAAAAGTACCTAAATTACTGAAAGTAATGAGATCTGGAACTAAATTCTTTCGCGGATCTACAGCTCTATTTTTGAGATAGAGAAAGAGAGAGAGAGAGAGGAGTGAGCACTGGGGGTAGCACTGGCTTTTAATGGCTAATAGCCTATTTTTCAGAAAGATAATTGTTCGTCTCTGTTTTCTTTTAACTGGATGTATCCATTTCCAATAAACATAATTGATTTTGGGGGCATTTCTAAGCGCAAGTGTAGTGTGTAACTAGTTTTGGGCCTTTTGGCTCCAAATTCGAAAAATAATTCGGTTTTTAAAGATTTTCTAAAACTAATCCGGATCTTAACAATTCGACGAATAATTAAGTTAAAAAACATAATTGTCAGGTCTAACAAAATTAACAAATATTATCAAATTACAAAAATCCGACCAAAAAAAAAAAAAAATCAAGGTCGGGTTTTCAAATTCCGTTTTATCTTACATCCAATTTTTCATGCTAAGTATAAGTATCACATGTTGTCAAGATAGATTATATAGAAAAAAAAATACAATAATGATATTTATGTTGTATTTTTTAACTTAGTTTATGTTATCACGATATTTTACATGTAGAATTGTCGTAAAAAAATCAACATTTTCACTGTTCTGTCACAATTTGTAAATATCATGAATCCATATTATGTAATATAAACGAATTTTTTTTTTTGCATTAGTACCAGAAATAAAAGTAAATATAGGTAAAGAAAAAAAACTCTTGCATTAAATAGAAAAAGAAAATATCTTAAATATGTTAAGATCTTTTATGTATATTTTTTTGAAATAATTAAACTACCCTTGCATTAATAGAATTTTTTTTTATACATTTTTATGTCGTATATTAAATTACTCCATATGCACGTCACGTGTCACTCTCCTATTGATGACGTCCACATGGGAGTGCACAACCATGGACCATGGTGCATAAGTTTTTCTCTTTAGAATTTTTATATATTAATTTTATATTAATATATAAATATTATATGAGATGTTTTGGGTGTGTTTATTAAATTTTTTGGATGTGTGTTGTACCTTTTTTATTGGTGTAAGTAAGTTTAGAGTGAATAACATATTTCTTTTCAGCAAAATATCAAGTTTAACACAACTTAAACTAATTATTAAATTAACGGTATGTTAGACTATTAAAAAAATATTACTCGGTCCTATATTTAAAATTTATAGAATTTTTTCTATTATTTTTAATATAATTTATCATCATATATATTTTTTTTCAATAAACAACGTAATTTTTTACATTTTTTTTGTACTAATATAAGTAAGTATATAAAAAATAATTTCTCATTGGTTCCATTTATTTTTATCTAATAGTTATTCGTGTGTTGATGCTACGAAATTATTATAATAATGACATTTCCATATTATGAAAAATAATGTAAAATATTTCAATTTTTTTTTAGAATAAATAAAGAAACTTCATTCTTTGATGTCGATATGACTTAATTCACAACCTCTCACAACATGTGAGATTTTGTATCTCACACTCAACCAAATATTTTATAAAATAATTTAGTTATAAAAGATACTAGGACACTACCCGCGATTCGCGGCGGTTCTGTTTCATTTGTTTTACCATACACATAACATATAATTATGATTTTTCGGAATCAATAATAAGACTTTATGAAAATAAATATCGTATTGATTAAGCAAGTTTGATGATGAAAAAAATATTATATTATTTTTGAATATGACAAATAGCGAAATATTTTTTAATACTAATGCAACACATAAAAAAAGAATAAATTGTCACTATAAAATAATAAAACAACATGCGTGGACATAAACAAAACTAAAAATCATATGATATTTTAAATTTTCATATCTAAAATTAAGAATAATGACGTTGTAAAAGTCTAAAAAAATTATTTGTGTCTGATAAATGTTTCATGTTTATTATTGAAAAATATTATGTAAGTTAAAGAAATTATTTGTGTTTAGTAAATAAATATCTTTCATGATTTTTATTTTTTTAAAGATTAATATGAAATTGTTTTAAGTAAAAATACAGATATAACATAATTGTTTTAAAAATAATAATAATAATTAGGATGTGCAATTTTTTTCAATTATATTTTTAAAAATAACAATAATTAGGATTACAAATCATTAATGTAATTATATTATTTTTATATTTTTTTTACATAATTGTTTTCATAATTTTAAGTTAGAGAAAAATATTGAATATATGATAATAACATACTTAGTAGTATGTGCAATTTTTTTTCAATTATAGTTTTAAAAATAATAATAATTAGGCTTACAAGTCATTAATGTAATTAAATTTATTTTTAAATATTTTTTTACATAATTTTAAGTTAGAGAAAAATATTAAATATATGATAATATGGATCTCAAAATAAAGATAAAATTCAAGCGAATATATTTCTTAATTTTTTAAAATTATATTATGAAAATACTAACAATATTTGATGTATGTTTTGTGATATTATATATTAATTTATTAATGTTAGATATTTAAACTCTTCACATTCTATTTGTATTCACAATTGATCATGTAACATATTGTGAAAAAAATTAAAATCAAATACAACTGGTCCAACATGAACCTAACAAATAATATTTTGACACGTCATCGGTGTAATGTGATGTGGCCTTCTAAAATTGCTTCAAACTATGTGTAAAATAAGAGACACATACATATCTACAAATAAAACATAATCACACAAAATCAAAGATTAATCTATGGTTCACATGTTGCCACATATCCTAATCTAAGGGTTGAAATAATTGTGATGATGTGGCATGAGTTGTGATGAGGTGGCATGAGGAGATTGCATAAAGATGAGTCCAAACTCCAAAATAAGGGGTTGGTAAATTACATTAGAACAAATAAAATCAATATATAACAAATTTGTTTCTAATACCCGACATAATACTCAAATCACAACTATACATATTATTCTCGAAAATATAAAATTTCTGATTCTTGGTCTATTGATAATAATCACGTATCATCGTAACTTTTCTCATCACATATTTACCAAATGAAACTAGTGAGATCATAATTTTTTTTTTTTTTTTTGGTTGATGAAATATAATTATGTTTTATATTGAGGTCATTGATTGGAAATAAAATCTCTCTCAATTTACGAATAAAATGGAGAGGATGTGATGCGTATAATAATATCCCAAATACCAAATTTAGATTGGGAATGTTGTCTCTCGTGGGATCTATGTCGGTTGACAACTGTATATAATATACTATTTAAATAACAAAATATGTTAAAACATAAAATTATCCTTCAAAAACCAAAACTAAAACAAATTCAAAAATCAGAACACCACTATCAATCATTCATATCAAAACAATACTCAAATTATTATTCAAACATAAACCTCAACACATTGCTAATTAAATTGAAATCAACAAAAACCTAAATTGCAATATAAATCAACCAAATAAAGTCCTAATTTTTGGCCCCGAGTTCGGGTAGAGGGGGACGAGGGCAGCCAACGCAAGGACAATTTGCTTTGCATTGCTCCATCGTCGGTGTACACTCCTGGGACTCGGAGAGACAGCAATAGCAATCGACGCCGAGACTGCACAATTTGTGATAGCAAGGCCTCACTCCTTTCGCGCAAGGACAATTATCATCTGCCATACCTACATTATAAACACACCAAATATATCATAAAATTATCATATCGAATCGAATTTTAACAATATATATATATATATATATTTTACGAGCTTAGATTTTCGACAAAAAAAGGAATATGAAAATGTATGTTAATGAAAAAAATAGTATTGTACAGTTTAGATTTTCAACAAAAAAAAGGAATTTGAAAATTTAAAGGTTTTTCGTATTGTTCAAGAAAAAAAGCACGATAAAACATGTATGACATTTGTTTTGAGTAATTATACGCAACATGCTCTCGCTGCATGATTAACAGAAGGATGATGATCCTATGTTAGATATTGTATCAACATCATATAATTAGTTTAGTTTATTTCAATCCAAACCTACACTTCATCATATTGTTGTCAATTATGTAACTAGAACATGTTGTGTAAAATTACTCATTTGTTGTTAAAAATATTTTGTTCAAAGAAAGAAAGAAAAAAAGTTATGAACAAGATGATAATAAAATAATCATTCGTACAAATTTAAGAATTATCGCAGGTTTATGAAAGTAATTAGAAGAAGATCTTGAAAGTATATACTTACATTCATTTGAAGAAAATAAAGCTATGCAAGCTAAGATAACGAGGGCGAATCGAATGGTATTCATTTTTCTTTTGTGGGATTTTCAGAAAGAAAATTGTGTTCAGGGGAAGCTTGGAATACTTAGAATGCTAAAGGTGGTGTATTTATACTTGAAAATGATAATAAGATGGAAACGTATTAAACCGAGATAAAGAATTCATATTTTTAAAACTGCAAATCCGTTGAATAAATTGAATAATTGAATAATAAGATGATAAGATGGAAACGTATTAATCCGAGACAATGAATTCAATTTTTTGATACTGTAAATCCATTGAATAAATGGAATATTTATTTAAGGAAAATAATGCAATGGGTTGAAATAAATTCGGCCAATGGATTCAAAATACAATTATCTAAAATGATCGTTCTTGATTTAATGAATCAAATTAATCTCTATATTTAATGGGATTGTTATTATGATTATAGCTAAAATGATCGTTCTTGATTTAATGTATAAACAAACGGAATTTTATTATATTTTTGTACAATTAATAATAACATTTTCATTTATATTTTTACGCATAATAAAGAAAAGCAAAACAATACAAAAACTTTTGTTTGTTTCTCTCCAACCAAAATATTCCTTTTAGATACAAAATTGGGGCAAATTTAATTTGGTTTCATTCGCAAAAAAGTGTTTCTCTCGTTGCGTTTCCAGTAGTCGGATTCACCCTGTTTGAGACCGAAACAAAAGTTTTATATGAAAAATACCCAAATTTTGAACCAAATTGTGCAAATTCAACAAACAAAAAGTTCAGTAAAATTACCCCTGCGCGGTTTTGCACAAATAAGCTCTTTGATCATCTCTTAAAGGAACATCAGTAAAATCTAAGAACAAAAAATGTAATTATTTTATTAACACACTAGTAATTCAAAAAACTTAAAGGGTAATTAAGTAAAAATACTTTAAAATATAACACAACCTGCGCCATCTATGATTGAACCTTTAAACGAAGTATTCCCTGTAGTAAGCGCCCCTTCTAAATTCGCATTTGTCAAATTTGCCTGAACACAAATTAACATTACAAACATGGAAAATTGCACACAAAAAAAAACTGTATTATGCTAAAATTGTAAAAAAGATCCATACATTATTGAAAATAGAAGACAAACCTAAATTATTGCTGATATTTACCCAAAAAAAAGGGTATGTTTTCAATTTTCAAAAATACAGGGACTTCTTTATATTTTCAGCATAATGCAGGGATTTTTGGTTAATTTTCCTACAAACAAATATATTCAATAATTTTATACATTATTAAAGAATGCTAACCTTTGTAAAATTAGCCAATGACATATCAATACCTCTTAAATCCGCATCAGACAAATCAGCACCTATTTATAAACATATATTACATTTGATCGTAATTACAAATATTAGACTTTACACATCACTGTTTAATAAATAACATTGAAAAATAAGAAAATTGAAAACCTGTTAGATCCGCATCAAAGAAACTCGCACCGAGTAATTTCGCCCCTTTGAAATTTGCTTGTCTCAGTATTGACTACATTCAATAAAAAAACACACTTTAATTAACCAACTCGGGGAAATATCACGTGTAGCCCTGCAAAATCTAAAAATATCATGTATAGAGTATACCCCTACAAATGTAGAACCTTTTTTCTAATTCTTATAAAAATTAACAAGGGTATTTTGGATATTTTTCAATCTTGTAATTTAAATAATAATTAATGTTACGTTAGAATAGGAAACAAATTTAATTGGCAAATCTCCAAATAATTAAAAATTCCCAATATACCCTTTTGAAAAGGATCTACCATAGAATAGCCCATTTTAAAAATGTATGCAAACTACCTTTATTTCATTATCTCGTATTTATGGTTTGGGAAATCTTTTCAATCGTCACGTTCTGGTTTATGCTTATTGAAGTACAATACATTTTTTGGTAATATATTTTTAGATGTATCGCATATCTATTTTCAGTTGTTTATTATATCTTTTTATACGTATGATATACATTTTTGAAGTATAATACATGTTTGGTTTGTACCTTTGAAATATCCAGTTTTGAGATGTTTCGGACACATTTAAAATGTGTGCTATATCTTTTTCAATAACAATATGTCTTGTGAAATACTTTTCTAATATACCTTTTTAAACTACAATATATCTTTTTGAATTATAAATTTTTAGATATCAGACATAACATTTTGAATAATAGTATGTGTTTTTACATGACCATTATATCTTTTTTGAATATAAATATACATTTTCTATATATATATATATATATATATATCTTTTATGAAAAGATTTTTATATATGATCATTACATTTTTTTCATTGCAATTGATGTCTTTACTATAATATTTCAAGACGTGTGATATAACTGTTTGAATAACGTAATATATTTTTCATGATTATTATACATTTTTTTAATATAATATACATTTACGAGAAAATTCAATAACTAACTAACTAACTAACTAACTAACTAACCGTTTTAAAATCTTGTTTGATGAGAGTTTGGCCACTGAAATCCTTGCCAGTCAGGTCTTGGCCGCGCGTCACTTGAGACCCATAAGGACCCCCTCCCTACCATCAGAACAGAGAACTTGTGATTAACTCGAGGACCATGTATGCAAATAAGAGAAGGAGAAGGGCTAAAACCTTAAAAGCGAGAGCAGGGTCAGAAATGCAAAGGGAAGCAGCGAGTATCAACGCCGCGCCTCCTCCAATCAGATAATGTGGGACCCCCTTGTCAGGGACGGAGACAATTGGCGAAGCACGTGAGGGAGATAGCTTGGGGCGAATTGTAATGTTGCTCAGAAGAGATGATGTCGCCATTGTTGAGTTGAGATTGCCTTATCCAGTTTAGAAGAAGATACCGCTCAATGGACTGTTGTGTTGCGTATATCAATTCTGGATTTTATAAGTACGGGAAAACAATTCCCGGTTTTCCAGATAAGAGATCGTAAATCCCGGTTTTTACCTAATCCGGGATTTCAATATGAACAATGGAATAACTTCGTGTAAATTCGAGATTTGTAACCCGATAAATTTCGGAAAGCTTCAAAATTTCAAGCTCAAAATCGAGATTTGCGAGCTGAGTTGAAGTGATCGTCGTTTTTCTAGTTCCAGTTGAGAGAATAAAGAAAAAGAGGGAAGAGATGCCGGTGCGAGTTGTAACTGAGACCTCTCCTTCTCATTCAACAGGTTGAATTTCGCAATTAATCTCTTTAATTTTCTTCCCATTATCGCCTTGATTGATTTATTTGATCAGGATTGGTTCTTTTTGTGAATGCGTTCCTTATCTAACTCTAATTGGAATTTGAAGAACTCAGATTTCTACAATTTCTTAATTAATTGGTCCAAATAATTTAGTTTTATGTGAAAGAAAATGCTCTAATAAGGTTTACTTAGGCTTTTTGGTATAATATTAATCAATTGATATCAGTAACATGGTAGTACTAAAATTATAAATAAACCCACAAAAGGGGAAATAACACTGGCACCTTACAGAATGCAAGTAATAACCATGCATTACAGTATATATCCCAACATATTTTTAAAATATTATGAATATTCTTAAAATAATTCGGAAATATGAAGACTAGACTACTGTTACAAAATTATATAAATCTAAAAATATCATGTATAATAATAAGTTAATAACACTTTAATTTCCAATTTGTAAAATAATAAAATGATTATCAAAATAATATTGAGAGCAACCATGAATTTTCGGAGCCAAGTAAGTAAAATTTTGTACAATTCATCAATGTGTGAGTATTTTTTTCACACTTTTGCTATATTAGAATGTCACATGCATAAAGTTTACTTTTACCATGATTGTCCTTGTTTACTTTTAGCAAATAATTTAGGTTTCAGTTTTTTTTGAGAAAAAATTTAGGTTTCAGTTAAGTTTTTATATAATGCCCTTTTAATATCCAGTTTGCAGAAACAACATAAAGATTATTTTCCATATTTATAACAAGAATTATTTATCTTATTATAGAACAAGATGCAAATTCGGTACAATTATCGCCTCCAAGTTGTTCGCTTTTATCTGCAGGGCGGGTAAGTTCGTTCGAATATAATTTTTTTTACATGCTATAAATTAATATTAATAACAAATTACATAAAAACCCCTTTGTTTTTCTTTTTTATGTTCATAGTCTTTTCACGGTACACAAAACGTTTCGAGTTCACAAAAAGACGAGGCATGGAAGGTTAATGTGAAAATACAAGGCTGCGATACACAGCACGGTTATTTATGCGGAACCATGGAGGCAGTAAATGTTCCTTTTGCAGACACACCAGTAACATTTTCATTCTCCCCCCTCTACTTTCTTGTAATTATAAAATTATTTTTCCTCGTAAATTAATTATATTTTTTCTTTTTTTGTGTTGATTTTTGGTAGGTGGTGACGTTTTGGGAAGGAGAGATCGTTGATGCTAAGAACTATACTTTTTTCACTGGCAAGTGGGAAGCCTTGTAAGCCTTATATTTTATTACATGTTTTAATTAAAGAAATTAATATGTTTTAAGTTTCGTGCAAACATAATTACATGAAAATCAAAATATCTGCTTATAATTTTTTATTATTTATATAATTTCAGGCCTGAAGATGATATAAGACATTGGTCGAAGTTTCCATCATTCACCCCTCTTTTGGTAATTACTAAAAAAAAGAAATAATTTAACAAATAATTCTATTATTTACGTATATATTTAAACAGAGCAAGATTGAGACAGATGGTGGCAAATCATTGGATCTGAGCATCTATCCATATATATTTATGGTACCACAATTATAAATAAAAAACAATTTTAGAAAATATTCGATATTTTATTTTGTTTATGCAGCGATGGAAAGAACAATATTTCGTGAATGTTGGTAGTGATTGCGGTTTAACAATAGCTGGTTTTTATTATGTTTGTTTCTCTTGCATCGATGGATCTATTAACGGCTATTATTACGACCCTAATAGCAGGTTTAATATACTTTATATTTTATTTTTTTAAGCAAGTAGTGGAATATATAATATTAAATGCAAGAAAAGGGTAATTTTGGAATTTTGAAATGTAGCCCGTTTCAGAAGCTCGAACTGCAGTGCACCAATGAGAAACCTGGAGGTTATACGTTCTCGTCTTATGATCTCATGTGAATTGTAAGGGTCTTATTTAGTGTAATGTTTTATCGTAAGGATCTTATTTCATCTATTTTTGTATTACTTTTTTGAGGCTTAATGTATTTCTAGTAATTTTTGCTCAAGTATCAAGTAGAAAATGTACAATAATAATAATAATAATAATAATAATAATAATAATATATATTTCAACTTGTACTTGAGAAAATTCAATTCGAGTACACGGGGATGTATTTTTTTCGTTTTTTTGCTACAAGCCCGTATGCAATGTATTTTTTTTCGTTACCGCTATGTGTTATGATAGAACTTAGAAGTTATAATAAGTTAATAATATGGTATAAGTGCCGTAATGGTCCGAGGGGTAATAATTCATTATTCTTACATTATATAAATAATTAAATTAAATATCTTATAAAATGGGGATAATAGTTTTTTTTTGTAATTAGGGTACCCAATGGTAACTGACAAGCATGAGTTTACAGCCAAAATATTTCAGGTCCGACAAGTTTGTACAACTCAACAAAGGCGTGAAATGAAATGAACAATCACATTTTGTGTATTTATAGGATCTCATGTAAATCAAATGTATTCAGTTTACATTATGGCAGTGCTAAAAAATTATATTGGTAAGATATTGGAGACAACCAAGTAATTAGTAATTTAGCATGATATATCGCTTCTTTATTAGCAGTGGAGGTACAGAAAGGAGTATTTTTGCATGTAATCATGTATGGGAAAAAAATTCAAAAAATAACTTGATTTTCAAAAATATTCCAAAACAGATTTTTAAATTCCGATACCAAAACATGTAATTATCACAAAATTAATATTAATTAAAACTTAATAAATGAAATGAATTTTAATTATATATTAGCTGATTGTTTTATTGTTAATTATATGATATGTATTTGTTATTATTTAATTAAGCATACTAATGTAAGCATAAAAGATGTGGGATGAAATATAGAGAGACATAATTATCAAATAAATTCATAGTTTCACCTGGCATTACTTTTTCTGACTTTGTACAACTTGTCACAATCATGTTTTCTTAAGCTAACTAATCAACCGGGTTTTTAAAATCCGGTGGTACCGAGATTTTAAAATCCGTTTTAGGTTAATTTTGGATTTTTTTTTAAAACTAGGTTATTTTTCGAATTTATTTTTTATACATAATTACATGCAGAAATGCTAGAAACCTCCGCCTAAGGCTCGAGAGGTTTCTTTACCAACTATGTATTAGCATTTGCTAGATAGTGGAGGACTGATTATAGTTCGATCCGATGTCACGAGTTCTAAATAACAAAAAAAATATATAAATTCAGGATCATGAAAAGATATGTATTTAGATAGACACGAAATTAACAGTGTGCTTAGGGTTTAGGGTTTAGGGTATATTAGATATACATATTAGATATACATATGAATATTACATATATATAATTAAATAGATAAGAAATAAACATTGGATGTTTGTGAAAAAAATCACAACATTCCTAAGAAACTTGTTTTTAGTAAAATTATCATAATTTCTTTGTTTTAATTCCGATTGAGGTGTTCTACATATTGTTGGAAAAATGATGAAATTATGTACGATTTTATTTGTGGAGCCCTAAACGTTTAAACGAAGTCTCCATGCGTTTAAACACAGAGCGACATGGGAGTTTTGTGAATAATTGTCTTTCACATAATCTCATTCATATATGTATAAAAAACTGTTGGATACTTTCGGATACTTGTCGGATATTTCTAGCGTATAAATAAATATAATATTAAATAAATAATAAATATCTTTAATTCATTGTTCTTACATTATATAAATCGTTTTTTTGCCATAATGGTCCAATGGTAACTGAGAATCATGAGTTTATTGCCAAAATATTTCAGGTCTGACAAGTTTGTACAACTCAACAAAGGTGTGAAATGAAATAAACACTCACATTTTTGTATTTATAGGATCTCATGTACATAAAATGTATTCAATTTACCGTTATGGTAGTGCTGAAAAAATTATATCGGTAAGATTTTGGAGAAAACCAAGTAATTAGCATGATAGGCCATTCTTCTAATTTTGTTGGTGTGCATTTGGCTTGAACCAACAACAAATAATATTTTCCTTGCCAATATTCAAAGTACTTCCAAGAAACACTTCTCTTTTGATTGGTGTGCATCAATGTTTTTAAATTCGGACCGAACATTGATCCGGTCGAGTTACGAGTCATCGGCACACTGGTCGGACTGACAAGCGAACCGGTTGGACCACTGATTTTATTAATAATTATATTTCAAGACATAATGCGAGAAATTCTTTTTAGTTAATTCAGGACAACGAAAAACTATGCCTTAGATGTTTTATAAATCAAATAGAGAAATAATATACTTTGAGAGAGGGTAGAAAAAATGATCCATCGTAGTCCTAATTGTTGTATTACTAAAAATAAAATATAAAATGTGAGTTTAGTTTTTAATTGTGCTTCATCGGGTGCCTCTTCCAATGCTTTACGGGCAATCATTTTCGGAGTCCTTGTCTTAGATCGAAATATTCGTCGATTTTTTTTCTTCCATACCTCCCAATTGATCGTCATCCAAAAAAAATTCCATTTAGGGGCCGTTTGATTTGAGGTATTTTACAAGATTTTACAAGAAAGGATATCCATGTCCGGTACAAGTTATTTATCTTGTGTTTGATTTGAAAGAATTAACCGGAACTTCAAGTCCCATGTGAGTGTCCTTCATGCTCCTTTTCTTCCATTTTTCTCTCATTTGATGTCTCGCAAAATTTGCGAGAAAACACTACATGACATTCTTTTCTCTCTCTCTTCCCGCCAAGGTCTTTCTTTTCTCCCGTCTCTCACTGAAATCGATTATCTTCTCGGCAGAGCTTTTCTTTTCTCTCTCGGGAGCATGACACCTCCATTGCTGGTTAGAGCTTTTCTTTCTCAATTTCTGATCTAGGGTTTTGGCCTAATTTGTCTTGCCTTTTTACTCTTCAATTTTTATAATTGATTGGCTTAATAATTACTCATTTTGTTAATTGATTTCATTTTCAGTAATTGACTTGATTGCCATATTTGGATTATTGTATTGTACTTTTATTAGTAATTTCTGGTATAGGATTATGTTAGTAATTGATTTGATTGCCATATTTCGCCTATTAGAGATTTCATTTCCAATAATTACTCGTTTTGCTAGTAATAACTGGTCATTTCTGATGTAGGGTTTATTCTTTCGTTTCCAATGTTGTAAATGTCAGAAGTCGGAACGGGTCGGATTGGACAGAGACTTGAGACTTGGTGATTAATCGGAGATTATTCGGAATTAGTCGGAGACTAGTCGGAATATGTCATTTGTCGAAATTAACAATTTTTTCATATATTATCATATATTTTTTGACTATTAATTTAACATATTACTAATTAAGAAGCCTAAGACCATTAAAAATTTATAAATCATAACTTAAATTTTATAATTGAACTAATCCAAAAGTCATACGAACCATAAATACCAGAATTCTATGCCCATTTAAGTTCATATAAATATAAAAAAACAAACAAAACTAAGTAACTTACACTTAAACAAAATAAATATTCAAATTTGAATTAAAAATAAACTAAATATCAAAATCATGCTCGCCATGCGATGTAGTATTCGGAAGTTCAAAATCACCATCATCTAATCTTGTGTCCGTTTCCTCATCCGAATTGCTCGAATCAAATTCATCATCATTAACATCTCTCACCTCAAAATATCACTATTATCTTCAGAGTCGTTTAGCAACCAATGCTGTGCCGAGCAGGAATCAGGACATAGAAGCACATCTTCAATACTGGAAGACTCATTTTTTTCTTTCTTTCGAGTTTCCAGTAATCTCGTGTTGAATTGAATATACACCAATTGACTAATTTCCATGAATAGAACAAATTTGAGCCCAAATTTAATTTTATTTTTAAAAAAAAAATTGATTATAATTTATGGGCCTAGTCGGTAAAAAGTCGCAAAAAAATATGAAAAAACGGCCCAAATCGGCCCAAGTCGAATAAAGTGATTTTTATGAAAGATATGGCCTTAACTTGTCGCATGACCAAAGACTTGAGATTAATCTTCGACTAATCGGCGTTATAAACCGACTTTTACAACACTGTTCGTTTCCAGTAATAATTACTCGTTTTTCTAAAATTACTAATTATTGTCAATATACAGTAAAAAATTATTAGTAATTAGTTCCAATAATTCTAGACGCCCCGCGTTACAAACCCCACAATTAACCCGCATGTTCAAAATTGGAAAGTAATTAATATGATGAAGTTGGTAATTAATGTATATCAATGAAAATTTTAGAAATAAAATAGCCTGCGGGATGCTTGGTGTTTTTTTGTTGCGGCGTGCATAACACCACTGGCAATTAATTTGCATGTTGCCGGTATATTCATGCATAGTGAATCTTTTCATTATTTTCCTGTAAAGTGAATATTTACATTAATTATTGTGGCAACATGAATTTCTGGTTATTTCTTTCTTTAATTATTTATGTACATTAGTATTTTCATGAATTTGTAGTTATTTATTTCTTTAATTACTCATGTACATACAATATTTTCCTCAAATATTCATTCTAACTAGTTGCCTGAAAATTACTCATGTATGAAATGTGATTTAGTAATATAACATAAGATATTTTGATAATTTGTGGTTTATATTTGTTTAATATAGGCATATCATTTATAATATATTGGAATGGTGATTTGTTTTGTGATTTATGTGTTGTATGTATGAATTTAATTTTAATATACCATGTTATGATATTAGAATTAGAATTTAACTATATCATATGTATATTTTTCTGATAAAGAATTATTCAAATCAACTAAATTCATTTTCAACTACTTTTTCATTTTCCTTCGTATCAAACAATAGATTTCGTTTTTCATTATTTAGAATTCTAGCTTACCAAACAAAGCATGCGAGACATGAATATCTCTCATATCCTTCAGGGGCCGTTTGGTTCGTGCTTTGGAGAATACCTTGGCATGAAGTATTCCAAGGAATCTCATGCCAAGGCATATCATTCCATGGCATACTCTAATACCTTGTTTGGTTGGTACACTTATTTATTCCATGGCATAATCAAAAAATGTAAAAATGAGTTTATTTATAGAAACCTTGAACAATTTATTTTTGGAAATTAAATTAAAATGTATTCCCTCCTCATGGGAATAGAGAAAAGCCACCAATTTTGGTGGTAATCCTATTCCCATCAATTATGTCCTAGGGAATGGAGTATGTCATTACTTTATTACCGAGCGCGCAAACCAAACATGGGAATGGAATTCATGATTGAGTATGCCAAGGCATTCTGATTGCAAAGCTCCAACCAAACGCCCCCTCATTTTCTCTAGATAATGCAAGACAATACAAGAATCCATCCAAATCCCTCAAAATCTCTTACATCAAACAACCCCTTAGGCCGATCATCTTTTGGGATTGTTTTCGTGTGCATTTCCGAGGTCTCGAAGGTGCTACCCCTACCTTGATTTAATGTAATGTATGGGAAATCACGCCTCATAATCCTCCATACTATCATACTATGTTTGAATAAGAGCAATGTAGAAAGAGCTAGTTTCGTTTTGCCTTTTGCATTTCACGCAAATCAGTGTATTCGGTCAATCTTTTTTTAATGAGGACGTCTGCAGTCTTTATCCTTTTTTAAGTGAAGTTCTCGTTTTCCACATGTGTTTTGCCATTTGTTCTTAATACCCGGGTTTCTTTAAAAAAAATATACGCCAATTTAGAAGAGTATTGTTCCGGTCTTTCCCATTTCCATTCAATTCGATTTGAACAAATTATTCTCGTGGTTGATATATTATAGAGAGGTAGCAACCTTTTAAGATCTTTAAGAAAAAGAAAAATAATATAAGTTGGGAGATCTTCAATATTTGTCGACTGTGATACAAATTCTGAGTTAGCAATTTTTCTTAAGATACTCATTAACTCTCATTAATGGAGTGTTTTATTATAAAATCAAGGGGTTGATCTTTCCTCTCTCAGGTAACATTATTCCACAAAATTAGACTTGTTAGACAAGGAATAGAGGGCTAAAAATATCATTAGAGATTGTAAGATCTAGAGCAAGTTTACGGCGATTTTAGGGGAATCGCGCGTAATCGGGAGACGAAGCTCACGATGGATACGAGTAGAGGGGTTTCAACTGAAACATTTGCTGTGTTCTAACGGGAGCAAGTTCGAGGGAGGTCGAAAGACAAACCGAAAAGCAATCCGGTTTTATTCGACAAATCAGAGCTCCGAACAAGGTGCCGAATTGTGCGGGCGTGAGACGCACGTTTTACCGAGATCGAAACAGCAGCAACTACAAGCGTGTCAATCCTTCACCGTGATCAATTTCACGTGCTATGATTCTATGTATATAATAGTTATATTCATAGTTGTAATTGCATTTTAAAATTTGTACTTTCGGATCGATGGCGTGGTCATCGGGATTGGATCGGACCGGACCCTTCATTCCGCTGTGCGGAGCTCGATAGCGACATCGATACCCAACAGTATTGAGACCGAAGATTGTTAGGATCTGAATCTATCTTACATGTAAATTTTGCAATAAAGCATCATTCATTGTTTGTAAATGCAAAATTTGAAGGCCTCCGTTAATCTTGGAGAAGTATAGGGTTCTCCAATTTATGAGATTTTTTCCATTAACATGGTGGTCTTTGCCGGGCCATAGGAAGACTCTCATCAAATGCTCTAGTGGTTGGGTAACCCAACCCGAAAGCTTGATAGTTTGCTTTAGGTAGATCGGAATTGCATTGAGTGAGTTGCTTTTACTAGAGTTAGTATACCTCCGAACGAGAGTGGCCGTTCTTTACAAGTGGAAGTTTATTTTTTTATTTTAGAGAATAGGGGGAGGAAAGATAACTTGTTCGGTTTCCGTATGGATAATGAGATTGCTAAGTTACTCATGGGGAAATTTTTCGGGGTGCATTTAAGAATTGTTGCGTTGATTTGATGATGTTCCAGTGGGATCTCTATATATGAATGTGAAAGTCGTTTTTCTTTATTTATGGGTAATCGTAATCTCCGTAAAAATGTCTAGAGCTTGTGAGAAAATTCTTAAATTATGAGGCATTGTTTCAAGAAATATGATTGTGTCATCCGCCGCATATTGGAGGATAGGAGTTGTAAAATGGGCTATTTTCCAAAGCAAATGATCAATGGCTCTCACAACATCTTGTAGTAAGTAAACCACGAGATTAAATAATAACGAAGACAAAGGATCGTCTTGTCGAAGGTATTTTTTTGCAGATAACTTCAATATGTTATAAATATAAATGTATGTTAAATATAATATGTTCAAGTGTGAAAAGCTTAGACACTAAGGAAGATGTATGGATATGGAGAGATGTATATTGGAGGTTTCACACTGGAGATATGCACATTGGAGGTTTCACACTGGAGCGTTCACATTGATGAAAGGGTGTTGTGTTCCCTATATAAGGATGATTTGTGTGGTTCATTTGTACAGACAATTTCAGTTCAATAATAAAGATTTTCTCTCTCTACTTTCTTGTGTTATTTTACCTTCCGTTTATAATACGTTATCAGCACGATAATCTCGAAACTCCGATCAAAGGTAAAATCTCAGACAAAACCGAAGGTAAAAAGAGGTGATTTTCTTCTAAATAATATTTTTTCATTTTTTTATACAATTTTATTTGTTAGTTTGTTGTGCGCCTATGTGCCATATTTTGTATGATGAGGCGATGACATATAACCCGAAGGACCCTTACTGGTTCAATCGTGACCGGCTTGTTCTCTCGGCTGGACATCTTTGCATCTTGAAGTATGCCTTGCTTAACCTTGCTGGTTACGACAGTGTCTTGGTAAATCAATTGATTGCGCCAAGCATGAAAAAAAAAAAAACGGGCCAAATTCTAAACTGATTGTAGTCTCTATTTTAAACAAAGCCATAAATTATTCCTCTCAATCATATCGTTACAAATGATTTGAAGTAAGTTTGAAGTTGTACAAATGATTTCAGAGAAAGGAAATATTTTTTAAGAAATTCAAGACCGTTTGTGCATATTTGTTGCCCTGTCTTTCTCTGGTCAAAATATAAGTGGATTCACGTATACAACATTAAGGGGCTTGTGGCTGATTTTAAGTAAGATATTAATTTGCTCAATATTCATTGGAGCAACAATGGATGGCTGATTTTAAGTCTATAAGCAATGACTCTGGAGAACCTATTCAGTTTAAAACTTCAGTCAGATCAAACGATTTTACATGAAAAAAAAAAAAAAAAAAAAAAAAAAAATGATGATGAGACTTGAGATTAAAGATCGTGGACTCGAATCAAGCACTGTCATGAAATTAGTATCGTGAGCAGACAAGATGGCTCATACGAAAATTTGGTGCGAATTTGCGAGCATGCACCATGGTTAATTGCCACTTAAGTTCTATCCTCGCCGTTAGATGAACACCAGGCGTCGCTGCAGTTTGCTCATAGAAACAACGCCGACGGGACGAGTGGCGGTGCATGAATTCCTACAAATGTAATGGGGGTGTCCGAGGAGTCGCGCCTCGCTCGTGAACATGGCCGTAAAGGTTTTGTACAGTCATTCCTTGTTTTTATTTTAGAAGACGAGATATACTTTCCAAGTTTTGTAAGTATTAAAGCTGGACCTGGAATGCATAAATCTGGAAATATACGGCCAGAATTCTAATTCTGGATTAAAGGAATAAATAGGGTAAATAATGGCACTATGGCAGTTGGGAGAAATAACAGCCATATTTTGATATTCTTACATAGTTATGAAATGATTATGTCTGAGTGATGAGATGGATATATTTTAATTGAAGTAATCAAGTATGCCGTGTTTTGTCTGTTTAAGACAAATAATAGCCACAATTTTGTAATTAAAGGCCACAATTTGTTTTTTCTCCGAAATTATTTTCGTATGAGCTACGTAATTTATTTTTGTGGTTGATATTAATTTTGTTATCCCATATTTTGATATTGTTATTCCTATCCATTGCACCTGAAGTTGCAATATTATGAAATAATAAGAGAATATAATTTCATGATTACGATGAGTATATTTGAGAAATAAATAAGTCTTTTTGTGATATAATTTATAAAGTGTTCCGTATATATACGTGGACATAATTGAGTGAATCTTGTTTGAGCAACCATAATATGACTAGTGAAGATATATGCATGGCTGATAGTGCGTCAACGCACACTATATTGAGTAAAGCGAAATATTTTGCTAATATTACTCTAGAAGAGTTGTTTTTGGAAGAGCGATTATTTATATTGCTCCGGAATAGTGATTATGTAATAGAAATATCATTGCTTATTTTTGTGATATACAGATGTATTGGTCAAATTGAAATCATGTTGTTATGAACTAGGAGTTCATTATATAAAATATAAAATGGAAGCCACGATATGATGTGAAATAATTAATTAAGCATAGAATATGCTTGTCACGACGTTGACAAAATTAAGACCAACTATTGATTATTAAATACTCCCCAAATCTCATTATTACTTGTGAGTGGCTCGGAACCAAAGTATTCAGTTAAATTCTAGATGCGCAGCGTAATAGATGTGCCGGCAGCACTACACAGTACACACGATATAAAAATGAGTTAAACATTGTTTGGCATATATATTGGGTCGATTTATTCCCCATAATTTGATATCTTGAACATTTGTTTGTTTGAACTAGAAGTTCAATTGATATGTATAAACCTGAAGTTTAAATGTATACATAAACTAGAAGTTTACATTCAAGGAAGAAACAATAAATTCAAATATGCATGTTGTGTGTTTAATATCCCCGAAGGATTATATGTTATTTGTTAGAACAAATACAATTGAAAAACATGCATGAATTGTAGTAAACATTTGATGATAAATATACAAATCCTTGAAGGAGATAAAAGAAATAAATGATAAGACAAACATGAGTGAAATAACTCAAGATCTAATATACCGTGGAAGTCCCGAAGAACTTCACTAGGTATACTCATGCCTACATTAGGGGGAGAGAAATGAAAACTGAAAAATTAAGAAATTATATGGAGTGCATCATGAAATTAGATCCTCGAAGAAATAATAATGAATAAGGAGTTCATAGACTATTTATTTGCAATAAATTGCAAATCAATGATTTGATGCAAGAATTTTCAGTTTGAAATGCTCATATTTTTAGTAAATATCCTTTGATAATTTTAAGTTTGATATACGCCAGAAGCGTGATCGATCATGCGATTCCAACATTATAAATTCAAAGGAATAATAAAGAACACGATAAAAATTTGGCATAATAGAAGTTGTTATTATTTCTAATGAAATATATTTTCTTTTTGGAAATTAATATTGAAATATTAGTTCGTAGAGGACATAAATAAATGTATAACCTTTGAAAAGGTTCAGGTACCTGACAACAATGAAATTGTTGAAAATAGTGAGATCTCAATATTTTGTCCCTACATGAACAATATGGAATCGAAATGAAACTATAGTTATTGAGAAAATTGAATATGAACTTACAATTGATAAAGAAAAACGAGGATCTATGATAAAATCAATTGAAAAATGTCAACAAATACAATTATTGGCCATAATTGAAATTCACATGAGAAAGTGAAGTTGATGGACCCGAAGTCCGAAAAACACCTTATCATGGTGATGAATTTTTATTTAAAATTAGTTTGAATGTCCATGAAGGACTCAAAATCTATCATGTATACATTATAATAGATTATTCATATGCTCATTTGATTATACTATAATAAAAACTCCTGAAGGATTTAGAATCCATGAAGCATATTATTTAATCTCTCGAGAGATATGCGTGAAGCATATTATATTAAATATCAAAGATCTTTGTATGCATTGGAGTAATCCGAGCATGTTGATATGATCATTTTAATGTTGACGATAGACTATATGTCTATATCTATGATCAAATTGATAGATGCGTATTATCGCAAATAAATTATATGTTGATTATGATTATTAGAACTCCTGAAGAGGTTTAAAAGACAAGTTATGGAAATAACGATTATGTTATTATAAATATAAATATTTGTCATGGATTACAAATATGTTTAATATTTTTCAGAATGAATTTTTTTTATCACGAGCAAATAAGTTTATCAAATTGCTCGTTTTCAAAATATTTGTATCCATGAGGGGGAGAAAATGATACGCAATGCACTCTTTTTGTCCTTGGTCATGGTTTTGTCCCACTGGGTTTTCATGGCAAGGTTTTTAATGAGGCATCTTATGTTAATAATATTGCACTCTTTTTTCTTCACCAAGATTTTTGTCCCATGGGGTTTTATCTGGTAAGGTTTTAACGAGGCAGATTTTTATGCGTACGAAATCAATACATTCAAGGGGGAGTGTTATAAATATGAATGTATGTTAAATATAATATGTTCAAGTGTGAAAAGCTTAGACACTAAGGAAGATGTATGGATATGGAGAGATGTATATTGGAGGTTTCACACTGGAGATATGCACATTGGAGGTTTCACACTGGAGCGTTCACATTTATGAAAGGGTGTTGTGTTCCCTATATAAGGATGATTTGTGTGGTTCATTTGTACAGACAATTTCAGTTCAATAATAAAGATTTTCTCTCTCTACTTTCTTGTGTTATTTTACCTTCCGTTTATAATAAATAATATGTTTTTGGTGTATTTTGCATGGTAAAAATGTATGAAGCAAGAGTGTGGCTCAACTTTTGAAGATTTGAGCTCCACTCCTATTAATTATCCCGTTCCTGTTAAAATAGACTGCTAATATATGTAATTTACTAATTTATCAAAAAAAAATTAAATGTTTCGTAATAATCTCACGTGTCCGAATTCTCCAAATTCAACAATACTCATTTTTATGCAAAATACAAGAAATCAGGGACGGATCTTAATAGGATCGGGAGGGGCCATGTCCTCTCAAGATTTTCGAAAACAATATATTTATGTAATTATTAAATATGTTTTATCATTATTATAGAGTAAATTTTTATATTTGGCATTTCCCCTCCCAAATATTTCTGTCAAGATCCGCCACCAAAAAAAACTTTCCATAATATTTCAACAAAATGAAACAAGTCCGTTTGAGATGCAAACTATAATTCCAAACAATATTTATGTGAATATAATTTTACATACAGAACAAAGCAAGTCCCCCTTGTAAAACACTGGTTTAAATGGCTGTTTTGATAACACTAATCCCATATATATCTAGGCAAATCCAGAATCCTAGATATGTAATATTTCAGACCCAATATTTCAATTGTAAGTAATCCTGGATTAGCAATCTGCGATTTCAGTGCTCGGAAATCACGGATTAAGAATCACAGATTTAGCAACCCAAGATCTCAGATTCTCAATACTCAGCAAATCAAGGATTATAAATCCCAGTTTCCGATGCATGGAAATCACGGATTAGGAATCCAGCGTATAAAGAGGCGGCGTGGTTAACGGTCAGTAAATCGCCTCTGATTCTATCCCTTTGGAGTCTCTACTTCAAAAAGAGAAGGAATTTGAAAGGAAAAGAGAAAAATGGTACAATTGGTATTGGAGATTAAGAAAAAAGTAAGGCTTAAACGGGAAGATTGTTCTCGAACAAAGCACGATGATTTGTTTTCCCACTGGAAGGTAATTTCTTCACTGATTAGACCTTTTTCCTTGTTAATTTGCGATCTCTCTTGAGTATTTTTTGTTATTGCTTATAACAGTGTTAATATCTAGATCTCTGCGTTAATTGATGCTCAAAAACCTCAATTATACATCAAAATTCCAATTCGACAGTACCCAAAGTCCAATCGCTTATCAGACTTCATAATCCTTGTATTCTTTTTCTTTTCTTTTTCAGATACTTATAGGACCAGATGACTGGTACGATCACTCATACAGCAAAATTGGGGCTCAGCGGTACCGAATCCACAATTTACCAGATAACTTTCCTGGTCTATACGAGCTAGGCATTACAAAATCTCAAACTGGTACGCTGAACCACTCGATTATAGAACTTCTTGGGTTTACATCTAGGGTTCGGTAAAAAGACTTCTCTTGTCTATTTGTATTGAATGCAGGTATAAAAACTCGTACGCATGATGTTGATGATGTCATAGTAGTGTATCTAGGACAAGCCGATAATGTGAGAACGAGACTCCAGCATTATGGACGTACCGGTTCCCATTTGGAATGTGGGAAAGTAGATCCCGGTTCTGGTACAAAGGGAAATGAAATGCCGGTTAAGGAAGGACCTGGATTGTTTCGAGAGATTTTTGCTAGAGGTTGCTCTGTCGTCTATAGATGTGTTAAGGTAAGGACTAGTGTTAATGACATTTCCCAAAATTTCTCGTTTAATATTTTGAGATTTTACTGGGTTTAGATGAAAAAGTGTTTTTTTTTAATTTGTTTTCAGATGAAGAGTAAGTTAGAAGCGGAGAAAAGAGAAGCGCAACTCCTTGACTATTTTGACTATGCTTGGAATCAAATTCACAATGGTTTTTGTCGAAGGGATGAAATTTTGTTAAAATTAGAAAAAAGGGCCTCCACCAATCAAAGTTCATTAATCTTTAAAAAACTTCAAAGTTTGAAAAATATATTATTTTATGAAAAAACACCAGGTATAAGGATAGATAAAAGAGTATCTTTAGACAAATATTTAATACCAGAAGTTCGCAAATTTGTTAGTTCCAGGCCCCGCGAAGTTAAAATTGAGAGTGATGTAAAATTATATGGAACCCCTTTGAATGAAAATATTTGCGGAATAGGCCTTGGAATTGCGGGTGTATGTACAAAAAGACCACTGCAAGGGAGAAAGAGGTGTGAGGAGCATAAAGGTCGGAGAATTGTTGAGACCAAAACTGAAAGATTTATGAAAAATAATGATGATTTATGTAAGGTTGAAGAGGAAATAGGAGGATATATTTGTGGCGCGAGTGGATTTGATGGGTCTATTTGTAAAAATCCACCTGTTAAAGGGAGGAAGAGATGTGCAATTCATAAAGGCAGAAAAAAGGATGGAAAACAAGAGGTTATTACGGTTTATTAATTCTTTTTTTGTATTTGTTTATTTTATTATTTTTGCTTAAAATAATCTATTTAACAATTTTAAGTGACTAGAGAGAATTTTTTATTTATTTATTTGTTTTATTTTTGTGGTGAGTATTGTAATAAATCGAGTTTGAGCGTCCGCTCACGTTATTTGACGATAGTGAGAATTGTTTCTTAATTAGTAAGATAAAACTGAGAAATTGATTTAATATATTTATATTGAAATAATTTTGCTCCAATATTATTCATGGTAAAGTGGACAATGCATAAAAAATGAGGGAACATTGTTTAGTTAACTCAAATTTATGTTATTCTTTTTTCTTTGGATTTCTTTCAAACTTTGTTTTCTCACATCTATATTCATAGTTGCAATCAAATATTATTTATAAGTTACTCAAAACTTTAGATGCATATATAGCCGGCCCACTGGTTACAAAACTCCAAATTGTGTTTGGTCCCAAACCGCAGAAATCCACAAACGTGTCTCTCACAATATCATATTACAAAAAAGTTTAGGTACCCACATTATTACAAAAAATTCAGGGGCTTCTTTACAATTTACGAACAATGCAGGAGCCTTCATGCAAATCCCTACGTTCACTGTTGGACTGTTACTAGGATTTCTTTCATTTTTTATTTTTAGGCAATTTTTTTTTTAAAAATAAAATTTGTATGTGTTAAATCGTCAATTACGGATTTTTTTTGTGAAAACTCTTGAGAATTTAGTATTTTACTCGTGTTAGACTTTAATTTTTCTATTTTTTAGAGAAATAAGATAATTAATTTTTTTAAAGTGTCAGACTACACTCTTTAAATTTTTGCGCATTTTTTTTTTTTTAAATAAAATTTTCATGTGTTAGTCTCCAGTTACAAAAAAAATTCAGAAAAATATGAAAATTGAGTGATTTGTTCGTATTATACTTAAATTTTGACATTCTTTTGGAAAAATATGAGAATCGATTTTTTGCAGGCCCTAGACATCATTTTTGCATGTTAGTCTTCAATTACATAATTTGTAGATCAAAACATGCAAATTGAGTATTTTACTTATTTATACATTTAAAAAAAAATATGATAATTAAGTTTTTTTCGTGTTAGACTTTAATTTTTGTATCGTAGCCAAATTTAAATAAAAAATAAAAAATTGCATGTGTTAGTCCTCCATTTCAGAGTTTTTTTTGTGAAAACCATGAAAATTTAGTATTTTGTGTGTTAGACTTCAATTTTTGTTTTTTTAGAATATAAGATAATTGATTTTTTAAGGTATTAAACTTCATTTTTACATTTTTAAATTTTTCTAAAAAAATTAAATTTGCATATATTAGTCTTCAATTACGAAGTTTTGCAGATTTTTAAAGTATTTTACTCAAATTAGACTTCAATTTTGACAATTTTTTTAAAAAAATTAGAATTGATTTTTTTGCAATGAAACTTTTGAAAAAAATGAAATTTGCATCTATTAGTCTTGAATTATTTTTTTCTTAGAAAAAAACATAAAATTGAGTCTTTTGCTTGTTTTAGACATCATTATTTTTTTTTTTGTATTTTTGCAAAAAATTTTGAAAAAAAAAATATAAATTTGCATGTGTTTGTCTTTAATTCCTGATTTTTTTGAGAATAACATGAAAACTAAGTATTTTGGTTGTGGTAAGACTTCAATTTTGATATTTTTTAGAAAATAAGATAATTTATATTTTTTAAGGTGTTACACTTTTTTTTTTTATATTTTTGTGAAATTTTTGAAAATAAATAAATATTTGTTTATTTTAGTATTCAATTACGAAGTTTTTTTTAGGAAAATAGTATTTTTCTGGCATGGACATCAACTTTGTTATTTTTAAGAAAAATATGACCATTGATGTTATTGAAGTTGTTAGACTTCATTTTTTGCATGAAAGTTTTGAGAAATAAAATAAAATTTGAATGTATTAGTCTTGAATTACGATTTTTTTTTTAAAAAAAGTACGAAATTGAGTATTTTGTTAATGTTAGACTTCTATTTTGGTATTGTTTTAAAAAATATGATAATTGATTATTTACAGGTGCCAAGACACTCTTTTTTGCATGTTTCCGAATTTTTTGGAAAAAATACAAATTTTTCTGGTGTTAGTCCTATTTCGGAGTTTTTTTTAGGAAAATATGAAAAATGAGTATTTTGCTCGATTTAAACATCAAATTTGAAATTTGGTATTTTTAGAAAAATATGAGAATTGATTTTTTTACAAGTGTTGGACTTTTTTTTTTTTGCATGTTTGCGAAATTTTTGAAAAACATAGAAATTTGAATTTGTTAGTCTTCAATTACGAAATTTGTAGAGAAAAAAATGATAAATGAGTTGTGGTAATGCTAGACTTCAATTTGACATTTTTTTAGAATAAAACGATAATTGATTTTTTTTGTAGATACTAGATTTCATTTTTTGTTTTTGCGAAATTTTTGAAAAGAAAAATAAAACTTGTATGGCTTAGTCTTCAATTAAGAATTTTTGATTGAAAACATAAAATGAAAAGTATATTACTGGTATTAGATTTTAGTTTTTATGTGTTTTAAGAAAATAGAATAATTGATTTTTTTTTCTTCCTCTATAAATAAGTTATTTATCGTGGAGTTTTAATATATATCTGCCATATGCAATTATGTTTGAAATCAGGGTCCATATTGCAAAACTCGTCTATTCTTTTCCTTCTCTCCCTCATCTCTCGCTTCCAAGCTAAAAAGCCATGACGACGGTGATCTCCGCGCTTATACCTCCCATTTCAGCAAAATTCAAAAACCCATTCAAGAAAACGAAAAGAAAGGCAAGAACGAAAAGAATCACACTACCAAGACTAGCGCCAACGTTGAAACGCGCGATCTTTTCATTGGCATCTTCAGCTTTCCTCCCCCCGGCTCTCAATTTCTTGAATAATGGAGGTAATGGTTTCGGTGGCGCAGGAGGGAGCTGGAATGGCCGCGGTGGTGGCGGCGACGGAGGGGTCTGGCCGGGTGGCGGATCTGACGTAAATTGGTGGTTTGGCAAGAGGAGGAGGTCAAGATTGAATCTTGCGAAGATTTTGCGGCTTATCTTGTCCCTGTCAGCTGGTTCTGCCCTCGGATTGAATGCAGAAGAAGGTAGGGTTTTTGGGTTGGGGTTTTCAGGGTTGAAGAATGGCGCATTGTGCTTCTTGCTTGGATTTGTGGTGTGTTTTTTAATCTGTGAAGGGATCGTTTTGGGGAGAAAGAAAGGAAAAAATTGGGGGACCAAATGGAGAATGTGATCACATTCAGGGTCTTAATCGCAATTATGAATCCTGTTAATCTAGTTCCTTCAGAATGGAATGATTAATTCATGAAGATTTAAGGGGGTTTAATCATAATTTTTAAAAATGTAGTGTTTTTTTGTCGTCGTTGCAAATTAAGCATAATATAGAGGGTTTTATCTACTGTCTTTTTTTGCTCGCATTAGTGTTTTTCTTTTTGAGGGATTTGTTATTGAGAGCGCAAATTTGAAATTGTTCCATTGTTTGGATTTAATCACCATTTCTTAAGCAATTTTGGTGAATGCATAAGGGATTTTGTGTGTCATTTTGGGGCAGTATTCGATTATCTAATTTGTTGTTATACAATTATGTAAGCTAGCTGTGATTTTGGATCATTTGGTTGTAAAATTGAGTAATTTTGGATAATTGACTCATAGTATTTAATCATTTTGATGTAAATTTTATAATGTTTATGTTATCGAGTAATAACGCTGAAATGCAATAGCGAATTATTAAATTGTTTGATTTTCACAATTTATCATCAAAATCCCATTAATTATTTCCATATTTTTAAATCATTTTGGCAATTCAACTTTGTAACAAGCTCGGTTTGACAATTCCATGAGGAAATGAGAAAACAAAGATTGGTTTAATTTTCATAAGAACCATGTAAGTAGGGGGTTTGAGAATAATCCAAGAAAAAAGAAGAAATATATCCTAAAAATATCACACATGTTGCTACGAAACATTGTAACATCTTTATACCCCTTCAATAATGTTCAAATCGTTAAAAACATGAAAAGAAAATCCCTATTATAAAAAATATTAAAATTGTAAGGTATTTATCTTCGGTGACGGGGCCTGATGCGCATTTGTTGCCTTTCAGTGAATCCAAATTGAGGTCGATGAATCACTTTTCCGTCAATATACAAATCCCCTAGTGCAAATTTGGATTAATTTTGGGCTTAATTGCATTACTAATCAAACTATAATGAAATAATTGAATTAAGAAAACAATATACCTCCATAATCCTTGTTAGGGACGTCTAAGTAAGAATCAGGCAAAACCCAAAGAACTCTAGGTAATCCTGAAAATATTAACAATAATAACAAAGTCTCTAAATATCAGGTATACCCCTCCAAAATGCAAACTATCATTAATAGCCCTTACAAAACATAACAAATATCATGCACGTCCCTTTCTATATTTTTTTCACAAAAAATCCCATAATACTCAACACTTCATAACTTTTTATTTATACAAAAATAAGTGAGATAAAGGGGTCATCATTTAGGCAATATTTTGAAAAATTAGGAGGAGGGGTACTGATGATATTTCTTAGTTTTGGAGGGGTATTCAGGATATTTACCCTTTTGGAAAGGGGTATACCGCGTACGTGATATTCTGAGGTTCTGCAGGGGTACACATGAATTCCACCTTACTTGAGAATTACAATTTTATCTTTTTTTTAAGAATTGAGAATTACTATTTCATGAGTATGAATTAATCACCTTTAATTTTGTATGAAAGTTCTTCAGAGATCAATGCACCAAATCCAGTATAAGTGGTGGTACAAACCGAGTATATTTTCTTCTTCGCCTCCTCTTCACTGACAAAATAAATCGAAGAATCAAATAATCGAGCATTACGATTTTGCGAATTTGTCCAAGAAATTAAATTTATACCTTCCAATAACAGATGCTAGGGTTTTGACATAGGCATTGATCATCTCCTCCTCAAAGGGTTTTGGGTCGGTATCAAACTCCATTACTATCAACCAATGCTCGTAATCGCATCCATCGAGTAAGATCGTCTCTTTCGGCGGCCTGTTGCTCCAGTTAGGCGACGGATCGTTCAGTGGGGAGTGTCCTGAGGTACTAGAGGTATGCTTGCTGCGGGAGGAACTGGAGAGGAGGGAACGGGTTAGAGAAAGGGGAATGAGCGGGGACCGGACTGGAGAGGAACTGGATAGGGAACGAGAGAGGAGACTTGAGAGAGCACGACGAGCCGCCATTAATGGAGAAAAGAGAGCAATGGTAGAGAGGTGTTTAAGGGAGGCTCTCGAATTTGAAATCTCGTATATACAAACGCGGAATTTTGAAATCCGGATAAACGCAAGATGAAATTTGAATTCCGGTATTTGAAATCTAAGACCTACACTACGACGTAGGATGTAAACGGTTGGGATCCGGTTCGGACAGTGGTTATACCAGATCCGTATCCATATTTTTTCGGATAAGTATATTCGGATACGGAACGATCCGGATCCGAATGCGGTTCGGATATTAAACGGATACGGATACGATTCGGATATTGTCGGATACGAATACGAATGCGGATTTTTTTCGGATATTAGAACGAATACTATTATGTCATAATATGATATATTTTGTAATTATATATAGACATAATTTATCATATCAATAATCTAAGTTATTGTATTTAAATTTAATTTTATGATTGCGATTTTAAATCATCAAAAAATCATTAATTATTGGGAAATTTTCAAAAAACTCCCTATCTTTTTTGGATATTCTAAAAAAACCCCTATCTTTTTGGAAACTCCGAAAAAACCCCTCTACCAAACTTTTATTTTCAAATAACCCCCTATGGGGTTAAAACTAACCATCGATGGTGTTAAATTTTTGTTATGACCAAAATACCCTTAATTTTACCTATGTAGTAATTACAAGAATATTTTTGTTATTTTTTATTAATTTTTAAAAAGTCCCAAATTTCTTTTAGCTCATAATAATTTTATAAAAATAATTATCATATGTTATATTTATATAATTTTAATATTTCATACATTATATATATTTAAGTTTTATATATTTTTTCCTGAAAAACTAACATAAAATAATAATATGAACAAAAATATTAAAAGAACACCTTACAAATATTTAAAAATTAAAATATCATGAAACTATTAAAAAAATACATAAAAGAAGAACGAAAATAAAAAAATAGATGTTTAAAGAAATATACTTATATCAATTTATTTTCAAGGTGTTTATTTTATTATTGTCTGATATTAGTTTTTCATCAATAATAAATGAAATATTAAAATTATACAAACACAACATTTAATAATTTTATTGTGAATCACTACGTGTTAAAAAATATTTATGAATTTTCTTAAAACTAATAAAATTAATCAAAAGATAACAATTTTTTTTTTTTAATTACTACACATGAAAATAGAAGGGTATTTTGGTCAAAATTTTTTTAACACCATCCATGGTTAGATTTAACCCCTATAGGGGGGTATTTGAAAATAAAAAATTGGTAGAGGGGTTTTTTTGGAGTTTCCAAAAAGATAGGGTTTTTTTTAGAATATCCGAAAAAGATAAGGGGTTTTTTGAAAATTTTCCTTAATTATTTATATTTTTTTCCAACTAACATGGAATAAGACACATAAAAAAATATAATATCCTGATTCAGATCCGGATCCGGATCCGAAAAAATTTCCGAATCTGACACTAAAATCGAAAACCGGATTCAGATCCGGATCCGATTAGAAATATCCGGATCCCGATCCGATCGGATCCGAATATTTTTTCGGATTCATATATTTTTTGGATACAATTCGGATCGGTTCGGACAATATCCGCATCATTTACATTCCTAACTACACGGCCACACCCAAGCACGATAAACTAAAACCAGTATTTAAAATCTCAGGTTAAACCCGAAATGCTACTTGAAATACTGGATTATAGGTATCCTCGAAGATAATACGAAATTGGAATCCCGGGGAATATTTTTTGATTTATCCTGGGTCACCACTCAAAAACCTCTTGTTCCCGATCTTTTCTTGTTCAGGGGTTTCTTCAACAATTTTCTCCGCCACTCTCTGGTGCTTCTCTGCAAGTTTTCTCGTCTGATACGTCCAATTTACGAAGTTTTTTAGCTTCGTGGTTAGTGGTTCAATTCTTTCATTTGGTTATTTTTTGTTTGGTTTTCTGATGTGATGGATGACTAACCTTATTTTATTTTTACTCCATTTTATTGATTTTTTTCCCGTTGTTTTGTTCTCCGTTGGTTGATTTGTTCATTTAGATCTTTAATCTTATTGGTTATGATTTTTTTCCTCATTTGTGAGTTGAATATGTCTAAAAGTTTGAATCTTTGCAGGTTTCTGTGAAGAATTTGATATTGCAGTTGTATCACGAGATTGAAATATTATCTCCCTTTTAGGGGAATCAAATTGTAAAAGATACTTTCTTTGAAAAGAGGTGGTTTGGATTGCTATATTTTGAATTCGGAATTGGATTCTTGAATTTGGGATTCTATCCACATGCTCAATGGATAAGAATCCTAGTATTTTCAGAAAACTAGTTAATAGAGGAGATAATTTATTTGATAAAGAAATTGACCCTTGCAACTCCCCAATTGGTTCATCAAGATATCTCTGTGCCAGTGGTACCACTTCTGGTACCGATTCCGAGGAGTATATAAGAGATCATGCATCGATTTTGAGCTTGCAACCATGGATTTTCAAAAGGGAAAAAGAAAACCCTAATTTCAATGAAAAAGCAGAGTCCAGTAGTATTTACAAGACCTCTTTCAGAACTAAAAGGGGTCATAGAAATTCAATCAAACCAATTTCAATTGAAAATTGTTTAATTCCTCAATTATATAACGAGGATTTCAAAATTGAAGATCATGTATTCGGTTCAATTAAAACTCGCCCTTTCATCGTAACTGATGGAATTAGGGTTATTAATAACAACCCAGAATGTGAGATTTCTTCTTTGAGAGTGAAAAAAATTGAAGAAATGAAAAAGGGGAAAAGAAAGAGCTTAGATTTGGTTGACAATGTTCATTCGAGATCAAACAAACATTCAAATTCACGAGGTATTAACATAACATAACTCTCATTTTTGTGAATAATTCACAAAAAAATATTTATTATAATTTTCTTTAATTCTAAGGCAATTTGTTTCGTTATTATTCTTCAGCTATCTCCCCTCCTTCATCTCGAGGAGAATCAAGCAATAATAAAAGTGACGATAATAAAGTGTTTCTCGTCTCCATTGGAATTTGTATTGGAGTTGTCTATACGATATTATCGAACAAAAAGGAAGTGGAGAAATTAAATGACGAGTTGAAAAGAACCGAGAACTTGGTTCAGGATTTACAGGAGGAATTGGAGATGAAAGACTCTCTCACTGTTAAGGAATTATTGCCTCTCGAAAAAGAGGCAATAATTCTCACTGTTAAGGAATTATTGCCTCTTGAAAAAGAACAAGAACCTTCTAGAAGCATCCTTCAAGGTTAGTTAATTATTTCAAATTTAATCCTCCGCGAATTAATTAATTTGTTAATGTAATGATGGGTTATTATGTAGAACAAGATGGGGGGCAGTCTATGAGCATAATAGAAGCAGAACTGGAGGCAGAACTGGAGAGGTTGGAACTCAACATCACCTCCAGTAGTATCCGAGGAAGACATTCATATGAGGAGGTACATAATATATAATAATTTGTGGATTTTACAAGGGCAAATATGAAAATAAACACAATATCAGGTTGACGACGAGGAGCTAGAAGGAGAAATGGTTAAAGGAGAATTCAGAGCTGAGACTCTTAACAAAAGAGACGATTACGATGATGACGATGATTATTATGACATCAGCAGGGCGAAATCAGACCACTGGACAGGTCCAGTCTCGCCTCGCCAGCTTGGCATTCGGCTGCACGAGGTTCTTCAACAAAGGCAAGAAGAGAGAATAAAGGAACTGGAGACTGCATTAGCACAGAGCCAGAGGCAAATCCAGTTGATGGAAACGACTGAACCGAGCGTATTTTCAGAAAGGACCCTGTCGAATAGCGATTTGGATTCGGGTCCTCTGAACGAGCCGTTTTGCTTGGACCTGAGTGGAGATGCATTGAATGCTTATGATGAGGCTTTCGAGGAGTTCAACAGGATGAATGGAGAGGATGATGAAAAGGAGAAGGTTGATAAAGTTTATAATGTCGATTGGGGAATGGAATTAGGAGATAATAATGATGATTATGATGATGATAGTGATGATGACAATGATGATTGTGACGAGATAATACAGAAATTAGTCGAGAAAACGAAACAAGGGTCTCCAGTAGTTAGACATGCGCAAATGATTTTATTGTCTTTGGATGATTTGACTTGACTAGGTAGAATATTATTTTTATATGAATTTGAGATGTTTGAATCACAATCGATTTGGAGTTCAATTATTTGCAACACGTTTAAAATTTTATTTATTAATTGTTATCTTCGTTCTAGTTTAATATATGGTAAATTTTGACCTGTTCGCAAACTTTCAGTTCTGGCGTTAGTATTGTTTTTATTTTTTATTATTATTAAATTAGATACCGGTATAATATAAGTTGTGCTTCTATATAAATAGTTTTTATTATTGGTATAATCTAAGTTGTGCTTCTATATAAATAGTTTTTATTATTGGTATAATATAAGTTGTGCTTCTATATAAATAGTTTTTGTTATCGGTATAATTATGATGGTGTGATGTGCAAATGTTGCATTTCTTTCAATTTATCTACTAATGTGTTTTGTAATAGAAACTGTATAATATTAATACTTGATGTTATGTCTTGGAATTGATGTGCCGGAATATTTTTGTTGTGTAGACTTTTTAATTACAATATACGTTTTTAAATATATAATATATATTTTTGGTTTTACTTTCTAAAAAAAAAATTACATGTAATAAATCATTTTTCTTTATGGACCTACTTATTCTCCTAAAAAAGATATTTTACGATAATTATTTACTATTCCGTAGTTTCAGTCTTCTGTTTTCATAATAAAAATGAGCCTTTGGTTTTCATAATTTAAAATGATCAACAAATCCTACATACTAACGAGCCTTTGGAAACGACTGAAATATTGTTTTGTTAGTATTATATAATCAATGCCGCACAAATCCTACATACATTCGCTAGTTCTTTTCATGCTAATGTATATATGTGTCTTTTTTGCATAAAACCCTCAGCCTTTCTTTTATATTTATTATTGTTTGAACTATTATGAATAATAATGATATAATAATGTTGTCGTATTTTTTTTTTAATAATATTACATCTCAAATTACATCTCAAATATAATTATACGATGGTACTAAAATTCTTCAAACCCCCCCTAACTTTTCTACAAATTATGAAAACCCCCTTGTATTTTTATAAAACCCCCTAACTTTTTTAGATTCTCTAAAAAAATCCCTATCTTTTTGTTATGTTTTTAAAAATGACCATTATACCACATAATTTTATTTTATAAATCTCTATAATTTAATAAATAATAAATATATATTAAACTATTATAAAAAAAAATAAAAAATGTTAAAAAATAAATAATACATAATATTAAAATATTATAACAAATAATACATAGATATTAAAATATTATAATAAATAATATATTGATATTAAAATGTCATTTTCAACAATTATTAGTATTTTAATATATATGCATTATTTATTATAATACTTTAATATCTATGTATTATTTACAATAAATATTTTAATATCTATTTATTATTTATTATTATATTTTTAATATCTATTTATTATTTATTTTTTGTATTTTAATATATATTTATTATTTATTAAATTATGGATATTTATAAAATAAAATTATGGAAAAGGATATAATGATAATCTTCAAAATCATAACAAAAAAGTAGGGGGTATTTGAGGGAATTTAAAAATATTAGGGGGGTCTTGGAGGAAGCCACAAATATAGGGGTTTTTTAGAGAAATCTAAAAAGATAGGATTTTTTTTCATAATTTCCAAGAAAGTTAGGAAGTTTTTGAAGAATTTTCCATGTATTAATTCTGAAACTCGTAGATGATCATAATTAGATAACTAATATAATGTGATATAATTTTATTTTGAAATGATATCGTTTTTATCAAAATGAAAAATATAATTATCATACTCGCGTAACGCGGAACCACAATATATATTTTTAAATTTTAAACAAATAAAAAAAAAATTACGGTCTATAAGATAACACACCATGTCCAGGCAAATAAATTAATCCGACAAAAACATCCAAGTTGATTTGTAGTGAAGTGACTACTCATTATAATTAGGATTAGGATACTACTGAAAATTATCTTGGCATCCCTCCATTTTCCATCTCGACGATAACCCGCCGGAAGTTACGAAGCCGGAAACCCTAGCGATTTGGGTCTATAGGTAAACCGAAGAACTTCTGATTTAGTTTTCTATTCGATCTAAAGATGTCTTCTTTCAATTTCTATTGATTAAAGATCCGCAATTTCTCTTCTTGGATTCCTTTTATACTTTAAATGTTATTAATTTCTGTTTTTTATAATAATATCACGCAATAAGTCCCTAATTCTGTAATTTTTCATATATAATTAGTACCAATAACTGTAATTTATAATAATGTGCTTTAATTTGATTTGTGCAGTGTACCAACAAATGTAGAAGCCGGTACCAATACTTCTTACCCATCAAGATCGTTAGTATGTTCAGTAGAAAATATACACGTGGCCAAAGGAACGTAGAAATGTCAAAAAACCCTAATTTGGGGTGTAAGGACCAAGATGAAAATGATAATGAAACCAAAACTGCTAGTTTAAAATTTGCAAGTTATGTTAGGAAAAGGAGAAGGAACCATATAACTGATACGGAAAATCAAAAAGTTTCGGTACCGGTAGATAAAGATGGTACCAAAGAGATAAAACGGTACCAAAGAAGAGATAAAGAAAAGAAACCTGACGTGCCGAGTAAATCAAGTGAAATAAATACTGTGGGGATAAAACAGTACAAAAGAAGAGAAAAAGTAAAGAAATTGATTGCGCATGCTAAATTCTGTTTTAGTTCGTGCATGTTGGATGAAGAAATCCCTCGACTCAAAGACGCAGAAAATTTGGATAATTACCAAAATGCCCCTGAACATACCATTCAGAAGGAAAACACCGGTTCAAATAATATTTGTGCGGAGAAGAATTTAATGCCTTGTGATTCCTATGAAGAGAAGGATAAAAAGGTCGAGATGGTACCGGTTTTGGTTAATTGTTTGGTACCTGTTCTTAGAGAGAGAAAGCTTCTAATACTTGATATTAATGGGTTATTAGCAGATATTCGCCAAGAGAACCATGTGGCTAAAAAGGCTGATTTTAAACTCAATGGAAAACCAGGTGAATATTAAGTAATTATTTATGATACAATCTTTGTTAATTTTCAGTATTTCATACATTTATTATTCAATTAATATAATATGCTATTTTCTTTTACCAGCTTTCAAAAGGCCATTTTGTGATGATTTCTTGAAGTTTTGCTTTGAGAACTTTAAGGTTGCCATTTGGTCATCGAGGAAAAAGTAATTCGCATACAATTTTTTTTCTCCTTAGAATAAATTACGTTTTTTTCGTCTTGAACCTAAATTTACATTCTCATTTTTTTATTTTTTTATTTTCAGAGAAAATGTTAACAAGGCAGTGAATTTTCTATTGGGAGATTTGAAAGACAACCTTCTGTTTTGTTGGGTAAGTTAAAAATACGTATCAGTGTAACTTTTTCATCATAACCCCTATAAAATCGTAAAGTTGCATATATAACCCTACAAAAACATTTTTTTTTTATTTGTCAGGACCTCTCGAAATGCACCAAAACTGGGTTTAAAACACTGGAGAACAAATACAAGTTCGTGGTTTTGAAAGATTTGAAGCGAATTTGGGACAAATCTGAATCTGAACTCAGTTTTGAAAAGGGGGAACTTTTACCATCTAATACCCTCCTTTTGGATGATTCCCCTTATAAAGCCCTATCGAATCCTGTAAGACAACAAACCCTAATTCATAATGCCCCTGCATTATGCGTAATTCGCAAAATAGCCCTTATTCTGCAATTGAGGGGCCTTTTTGCGATTTAGGTTTAATGCATGGCCTTTTTTGTGAATTTCCCATTTTTTTCATTTTCCTAATCGTTTCTTTTTCTTTCTTTTCTTTCTCAGCCATATACTGCTATTTTTCCTAACCCATACGACTACGAGGATACAGAGGATAATTCCTTAGGTCTATACTTGCTCTATATTTACAATTATGCCATTTTTTTTTAATTTGTTCATAGAATCATTTAATTAATAGTTTATTAACATTAATTTTGTGTTCAAGCAGGACCCGGGGGTAGTTTGAGGTCCTATTTAGAAAAGCTCATAAAATTTGATGATGTACAGAGTTTTGTTAGAGAGAACCCTTTTGGGCAACCTGCAATTTCACAAACACACCCTTCGTGGGATTTTTATTACCAAATAATCCAAGAGGTCGAGAAAAACTCAATAGGAGAAATGAATTGCTTGGTTAATTCGTGAAGTGTTAAATTCTTTTAGATGATCGTTTTTGGATTTTGTAAATCAGGACATAGTTAGTCATTCGCGATACGCGAATAATACGGTACGTAATACGTTCGTGTATAATTCGGATCAAACGTTTTTCAAGTCGGTCAAATATTCGATCAAATAAAACGCAATACGCTAATAATTCGTCAATTCGGTTATTCGTCTATAGTTATGTTTATTTTACATAATACGATGCAATAATTCGGTATATAAAAGTATATAAATGTACATTTGTTTACCCATAAATAATTCAAAATTATAATTGTTTTATTAAATAATATTTATTTTAGTTCAAAATCAGAATTTTATATATTATTATTGATATTTTGATTTTCTTAATCAATTTTGGAAATTTATGTTTTTTTATTTATTTAAAAAAAATTATATTTTTTTCTTCTAAAAAAACGTATTATACGGAAATACGTGTATTATTCGTGATTTTTAAAAATTATTGTAAAATACGCGAATTATTGATCAGGTTGAGTACGGGAACGTCAATACGTATATTATTCGTAATACGTAATTATTCGTAAATTGTATGCGTATTATTCGCGAACTGAACAACTATGAAACATGACGGTCTTGCAATGTAGTTATTAATAATAATTGAATAGGTGCGATTAGTTTTAATTGCCCATTGATTTCCTTAACTTGATGATTATAATTGTATTGTAGTAAATTGTTGGTTATAATTGGAATTGAGCTCAATTTTGTTTCGTTTAATTATATTTGATTTGGAAAATATTTCAATATCCACTTAAAATTTAAAACGCCCAAGTAAGAATTCATTTTGGAGTGGGAGTGGATTTATACGTACAATAAGTTTAAAAAATATATAAATAATCTTTATCTATTATAAACGGAAGATAAATAACACAAGAAATAGAAAGAGAAAGTCTTTATTATTGAACTGAAATTATCTGTACGAATGAACCACACAAACCATCCTTATATAGAGAACACAACACCCTTTCATCCAATGTGAACATTCCAGTGTGAAACCTCCAATGTTCATCTCTCCAGTGTGAAACCTCCAATATGCATCTTTCCAGTGTGAAACCTCCAATATACATCTCTCCATGTCCATATTATACATATTATACAAGTGTCTAACCTTTTCACATTTGTACATATTATACATTCACATTTATAACATTATCTTAAATATCATTTTTTGTAACATTTGTTCCTTAAAACTAAATCCTCTAGTTTGGCCGTTTCAAACTCACGCCGCAAAATAGATATATAAACTATTATAAAAAACATATAAATCTGTCAAATATGGATGTAGGGGTAATTGTGATATTTCACCTTTTAGAGCGATATACATAAAATTTTTGAGTTTATAGGGGTGCACATGAAATTTGGCCTTCCTTACAATCGTGATATTTTCATAGTTTACAGGAAAAATTTGTAAATTTCCAAACCACGGCTAAACCCTTCCGACCTCGCCTCCTTCGTTCTCTTCTTCGCGCCATCTTCCGAGTGTTGGTCTCCGTCTCGTGCGATTAGGTTTTAGGGTTTTTTTCTTCTTCTTCTTCTTCTTCCTTTCTACCCCCTTCATAAGCCGAGATCAGATCGTTCTTGTCATTCTTCGACCGAGGTAGTCCGTCCCGTCCATCAATCCGTCATTAGTACCGAGAGACAACAACTCAGCCAAGGAAGAGTTCGATAACTCATAAGCATATCGGAGAAGTTTCAAGTATGAATAACTATGAATCGGAGGAAATTGGAGCTGATTTAAAGTAAGAATTCATAGTTAATTCGTTGGGTTTATTTAATTTCTACTTTTTTGAAGAATTATCTGATTTTCTAAATTAATATTTCAGCTCTAGCAATGAGACTATTTTGCCTGGCAGTAGGAAGAACAAATCTAAAGGCAAAGACAAGGTAATTTTTTATTATTTTCTCAATTTTCTAAGTCTCTTATTGATCATTTTCTCGGGATACAATGCAATTTGGTTATTTATTAGGGGCTTAAGAGGAAGAATGAAGCACCAGTTTTGAGCAAAAGCAAGCAAAGGAAATTGAGAAAATTGGAGGTTGGTTTATGATTGAAATTGTTAAATTTGTACATTTTAGTCGTAATTTTCGATCTTGTTATCCCTTTTCTTTGAAAATAAGTTTAATAATTACCCATTTTTGTATGTTACGAAGGAGGAGAAGCAACTGAAAGTTATGCAAGCCAAAAGCATTGAACTTCTTGGGTTTGTCTCTCTTCAAAGAATATTAACCAAATATATTTGTTTTTGTATAGTTAATTTTAACACTGATTATATTTTGACCTAATTTAGGAAACATAAATTATCACACGATGCATATTCACTTCTCCATTCGTCGGGCACCATTGGTCAGGTATTTTCTCTAATTTATTCAATTATTTTCTTTGCTTAACTTTCTAAACCTAAGAAACCCAAAATTTGTAAATTTGTTCGCGATTCTCCTATTTATCCTGTAAAAATAAATATTTTAATTATATATCTTTCTTATCATAGACCGAGACTATGAAGGAAAAGAATAGAAGGGCTTTTGAATTCTCCAAAGCAGGATTTGAAATTCCCGAGGAAGCTTCAGTCTTCAAGAAAAAGAACGTTCTAGAATCTTCTAATGAGGAATATAAAGAGAGAAGTAGTGACGATGAGGAACAAATTGAAAGGACGAATAATTCCTTACTAATTTTAAAACCTTGCGAGGTAAAATACATACGATACGATTAAATTAAATATCTTTTTTCACACTTCTAATTTCTGATTTTTTCTTTTCTTTTTCAGGGTAAACAGTCACAAGGAGAAGAAACCCTAAATACCAACTCTGAAAAACCAGATTTTATATCAGAGACAGAAGATCAAAATGGCGGAATCGAAGAACCAGATTTAAACCCTACTCAGATTTCAATTCCAATTCCAATTCCAATTCCAAACACGAATTCAAAAATCGAAAAACCCAAAATTCAAACGAAGAAATCGAATCCAATGATCACTCCTCCAATTGTGGTGCAAGTATCGAGACCACCCGAAATTGAAGAGCAAAGAAAAAATTTGCCGATAATGTTTATGGAACAAGAAATAATGGAGGCCATAAATTCAAATTCAGTTGTTATTATTTGCGGAGAAACCGGCTCCGGCAAAACCACTCAAGTCCCTCAGGTCCGTTTTTTTTTGCACCTTCAAAACCTCAGAATATCATATAAACCCTTCCACTTTATTTTATTCTTGTTTGTATTTTGTTTAGTTTCTTTATGAGGCTGGATACGGGTCGAGCAACCATCCAGAGAGGAGAGGAGTGATTGGCGTGACACAGCCGAGGCGTGTGGCCGTGTTGTCAACGGCGAAACGGGTCACTAGCGAGTTGGGTCTTCGTTTGGGAAGAGAAGTTGGGTTTCAAGTCCGACACGATAAATTGATCGGCAAAGATTCTTGTATTAAGTTCATGACCGATGGTATTCTCCTTCGTGAAGTTCAGGTTATTTATTTCTTTTATCTTGAAAATTTGCAAAATAGCCCCTGCATTATCCATGAATTTCAAAAACCCTAATTTGTGTTGTAATTTTGACAGAGTGATTTCTTGCTGAAGAGATATTCGGTGATTATATTAGACGAAGCTCACGAGAGGAGTTTAAATACAGATATATTAATCGGCATGCTTTCAAGAATAATCAAAATTCGCAAGGTCAAAACTAATCTAACATAACAATTAATAAATTAAAAAATGAACGAAGAAATAATAAATTTTGTTTTTTTTCAGACGTTATATGCAGACCAAACAGAGAAGATAAAAAGTGGAGCAAAAATCAGCGCTGAAAATATGATAACCGAATTGAAGCTCGTATTGATGAGCGCGACTCTGAGAGTCGAAGATTTCGCGTCGAATATAAAATTATTCGAGCGGGCCCCACCCGTCATAAACGTGCAAGGAAGACAGTACGATGTCAAGGTTCATTTCTCTAAAAGGACTCACGATGATTATATCGGCCAGGTTTTATATTTATATTCTTCTTATCTCCTTATATTGTCCAAATTTTCATTTTATTATTTAGTCTTCATTATCCATGAAACCCTAATTTCTATATTTGCATGACAAGGCTTATAAAAAGGTTATCTCGGTCCATAAGAACCTGCCAGCTGGCGGCATACTAGTGTTCGTCACGGGACAGAGAGAAGTCGAGTATTTGTGCAAGAAATTGCAGAAAGCTTCTAGAAGGTTCAGCGAGAGAAAAGAAGCCAAAAGAAAAGATCACACGGTCCCCACAAATGCTGACGTGGACCGCGACATGAAGGAGATCTGCGAAGCATTCGATGCTGGAAACGATCAACAAGAAACCACGTAATTTTAAATTAAATTATTTTCTTTTATTTTATACTTTTGTGTAGACTAATAAATAATTCTAATGGCAGGTTTAATTCGTACGATGACGAAGAAGATCAAATACCAAATCCAAATTTAAATTCTTCAGACTCCGAATCGGAATCCGAATTCGAATTCGAAACCGATACCGACGAAGAAGAAACAACCAAGAACAACAACAAACTTCTCAATTTCTCTCTCTTAAAATCCTCGTTCAACTCCTTATCAAATACAAACCCAACAAAAGAAGAATCATCAAACAAAAACAATGATAATAACGAAAAAGCCACTCTTAACGGGCTTCACATACTCCCATTATACGCAATGCTACCCGCATCCAAACAACTCCTAATATTCCAAAACCCACCAAGTTCCAAACGCCTCGTCGTCGTCTCGACAAACGTGGCAGAAACCTCCCTGACAATCCCGGGGATAAAGTACGTTATAGATACGGGCAAGGAAAAGGTGAAGAATTACGATCACGCCATCGGCATGGCCAAGTACGAGGTCAAGTGGATAAGCAAGGCCTCGGCCAATCAGAGGAAAGGAAGGGCTGGACGACTGGGGCCCGGCCATTGTTACCGTCTTTATTCCGGCGCTGCGTTTGGTAAAGAGGATGTTTTTCCTGAGTTTTCGAACCCGGAAATTACGAATTTGCCCGTCGATGGGGTCGTTCTTTTAATGAAGTTTATGGGCATCGACAAGGTTTGTAATTCGGGATATTTTACATATTTACCCTTCTCATTTTTCTTATCCTTATTCTTGATTTTTCTTTTTGCATGATTAGGTGGCGAATTTTCCATTCCCGACTCCGCCAGAGAAGAAAGCGTTAATCGAGGCGGAAAATTGCTTAAGGGCCCTCCAAGTTCTCGATATTCAAAATAGATTGACGCCAATAGGACGTGCGATGGCTCAATTCCCCATGACTCCTCGCCACTCGAAAATGCTCCTCACATCCATCCAGATCATCATGTCGTTGCATCGCCATGACATCATCAGACCCGATTTAGTTCTAGCTTACTCTCTCGCCGCCACATCAGCGCTGAGTTTCCCCAATCCTTTTCTCTTCAATTTTGGCCTGAAAGAAAAGGACGATTCTAATACCGAGGCCGAATCGCAAAAGAAAAGGGCAAAAGAGTCATTTGCGAAATTCTCTAACCAAACTAGCGATGCTTTGACGATTGCGATCACATTGCACGAGTTTGAAATTGCGGAGAATCGAGCCGAGTTTTGCAGAATTAATTTTCTCCATTTGAGGACCATGGAGGACATGTCGAAGCTTAGAAAACAATTATTAAAACTCGTGTTTCACAATTCGAAATCTTTCGAAGGAGATTTCAAATGGAGAGGAGGTTCGATAGAGGAAATCGAACGGGTTTGGATCGAAACCCGAACCCCAAACCCTAAATCTGACAAGATAAACCCGCTTAAAAGTGCAGAAGAGGAGATCATTGCGCAATCGATATGTGCTGGCTGGGCTGACAGGGTCGCGAAACGGGTCAGGGCAAGTGAAATAACCGACCCGTTAGAAAAAGATAGAAAATTACGGGTACTGAGATATCGCTCTATTGCTTTAAAAGACTTGGTGTATCTCAATCGCTCATCTTCACTTTCCCATTTTGCCCCCGAGTTTTTGACCTATACCGAGTTGGTAGAAACCAAAAGGCCTTACATGCACGGAATGACAGCTGTCAAATCAGAATGGTTGGTGAATTACGGTTTTGCCCTCTGCACGTTTTCTCCCCCCTTAACGGATCCGAAACCCTTTTACGACCCGTTAGGAGACGAAGTGTACAATTGGGTGAGTGTTACTTTCGGGCCTCATAATTGGGAGCTTCGGTTGCATTACTTGCCCATCAAGGAAAAGGAAATGAGGGTTTCGGTTTTCGCGTGTGCTTTGCTCGAAGGAGATGTTCTGCCTTGCGTCAAAACGGTACAGAATTGTCTTGTGGGACCCGGTAATTCGATCTTGAGGAACGAATTGTTGGGCCAGAGACGAATTGGAGATCTTTTGAATAGAATGAAGAATAATGGCGTTAGAGTCGTGGATAGTAGGTTGAAATTGAGAGAGATTTGGAGCGCGGATCCGAGTTTTTTGTATGCGGAGATTCAGTGTTGGTTTCAAGAAAAGTACAGATGCAAGTTTTCAAAATTGTGGAGTAAAATGCTTCAAGAGGTTCTTCTACAAGGTCCCCAACTTTTCCCTAAAAGGGCCAAGAAAGTTATGTACTAGTATAATTTTAATGTTTATTTTTCAAACATTAGAGGTTTAATTTAATCCTTGAATTCTGTCTCTGTGTTACCAATTTTGCTACTTATATGTAATTCGTTTCATTTAATCTATTAAGTTGGGTATTGCTATTGTTGAGATATTTCAATTTGTCATAATGGATAGGTGACCTTCTATGTTAAGTGGATACTTTAAAAATGCAAAACTATCTTGAGGATACGCGTATCGGATATGGATGCGATACTGTTCGGATACGTATCGGATACGTCACGTGGTGTATCCGAATTTTTTAATATTTATTTTTTCGGATACGGCGAGGATACGACAAGATACGGCAAGGGATACGTTTAGGATACGGTTGAGATACTTCATTCAGGATACTTCGGTCCATTATATATTTTAGTCCATAATATTTTTAAATAAATTATACAAGATACTTCTAGGATATTTCAAGAATAAGTTCATGATACTTTTATGATATTTGTATTGTTTATTTAATATTATTTATTGTCATAATATTTAATTTAAAAATATTATTAATTCATTATTTAATTTATTAATATAATATAATATAAATATATTAAAATAATAATTATATAATCGTATTCGTATTCGTGTTTTTTTGAAAATTGTCTCATTACCGTATTCGTATCGTATCCGTGCAACACAGGTGGCCTTCGATCTGATTTATAAATTAAACCCGATTGACATCGTGATTGATCCGACAAGGACAGAGTCGCATGGCCATCAATGTTCATGTTGGTTCGTGACAAGCTAAATAATGATTAAGGAGACTGTTTTGTTACAACTTACAACGAGACACAGACAGGTTCACAGAGACGAGTCTTTAAAGTTTAAACTAGTTGCATTTACAGGCCCACATTATAGTTCCCATTAAGACCTTAGTTACTGCAATATTTGATAATATATGGGCTATAATGCAATTATGCATAATGCTTGGCTACCAATTCTGAAGAAAATAGTTTTTCTCCAGTAGGTTGAGAGAATGGAGAGGATGATAACCGACTTCCTTTTAAGGGAAGAGGAGACGAGACTGATAGCCAGTAGGAAAAGCATATGAATGAAAGAAGAAAAATAGATTAAACAAATAAGCAAATTGGGTTGTATGTACCAGAAAGATACTTCTATTCTCCTCCCTCTTTTCTCTTCTTCTCCAGTCGTTTCTCGTTTCTTCCTCCAATCCAATCAATCAATTACAACGATGGATCAGGTCAAAGCTTCTGTAAGCAGCAGCTCCAGCTCGGATTAAATCTCTCTTACTCTAATTCACTCTGATTGTTTGTTGGCTCTTTCTTTTTTGAGGTAATAAGTTGTTATTTTTTTTGTCTTTCGATTTTTTTGGTTGTGGGTTTTATTGGTTTTTGTAGTTCAGATTAGATCGGTTAAATCGTGGGTTAATTCCTGATTTTTGCTTTGGTGTTTGCATCGTGTAGTGAAGTCGAGCTGAAATGTGTAAATAGTGGGTTTGGATGGGATTAATTTGGGGATTATTTATGAAATTAGGGTTTTTAGATTCAAGCTCCAAATTATTGACTAAGATTATTGCAAGTGTTTTGGATGATTTAGGACTTTGGGTCTCATAAAATTTCAGAATAAATTTTTAAAGTTGAAATCTTTTGATTTAAATGGCTTAAATTTGGGGAATTGAAGCCTTTTGAACAATTGATTTCTTAATAATCACTCGACCAACACCCTATCTAACTTGACCATTTTTTTTCTGACACAGCAATGAAGAAATTAACCCCCAAATAATCAACCAATCCTCCTAATCTCTCCCTCGCTCTCTCCAAATGGAGGGATGTGATTGCATCGAGCCGTTATGGCCCACAGACGAGCTCCTAATAAAATACCAATACATCTCAGACTTCTTCATCGCCTTAGCCTACTTCTCAATCCCCTTAGAACTAATCTACTTCGTCAAAAAATCCTCTTTCTTCCCGTACCGATGGGTCCTCATCCAATTCGGGGCCTTCATCGTCCTTTGCGGTGCGACTCACTTAATAAACCTTTGGACCTTCACGATGCATTCCAAAACCGTTGCAATCGTAATGACCGTCGCAAAAGTCTCCACCGCCGCGGTATCTTGCGCGACGGCCCTAATGCTCGTCCACATCATCCCCGATTTATTAAGCGTAAAAACCCGCGAATTATTTTTAAAAAACAAAGCCGAAGAATTAGATCGCGAAATGGGTTTAATACGAACCCAAGAAGAAACGGGTCGACACGTGCGAATGTTAACCCACGAAATTCGAAGCACTCTAGATCGACACACGATTCTAAAAACAACCCTAGTTGAGTTAGGTCGAACTTTAGGTTTAGAAGAATGCGCATTGTGGATGCCTTCTAGAAGCGGTTCGAGTCTACAACTATCCCACACGTTGAGACATCACGTACCGGTTGGGTCGTCGGTACCGATTAATCTCCCGGTGGTAAACCAAGTGTTTAGTAGTAATCGAGCGATTATAATACCATATTCGTCGCCTTTGGCGAGGATTCGGCAAACTGTGGGGAGATATGTACCGCCCGAAGTAGTCGCGGTTAGGGTTCCGTTGCTACACTTGTCGAATTTTCAAATAAATGACTGGCCCGAGTTGTCTGCGAAGAGTTACGCGATAATGGTTTTGATGTTGCCTTCAGATTCGGCCAGACAATGGCATGTTCATGAGTTGGAGCTTATCGAGGTTGTCGCTGATCAGGTTAATTTTTCAAAAAAGTCCCTATCTTTTATTGTATTTGCGAGAAAGGGGAAATATATCATGTATACCCCTACAGAAGGTGAAATATCATGGATACTTATCACGTGTACATCGAGAAAATGTAGAATATTTCGTGTGTATTTGCTTCAAAAGTGGGTAAATTAGGCATTTTTGTTAAAAGAGAAAATGAGGGGTATTTATGATTTTTCTTGTGTTTTGTAGGGGTATCCATGATATTTCACGTTTTGGACGGGTAAACATGAAGGAATATTCAGAAAAACTTGATGTTAAATTTTTATTTAAAAAAGAACAGAAATCACTAATTCTTTTGTTTCAACATTAACTACCTATAAAACTGACATGCCAATTTTACAAGAAAGCCCTAAAAACTTCAATTATTATTTTGCTACGGCCAGGTGGCGGTGGCCCTATCCCACGCAGCGATTCTAGAAGAGTCGATGAGAGCTCGAGACCTCCTAATGGAGCAAAACGTAGCTCTAGACCTCGCGAGACGCGAGGCCGAGATGGCAATTAGGGCACGAAACGATTTTTTGGCGGTTATGAATCACGAAATGCGAACCCCAATGCACGCGATAATCGCGTTATCGTCCTTGCTTCTAGAAACCGAGCTGAGTCCCGAACAAAGATTGATGGTCGAGACCGTCTTGAAGAGCAGTAATTTACTCGCCACGTTGATTAACGACGTGCTCGATTTGTCCAAGCTTGAAGATGGTAGTCTCGAGCTCGAAATTACTGCTTATAATCTCCACGCGGTTTTCAAAGAGGTATTTGCTTTCTATTATTTTTATTTGCCAAAGATACCTTATATATTGTTTTAAATGAAATTCTTAATTGAATACATTATAAATCCAAATTGAATCTAACTATTCAATTTGAGGCTTATTTATTTTTTATTGAGAATACTGGAAACCCAAATTATATTATGTGGGATGTTACAATTAGTATTAGGGCGACATTTGAAAGGAGTTTTGCAATTGCAAACTAGAAACGATATTTAATCAAGATATCTTGCACAATTATGTTTTATTATAGATGGCCTATTAAAAGTTCAATTGATTTTTTTTTAATCAAAAGACTTTGATGATTTAGTCATTCTAATTGGTACGATGAGGAGCTAGCTAATCTGTAATTGAATATATAATTATGGTCTAAACTATTTAATTAACCAAAAAAAACTACTCATTCCCACTTAACTTAATTTAGCCACGACTCATCTAAATTATTAATTTGTGTATGGATGTTTTTTGTTTAGATTCATACTTATGTGCAAATAATGGTGTTATTTGAATAGATTATATATCTTTCTACCAATTTTAATCAAATAAATAGTTAAATATTCATAATTATTTTTGTATAAATATTATAATTATTGTAAAGAATATTATATATGGATAAAATATATTCAACATAGCAGGCCTGATTAAACGAATTTATAGGTGATGAGTTTCATAAAGCCAATAGCGGCGGTAAAGGGCGTCTCCATTACGGTGATGCTTTCGCCGGATGTACCGCTCTGCGTAATTGGAGACGAGAAAAGAGTGATGCAAATAATCCTCAATATTTGTGGAAACGCCGTCAAGTTCACCAAAGAAGGACATATTTCTCTCGTGGCCGCAGTTGTAAAGCCCGATTCTTTGAGGGAATTCAGATTCCCGGATTTTCAACCCGTCGTTACCGAAGGACATTTCTTTCTCAAAGTCCAGGTATAAATTGCAAAAAGACCCATTTGTTATGTATAATTTGTGGAAAGGTCCTTGTAATGTATTGTATTTTTTTGTTTTAGGTTAAGGATACGGGTTGTGGAATTAGTCCACAAGAAATACCACATGTATTTACAAAATTTGCACATACACAAAGTGGAGGTAATAGAGGCTACACTGGTAGCGGTCTCGGCCTTGCCATTTGCAAGAGGTAACTATAAAAAAATAAAATTTTCAAAAGCACCCTAACTTTTCTAAATATTATTTTTCATTAATACATTGCTATGAATTGTAGATTTGCGAGTTTAATGGAAGGGCATATATGGCTAGAGAGTGAAGGAATAGGAAAAGGTTGTACCGCTTCTTTTCTAGTGAAACTCGGTACGTGTGAGAATAATGCATTAACGTACCAGCAACAGATTTTGCCTCTGCCATGGCCCGGTAGCCAGGCGCCACCTGGCATGCCAGCTAAGGATGAGAGATTAATTGTACCCGTCAAACCTATAGGCCGGTACCAGAGGAGTCTATAATGGACGATTATTTATATTTTAGGTTTTTTTTTTGTGTTTTTGTAGTCGGTGAAATTCTGTTGTGTTGTCAAAACCAATGTAAAGTTGAACTTCTTCGCTCATTCGGTAGTTATATTATTATGTAACTCGATTGTTTGTACTTCATATATGAGTTCCATGTGTTTAGAATTTAATATTAGATTCACATAATTTTGTACGAGAAACAAAAAGATATTGCAATTATATTTTTTTAAAAAGATCACAAAGTAATACACATAACCCCCAATTCTTCAAATAAGAAAATCTACTTTAATGATCGAGTCTTGTACGAGGCCATAAAATTCGGTGTCGTGATTATCTTCGAGCTCTTTGTCGTTAAAATAGAGTTTTTGTTTATTCGCTGGTATGCCTTTCTTGCATTGGATTTCCTCTTTGATTTGACGTACCGTAGCAAAAAACCAAATCTCGATGCTGAAGCGACTCATTTCTCTCGAAGGTTCGATGGTTATGTCCATTTGTGTGATTTGTTTGTAGAATTTTCTATCTGATTTTTGATTTTTTTTTGGGTCATTTGTGAGGAATATATAAAAGGGGTAGAAGATTCTGTAGATTTTTTTACCATATTTGTGCATTTAGTTATGTGTAGAATTATTAGTGTCGATGAATTTAGGTCCACAAATATGGAAATTAAACACCACAACAAGCTAAAATTTACATTTATTAAATGATGGGTGCTGTACACTTGCTGTTATTTTACCCATTATTTACACATTAATTGTTTTCCATTGGAGATACTATATTTTTTCAATTTCGCCAGATTCGTTGTCATCAATTTACAGATTTTGGGGATTAATTTGGATGTGGCATTTCCTTTGTTGAAATTTACATTTATTAAAGGTACACAACTCTACTATTTCCTTTTTATGAATATTGTAAAATTTGGGGCTGTTTATGTGAAATTATGAATTTCAAATTTTAAAAACTGGGATTTGCTATTTATCGTCAACGAACAGTCCGCTACAAACAAGATGGCCCCAGGTGGTATTTTTTTTTTAGTATTACTAAAAAATCTATTTTTTAAAAAATATATAAGATATTTAAGTAAAGAAATATGTTATTGAAAAGTGTATATATATATATTCAAAGTATAAGTTACTATTAATATACTTTTATTAGAAAAGTTATAATGATTATGCAAAAAGACATATTGATATTTAAAAAAAAAAAATAGACCACAAATCTAAACAAATTTTATAACTCAAAAATGTAGATTACAGTTAAAATTGCATATGACATATTTTAAAAGATGTTGGTCACATCTAAAAAATATCATATATATATCGGTTCATCTAAAGATATCTATTTCAGAAGATATAATGCAAAACATATATTATACTTCAAAAAAATATATCACACATTTAAAATACATAGCACACAATTAAAAGAATATAGAAAAATATATTACAGTTAAAAAGTCGGCATTTAACATAATAAAAATAAATTATTGTTTGACGGCTACCATTTATCCCCGGCGCAGGAAATCATTTATATTCAAAATTTATGGGTGGATTAGGTACTTTTTGCTATTATGTCCAACAAAATACATCACTATAAAAGCAAGCCATATTAAATAGCGACGTAATAATGCAAATAGGAAAAAATATTTTTAAAACACAATATATAAAGTATAAACTACTAAATGACGGCGCTATATCATCGTTGTAGCACGCAATGACGTTAGTCACGTGTAAATTGCAGTTCAATCGCTACATACAACTATATCGCAATTTAAAACAATGCATATAATATAAATTATTTACAATAAAAATTACAAAAATATATCGCATAATTAAATCCCGATATTTACTTCATTTATCCAAATCAGCTGTAAATATGACTCCAGAACCAGGCAACCAAGATAATCCATCAATAAACCTTCGAACCGTAAACATCTCAGCCATTGATGGATTACTAAGAATATGATATCCAGGCCATTTAACCCGCCCGTTAAGATTCGAACCCGGTCCATAATTCATATACTCTGCGTAGAAAACCGTGTTTATACCGAAATTCCCGTTCCATTCAAGCCAACCTGAAGCCTGAACCTGCGGACCTAGATACGACTGCATGAAAATGGTTCGAGAGTATGGTTTCCAAGGTCGGCCTAAATACGTAGGATAATTAGTATCCACTTTACAACTATGGAACGAAAAGCCCGTATCTTGGTTTGGATATTTACGACCCTGAGCCGTTATGGTTATTATTTGACCCGGTAATGGCTTCAATGAATGGATATTAGAGTGCTGGATCACGATAAGGCCGTTTCCAAAGATGATATCAACAGTACCATAGATGTCGCAATCTCGGTAGAACTGGCGGAGAGAATGAGCGTATAACGTGTCTTGGTATCCCTCGATGCTGCAACGAAAAAAGATTGAACGGTCTGAGTCCACACGGAGAGCTACTGCTTGCCCGCTTTGTGGGCCAGCCGTGTTACGGAATGTTATGTCCCTCGCTACGAACCCTGGCCCCGAGACAGCTGTGGTAACAAAAATTAATTAGTGTTTAGGTTTCATCATCATCATCATCATCATCATTTTAAAGAAATATATGATTATATTCAGAACAAAAAATCTTAAATGTCCTTAATTGAGATCTATGTCATAGGTTTTGAATTTCATAAAGATAAATTAGATATATGTAGTTACGGAAGAATATACTATTGATTTTTTGGGTGGATATAGATTTGGGGGCAAATATATCAATTCCCATATATATAAACGTGAATTGCAATAAAGTATACGCACCAAAAGTAGGGGTCCTAAAGGTCGTCCATCCACCCGTGAAGCTCCGGCTACCGGAGATCACCGTCTTCCCTATTCCTTCTCCGATCAAAACAATATTCATCTTCTTTCTCTTCACATCCACATTTTCAAAATACTCCCCCTTTTTCACAAATATTACGTGTCTCCTCACACTATGGCTCGGAGCGTGCTCTATTGCCTCACCAATAGACCTATTAAAGTGTAATTATTCATAATTTGTTATCTTATTACCTACTTGATTGATTTAAGTAAATGGAAATGAATAAGATACACGAGTGAATATACCGAAAATGGCCGGTACCATCCCTTGCCACGACTGTATCTGCAAATGCTGACTTTTTATTTTTATGCATCAATTGTTCATCGAATCGTGTTAGCCATGATGGAACGGGAGGCAGGTCTGAGCTCACGCTGGCACTGCTGGTACTGGTGATGTTTTCACGTGGAGAGTGCGGGATTATACCTCGCAAGCGCTTGTGCATGACTAGGATGTTGCTCACAAGCTGACTTAATTGCCTTACCTGCCAAATTGTAAGCATGTTACATATGAAGTCTATTTTGAGTTTTGATTTTTTAAATATTTTCATATATATTGTTGAAGTGCAAAAGACTTCAAAAAAGATGGGCACTGTATAAATTTGCCCTACACAAGTCTGTTTTGAAACAGAGAGTTCTTCAATTTTCTAATGTAAAATTGTAAGGAATCATGTTCCATCTTTTTGGCTTGTCTTCTATTATAGGGAAAACTTTCTTAGCAAATAATTAAATGAAGTAACGAACCTTAACTTTCTGACTGGTTTTACTTTCCTAATTTCACGTGTAACCCTACTAAACTTCAGAATATCACGTATACCCTTAATTTTTTAAAAAATATCATCCATACTCCCTAGCACAGTTTTTCCAAGAAAATGCATAAACCACACTTATAAACTCATATTTTACAGGTTGGTAAAATATAGGTAATTTAGGAATTATTTGTAGGGATATATATATACTTCATACATGATATTTCTTATGTTTTATAGAGTATCTATGATATTTGATATTTTAATTTTAGATTTTCAGAATTATTATATTAAAAACATATGATAAGGTTATTTCACAACCTTGCCTTCGACATGGCGTCGAAGTCGTCCATCAATACTGTCAAAACCCTCAATGCAAGTCTCCTGATTGGACATGGCCGCGCTAAGCCATGCACGTAAGCTCTCTTCGCGGTGCACATTTCCCATTACATCTTCCATTTCCTCCATCATTGCCAAAGACCATTTTAACTCTTCTAATGAATACTCCACTAGCTCAACACAATCGCGCACTGCCATGTCCTCGCGCGCGCCATTTGACACGGCTGTTAGGTCTGAGACCTGCAAAATGTGTCATTACAAATATTAAGCAAAAAATTGAAACATCCTTCCCCATTTTTTGTTCCCATTTTTCATGTGGGGTATGTTCGTCATTGCCACGCGAACACTATCAAATATATATATCAATGTCACTCGAACTCTAGTACCTGTTTGGCAGTATATTCTGCCTCATCGACAGCACTACTGATCGCAGCATGCAGAATAGGGATCGGACCGTTGATGCCTGGTTGATGTGCGGTCGAGATGCGAGACAGGCAGGCAGTACGGTTCGCAGTGTTAAAGCATGCTTGTTGTAATAAGGAGGCCTCAAAGGAATTAGGTTGCCATTGTGCATTGGTTATTGATATTAACAATAAGAGATTAGTGAGCAAAGAGAAGAATTTTGAAGACATTGATATGATGCTGAAGATCTTTTTTCAGGGTTTGGAGTAAGGGGTGTGATGGTTTAATTATACTAGTATGATGCAGTTGGTTTGGTCCATCGTGGATGAGTGCCACCTAGCAATTTTCTCGTGGCAAAGTGGGTTGATTAACACACTCATTAATGGTTAATTTAACACGTTAATTGACATGTTAATTAAATTAAACGATCAATTAACTAGTTAATTAATTAATTTAAGAATACTAATCAATTAAATTAAACACATTTTGCCACTTCATCAAGGGTGTCTGATTGAGTTAGTTATGGGTGATGCATATATAATCCCTTTTTCTCATTGTTCTATGGTTCTGTGGAGGGTGAAGGTATCGTTTTGTATTGAAAGGAAGATTGTTCCTTTCTTTTGTTTTTTGTTTTTTATGTTCTTACCTTTGTTCTCAACTTTTTGGCTGCCTTACGTGCAATCAGTGTAACATAGAGATGCTAATTAGCTCTTGTCCCCGCGCTATTGAGCGGGCGGTTTTTTTTGTGTGTGTGTAATTAATGGTTTAAATAGTTAATACAGGACATTTGTAATTAGGGAAATTTTCAAAAAACTCCCTATCTTTTTTGGATATTCTAAAAAACCCCCTATCTTTTTGGAAACTCCAAAAAACCCCTCTGCCAAACTTTTATTTTCAAATACCCCCTATGGGATTAAAATTAAATATGGATGATGTTAAATATTTTTTTATGACCAAAATATCCTTCATTTTACATGTTTAGTAATCAAAATAATGTTTTTGTTATTTGTATTAATTTTAAAAAAGTCTTATTTTTTTTTTCTTATAATAATTTTAAAAAAAATAATTGTCATATGTTATATTTGTATAATTTTAATATTTCATACATTACATATATTTGACTTTCATAACTTTTTATTGAAAAAATAACATAAAATAATAATAATATGAACAACAATATTAAAAAAACACCTTGCAAATATTTAAAAAATAAAATATCATGAATCTATTAAAAACATACATAAAAGAAGAACGAAAATAAAATTAAAATAGATGTTTAAAGACATATTTTTCTTTCAGTATATTTTCAAGTTGTTTATTTTATTATTATCTGATGTTAGTTTTTCATGAATAATAAATGAAATATTAAAATTATACAGACACAACATTTAATAATTTTATTTTTGTGAAATCATTATATGTTAAAAATTATTTATGATTTTTTTTAAAACTAATAAAATTAATGAAAAAATAACAAAAAATATACATATGAAAATAGAAGGGTATTTTGGTCAATTTTTTTAACACCATCCATGGTTAGTTTTAACCCCTATAGGGGGTATTTGAAAATAAAAATTAGGTAGAGGGGTTTTTTTTGAGTTTCCAAAAAGACAGGGAGTTTTTTAGAATATCCAAAAAAGATAGGGTTTTTTTTGAAAATTTCCCTTGTAATTATGTGTGTTATTTTTGTTGTGTGATATTTGTTTTGTTGTTTTAGTGTGTAGTGACGTGTGTCGGTTTGGTTGTGTTGTTTTATAGAACACCAACGATGCATGAATAAGACGAATATTTGTGTCATACGAAGGGAGCGTGATGACATTTTTTTGGTAGAGAAAAAAATGATTGTAGTAAAAAAAGACGAATATCTTTATAACATGGATAGAAAACATGTATTGTGGTAACAAAACACAAATATTTGTTGAACATGGATAAAAACATGTATTTTGGTAACAAAACACAAATATTTCTTGAACATGGACGTGGACGTGGCAAGAGTTTTTTTTCCTTGGGCAAGTTTTTTTTTTCTCTTTTTGATGATTTCGAGATGGTTGTCTTTTTTTTTTCTTTTTTGGGTTATGCTTGCAGTTTTTTTCCTTAGGCTATTTGTAACAAAGGTAAATTGGATATTTGTTAATTCATGTATCAGGAAATTGACCATCACTAAATTCATAGATAGAGAAATAATGGTCTTGTATAAAGTTCTTTGACTATGATATTTTTTTTTTCCGAAACCTAAGATATATTTTATTATGGTTGGAAAGTTATACGGTGGTGTCTTCCAATGATTCAAGTGCTTTTTTCATGGTTGTTATGTTTTCAAATATTTTTTCGAAAACGATATTTTGTCTATATTCAGGATGTTCATTGTTTGGATTTTGGATTAATATTTTCACACCACTACGCGACGTCGATCGCGAAATCGCAACATATAATTGACCATGGCTAAATATAGGTTTAGGCAAATATATCACTATCATGTTTAGTGTTTGTCTTTGACTTTTGTTTATCGTCATTGCGTAACAAAGACGAACTGAAAATTGTTTGCGTTTTAATATGAAAGGGATATTGTTGTCTTTGATATTAAAAAATATTTGTGGTATGTAGTGTTTCTTTTTTTTTCAGGTCAGATGTTATTAAGCAATTCAGTCAGCTCTGAATCTGATCTCAATGATTGCAAGTCCAAGTCCAAGATCAGATGTTCAATTCAACTCTGCCTTGACTTTCAAGAAGGACATGAAGTTGTGGGGCGCACATCGGGGACTCTATTCTGATGCAGGAAGAGAGGCCCGGGTATCGCTACATAGGCGGCTAATAGGAAGCCAAGTTCTCAATTCTCAATCCTTGGGTGATCTCTGCTTCGATGAGATGATCCATAAGATTTGTTACAATTAGTTTTGTGCCATTACATAATTCGCTTGATTGATCTATGTTCGGTAGTAGCATAATCGGAAAGTCTATTTTTATCTGCAGTTCATGTTCTGGTGTATCGGACATTTTCATAGAGTTTAGAAATTCGACAGGGTACATACTTTCTAGTTCCTCGGCAGAAATAGTTGAATTACATATTTCATCATGGCTGTAGTATGTTCTAAGATTTTGAGGTACCATGTTTAGCATTATTTTGTTTATTTCATCGACATCGTCATTTGTTGGTGTTACAATGGCTCTTTCCTTCAGATACTGAATATTGGTGTGCATTTTATAAAAATTGGTATATACTGCATCTATTATGGTTTGTTCATTTTTATGGTTCGATGGTAGTAACAAATCTTTTGGTATTTTTATCCAGTTCCAATCTTGTGATCCGAAGAGAGATTTGCCTTTAACAGTGCCATTTCCTATGGATAAGAGCCATTCGTTATATTCTTTTATTTCATTGTCAGATATGGATATGTCGCGTGATTTAGATAATCTCATGTTTTGTTTAAGTTCGAGAAGAGTACAGTATTCCCATAGTTTCGATTTTGTGATGGATGCACTAAGTGTTTCGTAACGTGAACCTCCTTTATAATGGATAATGTTTGTCTAAAGTTTCCACCCAATAAAACTGTTTTTCCTCCAAATGGTTTATATCGGTTGTGTCTATTGTATGTGCCTAATATATCACGTAATATACGATCAAGCGCTTCAAAACAGTTACGATGATTCATAGGTGCTTCGTTCCTTATTATAAGAGATGTATTTTCAAGTAGTTCAATGTTGCGTATTTACGTTTAAGCAGGGCTTTTCAACATTTAAAACCCTAAATGACTCTAATTGGACCACAAGCGCATGGTATTCGTGGAGTACGTTAGGGGTCGATCCACAGAGAGGGTTGAGTACTAGCGGCGACTTCAGATTCACAATTCGACTCGATCTAAAACTGAGGTTTGTTGGTTGATTCGGGACAAATTTTAACGGAAAAGAAAGGATTTTTTAGTATAGGAGAGGACTCTAGGGTGTTCGGATTCTACTTGGATGATTTGGTGTGTTATAAGGGTTGCTAAACGCTCTCTCGAAATCTGACTTTGGTGGATGTGTTATCCTATTCTTCCTAGACCGGCTCTCGCTCGCGACTAGACGTATCCAACCTAAACACTCTTGCTCTCGCTGACTATGTCTAAGAAAGACCTGTTGGGTATCGGCATCACTACCGAGCCACGCGCAGCGGATTGAATGGCCCGGTCCGATCCGATCCCGAGGACCACGTCGTCGTTTCAATGATACGAATCTACTTATGCAACTAACCTATGAAATTAACTCTTAATTCATAGAGAATCATACCACGTGAAATTGATCACGGAGAAGGGTTGATTCTTGCGTAGTTGCTCTTGTCCTTGCTTCGACTACGGCGACAAGCACGTCCCACGCCCGCGCGATTCGACACCTTGCTCGAAGCTTCGATTTGTCGTATACAACCGGAATTTCTCCGGTTAGAATTCGACCTTGCTCGTTCTTGTTCTCCTTGGATCACAATCCAAGATCTCAGTTGAGATCTCTCTACTCGTATCCACCTCGAGTTGTTGCCTTCCGGTTACGTGTAAATCCTCCTAGAAATACTCACACGTAATCTTGCTTGAATCACGTACTTGAAGAAACAATTTCTCCAACTCTCTTAATCTCTCTAATGGCTTTTCTTGGTGAAGAAGATGAATAATCAATCAGTTTCTATTGATGAGCGGGTTTTTGGCGTGTTTTATGTCGTTGTGTTAAAACCCCGAACAATCAACAAAATTTGTAATCTATGTTTGTACAGTGGCAAATGTATAGATTCGTTCCACGGGGAGCAATTGCGTCAAAGGTTAAATCAAAACTAGGAGAGAAATAACAAAGAAAATTCACAGAAAGTAGTCCGTTACAACGGAAGTAGGTTCCGTTACAACGGACATTAGGGTAATGTTAATGCAGGAATTGATATGAAGGTCCGTTACAACGGAGGAAGTTCCGTTATAACGGAAATAGGTAGTCCGTTATAACGGATAAGAATAGCGTTATAACGGATTGGTTGATCCGTTACAACGAACTCTTATGTCCGTTACAACGCACTAGTATGACTGCCCTTGAGTATTATTCCTCACAAGTCCGTTACAACGGACATGAAATTGCGTTATAACGGAGTACCAACAGACTGAAAGTCAGGTACAAACCGAAATGTCCGTTACAACGCAAGTTGGGTTCCGTTACAACGGAACTTGTTCTGGATTTCGAATTTGCAAATTGATTTGAGCTGTGAATTGAGGGGTTGTTTTGGGATTGAATTAATGGAAATTTTTACTAAGTTCAAGGCAGTAATTAAAAGCAAAAGATCAAGTAAAAACACAAACAAGGATTTGATTCAAGTAACAAGAACTAAAGATTCATTAAACTGAGAATTCTTTACACAAATCCAATTCGAATTTAAACTACAAGAATTTCAAGAAAGAAAAGAAAACACCTAGAGAGATGAAGTAAGCTTCGAGTCTCGTCTTGGATGCCTTCTCCGTTGTTCGAGATGCGTAGAAAGCTAGTCACCTCGCACAACTCGTTCCTTTCGTACCGATTCACTTGCCGATCGAAGAAAGCTCCGTACCGGTTGAGTGAACTCGAGATTTGCAAGGAGTCCAATTGGAAGAAAGCTCCCGAGTGGAATAGAGTAAGCTTGACTCCTTGCTTGCGTGGGTTCGGATGAAGAAAGCTCCAACCCAAAACCCCACTACTCGATCTTCGTCGAAGTGTAGACCAATTCACCGAATGAAGTAAGCTTCAATTCGGTGATCGATCTTAGAGAATTACCGTTCATATTTGCTATTCTTGCGTGTTCTTGAAGGTTCTTGGACTTGCTTAAGAGGGGAGAGAGAGAGAGAGAGAGAGAGAGAGAGAGAGAGAGAGAGAGAGAGAGAGAGAGAGAGAGAGAGAGAGAGAGAGAGAGAATGGGCATAAAACAAACGTCCCAAACTCGTGGTCCTTGTGGTCAAATTTATAGCACTCACGGAGTCTTCTTATTGGCCACGAGTTGGTGGAGAGGATTGGGGGTAAGGAGGTAATTCCCACCAAAGGTAGGTGGGCAGGATAAGGGCTAAGGATTGAGTGGTTTTCGTGTAGACTTTTGTGTAAGTTTCTATCATGATAATTGTTTGCCTCCCGTCTCATTCATGTACCGAATATATCGGTGTAATATATCGTTTTCACTCCTCTTGACGTGTTGGAGACAACTACACTCTCCAAATTCCCAAAAATTCCTTCTAATTACTGTGATTAAGCAATAAAACACACTTAGTGAAGAAATATTCATGTTATCTCAAATATGATTAATAAAGTATATATAATTGTTCTTCACAAGGGTTAAAATCCTCAAATTAAGCATTAAATTTGTGCCTTATTTGCCTCACATCAAATACCCCCACACTTAATTCCTTGATCGTCCTCGATCAATTAGAGTATAAAAGTCAAACATAAGAGAGAATTGCATAAGATTTTGTTGAAGTTATATTGTTGGTTCAAAAACTAATTTCACAAAGCAAATTGGGGTACTCTCATTTCATCAAGATTACTAATATTTGAGAGAAATATAGTTTGATCAAATTTAGAATCTATTTCAATAAGTTTCACAAATTCGAAGAGTTTACTAGAGCAAAGAATCTCAACCGAAAAATATGATTAAACACCATCATTCAATTCTTTTCACTCCACAATTCACAAGGATTATCATGAAAAAGCATTAGTAAAAACCAATTTTTCCGTTTTGCAAAAATCATTTCTTAAATGTAATTTGTCACTTTTAAACCGTTCGGTACGTTAGTACTTGGTTCATCTTCGATTTCTACCAAATTTTCCCAACTTGCGCTCGATTTTTGAACTCCTTTTCTTTCTTTTCTTCTTTTCTTTTGTTCTTTTTATTTCTTTTCTTTTGTTTGTTATTGCTTTCGATGGTCCCCATGTGTGTCCTTTGGGATAACAAGTGGTCATGACTCACACCACTCATTACTTAGTAAACCCCATGGATCCGCGCAATCTTTAGCCAACAAGTGGTCATGACTCACACCACTCATTACTTAATCAATCGCACGGACTCGACAATCGAAAGCGCTTTAATTCGTGATTGTTTGATCATGACTCACACCAAGAACCGGCTACTTTGGTTTACTACGACTCATGCACCCCTTTAGCCAACAAGTGGTCATGACTCACACCACTCATTACTTAATCAAGGTGCATGAGCTCATCGAATCAAGCTTTGAGCGCAAATTGGTTCCCGTTAGTGTAATTTCGAATCCCCATGAACGGTTGGGCCCTTTAAGTGCAAATGGTCAAATTTTAAGATTCAAGCAAAACTTACTAAATTGGTTCAAACAAAACTTTTTAGAACTTCCAAGTTTAAAATGGGTTTATTTATTGAAAATGGTGTGTCATGTAAATCGAGGATCGATCAAATTGTCAAAAACTCATTAATTTGTGAAAATATTGATTAGGGCTTGAATCCTCGAAATAATCTCTTAAAGATCTCAACCAAAATTCTTCAAAAATTATGTAAATTAAAATTTTGAGAGTAAAAATGGTGGTTCGGTGAAAATTCGTTTAAAAACCAACAATTTAATTCAATGAAGTGGAGAAAAATCTTTTTATGCATTTAATGCTTGACTTAATTATTATTGATGCTCAGGATTCAAAAATAATGTTAAATATTCGAAGATTTCAATTAGAAGAGGAAACATGCCAGAAACTATTCCGTTATAACGCAGTTTTAAGTCCGTTACAACGGACATTGAGGTCCGTTACAACGTACTAACTGCGTTATAACGGAGAACTAGCCGTAGCTTACTTTGAAAATTCTGAGCAAGTCCGTTGCAACGGACATTGAGGTCCGTTACAACGGACATAGTTCTGGCAAGTTTCGTGAATTTACCGTTGCAACGCAATTTCATGTGTTTTTTCGAGTCCGTTGCAACGGTATTTTACTTCCGTTGTAACGCAGGTATGTCCGTTATAACGGAGTCTGAATATAGAGGGTACTGCGTTACAACGGAGTGTGTCTCCGTTACAACGGAATTCCTGGCGCTAGTCAAGTTTTCAAATTTCTATATATTCCGTTACAACGGACATTGAGGTCCGTTACAACGGAGTTGCTAGCCAGATCAAAAAAATTCCAATTTTCCCTGATTTTTAAAATTTTTAATTGGGCTCATACAGGTCAAAGATTAGATTGTATGTTACCCCCCCCACACTTAGAGATTACTTGTCCTCAAGTATATAAAAAAATCGTAAATTTCAAAAAGAGGGATAATAGAGAGATACAACCTTTGATGCGTGGGCGTGCCTCCCTCGCTAGCGCTCTTGTTTAACGTCTTGAGCTCGACTTGGCCGAGCTCATCATTGTGAGGTGTCGTTAGGCTCTAGAGCTTGCTCCTCCATCCACCCGGTTTCGAAGTTAGCGTGATAGTGTTTGAGTCGATGGCCGTTCACCTTGAACGTTTTGTTCGTTTTTTCGCTTCGAATTTCGACTACTCCAAATGTAGTTACATTGGTGACCACAAAAGGGCCGATCCATCGGGACCGAAGTTTCCCGGGGAAAAGTTTGAGACGAGAGTTGAATAACAACACTCTTTCCCCTACTTGGAATTCTTTCTTTTGAATCATTCGGTCATGAAACCTCTTGGCCTTTGCCTTGCACAAGCTCGAATTGTCGTAGGCCTCTTGCCAGAATTCGTCTAGCTCGAGTAATTGAAGCTTACACGCCGATGCGTCCTTCGGGTAGTCGAGGGCAAATTGCTTGATCGCCCAAAAGGCCTTGTGTTCCAATTCGACCGGGAGATGGCACGCCTTTCCGTACACGAGTTTGAAAGGAGTCATACCTATTGGCGTTTTGAAGGCGGTACGATACGCCCAAAGTGCGTCGCCTAGTCGAGCACTCAAATCTTTACGTGTCGGGTTCACAACTTTCTCCAAAATGGACTTGATTTCACGGTTCGAAACCTCCGCTTGGCCGTTCGTTTGAGGATGATACGCGGTTGAGGTTCGATGACTCACATGGTATTTTTCGAGGAGGCTTTGGAGATATCGATTGCAAAAATGGGAGCCTCGATCGCTTATTAGTACTCTTGGTGTTCCGAATCGTTGGAAGATATTTCTCTTTAAAAAGTCCACCACCGTTTTCGAGTCCGCATGTTTGGTTGGTACCGCCTCCACCCATTTGGTCACATAATCTACACACAACAAGATGTAAGTGTAGCCAAAAGACGATGGAAATGGGCCCATGAAATCAATGCCCCAAATATCGAATGGTTCACACACATAGATTGAATTGAGGGGCATTTGATTTCTACGGCTCAAGTTCCCCGTCTTTTGGCAATTTTCACAACCTTTCACAAAGTTTGCAACGTCTTTATGCAAGGTTGGCCAATAAAATCCACATTCTTGTACCTTGTGTGTGGTACGTGCGATACCGAAATGTCCACCACATTGTAATGTATGACAAAAAGAAAGAATAGATTGTACCTCACTTTGGTGAACGCATTTTCGAATTACTTGGTCGGCACAAATGCGGAAAAGGAGCGGGTCTTCCCAAACGTAGAATCGCGCGTTGCTTTTCATCTTTTTGCGTTGCGCCTTGGAGAAGCTCGGGGGAAATTTCTTCGTAACGAGGTAGTTCGCTAGGTCGGCGTACCATGGCGCTTCGACTTGGGCCGCGAGAACGTGTTCCTCGGGGAATTCCTCGCGAATCGGAACGAGATCTTCGATATTCAATGGAAGCCGACTCAAATGGTCCGCCACGAGATTCTCGCATCCCTTTTTGTCCTTGATCTCGAGGTCGAATTCTTGAAGTAAAAGGATCCATCGTAGCAATCTTGGTTTACCCTCCTTCTTCTTCATCAAATGCTTTAGGGCTCCATGATCCGAGAATACAACCACCTTAGTACCTAAAAGATATGAATGAAATTTTTCTAAAGCGAAAACAATCGCGAGGAGTTCCTTTTCGGTAGTGGTGTAGTTCCTTTGTGCGTTGTCGAGGGTTTTCGAGGCATAGGCGATCACATGTGGATCCTTCCCAATCCTTTGGCCGAGTACCGCCCCCACACTTGTGTCGCTTGCGTCGCACATGATTTTGAATGGTTGCTCCCAATTTGGCGACTTGATGATTGGCGCGGAGCAAAGCCTTTCCTTGAGATTGTCGAAAGCCTTCTTGCACTTTGCATCAAACTCGAACTTTACATCTTTTTGGAGAAGTTGGCACATCGGTTGCGAAATTTTTGAGAAGTCTTTGATGAAGCGCCTATAGAACCCCGCATGGCCGAGAAAGGATCGCACGTCTTTCACCGTCTTTGGATACGGAAGCGTCTTGATTACGTCGATTTTCAACTTGTCGACTTCCATTCCTTTCTCCGAGATTAAATGACCTAAAACAATTACTTCGCTCACCATGAAGTGGCATTTCTCAAAATTTAAGACAAGGTTAGCTTCGATGCATTTCTCGAGTATTTGGGACAAATTGCCTAAGCATGAATCGAAAGAATCTCCAAATACCGAAAAATCATCCATAAAAACTTCAATGAATTTAGAGATATAATCGGAGAAAATAGAAAGCATACACCTTTGAAATGTGCCGGGAGCGTTGCATAGGCCGAATGGCATGCGCCGATAGGCGAAAGTTCCAAATGGGCACGTGAAAGTCGTCTTCTCTTGATCTCCGGGGGCGATTGGAATTTGGAAGTACCCCGAAAAACCGTCAAGGAAGCAATAGAAGGGATTGCCCGCGAGTTTCTCCAACATTTGATCTATGAACGGAAGCGGGAAGTGATCCTTCTTTGTCGCCTTGTTGAGCCTTCGATAGTCGATGCACACGCGCCATCCATTTTGGATTCGGGTCGGCACTTGGTCACCTTCTTTGTTCTCGACGATGGTTAAACCCGATTTCTTCGGCACAACGTGAATGGGCGAGACCCACTTTGAATCGGCAATGGGGTAGATAATTCCGGCGTCGAGTAGCTTGATAACCTCTTTCTTTACTACCTCCATCATCGGCGGATTGAGCCGCCTTTGTGGTTCTCGCGAGGGCTTAGTATCGTCCTCGAGAATAATCCGGTGCGTGCACATGGAGGGGCTAATGCCCGGAATGTCCGCGAGTGTCCACCCGAATGCCTTCTTGTTCCGTTTGAGCAAATCAATTAGTTTTTCTTCTTGCTCCTTTTCGAGATGCGAGGCGATAATCACCGGCAAGGTCTCCGCTTCATCGAGAAAAACATACTTTAGTCCAATAGGTAATTTTTTCAATTCTAACCTTGGAGCGTGCTCGATGGAAGGCGGAGTTCTCTTTATCGGAATCTCGAGGTCTCTTAGAAAGAGTGCTTGATCTATGCTTTGTTCTTCATCCAAATCCGGCTCGATCTCGAATGTAGGATTGTCATGTCCTTCAAATTCTTCGAATAGTGGGTTCGAACTCCATTGAAGGTTTTCGAATGAGCTATCCATGACCTCTTGTACACAATCGTCGATCACGTCCATAGCGCTTAAGTTGAGTGTACCTACAATGGGTTCCTTTAGTTTGTCAAAAATATTGAATTTGATTACCTCATCATCGAACTCCATCGTGAGCTCTCCCGCGTATACATCGATTTTTGTGCGTGCCGTCTTCAAAAATGGCCGTCCAAGGAGAATCGGGGTTGAATCGCTATTCCCTTCATTCATGTCTAAAACGTAGAAGTCCGCGGGAAATAGCAACCCATTAACGGTTACTATCACGTCCTCAATCACCCCAACCGGTCGAGTCGTGGACCGATCGGCCAATTGGATTACAACTTGAGTGTCATCAAGGGGGCCTAGGTCAAGAGTCTTGAATATCGAGTATGGCATCACATTTATTGAAGTGCCCAAATCAAGCATGCATTTAGGTAACTCGTGTTGCCTGATTTTGCAAGGGATAGCGAACATCCCCGGGTCTTTGTGCTTTTGGGGGAGTCTCAAGATTGCCGAAACACTCTCCCCCACACTAATCAACTCATCTCCTTTTGTCTTTCTTTTATTCGTGCACAATGCCTTGAGGTATTTTGCCAAACGAGGCACTTCTTTGATTGCTTCGAGTAGAGGAATGTTTACCTCCACTTTCTTTAAGATGGCAAGCACGTCGTTGTTCGATTCGATTGGCTTTGGGAGACGACTCGGGAAAGGTGGCTTGACTTGGGTCGATTCGGGTTCTAGTTCTCGAGTTGGTATCTTCGTGGCTTGAGTCGGACTCTCTTTTGGTACCGGTACCTCGAGCTCCTTTTCTTCTTGTACCTCCTTGCTCTTCGAACTTTCGCCCACCTCTTTACCGCTTCGGAGCGATATTGCGTTCACAAACTTCTTAGTGTTTGTAAAATTTGGTGAAAAGTTATGTAGTAAAAGACGCGATACAAATGATCTAAAAACATGTTATTTGAACTCCACAAAGCGTAAAAAGATTGCTATGAATCAAAAATAAACTTTCTTAGTGTTTGTATAATTTGGTGAAATATTAAGTAGTAAAAGATTCGATTCAAACCATCTCAAAACACGTTATTTGGGCTCCTCAGAGAGTTAAAATATCGTTATGAATCGAAAAATGAACTTTCTTAGTATTTGTAAGATTTGGTGAAAAGTTATGTAGTAAAAGATACGATTCAAATGATCTAAAAACTCGTCATTTGAACTCCTCAAAACGTAAAAAGTTTGCTACGAATCGAAATGAAAACTTTCTTGTTGTTTGTACAATTTGGTGAAAAGTTATGTAGTGAAAGATTCGATCCAAACCATCTCAAAAACAAGTTATTTGGACTCCTTAGAGTGTTAAAAGATTGTTATGAATCGAAAAGCAAACTTTCTTAGTGTTTCTAAAATTTGGTGAAAAGTTATGTAGTAAAAGATACGACACAAATGATC